>JAOWBW010000077.1:1433967-2036555 GCA_026119855.1 Campanula takesimana | reverse complement strand
GTCTGATGCTAGGATTTGAAAAGACAAAGGAGAGAGGGTCTTTGGTTTGAGATTACTATTATAACCTTTTAAGTAATTAATTTGTTTTACAAATAGAAGGATATTTTTGTAAAAAATAATGGGCTAGTTGTTAACCTTACCCTTGAGGGGGTATCTAACCAAACCAATATATATATATATATATATATATATATCTACTCCCTCCGTCCCATTTCAAATTTCAAAATACTAGGTTGGCACGTGGATTAAGGGAAAAAGTGAAAAAAGTGATGTGTTGTGAGTGTTGATAGTTGAGTGGGAGAGAGAAAGTGGGGTAGAAAATAGTTAGTGGGTTAGTGGATGTGAGTGGTGCAAGTGGGTAAAACTTGCCATTTTGGATTTTGCAATTTTAGTTGGACACCCTTTTTGCAACTTTTGCAATTTGAAATGAGACGGAAGGGAGTATATAGATTTCCCTTTCATCAACACATCAACAGCATTTTTTATTTTTAAAAGATTCAAAACAATTTCTTTTGTTCACTCATCAAATCAAACACCCACCAACCACCCAATTTGTTTTATTTTTTTTAAGAAAAAAAAAAAAGAAAAGAAATCAATCATCTTGCTCTATGGTTTTCCAATGAAGCTAGGACCTTGTTTAAGCAAAGTTAGCATCTTCGCCGCCGCCGCCGATCGCACAAGCAGAGCTTCTCAAAATCGCTTCTTCAACCCCAAATCAAAAACCTAAATTTCGTCTTCTTTGAGCTTGCGAGGCGACGGGAACCAAGGATGGCAGAGTATTGTCTTGCTGACAAAATTTGCAAAACAGCGGCGTGTTTCTGCAGGATCGTCGGGTGACGGAGGGAAGAGAGAGTAATCGAAGTTTTCTTGGCACAAAAATGACCCAAAATGCACAAATTGAACCAATTGAGGTACTTTTCTTGCAACAAAAATGACGTAAGGTACCAAACCTGCACAAAGTGACTAACTGAGGTATTTTTTTTTTTTTTTTCATTTTCTCCTTTAAATAATTATTCAAGTTCCGAACAAAGAGGTTTGTACTTACTCCCTTGTTCCCCTACCAGTTAGTACCGATATCTTTAAAGTTTCATTGGTAAGTTTTATTTTTTATTTTTTTAATTTTTTATACTTATTTTACTTGTCATATTCACAAGTTTAATTTATGGGTCTCACTTTATATCCATCATACTCACAACTATTTCCCGCTCACAAGTCATAATACTACTACATATACATATACATATACATACTTAATCCTAATTTTGCTATCAGAGCATGACTATATAAGCTATCATTGGACAGAGGGTGTAATCAATAAAATTTATGTAAATGGCTCTAAGAAGATGGTCAGTTGAGTGCACAATATTTTATTTAAAAAAATAAAAAACTTACGGTCTCTTAGTTTAATGGTATTCGGGTGTACGGATAAAACTTTCTCATAGGGGAGGTTTTAGGTTCGACTCCTACGAGGAGCAAAGTGGAGGCGACAAGTTGTATCTCTGGTTCGTTTGTAATAGGCTAGTTGTTTCTAATAAACTAGGTAGGATCATGTTCTGTAATAGATCCGTAAATTTATTAAAAAAAAAAAATTAAGACTTGAATGACCGAGGTAAGTAATGTGCAAAGCTTTTTTTTTATTTAATTAATTTTAACGATTGAAGACAGCTGAACTGAATTCGTTAGGAAGGAAGGCAAAACTTTATGTCGTGTGAGTTGATATTCATTAAAAATGATGCAAATTTTATTTTCTTACCTACTACTACCTCCGTCCCAGCTCAATGTGCACTGTTTGATTTTTTTTGTCAACTCAACTTTGACCTTAATTTTATGAAAATCTATATATCTCTACGCAATTTAAAAAGATGTTATTAATACTATTTCTAACAATAAAACAATAACAACTTTTCAAAATTGCATAATAATACATACATATTCACAAAATTATGGTTAAAGTTTGAATGAATTGACCATATTAACAGTAAAAATGCATATTGAGTTGGGACGACGGTAGTATTATTTTTTGGCTATTCTTGAGCGATTACCTGCCTCAAACTTTTCACCCTTTTCTTTTTCCTTACGCCACGAAAAAGGAGGGAAGTACTTAATCCAAATGAGTTGGATGGAATGAGTACAAGATTACCCTTTTTATTGTTAAATGCATTCTTATTATTTGGAGACTTTTTAGTTTATTTTAGTGATCACGAGAAGGGCAATAAGTATGATTAGATATCAATATATCATTAAGGATTTTAATTAGAACAAATAACAAAACCGTGAGCATTTTCTTTTACTAATTTTACTAATATAATGTCACTTTTAATGATTACAAGATTACCCTTTTTATTGTTAAATACTCCTTTTTATATATATATTGAGAATATCTTGTTAGGAAAATTGTATAACAATAGTGATAGTTTTCTTGAACTTAACGATAATGACAAATATAAAATGAACCATAATATAATTAACGGGGCAGAAAATAATGATAAACTATAAATGCAGATATTAAATCAAACCGGACAATAAATGAAGTTGAGTCTTGTATTGGACACAATCTCCGCAAGAAGATATTGCCCCGCACTGGTGCTAACGGTCTGCGGCAATCTTCTTTCAAGATGAAACGACTTTACAATCGTTAATAGAAGCACTTCAAATTAACGATTTCGGCGAGCATAACTGTTTGACACTTCCAGGCTTTGAAGAAAACTTATGCAACAAGATGATTCTTTCTTCTAACAGATGTCTTGAGAATTCCTTTAAATTCTAACAGAATTCCATCGAATTCAGTTGAATATCTAACCGAGTTTGTTAACTCCGTTAGATATCTGCTTCTCTACTTCAGATGTGAAGAGATAGTGATTTGTGTGTTATTCAATTCTGATTGAATGACTGAGTGAGGAATGTCATCTGGTGGAGGGCTTTATATAGTTAGTGAAGAGTCAAGGAGCCTTTTAGGGAATAGGCATAATTGGTGTCTATTGGTTTCTGGCCGTCAGATCTGGTCAAGATGAAGGGCTGTGATCAGTTGGACCGACCCAGCCAGACGACCTGCCATTCGGAAGGACGCGGGTCAACCCGTCGGTTACGCCCGAACCAACACGACCCTTGCCGCTCCGATCCGCACCAGACCTTCTCGGATGGGCCGATCTAGCCCGACCCAATCCTCTCCAAACCCAGCCGACCGGACCACGGACCACCGAGCCCATTTTCGCCAAAAATTTAAGCTCCACAGCTCCCGATGCGAAGTGCAAAGTGCGCCCTAAACCGCCTATTCCGCCCTTCGCGGGTTATGGGTTGATTTTTAAGCAAGCCCAAAATCAAACTATTTCCCCACTAGCTTGCATGGTTAGCCCAAAGGCCCACTTAACTTGAAAGCCCAAGTCCACACTTGATTGGAACCTTCTTAGATAAGCTATATTAAATACTCTAATCTTTTTCATTTTCCAACCAATGTGGGATACATGACTTTCCACATTTCCAACTCTTCATAAACCCACTTTAACTTGCATACTTTGGGCATTAATTTCTCATTCACCCGGAATTGGTTTTGAGAAAATAAATATACCACATTAATCTACTCCAAACGTAGATTACAAATATGCAATTAATTTCCATTCACACAAAATGGAACCTTATGGAATTCTTGGTCAAAAGTCGGCAAAACTAACTTTTCCAAAACCAAAATTCCAACATATCTTTCAATCTCCTAACACCCTCCCTCATATTGGAACATTTTTAACGTAGATTTCCAACTTACTAAAAAGAAAGTAAATTGAGAAAGGTAAATAATAATAATAATAAAACAATAATAATGTATCCGCAACATCAAAATTTGATGTTGTAACACATGTTGGACGTTGCACCATCTAAAGAGGCATCCTCATCACCATCTGATGAGGCATTCGCACAAGGTCTTCTTTTTCTTCAATCTCACGCAGAGTTGTCTTCTTCTCTTTTTCTTCATTCTAAAAGAAACGACACGTAATCATGATTTTTTTTTAAAAGTTAACAACACTAAATAATCGTTTTTAAAGAGAACGACACTTAATCATTTTTAGAGTGAACGGCACTTGTTTAATTAGAAGATAAAAGTTATGTTAATATGGTCATGTGGTGGCCGGATCATCACATATGGTGATGGTCGGAATATGTGAGGGAGAGAGCTAAAAGGAAAGAGCAAAAAACATTATTTTTTTGATAAATATAGAAAGAGGAGGAAAAATGGGCAGAGTAACCTCGACCGAAAAGTATGAGGAGATGAAAGTAAAGAGCTATCCACATGAGATCATAATAATCAGATGTAAGCTTTTGTTGAGAAGTAGAAGAAGGGGTAGGAAAAGTAGTGAGTAGCAAAAGGAAGAGTCGTGAAAGAGATAATATGAAGGGAAGTCCTTCATGTTCTTGACTAGGAGGATATTCAAAGTATAGAGACGTGATTTTAAGATTGTCTGATACCATAATAAACATGGAGAGAGAGTAATATATTTTGGGCAAAGCTTTACAAATTTTTTTTTACAAAATGAATGATACAAGATGTGGTGGCGATATTTCATTGGTCACCTCGATAGTGGACCCGGCACACTCCAATTAAAAACACCAACACAATTATGACACCTCATTTTACAGACCACATTTTGTAGCCATCTTTTATAGCTTTATTATTTCCCATATATTTTCTTTGGTATTCAGTCTCTCAATCTCATAACAATGCAAATGGACGGGAAGAGAAATAAGGAGGGAGTTGGGAATCGAGTAAAAAGTTGGTAGAGTAAAGGGGAGGTACCAGATATTGGATTGGTGAAAGGTGACCAGAGACAAAGGAATGTTATTTTTATGTATAAATTGAAAGATTGTTTAGATTTGTATCAACTAGGAGTCTAGGAAGAAGGTAGAGAGTTTGAAGATGAGGATCTATTAGACATTTATAGCTTGAATAAGTTTGTTAGATTTAAATTAACTCTATAAAGTATGTTTTAAATATTCAATGTGTGTTTGTCATGTGAGGCAATTTGATTAAACTTTGTTACTCTTTTAAGAAATTCGTAAAGTTTTTAACAAATATAATAATGGAATGGTGACTTTTAAAATTGTGGAATAGTACAATGAAGACAATCAAAAAATAATTAGTTGAGTGAGGACATTTAAAACTATCATAAAATATATATCTCTATAAAAGCACAAGTAAACTTAACATAATGTCTTTTCCCGCTCATTTTTAGCACCTATTTTGGAGACAACATTTATTATGTCTATTTAATAGCATCTTTTTGGAAACAACAGTTATAATTAAGCAAAGAGCCCCTTTCATTTATAATTAACCAAAGAGCCCCTTCATTAACCAAAGAGAGTGGAGAATATGTGCAATTAATAATCTTCAATTCTATTTATGATTACCGATGCAATATAATTATGAATAATAGCTGGGAAGGCATATGAAAAATCACTTAACAAGAATAAAGGAAAAATGAAAGGGTGCCTTGATTTATAATTAACCAAAGAGCCCCTTCATTAACCAAAGAGAGTGGGGAATATGTGCATTTAATGATCTTCAATTCTATCTATGATTACCGATGCAATATAATGGATAACAGTTGGGAAGGCATATGAAAAATCACTTAACAAAAATAAAGGAAAAATAAAAGGGCACCCCTTTTTTCCTAGATACATTCATCTAGCTTTGTTCTTTGAACAACCATGAATGCACTATAAATATAGTCATCCCAAACAAACTCACTCAATTGAACTTACATACAACAACACTTTGAACGAAAATGCCTTAATCATTATCCTACATCCGTGAACTCGAGCCTTCGAAAGCTATCATGATATTTGTAATGTTGATGTTGTTGATGAAAGCATTTTAACTGGTAAACATGTTTTCATTCAATGTTATTTAAATTTTGATATAAGATTTTACTATTCTTTTAATTTCTTCTTGTCATATCTTTTAACAACACTACTTTTCTAACAAACGTCATAGGGAGGGTTGTAAGTACATTCACTACACAGTATGACGAATATAATGGAAGGGAAGGCTAAGATGTTGGAAATAAGTTTAGAAAACATCCAGTTAATATATTTTCATCGCATAATTTTATTTTATTTTTCTTAATTTTATTATTGAACTATGATATTTTATGCAGAGGGAAGATGTTATCATGCAAACTGTACAAATGTAAAATAACTATTTTCAACACATTTCAAGTATCAAAAATTCTAATCAAAGGCAAGTTGTCTAAGATTACAGATTTTCAAGAAAGGTAATGCAACAAATATTAAATATGTTATGTTATTCCATTATTTATTATAGTTTATGTATTAGCATTTTCTTTTTCTGAAATCATTTTGTCACTTTAATTTTTGGCAGAAAAATTACATCAACCACTCCAATGGAAGATACAAAGATGAAGTCAACTGAAAGAAGGGATTGCAATTGGTTCAAAGAGAAAGTGTCTAGGGTTGAAATAGTCATTAAGAGATTGTAATTGATGTCATCTTTTACTTGTGTACTAGGGTGAAAATAGGTCTATGGCTTATTTAGAATTTTAGATATTTTAATCAGTTTAAATTTGATATCAAGACGTTGTTTTGTTGAAGACATGTTAGTGAATTTAAATGTAAGTTCGAAATTTGGAGAGTACATAGATAGATTTAATTTAATTCAGAGAGTATAATCAGAATCTAAGAATTAAGAGATAAACTTGAATAAAAAAAATTTACCTCAAAACATGTAACCAAATTAATGTTCTTATTATACATCACATTTATTAAGCAAATTCAAAAACAAATATTGAAAGCAAACTACAATCAAGAAAATGTGTGTGCATGCTTATAATAAATTCATGTATCTGTAATTATGATTTCATAACGATGCATATTATATATTTAATAAAATTTAACATTAATTACTCATGCAAAATAAATTTGGAATAAACTATAACAAAAATTAAAAAAAAATTACGTCAAAGAAAATTAAGTTATACATTTTTTTATTTAAAGTTGTTTTGAATCAGAATCTAAGAATTAAGAGATAAACTTGAATAAAAAAATAACCTCGAAACATGTAACCAAATTAATGTTTTCATTATACATCCCATTTATTTGGCACATTCAAACACAAACATTGAAAGCAAACTACAATCAAGAAAATGTGTGTGCATGCTTATAATAAATTCATGTATATGTAATTATGATTTCATAACTTCTCATATTCTATATTTAATGTTACATTGGTAATGATACACATTGGTTAAATAAAAATGTAATTTAGAATAATACACATTTAGTTCTTACTTGCTGGTATATGAAAGGTTTTTTTATTTAGTATAAAAGCAATTGTTCTTCATTCATGCATGTTCACTTTGTAAACATAGATTCTTCTTAAAGTAAGAACACAAAATGGAAATAAAAAAAAAGTCTTTTTCGTGAACTAAAGAAGGGTCGATCTGACTGGAATGTGAAGGTATTTGTTGCACGCAAGTGGGAAGTAGAATATGATGACATTTTGAAGTTACCCAATATTTTTGAGTATATTCTTGTGGATTCAGCGGTAAACACTAAATAGTTATTACTGCTTTGCTTTATTTTTTATGGTGAAGTTTTTTATATGTCTACTTTTACTAAATGAAAACTATTTTTTTCTAGTGAGAACGAATACAAGCAACAATTCCTACCAAATTGATAAGCAAGTTTAAAAACAAACTGCACGAGGGACAACTGAATATAATCTCTAATCTTATTGTTGCTGATGCTGGTTGGGGATTCAAAACTGTGGATCATCGATACAAACCCGTGTTTTAGACTCTACAATTATCTTTGGAGTAAAGGACAAAAACTTCCCTACAAATACATTGTTTAACTTGATGTCTTTTCAAGAGATTTCTGCCATTCGAAACCCAAATGAATTTGTGATTAAGAAGGAAAAACTGTCGATGAAACAACAAATGTTGTTTACCAAGAAAGTTTTTAAAATTTGTAATTATATTGTTAATTTAATGTTTACCGATTTTTTAATTCAATGTTTATCAATTTTTTATTACATTATAGTTATTCATTTTCCCTTTATTTCTAAAAGTCTTTTGCCCCGTGCCTTAAGGCACGGGTGTCACACTAGTTGAGTAATAATTTTTAACAACTTAAAGGGGTATAACAACATGATAATGTATAAATCTTGTATTGAGCTATACGGGTCGGATTGTGTCGGGTTATTACGGGTCATCAAGTTCTACCAAAACTGGATCCGAACCCGTATTTTAAAAGGTGCTCGCTAAATCCGCTCCATTCGGGCCGAATCAGTTCCGAATTTAGGTCGAGTCGAAATAAATTGTCATCCCTAATCTACACTTTCGTGAACGCATAGTCCGTTCTCTAACTTCCAATTTGTTTGTCAAACGTGGGCCAAAAATGGCTAATAGACAAAATTAAATGGGACAAGTGATCAAATCCTTTTCGACTTAGAACCTTTATTTGAACTTATAATCTTTTTTCTTTTAGTGGAAATTATGCTTCAGTTTTGTCTCATTTTAGGTTAAGTCTCACACTAATTCAATAATTTTAGCAATATTTTTTGTCTAATATCTATAAAAAATATGCTAAGAAAGTCTTTTTTTGTTATTATGTTTATTAAGTTTAAACATAATGTTTAGTACCTGGATAACGTTTTTAATAATTGCACAATTTGTTTATTCAAAACAACATACTATAACACAAAAAAAATCAAATCCATCCTTTTCTACTTCTCTTTTTCATGTCGCAATTTTTTGTTTTTAATTATTTCTAACAACTTTGAGACGGTATTATTGATTCCTTGACACCCATATGAAACGGATATATTAGAGTACGAGACTACACTCTAAACCTTGCACAAAGAAGCTCCAACCACATAAAAGAATGGGTAAATATAAAGTCACAAAAAAAGTCATAAAATTTGGTATACAAAATGATGTGTCATTAATTTTATTGGTGCTTTTAATTAGAGTGTATCGAGTTCACAATCGATGCAACCAAAAAAATATCGTCACCTCATTTTGTGAGCATCTTTTTGTGCACTTCTTTTATGCCTCTAGCATTGCCCAAAAAGAGGAGAAATTTTTTGGGAAACTAGTTTCTCCATAAGTTATAAAAAGTCCTGTTTTTATAGGGGTTAAAGTTTAGGGTTTAGGCCTTTTAGGGTTTAAAAAGGGTTAAAAAACAGGATTTTTTATAACTTATGGATGAACTAATTTCCCCCAAAACCAACTCCAAAAAGAATAGTATTGCTCAACCTTTTCTTTCTTTTTCTCATTGTTCTTTGTCCCTTTCTTCTTTGACTACTTCTTATGGACAAAACAACAAACAAAATAGTTTCACATTTGGTTGGACAGGTGAACATATTCCTCAAATTTTCCAAATCCAAACAAAGATGGGGTGGTACCCTATCTCCCAGTATTTGAGATAATAATTCAAAATTTCCATATGCATTTGTTCATAAATGAATGTCTAATTTTGACTTTAAATGATATTTAAGCATCTATAGTAGTATAAATCTATATATATATAAAAGTCGAGGAAGACCCCTATAGAGTCGCCACGTAGACAAAGCTTGATTTACATGAAGCCACATTATCACCTCTCAAATTAATAATTGACTTTTAGAATTCTTACTATTAGTTAATACTATTAGTTATACTATTAGTTATTATATAGGTTAACTATTAGTATTAATAATATTAGTTAACTATAATAGTTACTCCCTCCGTTCCCATTTAAGTGTCGTTTTAGCCTTCTTAAAAATTCCTATTTATTTGACGTTTTTGGTTTTTAAACGTCTAGTTGACCAAATTGCCCCTCATAACTCCACATAACTCCTCGTGTCATTGCTATTCTCTCTCTTCACACACTTCTTCAACTTCCTAAAAAAAAAAACTCTTCATTAACCTTAACGTTTCTTAAGAGCTAACTGCTGAGCATGAGAGACCATTATTCTTCAATCGACGAGATTCGAAGGTTTGTTCCGAAATCTATATATATATATATTAAAGTTGGTGAGGAGAGCCATGGTGTTGCCACATAAACAAGTCTTAGAGAAAGGTTGCATTTGGTGTTGCCACATTATTACCACTCTTATAAATAAGAGACTTTTCAAATTCATTTTCTTAGCTAATAGTATTAGCTAATAGTATTAGTTAATATATAGGGTAACTATTATAGTTAAATACTATAGTTAACTAATACTTATAATAGTAATAGTTACTATAATAGGTAACTAATATAGTTAACTACTATAGTAACTAATGCTTTTAATAGTAATAGTTACTATAATAGGTAACTAATATAGTTAGCTACTATAGTAACTAATACTTATAATAGTAATAGTTACTATAATAAGTAACTATTATAGTTAGCTACTATAGTAACTAATACTTATAATAGTAATAGTTACTATAATAGGTAACTAATATAGTTAACTACTATAGTAACTAATACTTATAATAGTAATAGTTATTATAATAAGTAACTATAATAATAGTTAACTATATACTTATTATAATAGTAATAGTTACTATAATAAGTAACTATTATAGTTAACTACTATAGTAACTAATAATTATAATAGTAATAAGTACTATAATAGGTAACTAATATAGTTAACTACTATAGTAACTAATACTTATAATAGTAATAGTTAACTATTATAGTTAACTATTACTACCTACGTCCCAGAGTAAGAGTCATACTTTCTATTTTGATACGTCACAGAGTAAAAATCTTTTTCCTAAAATGACAAATAATCTTTACTATTCATCTCAGTCATTCTCTCTCATACTCTACTTTTATACTCACAAAATCAATCAACTTATTATTCACTCACACTCATTCTCTCTCCTAATTTACTTTTACACTCACAACATTTACTTTACTTCCATCATTTCTTAATTTCCATGCAAATGGGAGATAAGACTCTTACTCCGGGACGGAGGGAGTAATATTTAACTATTATAACTAACTAATACTATTAATAGTATTAGTTAATTATAATAGTTAAATATAATTGTTAACTATAATAGTTACTATATAAGTTACTTATTATAATCAATATTATTAGTTAATCATAATTGTTACAATATATATTAACTATTACTATTAATTATATTATTTAATCATAATAATTACTATATATGTTAACTATTACTATTAATACCATTGGGTTTTTTTTAAATATTCATACAACAGACTTAAATGTACTTCTAAATTAATTAAAAAATATATTTATTACAACTATGTACAACCAAAGCTATGAAAATGTTTTGATTAATTTAAATATACATATATTTTCAAATAAAATAATTATGTTAATTTATCAATTAAAAACATCAAAAAAGGAAAATACAAAAAATATTAACGGAATAGGTTCCCGTGCAGAGCGCACGGGTTACCTACTAGTGAGATTAACAAAGGAGAAACAAAGTCAGCCATTTAAACTTCATTTTTTAAATGATTCAAGTTGATATTAGAATTTATCCCAACAAAAAAAATGAGATTAATCATATTAGTTAATCATATTAGTTAATCATAATAGTTACTCTCTTCGTCTCAAATTGAATGTTCTGTTTTCTCTAAAAATGAATGATCTTTTGAAATTTACCTTCACATAACTTTTTTTAAAAAAAAATCATTATATTTTTACAAAACTAAAATTTTAAATTTGAATAATAAGAATATTTATGATTTTTCTATTAATATTATTATTTTTCTTCAAAATGATCCTTAAATCCCAAATGTACATTCACTTGAGAAAGGATGTAGTACTCTATAAGGTAACTATTACCATTTAGCTAACTATTAGCTAATAATATGAGTCAGTCTTATGACAAACATGTTTTACATTAAGAGATGTGAATAACATATTTTATATTAAAAAAATATGTTTACATTTTGGAATTGAAACAAGTTTTACACTAAAGCTAAGTAAAACAAGTTTTTCTCAATCTTTTTACTAATAATATTAGTTAACTAGAACAGTTACTATATATTATAACTATTACATTTACAATCTAAAAATAGATACTATTATAATAAATTATAATTAAAAACATTATTTTATTAATACAATAGAATATTTTAAGTAATAATAAAATATTAGTTACTTATAATTGTTACTATATTGGTAAATATTCAGTTTTCTATATAAATAAGATTACTATTACTAGCTAACATTATATTTAAAATGATGATTACTATATAAAAAAGTAATCACATTCTATAGAATAATATCAGTAAAGTTCTACCGTGCAGAGCACGGGCTCTTTACTATTTACTAGTACATAAAAAGATTAATAATCCCAACATATTGCATCGAGATATAAGAGTTAGAACTTATTTTTTGATGATAGATAGTGGTGGTAGAGCCGTCAATACGGGCTGGCGGGGCGGGTTGGGCCCAACCCACCACAACCCACCTTCAAACGGGGCGGGGCGGACTGGCCCAAATTCTTGGCGGGCTGAGAAAATGCCAACCCAACCCACCCCACCTTGGGTTAGCGGGCCAGACCCAAAAGACTATAATATTTTTTTTAATTTTTATTTTTTGTGATTTTCAGTTTAATAAGCCACCAATTAGTTAAAAAAAAACAACAACAACATTTATGCCATTTCTGAAATGAACAAAGCAACAGAGACTGATCATCAATTCATCATCAACCTAATCCATGAAAAAAAAACAGAGACTGATCATCATCAACCTAATCAACCTAATCCATGAAAATTAATAGTTGAAATTAGGCATCGAAACTTCTTAACCTAATTTTTCCCATAAGAATCATACCTAAAATCAATCTATATAATCAAATCGAAAAATAAAGCTAGATCGATCTAGATCTGAGAAAGGGAGAAGGAGAGTGGCGCGGCGACGGCGACCGGTGATGGTTGACTTACCAAAACAGAAGGTGATGGACGGCGACCGGCGATGGTTGACTTACCAGAACAGAAGGCGATGGACGGCGACCGGCGATGGTAGCGACTGCCGACTGGCGACGACCGCTATGGTGGCGACTGGCGAAGTGGCGATGTTGGCGGCGCCGCGCCGGTGAGAGAACTGGGAGTTGAGACTTGACTCTTGAGAGAGAATGAACGAAATCCAAATGTTGTCGAAAAATGAAAGATAGAAACTGTGAAACCCTATTCGATTTTTAGGAAAAAAAAAAAAAAAAAAAACGGGAAAACAAGTGGGTTGGTCCGACCCAGCCCGGCCCAAACCCGTTTAGCCCACGACCCAAATGGGCTAGCCCAAATTGGCCCACTTGCATTTGGATTCGTATATTTCAAGCCCAACCCATCCCTAATCCATGGCGGGCCGGCCCGGCCCAACGGGCTCAACCCAAATTGACGGCTCTAAGTGGTGGTGAGGCCATAAATTTAATGAAAGGGGGGTCAAAATTATAATATATTGTTATTTTTTCCTATATTTTGGTGGTAAAGTTTATTAAATTTGATCAATAATTTATGAATATTCTGAAAAATATTATTTCTGCGCAATGAAAACATTATAAATAATAATTTTTTAATCTTCTTATTTCAGAAAAATTAAATTGTTGGACAAGATTCAGTCGATTTGACAACGAATTTAAAAAGAGGCTATCTTCTTAAGAAATAAATAATAATAATTAAATAGCTACAAAAAGAGTAAATAATAATATCACCTTTTTTTTTCTTCCATTTGCTATTTCTCGTTTGGAGATAAACACAAGGCGATTATATTGGAATAAAATGAAACAATATCTAACTTACCCAATTAATAATCTCTTTAAAAAAAATCAAAGAATAATAAAAAAAAATCTACTCCGTATGTGTTTGTGTTTTCCAACCCCCATTAAAAAATAATTACGAAATAAATAAATCTAAAAAAAAAAAAACAATTTACATCAACTTTTAAGTATCAGTTCCCTTGGAAACTTGAATTGCTGACTACTGTATATTATTGCCATGGCTATTATTGTTGCTTGTTGTTACGCTTCCGTCGTTGCCCCCACTGTTAGGATGACCAGAGCCGCCAATAATTGATGAAACTGCCGCCGTGAAATTCGGATCCGCCGTGAGTGCAGTGACGGTGTCAGCCAATGCACTCGGTGGTCCTAGGTGGTGCAACGGCGGCAAACTCATTAACTGCTGCCCATCAGTTTCCTGCGACATTTGAAGACCGGAAAATTTTGACTGATTATACAAAGCCTGTCCAAATAATTGGGGCAGTAAGGCGGCCGCGTTTGGATTTGGGAAATTAGGGATTTGGAATTGATTTTGTGGTCTTTGGAATTGTAATGGGTTGTTTGGTGTTTGAGTTAGGTCTAATGTAACGGTGGGGAATGGGGCGGATGCTGAAATGGTGGCCATACTTGATGAACAAGGGAGGAGTGTTCTTGCGAAGAGGTTTGGGTTTATTAGGCCGTCGGAACTTGGCATGGATCCGGAGAGTAGCATTCGGGCTGCGGAGGATGTGGTGGAAGCCATTGCCACCGCGGCAGGCGGCAGAGGGTGGTTGTGATTGCCTTCGTATGTTGTGATCAGGATGGTTTTATCATCTGCACATCTTTGTACCTACACAAAACAGAATGACATTTAGATCAGTGAGGTCCATTTATGGATTTTGGGATCTGTACGGTCAGACTGCACAAAAGTTGTCCTGAATCGACAATCAAGTTTAAAAGCGAGCATAATGAATAGACGAGATGCACGAACCGAGCAAAATGTCCAAAATATCTTCAACTAACATCTTGAATATGGACCATCTAGATTGAGTGTGCATCGGACTACTCACAAGCCCCGGATCTCATTTTATTATATTTGTATTGTCAATTAATTTATAGCAAGGCTCAATCAAACAGAACACTAAAATCAAAGTGATATGATACGGGGAATAAGAACACGTACTTGCTTACGTACAGGGCAACCAGCAGCCATGGTGCATCGAATAATAAGCTCGGGGACAAGGGTTTCCTTTTGCCATTTTTTGCCCGTATTTTCTCCATTGACATCCATCTGTAATCTGATCATACCAATTTAAACATATAATTAATCCAATGTAGATACAAAACACACACACATCCACCTCAGGAAAAAAAAAAAAAAGATCGGACTAGAATTAATATCCAAAAAATAAACAAAATTCAAAATTAATTGTTAATTTTGGATACATACCATGGGTGCTTCTGAGCGAGCTCTAACAGAAACTCGAGCTTTCCTGATAGTGGCCTCAGTAGCTTGATCAACACTAGTAGTAGTAGCAGCATTATTGTTTGCAGAATTCAACCTAGCCAATTTGTTTGGTCCACAGACTTGATCCGGGCTATCCTCTCTTTCATTACTAACCCCTTGATTATTGTTATTGAGGGGCGATCGTGAAGGCTCATTTGTTTCGAATGTTGGAGCTAACCCAAGATCCATAAAGCGGCCCGGAAATACTCTCCCTCCATTGTTGTTATTGATGTTATCTTCTTGCATATCACCTTTTTGATCTTGTTGTTGTTCATGTTGTTTATGTTGCATTTGTGTTATGAGATGCATCTGGAGTGTGTTGTATTTGGTGGTTACTTGATTAATCATATCACGCAAATTCTGATTCTCAATTTTGATTCTTTCCAGATCAGCTTGAACAATTGCTAACTATAAAAAAGAAAAAAGAAAACATCAGAATGTGTATTCAAGGAAGCTCATTCACTGATAAAAGTATAAACCATGTAAAATACTCTCTTTATGCTACAAAGTTTGTCCCACTTTTTATGGTCACAGATGAACTTTAACAATATTTGATTTAATTATTTGAAATTTTAAAAATTATAACCGATAAATCATTAAGTGATTTATAAATAACATTTTTTGGAATTTCATAGTGATCATTAGACTGACACTAATGTGTGATTAAAGTTAACGTGAGCTGACTATAAAAAGTAAAATGGAACAAACTTTACGGAACAGAGTATGAAAAAAGAAGAAGAAGAAACTAAATCATTCTCACCTCACTTTTAGCTATTGTATCTTCAGAATTTGATGATAGTACATCGTCAATCGACTGATCACTACTTGTGTTTGCCGTACGGAGATGCAATCCAGTCTATTAAGAAAGAAAAAAATAATAAAAAAAAAGGAAATGCATATATATAGTATACACTAAATTAGTAATGAACAATGATAAGGAAAATGAATTAGTAGTAGTATTTGAGGTTACATTAATATTGAAATCCAAATGGGTAGTTGGTCCCTCAGTTTAATCCTTAGCACCATCGTCCACAGATAATCTGGTTAGCTTGGAGTACTGATCGGAAAAGAAATCCATCTCGTTCATCCGATGATCATCGGACGGGTTATGGGAACTGCAGTTAAGGTTGACTGGAAATTGAATGGTGGGTGGAGGTGGTGGCGATGATGACCTGTTTGGTTCCATAGAAGGTGGCGGTGGCGGGCTGCGGCGGCTCAAGCTTATGTTGTTGCTGTTTTGGGTAAATGGGGTGGTCGGGAAATGAATTAATAACAGTGGGTTTGTGTAGAAATAGTCCAATACGATCTGAATCAAAGGAGTCCACTGCCTTTAGCCATACATGTCTTGGAAATATGCAAACGACTCGGGATAAAATGGGGGGGGGGGGGGGGGGGGGGGGGGGGGAAGAGAGATTGAGACTTGGACTTAAAAAAGGCTGTGGCTGTGGGAAAAGGAAGACAAAAATAAATTTGTAATGTAATTTTCTTTTCTATATAGATTTTGTCTCATGAGAAACTAATGGGATTTATTTGGATTTTAAGGGTCTTATTTTCTCCATCTAGTCATATTGTCTTCTACACTTGTAAATTTTATTTTTTTGTTCACCAGAGTCTACACTCTAGTCTACACCTTCCTACTCACCAACATAGCTCACTTTGACCAAGATTTTAACATTAACCATTATTTTCTGATTAATTGCAATTTAATTGCATGTGTTTTATATTTTGTTACAATTAGTTATTCAGAGTTTGTAATCGTACAAAACTAATTTCTAGGTTTGTATAATAATTGAAAAATGGTATAAATTTTTTGATGAGTTGAACTAACGATATCACTGCCATGTATCGGCACTCACGTGACATTTTAACGAATACTAACTGTTAGTAAATCAGACCCAAAAAATAACAGATAATAATGAACGCAAATCAACAACACAGAATTTACATGGTTCACCAACAACCTATTGGCTACGTCCACGGGCAAATAGATACTGATATTATTATGGCGGAAAACAATTACAAGAAGATGATCACACTAATCTATGTTTGCATGAACTTTGATCACAAAGTTCCTATCTATGCAAAACCCTAGTTCTAGAATTATTGATCTCTCTCTATTTCATTGAATCACACGTAAAAAAATACTACTGCTAGTATTTATAGCGCTAGAGACCTAAACCAGAAGACAGAAGGAGTCCTAAATTAAATCTCAAAAGGACTTAATTTACTTTCCACACACGCCAGGAATCATTCCACGCCCGGATTGCATGATCCGCCCGGGTCTTAACCTTGGTCCGACCGAATCTGGCATGGTCCGGCCGGATCTGGTCCTTTAGCCCGGTCGGATCTCCTCTATGGCCAAAGACTTCAATTCGGACGTAACAATGGTCCGGCCGGGGTATGCGTTTGGTCTGATCGGACCATACTTCTTCTTCTCAATGCCTTTTGTTCAAAGTCACATCTAACAATCTCCACATTGACTTTGAATCTCCCCTAATAATTCAGATGTACGAGCTACCAACAAAGACTCCACCTTGAGCCACATCCCTCGTACCAGAAACATAATTTTTCCACCTTTGCCACAGTTTGTCTTTCGTCAAAGACACTAGATTTGTCCTCCGGACAATCAGTGGGAGTAAAATAAATCTTAAAGAAATTCCAGACCCAGAAAATAACATTGAACCAATAGTGGAACAAGAACAAGAACCACAAGGAGTTGTGGAACCTGTTCAAAATACACAAGTAACTCGCAGATCTAGTAGGTTGCGATCCGAGCCCGAGAGATATGGATTTCTCGTAACAGATAGTAATGAGGTAGAAATCATTGAGAATGATGAACCGTCAACCTACCAAGAGGCGATGTCTTCTCCTGATTCGGACAAGTGGCTTGGAGCCATGGAATCCGAATCGCAATCCATGCAAGACAATCAAGTTTGGAATTTGATTGATGCACCCGAAGGTGTAAAAACCATAGGATGCAAATGGGTCTTCAAGAAGAAGACTGACATGGATGGGAAGGTGCATACTTACAAAGCTAGACTTGTGCGAAAGGTTATAGGCAAGTTCATAGTATTGACTATGATGAAACCTTTTCACCCGTAGCAATGATCAAGTCTATAAGAATTCTGCTTGCCATTGCCGCATATCATGACTATGAAATATGGTAAATGGATGTCAAAACCTCTTTCCTAAATGGAAAACTCCAAAAGGATGTGTATATGACACAATCAGAAGATTTTGAACAGAATTCTAAAGTATGCAAATTGCAGAGATCCATCTATGGATTGAAGCAAGTTGGAATCTTCGTTTTGATGAATCGGTCAAAGAGTTTGGATTCATCAAGAACGAAGATGAACCTTGTGTATACAAGAAGATTAGTGGGAGCATAGTGCTATTCCTTGTTTTATACGTGGATGACATATTGCTCATTGGAAATGACATTCCTACACTTCAGTCTGTGAAGACTTGGTTAGGAAAGTGTTTTGCAATGAAAGATATGGGTGAAGCCGCATATATACTTGGCATTAAGATCTATAGAGATAGATCAAGGAGGCTACTTGGTTTAAGCCAAAGTACATACATTGACAAGGTCATTAGAAGATTCCGTATGGAAAATTCTAAGAGAGGCACCTTGCCGGTATTACATGGAGTTTCTCTAAGCAAGACTCAATGTCCTAAGACAAACGATGAGCGTGAGAAAATGAATGATATTCCATATGCTTCGGCAATTGGGTCCATCATGTATGCCATGATTTGTACTAGGCCGGATGTATCTTATGCTTTGAGCATGACAAGTAGATACCAATCCGACCCTGGCGAAAATCACTGGGTAGCTGTAAAAGCGATTCTTAAGTACTTGAGAAGAACTAAAGACTCGTTTTTGGTCTATGGAGGAATGGAAGATGATCTCGTTGTAAATGCTTACACGGATGCAAGCTTCCAAACCGACAAAGATGATAGCCGATCGCAATCGGGTTTTGTGTTTATGTTAAATGGTGGAGCTGTAAGCTGGAAGAGTTCCAAGAAAAGTACAGCCGCTGATTCTACAACGGAAGCTGAGTATATTGCTGCATCGGATGCTGCAAAGGAAGCTGTTTGGATTAAGAAGTTCATCACTGAACTTGAAGTAGTTCCTAGTATTGCTAATCCAATAGACCTTTATTGCGATAATAATGGTGCTATTGCTCAAGCAAAGAAACCAAGAGCACATCAGAAATCCAAACACATACTTAGGCGTTTTCATATCATTCGAGAGATCGTTGATAGGGGAGACGTAAATATATGCAGAGTACCTATTGATGACAATGTTGCGGACCCGCTAACAAAGGGACTTCCACAAGCCAAACATGATGGTCATGTTAGGTCCATGGGTATTAGATACATGGGAGATTGGGCCTAGGGCAAGTGGGAGATTGTTGGTAGTGGTGCCCTAGGCACGTTTAATAAACGTTGTAATTGTTATCATTTATTTCATATCAATAAAGAGATACTTTGATTATTATTGTTGTTCATGTTTACTTATAATAATCTCCGTCCCTAGTACTTGTTAAGCACTAGTATAAAGGCTAAATGATCATGGGATGATCATGTTAGATTTATGGGTACTTGTTTGGAACAAGGTACTGGACATGACCCGCTGTATGAGATTTATGTCATGGTCTATGTCGAACATATATCTCATATTAGTTATGTCATTCGAATCCTTAGACATGAAGTTATTACAGTCTTCCACTTGATGAACATTATGTTTGACATGCTCAAACGCTGCCTTTAACCGGGTAGCTATAAAGGGTATGATTGGCATAATCGGATTCACGGAGGGAAGAATAATAAGCCAAATGGATTTGTCCCTTTACGGAGAGATGTCAAGCTTGGGCCTCTCATAGGAATGATGTTGATGAAATATTCGGCCGGACTCAAATGAATTGATTGGATCAATGTCATTTGGATTATCAACATATTCGGAATCGAGAAAGTATTGAACAAAACATGTTGACTGTTTGACCATGACTTGTGTTCAATGACATCGTGGACAAAGGGATTATGACATGTTCTAAAAGGAATGCGAACTTGTATCGAGTTATACTATTTGGGTAGGTATGACGGTTTGCTAGAACCTAATCATATCTTATGGTTTCATGTTTGAACCCATTGCCAACTTAGTATGATCCTAGAGGGTCACACACAAGAGAACGAATCTTTAAAAGGACTATATTGGAATTTTGGAAAATTCTGGGAATCTGGGGAAGTGGGCGACCGCACAGTATGGACTGGGCGGCCGCTCACTTAGTTCAGTTTTGTACCAGTTTGTTTCAGATAGTTGTGCGACCGCAGAGTGGATTCTGGGCGGCCGCACAGTGCTGTCGGGAGGTAGATTCCTAATTTGATTAGGAAACGAATTTTGGACGGATTTTGACACAAGTTTCCTATTTGGAATAGGTCCTACTTGTGTATAAAAGACCAAATTCGGCCAGCACTCTTACCCAATGATTTTGTGAGTCTCCAAAGAGTTTGAGAGAGTTTATTTTGTTCCAAGACATCCTTTGATTGAAGAACAAAATAATACACAAATAAAAATTCCATATAGTCATATTCATTGTGAAAACGTGTTTCACAATTTGGTCTAGCAACCAAGATCAAGTGTTCTTGATATTCGTTCGTGGTGTGGATACCGCTAGAGGGTGAAACTCATCATCTTCAAAGTTCGTGTTCTTACTTTCATCGTGATCAAGCTTCATATCTCCACCAAGATCAAAGCTAGAATTCAAAGTCATCAAGGGTTAGTTTTTCCTCTATTCATATTGTTGTATTTGACTTAATCATATGAACGGATCTATGGGCTTTGGGTTTCATAAGTTTTAAATGCTAAATTCCGCTGCGCATGTTACTTCGAAACCCAACAGTGGTATCAGAGCCCCGTTCATGTTGATTATTTCAATACCTAGATCATGTTTATGTGTATATAAATTGTTTATGTGCTTTGCATGATATGAATATTGGAATAAATGATGTCTATGTGTTATGTGATTTTATGTGGTTTATTGTTTTGCAACTTTAATCGCATGATTCAATCGCAATAAATAAATTATGGTGGATTCAGAATTGTTGATTATTAATTTTTGATTGGATCAAAGTTTTAATAATCGGGGAAAAACAATTTTGAGAGAAAATTTTCGAACTTTAAAAAATTCTGCACATTCTGATCAACCGGGCGACCGCACAGAAGCACCTGGGCGGCCGCACAGTTTTGGGCGACCGCACAGGCCTTCTTGGGCGGCCGCACAAAAGGGTCAGAAGGTCTGA
This sequence comes from Campanula takesimana, assembly GCA_026119855.1. Taxonomy (NCBI): domain Eukaryota; kingdom Viridiplantae; phylum Streptophyta; class Magnoliopsida; order Asterales; family Campanulaceae; genus Campanula; species Campanula takesimana. The sequence goes on along the minus strand of JAOWBW010000077.1, from coordinate 2,015,027 downwards.
TTTTGGCCGAAAAACAGAATCTGGAATTTTTTCAAAAAATTCAACAAAACCAGTAACAGAACCAGTCCAGACTTGCTGATCTGGAATGGGTTTTTGGGTAGTTGGTTTGTGTGTGGATTTTGGGGTTTGATTTTCCTATTTGTTTTAGTCGTGTGATTCTAAGATTGGTTCAAGGTTTGGATGGCTAATCTGCGTTCAACGAGATTGTGTTTCCCAAACTTGATCGCAATCAAAGTTTCAAAGATAAAACGAAGTTAGAATTATGAAGAGTTCATAATTGCTAAAATTGAGAAACAAAGTTGATTCAAAGATTGGAGATCCATGTGGAATTGTGGATGTAATTGGCCTACGTTCATCGAGACCATCTATTGCTTAGTTTCGGCCACATGGACTACTTTCTTGGTTTCTTGAATTAGTGCGGGATTGTGGTTGCCTAATGGCTTAGTTCGACCGCACTTCTTGTTGTCTTGATTTGGAGATAATAACCAAAGTTGAAATAGTCTCATCCTCATAATTATAGAGAAACTAATGACACATAAATATCATGCTTAAATTAATGGAGATTAATTTAGTGGCTAAACTTGATGTGTAACATGTTTATATTATGTGCTCATAAATGTGTTATATGCTATATGTGATGAACCTTTAAAGAAAGTTTTAAGTCCTTAATTGCCATGCCATGATTAAAACACTTGTTTATACATGGGTGATCTTGATGTGGGTTCGCCTCCGCGAGGTGCATTAATTTTATTCATGTATAAGCAAGATGAGGTTCATTAGTTTAATGTGGGCTTGCCTCCGCAAGGTACATTGAATTGAATGGTTCCTATACGTTTAAAATGGATGGACTTAATTAAGCGTCAAAACAGTTTTGGGCTTAAGGCAAAGATGAGATTTAACATGCTTTTCGAAATTGGATTTCCCAAAGAATCTCATAAAAGGATCTAAGAATCATATGGGATATGATTGACATGATTGTCTACCTAATTAATTTAGTTTTGAGCGGTCCGCCTCCGTGGACTCAAAAGTTAAATTAAAGTTGGATCTTAGCCCAATTAAATTATATTATACATTGGATGTATATGAAGGTTATATAATTTAGTGGGAGTATTTTGTTTGAAAAATACATTATTTATCTCTTTAATGAAAACCGGTACTTATTAAATTTTGGAAATTTTGCATATTTGTAGATAATGACTACTAACACTCAATCAATTTCGTTGCGATCGATCCTTGAGAAGGATAAGCTCCAAGAGAATGGTACGAACTTTATGGATTGGATCCGTAGCCTTAGAATTGTTCTAAGGCAAGAAGATAAGTTGTACATTCTCGATGGGCCTCTTCCTGCTGAACCAGAACCCACTGCCTCTAGGGCAGAAAGAGATAGTTACAAGAAACATCGTAATGATTCTAGAGATGTAAGCTGTCTCATGCTTGCTACTATGTGCTCAAAACTCCATCAAAGTTTGGAACATTTGGAAGCCTATGAGATAGGCGTGGAGTTAAGAGCTATGTTTCAAGAACAAGCTAGGCAAGAGAGGTACAAGACCATTGTTGCATTCACTACTTGCAAAATGAATGAAGGGCAACAAGTGAGTCCTCACATGCTGAAAATGAAAGGTTATGTAGAGCACCTTGAGAAACTTGGCTATCCAATCCCATTGGAGCTAGCCACGGATCTCATTCTTAATTCATTGCCTAAAAGTTATAATCAGTTTGTGATGAATTATAACATGCATGGAATGGATAAGAATCTCTCCGAGTTGCATGGGATGCTTAAAACTGCGGAGATGAAGATTGCGGAGAAAGGTTCTCCCGTGCTCTTAGTTCATGATGGGAAGAAGGCTGGTGCCAAAAGAAAGGGTAAGAAAGTTATCAAACCCAAAATAAGCAAGGCAAGTGTTGCCAAGGCTTCTGAGGCAAAACCCGATTCACAAAAGGATGCAATCTGTTTCCATTGTCAAGAAATTGGTCATTGGAAACGTAATTGCAAGGCTTTCTTGGAAGAGCAAAAGAAGAAGAAGGGCAGCAAGACTGCGTCGACTTCATGTATCTATATGATAGATATTCTCCTTTCTACCACTGATTCTTGGGTATTGGATACCGGATGTGCTTCTCACATTTGTTTAAATGTGCAGGGTCTAAAGAATAGGAGACTGCTTAAAGATGGTGATGTAGACCTACGCGTGGGGAATGGAGCAAAAGTTGCTGCATTAGCCGTAGGGACTTATGAAGTCACTTTACCTTCCGGATTAATTCTTGTTTTGAACAATTGTTACCGGATTTAAGTAGAAATATTATTTCAATTTCTTGTTTGGATAATAATGAAGGTTTTAAGTTTCTTATTGAAAATAAGAAATTTTCTATTTATTTAAATGATGTGCTTTATGGTATTGCTAATTCATTTAATGGCCTTTATATCTTGGATGTCAAGAATGAAAATAATGACAATGTCTATCATGTGAATAAGAAATCTAAACCTAATGATGTAAATCATACTTATTTGTGGCATTGCCGTCTTGGTCATATTAATGAGAAGCGTATCTCAAAACTCCATGGGGACGGACTTTTGGGTTCATGTGACCTCGAGTCATATGATACTTGCGAGTCGTGTATTCTTGGAAAAATGACTAAGACACCTTTTACCAAGTTAGGTGAAAGGGCAAGCGACTTATTGGGGTTGATACATTCCGATGTATGCGGACCATTAAGTAGCAGTGCTAGGGGAGGATTTCAATATTTCATAACCTTCACTGATGATTATAGTAGATTTGGGTATGTTTACCTAATGAAACATAAAAGTGAAGCATTTGAGATATTTAGAATATTTCAAAATGAAGTAGAAAAACAACTTCGCAAAAGCATTAAGGCACTTCGATCAGATCGAGGTGGAGAATACTTGAGTCAAGAATTTGATAATCATCTAAAGAATTGTGGAATAGTTTCACAATTGACTCCACCCGGAACACCACAATGGAATGGTGTGTCCGAGAGGAGAAATCGGACTTTGTTAGACATGGTTCGATCAATGATGAGTCAAGTTGATCTTCCAATATCCTTTTGGGGTTACGCTCTAGAAACCGCTGCTTTCACACTAAATCGTGTTCCAATTAAATCGGTTCAAAAGACTCCATATGAGATGTGGAGCGGAAAGAAAACTTGTTTATCTTTCATGAAGATTTGGGGTTGCGAAGCCTTTGTCAAAAGACTTGTCTCTGACAAACTTGCACACAAATCTGACAAATGTATTTTCGTGGGATATCTAAAGGAAACTAGAGGATATTACTTTTACAACTGAGAGGACAACAAAGTGTTTGTTGCCTGAACTGGTGTCTTTCTAGAGAAAGAGTTTCTCTCCAAAGAAATCAGTGGGAGTAAAATAAATCTTGAAGAAATTCCAGACCCAGAAAATAACATTGAACCAATAGTGGAACAAGAACAAGAACCACAAGGAGTTGTGGAACCTGTTCAAAATACACAAGTAACTCGCAGATCTAGTAGGTTACGATCCGAGTCAGAGAGATATGAATTTCTCGTAACGGATAGTAATGAGGTAGAAATCATTGAGAATGATGAACCGTCAACCTACCAAGAGGCGATGTCTTCTCCTGATTCGGACAAGTGGCTTGGAGCCATGGAATCCAAATCGCAATCCATGCAAGACAATCAAGTTGGTTATCTACTGTCACCACTAGTAGAATTTTAATTGTTTTGGTTTAGTTTGTATTTGTTGGTGTTGGTGCCCTAGGCACGGTTGTTAAACGTTGTATAAGTTATCATTTTATTCATGATGATAAAGAGATAATAAGATTATTATTGTTGCTCATGTTTGCTTATAATAATCTCCGTCCCTAGAGCTTGTTAAGCACTAGTATAAAGGCTAAATGATCATGGGATGATCATGTTAGATTTATGGGTACTTGTTTGGAACAAGGTACTGGACATGACCCGCGGTATGAGATTTATGTCATGGTCGATGTCATATATAAATCTCATATTAGTTATGTCATTTGAATCCTTAGACATGAAGTTATTATAGTCTTCCACTTGATGAACATTATGTTTGACATATTCAAACGCTGCCTTAACACGGTAGTTATAAAGGGTATGATTGGCATGATTGGATTCACGTAGGGAAGAATAATAAGCCAAATGGATTTGTCCCTCTTCGGAGAGATGTCAAGCTTGGGCCCCTCGAAGGAATGATGTTGGTGAAATGTTTGGCCAAACCCAAATGGATTGATTGGATCAATGTCATTTGGATTATCAACATATTCGGAATCGAGAAAGTATTGAACAATACAAGTTGACTTGCTGACCATGACTTGTGTTCAATGACATCGGAGACAAAGGGATTATGACATGTTCTAAAAGGAATACGAACTTGTATCTAGTTACACTATTTGGGTAGGTATGACGGTTTGCTAGAACCTAATCATATCTTATGGGTTCATGTTTGAACCCATTGCCAACTTAGTGTAATCCTAGAGGGTCACACACGAATAGAACGAATCGTAAATGACTAAATTGGAATTATGGAAGAATGTCAGATTTTGGCTCTGGCACGGTCGTGCGCCTTAAAATGGCACGGCCGTGCCATAAATCCAAACCAAGGCAAAACCTGTCGGCATGTTTGGCACGACCGTGCCAAGAAGACAAGCACGACCGTGCCGAAAATGGTCGATATGGGGGAATCATGCGGACCTGATGGCACGACCGTGCCAGTTTGTAGGGCACGACCGTGCCAGTCAAGTCGGTCAGAATTCCTTGTTGCTTAATTTGGTGACGGGATTTAGGTTTCCTAAGTCCTTAAGGGTTAAGGATTAGGACCTATAAAAGGATCCTTTCAGCAGCCATTAAAAACATGATTATGAGTGCCTCCATAAGGTTTTGAGAGGTTATTTTCTTGTTCTAAGATCCCAAAAGTGAAGAACAAGAATATTCATAATTCCATATAGTTCTTACAATTGTGAAAGCGTGTTTCATAATTTGGTCTAGCAACCAAGATCAAGTGTTCTTGATATTCGTTCGTGGTGTGGATACAGCTAGAGGGTGAAACTTATCATCTTCATAGTTCGTGATTCTTGCTTTGTTCATGATCAAGATTTCAAGCCTCCATCGAATTCAAGGTTGCAAAATCAAAGGCATCAAGGGTTAGTATTCTAGTATTCATTATGTTGTATTTGACTTAATCATATGAATGGATCCATGGCTTTGGGTTTCATTAAAATTTTAAATGCTTAATTCCGCTGCGCATGTGACTACGAAACCCAACAGTATTAGGGTAAATTTTTAAAAATTTGTTCTTATTGTATTTGGGGGTGTTGGCCACGGTCAATGATGATCCGAGGGTTTATTTTGAGTCATTATGGGTGCTATTGTTTAACCTAGAGTTGGGACTGCATTAACAATACTAAAGGCATGATTGCACCACCTCTCACTTACATTACTTCCTTGATCATGTTATCAACTTAAGAATAATTTATGGCATTTCTTTATAAACCCTTTTCTTGGCCTTATTTTGTCTATCTAGTCACTTAAATAAAATCATCGCTAGAACACCCGTTTGATCCTAGTAATGGATGAAAGAATGGCACATTAAAGAGCGCCGTTCACCTTCTTTTGATACCCGATTTCCTACCCTTTTGCACTAAGAATAGGTTAGACCCACCTTGACAAGGAAGTGGATTAGGGAATGATAGAAATTTATGGTTAGAAATTGGGAGAATGATTTGGGGAATTATGGCTTATGGCCAAAATTATGAAATATGTATATGTAATGAAAGGAAGGGACAAGCAAAAAAAAAAAAAAAAAAAAAGTATGATCGTTGAGTAGTGTGCAAAGTGATTAAATAAGTACACATTTGTCTTGTGTTAGTTGAAATAAAAAAAAAAAAAAAAAAAAGCTTGTCCCTTTAATGTATTGAAGTGATGATTTGGAAAAGGCCACAGAAATAGGGAAACATATCTCACCCCATGTAATTATATAAAAGTTCAAGTTTGGGGGTGAGACAGTGTGGGAATTGGGTGAGCGGAGAGTTTATCATATTTTGAGGATATACATATTGTAGAAGACTTCTTAGTCCACTTTCTTAACTTCGTATGTCCTTACCGTCATTTGTAACCGTGAACCTAGCCTTGCACGTTTGTTGTGCTTATACTTTATGCCATATTTTCGTTTAATATCGGTAACCGGGTTGACAACCGTGTATACATGATTATGAGTGTCCTTGATTGGGTTAACGTGCAACATCATCATCATTTGTGGAATAAGAGCATTAACTTAAGTTATCCCATAAACTAATCTTATTTTGGTCGCATTGATCACCACATCACTCATCCTATCATGCTGCGGTGGAAAATCAAACGAGTTAGTAGTGTATATGTGTTGCAATTGGTTGTACAAGTGGTGCCCATTATTGACACTAGTGTGAGGAACCTGATGCTTGTGGTTAACAATCCCCCATTTATAATGAGAACAAGCCAAAAATATTTTCTTTTGTTTTTTTTTTTAGTTGTGTTTAGTTCTGATTTTAGTTGTGTCTTAGTGGTAGTTGTTTAACTATGGTATTTTGGTTTTACTCGATGACGAGCAAAAGTTAAGTTGGGTGGTATTTGATGGATGTTATTTTACACATCCAATTCATTTACTTTTGGACTTATTCTTTGGCTTATTCTCAAGAATTTTTGTGTTTTAATGGATTTTTGGAGTGTTTTTGATTCAGGGAAAAGAGTTGGTATTATGGGTAATTGGTGCTTAAAATGCTGAGAAGTGACGGACGTGAATTGATAAACAAAAGAAGGAAGAAAACGAAGATTTCAGTCCAGGCAGTTTGGGCGACCACACACAGCAAGAGTGGGCGGCCGCACACTAAATTGGCGAAAAGAGAAGAACAGACTGATTCTTTGGGAGACCGCACACTTCAAGTGCGGGCGGCCGCACACTACCCCGGCACCAGTTTTTCAGGATTTCATTCTAAGACGGGATTTGGACTAATTTCCTAATTTTTACCCCACTGGGGACCCTAGTATAAAGAGGAGGACTCCAGCCATTAGTTTTCTCATGCGTTATTCTTAGGTTTTAATTAGTTTCAAAGGTGTAAAGGAGATTGAAGTATTTTCTTTTCAAGATTCAAGATCCAAGTTTTATGTTATTAATTTTATTACTTGTGGTCATTATGTTGAATATGAGTAACTAAGTTCTTAATTCATGGGTTGGATGTAAAACACTATCTAGTTCTACGTTATAAACGTTTTATTCATATTGATTTCATTCTAGTTGTTCAAAGTATTTTAATCAAGTTTTCAAGGTTTCAATAATTGAACTAGTCATTATGGGACTTTTTAACAATTTAGGGTTTTAACTCCGCCATTGATTTGGTGATTAAAGCGTAGGCCAATGCTTTGATTAATATATCTATTTGATGCCGTGATAGAAATCAAGTGGGTGTAGGTTTATATGTTCTTTAAAACGTAATAACTCTTTAAATAATTACATGGACTTGATTTGCGAAGTGTGATTAGCTAGAGAGAAAAAGATTGCAATCCGGCCGCCTCACCGTCCCAATCTTTACAAGAAGTGAACGAACCCTGAAATGTAATCAATAACTTTATTTCAAAATAACATAGAATGATGATAGTGTGAAATCCAACCCGTGAATCTCTTAAATCTATTTACATCGTTGCTAGTTGATCATTGTTTTGTTAATTTAGTATTTAATTTCAGTATTTAGTAGTTAAATTAGTTAATCAAATCAAATCAAAAACCCCCTGGTTACGTTTGCATTAATTAAATTAACTTGTTTATCCACAAGTCTCTGTGGTTCGACCCTTACTTTTGTATACTGCTGCTTCGGCACTTGTACAATTGCAAGGTATTTTTATTACAGTGAATTTTATCCATCAATAGCCCCCATCTTTCTGCTCATAAATTGTAAACTGCTCCTTGCGCGAACACATGTGATAAAAAGCACACGAATCTAGAACCCATGCAACTTCTTTGCACGCTTCTTCTTCAGTCACTAGGGCAGAATCACCATCCTCATCCAGATTGTCACTGCTCGCCATCGTTACAGCCGACTCAGAATTCTTCAGATGCGGAGTCAGATGTACAACTCTGAAATCTAACCAGATTATTGCCTCAGGAAATACAGATTTTGTATCTACTTCTAGATCACTAGAATAGACTACACCAGATGTTAGATCTTGAGATTATACCAGATAGCTAACTTCTGATCACAAAACCCTAGCTTCAGATCTCCAACTTTAGATGCAGATATCAAACACCGAAACGTTCCAGATGCATTCTTGGATCACCAACGAACACCAAACGAACTTTCGGATTCAGATCTACCAGATTTTCTATTGATAGCACAGATGAGCAATCACTGACTGCTCTCAGAATTATTGATTCTCGATCCTCTATAATGAAGAGTTTCAGAATAACCAGGAAAATTCCAAACTCAAATATGCGAGAGGCAACATAATACAATACCAGATGTGTCCAACCTAGACACCAAGATTTCTGCACGAACCCTGTACACGTGTGCTGCACGTGCGATGCACAAAAACTGCACGCGGATTGCACGTGTAATGCACGTTTTAGCACGCAATCTGCACGTCCAATGCACAATCTTCTACCATAAAATAAATTTGTTCTTCCCGTCAGACTTGTCAATCTTCTGGTCCACCCGGAATCTATCTCTTCTTCTGCAGCGGAATGCCCCGATGTTTCTCAACTAACCAGACTTTGGTGCCACTTGTTAGTAAATTAGACCCAAGAGATAGCAGATAATAATGAACGCAAATCAATAACACATAATTTATGTGGTTCACCAACAACCTATTGGTTACGTCCATGGTCAAAGGGAAACAAATATTATTATGGCGGATAAACAATTACAAGAAGATGATCATACTAATATATGTTTGCATGAACTTTGATCACAAAGTTCCTACCTATGCAAAACCCTAGATCTAAAATTATTGATCTCTCTCTATGTCATTGAATCACGCGCAGAAAAATATTACTGGTAGTCTTTATAGCGCTAGAGATCTAAACCAGAAGATAGAAGGAGTCCTAAATTAAATCTAAAAAAGACTTAATTTACTTTCCACACATGCCAGGAATCATTCCACGCCCGGATTGCTTGATCCGCATGGGTCTTAACCTTGGTCCGACCGGATCTGGCATGGTCCGGCCGGATCTAGTCCTTTAGCCTGGTCGGATCTCCTCTATGGCCAAAGATTTCAATTCCGACGTAACAATGGTCCGGCCGGGGCATGTGTTTGGTCCGATCGGACCATACTTCTTCTTCTCAATGCCTTTTGTTCAAAGTCACATCTAACACTAACGAAGTTGACCATTTTTTTTTTAAATAAGTCCTTATTTGTAAATAATTTGCTAAATCAATAACTCCCATTAATCATCACCAACACCATCCTCATCATTACTAACCTCACCATCACCACTGCTACAACCACGGCCTCTGCCAACCCTTATCTCCATGCTATTACCAGAATACAACCACCATCTGTAGGTTTACACACCCACGAACACAAACACACACACCCTCGTGAACACATCAGATATTTATAGATATGTAAATTTACATACCCACACCTGAACACACACCTACATACGAACTCGTCAGATCAACACATATCTGTAAATCTACACACACAAACCCACCAGATCTACAGATACCTGTAGATTACACATACTCACACACAAACACATATATCTACACACATATGCATGAGCATATCAGATTGAATACGCATAGAGAGAGATACGAAGTGAGATGGAGAGAAATATATTAATAGAGAGGGATCTATTTGAAATGAACGCGACGATAATGTGCGTGTGATGATTATGAATTTTTGAAATTCATTATCATTTTATTTCATGGATTCAAGTCTAATACATTATGTCAAGTTTGAGAAGTTGGAATTTTATGTGGGTAAAACATGTTAAATGACATGTTGTAATACGAAAGTGATGTGTTAAGTGTGAATTCGAGATGTGTGTCAAACATGAAAAATTCTCAATACTTGTCATGATATGGCTACATAAAATGGATGTGTGATTTGGTAAGAATTTGAGGGCGAATTCACTTTTTTAGGGAGAGGGGATGTAAGAACCTAGCGAGCGGTCATGCTTAGCTTAGTTCACGCTTACTTTCTTTTGGTCTTTATATCATTCTTGCATGTCATTTAGGTAGCACTTCTATTTGTTACTATTTGACATGTCTATGATTTGGGTATATCATTTCTTGAATTTTATATACCTTTGAAATATGCGAAATAGCACAAAAGAAGATAGAATTTAGTCAAATTCGTCATTTATGGCAGCTCGACTAGTCTGCGCTAAAACGGGTATAACTTTGTGTAGAAAATTCATATTGACAAACCAAAAGGTGCGTTAGAAACTAGACAAATAAGGCTTTCTATGGCCACCTTGTTTGTGTAATTTGGCTGAGTAGATTATTTCAGTTGATCAGTTTAGTATGGCTGATGTTTTAACTAAATGAAATTGAGTTTGAAAAGTTGCCATTTGACTAGCCAATAAGGCATTGCCACCTCATTAATGACATGGGGCATTTTTAACCTTTGAACAATGATATTTGCTGGATCATTTGCCTTGTTAGGACACAAAAGAAACATTGCCCAGAGTTATAAATAAACGGCATGCTGCTGCCCACTTAAGCCAATAAGAGTGAAGCTCACTTGGGATCTTTAATTTTGTTTGGTGACAAGTTGACAAATTGTATTCACAGACCGACTTCTCCTTCTTTAGCTATTAAAAATAATGAGGGTTACACTAGCCCATACTGAGAATACGAAACAGTAAGAAAATCTTGCAAGAGAAAATCGAAACAGAGGTTTCCCTACAAATCCTTTTCAACGGTAATTTTAACTGTCCTATCAGGTATGATTATCAAGCTTAATTAATTTGGTGATCGAATCTAACCGAACAAAATTATCATTTTAGTCCGTGTATTTCTTGTAAGTGGGTTTATGAATATGTGTTGTCTATGTTTGTCCCGTGTGTGTTTATTGATAATAATTTATGAAATTAGTTTCATTGAGTTCAATTGAGGTGATATTTGAAGAGTAATTTAGTATTCATCTGGGATGATATGTTTCTTGCTCATGCTAGGGAGTATGTATTACTCTATACTCCCTCCGTCCCACCCGAATTAAGATTTTTTGGTTGGGCACTGCGATTAAGGAAAAAGTGTTAGTGGAGTAGGTGTTGTGAGTATGAAAAGTGAAGTAGGAGAGAGAAAGTAGGGTAGAGAATAATGAGTGAAAAATTGTTGTGAGTGTGAATGTGAGACCCATTAAATAAAATATTTCTATTTTTGGGTTGTCCTAATTCGAGTGGGACACCCAAAATGGAAATTTGTCTTAATTCGAGTGGGACGGAGGGAGTATATATATGGTTTCAATTTATATAATTGTTACTTATTAAGTAAAAGTTATAAGGCTTGAATTAATGGGTTAATTTGGGTTATTCTTAATTTAATCATTACTGTAGCTTTTGATTTGAATTATGTGAATATGATATGAGGAATTGGTAATAGTTTACCTGAATTGAGTTACTGGGCTGATCATATGGGGATGGAAGTACTCTATTTTCAAATCTAATTAAGTCCATGTATCTCAAAATATTCTAGTTTGGTCCTTGTTTTATTGAGATTGCCCCAATTCCTTAAATTAGTAATGGTTTATATTAAAGTACTTTATGTTTAATTGAGAAGTGTGATGAAATAATTTCATTAATTTATAACTAATAAATTTGATTATGTAATTGGTAATAAGAATGATTTCTGATAATTTCTGACAATGAGCAGTTAGTCCCTATAATTAGAAATTGTTATGCTCGTTAGTCCTACTAACTACAAAGTTAACGGAATATGGATAATGAGTGATGATTAATCATATATTATGATTAATCCAATGTGATTAGTGATTTTAATCATGTTAATTAAGGTTAATTAGCCTAATAGAGTTTAAAAAGTTAACGGAGTAGCATCAAAATGCACTTGCTTGATTAGAAACGTTAAGTGTTGCCTCATATTTATTATTAATGGTACAAATACTCATCTATCTCAGACTTCTGCAATTTTGATCTTACTCAATACACACTCAAACACACACAAGAAACTCTAAAAGAGGGAAATTGTGTTTTTCCTTGATATTGAAGGTACAAACTTAGGAACTTCACATCAAAGTGTCTACATCAAAGTGTCTACATCAAAGTTGTTCTTCTTGTCGAGAGGAACAAATAGAGCCATAAATATTAAAGTTTTCACGTTGGAAATTCTCTAATAGGTAAGAAATCCTGTCTTACTCTTATTTTTTTCATGTTCTACATGGAATTCATAGCATTTTAAGGTTATAACTGATATAATTACAGCTTTAATGAGTTGTATTCATGAAATTCATATGGTTATTGATGTTTTGTGCTATAAGATACCATAATTATGGTAGTACATGATAGAATTGTGGTAGAAATGTTACTTCGGAGAGTATGAAATAGATGGAACTAAGGGATTGTATCTAAGGATACAAGCATAGTATAACTATTTACATAGTTATGATATTCCAAAGTGTTACTTATGTGAATTAATAGTTAAGAGTTATGAAAATCATAGATTTGGGTTATGACTTGATTGAATACCCATTTATGGGTGTTCCTATGAAAGAAAAGTGATCGTGGGTGATAGTTTACTCAAAGAAAGTAGATGGATTAAGGGTGTATATCCTATAGTTGAGAAGTAAGTCCATGTAAAGAACTTAAGTATGGAAGTATTGATACTATGAGTATCAATACTTAATAATAATTAAGACATTCTTGTGTGAATTGAGAAAAATGAGTATCATCTGGTCGTAAACCTTATAGCTTATGGTATGAATATGATATGAGTATATTTCTTATAGGGTACATATTTGATTGGTATAGTGTTGTTTTAAGGGATGAGACCCACACCATCCAAAGTTAAGTGCTTAAAGTATACAAGCATAAAATCATATCATCATCTAAGTTATGCTTGGAAATGAGAGATAGATAAGTAGCTATCGTTATGGAATGCAAAATGGTACAAGATTATGAAGTTATACTTCATCGGAAAATGGGTATACAAGTAAAAAGTGTTGTTTAAAATGATGGAACATGCACCATCCTATATTATGTACATTTAACAAGGTTAAGAGAAAAAAGTATATATATGTATGTATATATGTATGTATGTATATATATATATATATATATATATATATATATATATGTATATATATATGTGTGTGTGTGTGTGTGTGTGTGTGTGTGCATGAAAAATGAGTATGTACACGAATCCAATGTGGGATTCAATAGTGATATTGATGGAACAAATACTATCTTATAATATACTCCTAGCAACATCGGGAGAGGCTATAATGGGATGAATATGAGTATGTACACGAATCCAATGTGAGATTCATTAAATGTGAAAATGAGTATGTACACGAATCCAATGTGGGATTCATTAAATGTAAAAATGAGTATGTACATGAATACAATGTGGGATTCACTATATATATACTACTAAGGAACGGATATAAGTACTCTATATGGAAACAAGGTGGGTGTTATTGATACAACACATATATGAATGAAAAGTGGAGTATATGAGTATGTATAATGATTTTGAGATGAAGTTGTGTATTAAGTTGTTGAATGAGATTGGTATATTGTGGTGTTCTTGTTTGGAACAGGTTTATGGAATAAATATTTGGGATAAGACTACAATATGGTAATATTTATCTTGTTGTGCTTAAATTAAGTGATGAGCTTGGTACTTCTCTAATTAATTTAAATGCATTTCATTTTATGAATTGTATTTAATTTTGTATATTGTATGCGTCCACACATGCATATATTATGTGGGTTTTCTTACTGAGTTATACTCACTCCTATGTGTTTCAACATTGAAACAGGAAATGTCTAGTTATAGAAGACCAAAACATCAAGTGAGGATAGAAAGGGAAACAGTTGGGTAGTACTTGAAGATTTTAGACCTTTATTGTTATAGAAAAGGAAGTTATGTATAAGTTTGTACGGGGTCATATGTATGGCTTGTAGTAGTGTTAGTTTTATACACCCCTAGATTAGTCTAAGGAGTTATATTTATGTGTACAAGAGTTTATTAACTCTTGTTATAGTTGTTGTTGGTATTATTGTTATTAGTAATTACTAGTTAAGTTGATGAAATTGTATAGGGTGGTACAAGAGTTGTGTGACTCTTGGTAGTGATAGTGTTAGATAGGAAGAAAGAATTTTTTTTTAGTCACCGGTTTCAAGAGTTGTAATGTCATGTGGACATCATTCAAGCCCAAATAAGTTGTAAATTCAGAGCCTATTTTTTTTGGGGCTTGACAGTGCGACGTTCCTTTCGTGGATGGTCGAAGATGGGGAGAGAGAGAATGAAATTGGGGCTCAGACAGAGTTTCACATTATGGAGATGATGCTGGAGAAGATGACCAAAATGGAGGTGGGGGTCAGAGATGGGGAAAGGGAAGTCAGAGATACGGAGAGGAAGGGAGTCGAAGATGGGGAGAGGAGGAAGAGAGCCGGAGAAGGGGGGGGGGGGTGTTAGACGTAGGGTAGGGTTTGTGGGATTTTTTCTATTAATTTACAATATTAGCAAATTACACTTTTACCCACAAATTCTTAGAAAAATACTATTGTACCCCTTAAAGTGTCATGTGTGGGACACATGACAGTTAGTTTGTTAGTTTTTTTTTTTAACAGCCCATCCATATTTATACCACATTGCAACCATTTACAAACTTAAAAATCAAATTTGTACAATTACAAACTGAACAATAAATTGCAACAAAGCGTAAAACGCAGGTAAAAAATTGCAACTAACCTTTTTTTTCCTTTAACTTTATATGAATTTAAGTATAAATAATTATGATAGAAATGTGGAGATGAAAAAAAAATATGACCACGGCACAAATCGATTATATCAGTCAAAATAGTAGCGAAAGAATCTGAAAGTTATATTTGGAGTTGATATGGTTAACTATGTCATCGGTTTTACGCCTATAAACTCGAGGAAATAAGATGAATAGCAATTACAATGTACACATTTATTTTAAGTTGAATTTTGATGAATTATATATGACCTTAAAGTTAGATATGTTGAATTATCATTGCAGTCGTGGATATTAATTAACCACGCCAATAAAAATTCATCACGAGTGGACTTGATAGGCGATCTAGGAAATTGAGTATTGAGCGGAAAAAAAAAGGTTAAATGTATTCTTTCACCGTCTCAGGTAATGTTTCAGAGAGTTTGACTAGTAGTAAGAAAGGTCAAAATAAAGAGGCAAACTATTTTAATTTTTATTTTTACAAAATTACCTATTTATTTCATAAAAAAAAGTCGGCTTAGGGCCGATAAAGTGTTGGTACATATTTTTACGATTATTAGCATTTATATGCACAACTTTAACAACTGTCCTATCTACTTTAATAATATGAAACATATTACAATTGTTTAACCAACGGGTAATATTTGAAGTGATAGCTTCGAGGTTGTTGTCTCTGTTTGTTGGGTGTTTGATGTAACTTTCGGCTTGTATCGAATTAGTGAGGATGATGATGTCGGTGTAGTTATTGTAGACTACCCATTCTAAGCTTTTCCATATGGTAAGAATTTCGATTGAAATAGGGTGACAGTCTTACTTGAAATGCTACCCTATGCTAGCGTCCGTTTTTTAGATATCAAAGCTCCCATCCTAAACCGAGCCATCTGAGGCAAACCATATTGAGGTGCAAGTATTTCATTAAAATTAACAAAGCCAGATTAAATAAAAACTAAGGGGTCGTCAAGGGCTAAATTAAATGAGGAAAGTGTAAAGGAAAAGTAGGTTGGTCCAATGTCTAAGTTATCCACGGTCGTCGGCCGGTCGTGGCCCACAAGTGGTGGCGAAATTGACATATTTCGTCTGGGTTTTTGTCAAAGGTGAAATTGTCGCGTTCGTTAATTCTTCACCACCCGAATAAGCCCGGCACTCTTCGTGACGACGAGGGACTTAATTTGCAAATCAGAAAGAGAAAGGGTTAACGAGTCAACGAATTTCAGGTTCGTCTCCAAAGAGTGGCTCGGTGAAAGCCAAGCCTCACACACTAGTGGTTTAAAATTCAATCTCTCTCTTTGCCTTTTAATTTGGTACACCGCTTACAAAAGGGGAATAATTTGGGTGTATAGTGATGAAGTGTTGTATATGAGTTCTGATAGCATCAGCAAGGAGGACGGAGATATTGCTGGCCACGAGGATGTATTTTCTGTTGAGTTCTTAATACGATTAAATGCTCGGGATTGCCGAACCATTCCATACGTCTGAAGGTTGTGTGTATAGTGATGCTACTCAGAAACATTGATCAAGCATCAGAATTATGCAACGAAACGAGAATGATCGTTACAAATCTGGGAAAACATATAGTTGAAGCAAGAATGCTTTCAGGGAAGAATAAATGAATGAAGGTGTTTGTACCCAGAATGATGTTGAGCCCGTCAGATATGATCAAATTCCCTGTTAAATTCCAACGTAGGCAGTTCCCATTAAATGTTTGCTTCGCTATGACTACAAATAAGAGTCAGGGACAGTCAATTTCTCATGTTGGGCTTTACCTTCCTCGACCTGTATTCAGTCACGGGCAGTTGTATGTGGAAATCTCGAGAGTTACAAGCAAAAATGGGCTCAAAGTTTTGATTTGTGAAAAGGATGGTGAAACGAGCGAGGTGACTACTAATGTGGTCTATAAAGAAGTTTTTCACAAATTATGAGGTAATCCAAAATTTATGAACTTTCATAGTTGCATTAATTCTTTGTGATATATATATATATATATATACATGCTCTTTCGAAGTATAGTTTTGATTGATTTTGCATATTCCTGAGTTTATCGCGAACCATTTTTATGGAGCCAGTATGGAATGGAAGAAATGAATCTCATACATTATTCTTGCATGATGCTAACTGTTTCACACGGATACCCTGCTATTCAGCCTCTCTTTTGGTACCACTCTTTTTCCCCGGTTACATTAACATAATACATTTTGTTTGTGCTGTTTATTTTATGCAGAAGTTAATCTCTTTTAAACAGTTACTTCGTATACTATCATTCATGGTGAAGTACATACGTGAACCATGTTGCTGTGTTTTCTTTACTCATGATTGATGCATGATCTCACTTGCACTTATATTCAGAAGGGTTTCCAGCAACTGCAGAGGCTGTTGATTAGCATATTTTCTGCTATTCCCTTGCTTCTGCATCTGAACATGACTTGTGTTTTCTACTTCCTCTGGCTCTAAATGGGTGTTCCAACTTGAGAATCAAAATCCCTAAAAAGGAAGTTTTTTATACTTCTTTATTTAGTGGGTCCTACATGTCATACACACAACAACTATCCACTAACTTTCTCCTACCCACTTTCTCCACTTTCAACTCTCTACCCCACTTTCTATATTTTATAATAAAAAGATTCATTTCTTCATTTAGGGACGGAGAGAGTAGTACAGTTTTTGTACGAAAAGCCAAAATCATGTTCATATAACCCCCCCCCCTTTTTTTAATCCTTTCCTGTAGATTGGATTGGCTTATAATCCTTCTCTAACACAGTTGCTTTTGTTTTTCCATATACCCAGTACATTTTTTAAACTCATCCAGCCATAACTCAGTACATTTCCTGGATGCATCTTGTATCCAGTATACAAATTTTTTACAACCCTAGCAGGATCAGAAGATTAAAGTTATAGGGTAAGTTTAAAATATTATACCAATGATTCGAATTTAGCGGATGAGTTCAATGTGGATTTGCATTTCATGTATGCAGGCTCATCTGTAGATTCATCCATGATTGTCTTTGAGAATTAAGGATGGTCTCATCCATCATCTGCTAAGTACTTTCTAACACATTCTGAAATGGCATCATATGATGAGAACATTAGCATGTTTCTTAAAACATAGAACAACAGAGAGTACTTTTCTTCTTCTTCTGTTTTTTAATTCATATTATTTTTATTTTATATAAAAGGTTTAGGGTTCAGGTTCAGATTTAAGTTACCTTCAAGTGGGTCAGCCACTCAGTTGAAGCTTTTCACCAGTTCCTTGTGTAACTGCTCCCCGGCCCATATAGGAAAAACTAGAACATTGACTAAAACTGCTACTATAGCACCAATAGCAATAGAGTAGAGTCGATCCATGGATGTTCTAATTGGGTTTCCCATTCGGTAACTTGAAACTATGATTAAACAGTATGTAAAAAGAACTACCCGAAAACCATCTTCGTATGGCACTAGAGATGGCCATAACTTCATGAATGATGTAATTGTCCCTGCAAAATGAAAAACAACTTCAATTAAGAATTTCTATTTAAGCTTTTTCCCGCCCCTCCCGCTCTCTCCTTTTTAGAAAGATTTATGTTGACTTACCGATCAGGAAGATGCTGATATAGCAAGTGGTAGTCCTGATCAATTCTCCATCCCCACATCAATTTTTTATCAGTTCAGTTTTTGTACAGATTTGCCCCCAAGAATTGTTTATCTTATTTTCTTTAAAGTCTTTTCTGAAGGTATATTAGTTGTAGGTTAATTCTTTCTAGGATGATAATATACAGTATTATAGAACAAAGAACTGAAGAACCAGAAATCAAAGTTGATGACTTTGGACTTTAAACGTTGTATATACTCCCTCCGTCTCATCCAGGCATAACTCAATACATTTTCTGGATTTTTGGATTTCTGCAGGTTGTTTCTCTTCCTGATACTGTTTGTCGCGGGGACATGGATTCAGCGCTTAGTTCCTTGAAGTTTCTCTTGTGTCACTAAAACTTTTTGTTATTGAACTTGAGAGACTCAAGTATCAATCTCTGAGTATTAGTATTGGTTGGCTCCCATATGAGTACGTAGAAAAACGAGTTTTTTTTTTTTTTTTTTTTTGCAAGCAGTATGGCTGAACTTTATTGAATCCAAGTTTGGTATGTATCTCACTGTCTAAAATCTGTAACAATCTATCATGTTGGTGCAAATATGGTGTTTGGGTTGCAAGATGTGGATTCCAAAGCATACTCGGCGATTTGGGTTTGGGATTAAGAAATAAGAGCCGGGTGTTTTGCAGTAATTAAGCATTGTTAAGTTTTTTTTTTTTTTAAAAAAAAAAAACATTTTGCAGTAATTTGAAATGGTGAAGGCAAAAGCCTACATACGCCTTACTTTTTTGTTGCTGTAAGAATGCCATTGCTGAGATTTTTTTATTTTATTTTTTTAAAAAAAAAAAGCATTTTGCAGTAATTTGAAATTGTAAAGGCAAAAGCTTACATAAGACTTACTGTAAGTTTTTCTTAATTAATTAGCTTTATTATTCCCGTCGAATTTCGACGGGCTATGAACTAGTTTCATTAAAATTAACAAAGCCAGATTAAATTAAAACTAAGGGGTCGTCAAGGGCTAAATTAAATGAGGAAAGTGTAAGGGAAAAGTAGGTTGGTCCAATGTCTAAGTTATCCACGGCCGTCGGCTGGTCGTGGCCCACAAGTGGTGGCGAAATTGACATATTTCGTCTGGGTTTTTGTCAAAGGTGAAATTGTCGCGTTCGTTAATTCTTCACCACCCGGATAAACCCGGCACTCTTCGTGACGACGAGGGACTTAATTTGCAAATCAGAAAGAGAAAGGGTTAACGAGTCAACGAAATTCAGGTTCGTCTCCAAAGAGTGGCTCAGTGAAAGCCAAGTCTCACACATTAGTGGTTTAAAATTCAATCTCTCTCTTTGCCTTTTAATTTGGTACACCGCTTACAAAAGGGGAATAATAAAGTTACAAAATATGGTTTACAAAATGAGGTGTCATAATTATGTTGGTGTTTTTAGTTTGAGTGTGCCGGGTCCAGTATCGTTGTGGCCAATGAAATATCGCCACCACATTTTATATCCTTCGTTTTTTTTTTTTTTTTTTTTTTGTAAACCCAGCATTCCTTACAAAATGGAGGAGCTTATCACTATATTTTTTTTTGCTTATTCATTACTTACATTAATATGATTTAACCTATTGATACAAATTTCCTCCAGATTTATGAGTTTTTTCCAATCATAAAGAGATAAGAAATTATTGTATTGAAGGAATATTATTCATCTTTCACTAAGTTGTTATATAACCAATAAACAACATAATTTTTTTTACTACGAATGTTTGATTACTTTTCTACCTTGATTTTTATTTTGTTCTTAACGATTGAAATGTAAATTAGAAAAAGTTGTAACAAAATTATACGTAGGATTTTATATTAATATACCATTCACAACATATCGTGTGTAATTAAATTTTATTTTGAAAAAATAAAAATATAAGTATAAAATAAAATAAAAATTAAGTTGAAAGTGAAAATTAAAATACAATTGACTATTGAAAGTTAATTATTTATTGTACAAGATAAGTATCTAAAAGAAATCATAATTAATAAATTTTCATTAGTAAATGCAATAGATATTTCTAAGAAAATAAAATAAAGTAAACATAGTGGATAAGTAATATTTGTAGTGGTATAATCTTTTATATAATGCTTCGTTTATTCCTTGCAAAATAAAAGATGATTATGTCTATTTACAAAAAGAGGAATGATAAATATGTCAATTTGCAAAATTTTATAGTGGATAAGAAAAAAAAATGTAGGGGCAATATCCCCTTTTAAATAACGTGTACTCCCTCCGTCCCAATTCAAATTGCAAAAAACCGTCTTTACACGAAAATTAAAGAACATGTGGAAATTTTCCATTTTTTTATTTTGCAATTTTTATGGGACAACCAAAATGACAAATTTTATAATTTAAAATGGGACGGAGGGAGTATTAATTATTTATACATTGCATATACATTTATAAAATTATTGAGATTTTTTAATTAAAAAATGTGATACTTATTTTAAGACATACTCCCTCTGTCCCAGAAAAATAGTCCCACTTTTTTCCTTGTTACTACGAAGGAACTTTGGGCTATAATCAAAACTACTTTTAATTAGGATTAAATTATAATTTGATCCTTAAACTTGGCAATTTTTATTACTTTGGTCCTTTATGAATAAATTTTATTAGTTTGGTCCCTTATGATGACTTTTTTTGCCAGTTTACCCCTTCCTTTTGTAAGATTTTTCAAAATGCCGAATATACCCCTGAAACTAATGATAGTTTGGTCCCTAAACTTGGCGCTTAAATTAATTTGGTCCTCCATGATGGATTTATATCTTAGTTTGCCTATTTTATTTATTTTTACTAATTTTTTACTATTAAATTATATTTAAAGGTTTATTAAAAAAATCCATCATGGAGGACCAAATTAATATAAGCGCCAAGTTTGGGGACCAAACTATCATTAGTTTCAGGGGCATATTCGGCATATTGAAAAATGTCACAGAAGGGGCAAACTGGCAAAAAAAGCCATCATAAGGGACCAAACTAATAAAATTTATTCATGAAGGACCAAACTAATAAAAACTGCCAAGTTTAAGGACCAAATTATTGAGATTTTTTTAATTATAAAATGTGATACTCCCCCTGTCCCAGATTAAGGTTCTTACTTTCCTTTTTGGTTTGTCCTAGACTAAAGTTCTTAGTTGCTTTATTACCTAAAATGGACCATGGACCCCACTTGTCATTCTCACAACAAAAACTTCCTACTCACTTTATCTTTCCTACTTTCTCTTACTTACTTTTTCATACTCACAACATTTATCTTTTCTTAATTTTCGTGTAAAATCAAACTAAGAACCTTAGTCCGGGACGGAGGGAGTACTTATTTTAAGACATACTCCCTCTGTCCCGGAAAGATAGTCCCACTTTTGTCCTTGTTACTATGAAGGAACTTTGGGCTATGATTAAAACTACTTTTAATTATCTTAATGTGAATCTAAAAATTCATATTGATAGTATTTATAATGGGGTATCAATAACATTTTTTACATTTTCATTAAAATAATTAAAAGTAGCTTTAATTATTGCTCAAAGTTCCTTCGTAGTAACAACGAAAAAAGTGGGACTATCAACAATTAAATTATCAAAAATATTTTATATATGAAATAAAATTAACAATATGAAAATAAAAAGTTGAGTCATTAATTTAATAATAGCTATTGGAAATACTAGTACTTTTTACCTATTTATTAAATTTTGAATTTGATACCTACCACTGGAGATGGTAATTTGATACCTTGTAACAGTGATCATAAGTATCAACATTTGACTTTGACACCTATGGTTTAGTACCAAACATTGGAGATACCTTTAGATTAACAATTAAGTTGGATCTTCAAAATGTGGGATGTGGTTGCCCTTTAGTTCACACTCTAAACCCTAGCTAAACCCTAGTTAGTAGGATACTTCAAAAATAAAAAAAAATCTTTGTTTCAAAATAAATATCATCCTTCTTTTTCCTTTATAATCATTCAATCCCAAAATAAATGTCGCATTTTTAATTTTAAAAAAAGTTTTAGGGGTGTTTGATATTAGGTCAATCGACATTTTTAACCGTCGAACTTTGCTTAAGCTTCGGTTTTAACCACTCTTGTATTTTTTTTAGCAATTTTAACCCTTGTAGTTTAGATACGCGCTCATATTCCCTCAAAACCCCAAAGTACGAGGGTTAAAAAATACTAAAAAAAAATGACTTAAATTTCATCACTTTTGGGGAAAATGAGTGCGTATAAAAAGTACAAAGGTTAAAACTCCTAAAAAAAGACAAGGTTAAAATCGAAGCTTAACTAATGTACGAGGGTTTAAAATGTCGATAAGCCTTGATATTACTCCCTCCGTCCTAAAATAATCTTCTCATTTGCTATTTCTCGTTGTCCCAAAAAGTTCTTCACATTTCCACAATTTAAGCTTAAAAGTTCCTAAACAAAGCATGGCTAGTGAAGCAAGTGTTTATATTCTTAAAAAGTTTGAATAGTCAAATGCGAATATCATTTTGGGACGGAGGGAGTATTAAGCACTTGATTCTTGATGCTTAATTCATTGCAAGGTAATTTAAAAGTATGATGCCTTTGATAACATCGAGCGCTAGATGTCGAACTTGAGGCTGTTAATGATTAAAAATCAAAAAGCTTGCTTAGCCAATATTTTAAAATTTTAAATTATCCCGCCTAATGTCATATGAGTAGGTAACACTACAATTTTTTTAAAAAAAACGAGTTTATTGCCAAATTGCCCTGCGTACAATTTGGGAATAATCAATGTCCCATGCGTAATATGGAAACATGAAATGTCACATGCGTACTTTTGATTTGGTTTCAATTTGACCCCATTTTTTAACTGGCGTTATAAAATTAACAGATCAATACATGAGAGTTAAAAATTTAACAGACCAATTAATTTGAAGTTGAATTTTCTTTTTAAGGGGTTTATAAGAAATTACATACTCCCTTCCGTGCCGGCAACTCACCTTCCCTCTCTCTCTCCACTTTCAATTTCTCTCTCTACAACCTCCTCCGGTCACCACTCTCACCGGCGAACGCACCAATTCGGCAAATCTCAGTCAACCACCATCGACAACCTTCCTCTCTTCCCAACCCACTCCCTCTCTCACTTTAGAATCTTCAACTGATGAAATACAGGAATTACATTAGAAGGTTAGATTGGGGAAGGTTAGGTGGGGTATCGGGGTGTTAAGAGAGGGGTTGAGGAGATCAGCCGGTGTTTGGGATTTTGAGGGGTATGAGTTCCGGCGGTTCGAAATCAGAGAGTGGGGCGTAATTTAGGGAGTTCTCGAGAGAACGGTGAAGGGTTAGGGTTTTAAATTCCGGCGGCCGGGGGTTAGTTGGTAGAGACGTTGACGTGGGTGGAGACGTTGATAGAGAGAGAACGGCCTGAGAGAGAACGGCAAGGGAAAAGGCGTAGTCAGGTTATGGGGTTAGGGATTTTACTGCAATTTGAGGAGTTTTTCCTTTTCTTTATTTATTTTTTTGGCAAAAATATTTATCTATATGGTTTTAAATTTGTTATGTGATAACTATATTTTAATAATTTTTTTTTGTTAGACCCAATTTAAAAATTAAAATAATTAAAATATATTTTATTACATTACATATTAATAAAACTAGAAACTTTTTTCCTGATAAAAAAATAAATACTTATTTTAAGTTTTAATAATTAATGTTTCAATTTATTTTTCAATCACAACCATTTTAGTTATAGAATTTTCAATAAGCCCTTTAAAAGAAAAATCAACTTCAAATTAATTGATTTGTTAAATTTTTAACTCTCATAAACTGATCTGTTAGTTTTATAACGCCAGTTAAAAAATGGAGTCAAATTGAAACCAAATCAAAAGTACGCATGTGACATTTCATGTTTCCATATTACGCATGAGACATTGACTATCCCCAAATTGTACGCAGGGTAATTTGGCAATAAACTCAAAAAAAAAAAACAATCCAAAGTTGCGCAACTTTGTAACATTGGGGTGGCTGTTTCAAAAAAAAAAAAAAAAAAAAAGGAAAATGGAGTGGTAAAAGAGTAGCATTACCTCCGTCCCAATATAATGGACTAGATAGAGAGTACTCCAGCGGCTTGCATTACTGCGAACAGTCTCAAATCCGCCACATCATTCATCTTATAACTAAGTGCATGGTAAAACTTTTTAAAATTTCTTTTTTATTGTTCTTAGATGCCAAGTCAACAAATAAGAAGTTCCAAGCTTCTTCCACAATGGTAGAGCTTTTTAAATTTAATGGCCTAACATGGTAGTTGGGGAAAAGTAATGGAAATACTCATGTAAAGAGCTCTTTCTAGAAAGAGTTGCTCTTTACTAAATAACTTTTTCTTTTTTTCCACAATGATAAAAAGCTTGAAAGAGCTCTTTCACAAAAATAAAAAGCTCCCGAAAAGCATCCATTGTGGATGCTCTAACGGCCAAAATTTATTTATTACTAGTAGGTCTTGCTCAATTCCAAAATTATCTAGTTCGTCGAGAACTGGGAAATAAGGTAAAAGGTGACATAATTGGGACCGTCGGTTAGCTGGAGCTCGCAAGAGGAAACACGATTTCTAATAATAATAATAATATAAATGTAAGTTTTCAATCTTAATAAAAATAAATTTAATTATGTTAATATTTATTTTGAGATAAAAGTAAAAAAGAAAAAGTGTTTACAAAATTCCCAGTCATTTTGTGAAACACCCATTGTCCAGAAAGAATCGAGGGCTGAGAAAAACGAGTGCTTGGGCAACGGCCCAATGAACCATCCCTGCATCCCCAGGGCCAGAGAGCGCGGCAAAACATACAAATGTTGACGAGAATTTCGGTTGCCATGAGTTGGTCTGTATAATGAATCTATGCCGCCACACTCGTCGGAGTTTCTCTTACAACTCCTCCAGCATTTCGTCAAACAGTCAAACCGCAACCCTAATCCCCACAAAATCAAACAAATTCATTCCCTCCTACTCACAACCGGCCACCTCCTCCCAAACCCTTCACCGGAATTCAAATGGACCAGCACTTTACTCTACAATGCCCTAATCAGAGCATACCTGAACCTTCATCTTCCCCACACAACCTTACTCCTCTTCCCCCACATGCTCGCTCATCAATCTCCACCCAATGCCCACACTTTCCCTCCCCTTGTCAAAGCAGCAACGTCGATACCCACTTCGCGTGCGATTCTTGGAAAGCCCCTCCATACGCAAGCCGTCAAGAGGGGGGTGTTGAGCGACCCGTTTGTACAAACGTCTTTTCTTTGCTTGTATGCGCAGATTGGGTCTCTTTCCAGTGCTCGCCATATGTTCGATGAAATGTCTGACCCGTGCGTTGTCTCGTGTAATGCTATGATTGATGCTTTTTGTAAGAATCGGGATGTTGGTTCTGCGGTTTTGCTTTTTGAACGTATGCCTGAGCGGGATGTCTTTTCGTGGACTGGTATTATTAATGGATACGGGAAAAATGGTTGCTTTGATGAGGCTATTCGGTTTTTTGGTCGGATGATGGTGCAAAAAGATTTGGAAGGCGGTTTTGTGAGGCCGAATGAAGCTACATTTGTTAGTGTTCTATCTTCTTGTGTTAATTCAGCAGGAGGAGGTGTGTTGTGTCAAGGGAAACAGATACACGGGTATGTTATTAAGAATGAGGCTGAGCTGACTGTTTTTGTTGGGACTGCATTGATAGATTTGTATGGGAAAATGGGTGCCCTGGGATATGCGATGAAAGTGTTTGACAAGATGGTGGTAAAGCAAGTATGCACTTGGAATGCAGTGATTGGCGTGCTTGCTTCAAATGGGAAAGAGGTAGAGGCTTTAGATATGTTCGAGGAGATGAAATTTGGAGGATGGTGTCCAAATGAGATTACTTTTGCTGCCGTTCTAACTGCTTGTGCTCGGGCAAAGTTTGTCGAGCTAGGTTTTAAAATCTTTCAGTCCATGACGGAGGTATATGGAGTTGTTCCAAGAATGGAGCACTATGGATGTGTGGTTGATCTATTTGGTAGAGCAGGGTTTCTGACAGAAGCTAACGAGTTTTTAGGAAGGATGCCTTTTAAGCCTGATGCCACTGTTTTGGGGGCTCTTTTAGGTGCTTGTAAAGTTCATGGTGCCGTTGAATTGGGAAATGAGATTGTGAGAAGGCTGGTTGAATTGCAACCATGGAATTCTGCACATTATCTACTTCTATCATGTATTAATGCCCAGGAAGAGAGGTGGGACCATGCTGTGGCCTTGAGAAAAGACATGATGGATGCTGGTGTTCAGAAAATCCCTGCTCATAGTATAATCGACTCAAGGTGAAAATCCAGATTCTGACTCTCAACGAAGTTCAGCTTTGAGGAACGACGGAAAGAGATATTATTTTTCCATCTAAATGGTGAATTGGGGATACCATCTCTACTCATTAAATCCACCATATCCACCGTGTAGAGAAATGTTAGTTTATTGAGCCAGCATACTTCTTTGCAGAATGAAATGAGAAAAAAATGAAACGACGGTGAGATGGACAAAATAGAGAAGCTGATGGTCCTAACTTTTGAAGATATATTTGGCGTTCTAGATTCATCTTTTAGGTAAATATCTTTTGCTAATGCTTCTGGCTGGTCAACTAAGAAACATAGTCTGTTTATGATAGTCTATAACTCTAAATCTCGATGTTAGTATTACTGATCTTACCATACTTACCTTGGCACTCCCATTTTTCAACAGAATGTGTTGGCAAATGGCAGCACGGTTCATTATTTCTGATTTTTTACTTCTAAAAAGTGGATGTCCCCCTTACTAACATTGGCCAGATATTCTCTGTAATCAAATAGTGATGACTGAAATGGTTCTAAGGACTTTATATCTAAACACATGCCAATAATAATCATCCTAAACCTTTACCTCCTTCAAAATTATTATGTTTATAATATATGTGAATTGCAAAATATGATAATATAAAAAGAGAAGCCAAAATGGTGGGTGCTGTATTAACTTGTATACTGGAAAGGTAGGAGAGTTAAAAGGAAGCTCATTTATGTGACGATTTAGACGACCGACACTCAGATTCAGTATCCAAATGATACATTTGAAGTCTGTAGCTAGCAATTACAGTCATTACACAAAATTAGTGTGTGTATTTTTGATTTCTTTACCATAGATATAGAAGGATAATCTTGCACCCATCATGATGAAATAATAAATGAAAATATGAGTAAGATGCACAAACATTCTATTGGGCTGGAAAGGCTTTTATGAACAAAGATTTTTTTGGGCTGCTAGGCATTAAACCTTGTAGAACTTGTGTTCTGTTCAGAAAAGCCTTTTCATTTATTTCATCACGCACGTTTAGTTATAATTTCCGTACATGATAGCCCATTTAATTGGGATATAGTACCAGTCTAAAGTGTGTGGAATGGCTAAATTAGTCCCTCTTTTTTATTGTTACCATGAATGAAATTCGAGCAATAATTAAGATTGTTTTTTATTATCTTAGGAATCTAAAAATTAGTATTGATAGTATTTATAATAGTCTATTAATAACTAGTTTAAAATTTTTATTATGATAATTAAAAGTAATTTATATTATTGTCTAAAGTTTATTTGCAACAAAAACGAAAAAAATGGACTAACTGTCTAACATTGGGAGTATATTAATGTAATAAGACAGCTACCAAATGATTATTGGCATGCATAATTGTGTTGCTTTATAGTAATGCCTTTATATTCATCTTAAAAAATTAAGACATATAAAGAATTTTAATGTTTTATATTGGTGGAATAATGACTTTCTTTCCCTTAAGTGTAAGCTTCCACTTATTTTCATGAATTTGATGAAACTGTATGGAAAAACTGCCGAAAAAAATTTCGGGGCCGCTGCCCCCGAACCCACACTCATTGTTGCTTTGTTCTGAAATTTTTTGCCCCCCCCCCTTTCTTGAATTCTTGGCTCCGCCACTGATTAAAAGCATTATATTCAAGTCACAGGGAGCAGACTAAATTATCTTTAAGTAGAAACATGTACTTTTGGGGCATTTATGTCTACAAGTTGACTTCTGTATACCATGTCCTACCTCAACAGTGCATGAAGTTTCCTGGTGCACTCCTCACTTGTGCATAATGGCTTTCCTAGTGACTCGTCTAGGTTGCATTACATTGTAGATTCGCAACTTCATCTCTTGATGGAAATATAATTTCGTTGTGTTTAGCACACCTTTTTTTTTTTTTTTTTTTTTTTTTCATGGGCAATAATTATTATGTGGGCGCTGTAAAATAAGCTGTTAAACAGGTTTTGGTGAAAATGCGTTACCACTCTAATTGGTGCAGCATCATATGTGTTTACTGTTCCCTGGTTCCAGTTTTCCATTGTATATGAGCAGTGTAGTTGAACTATGAAACAGGGATGTTCCTCTAACGTGGCGGTCTCTGAGTTTAATTCCATGTAAAAGTATGCTATTATTGTTTAGTTGTTTCGAAGTTTCAGAGCCTCCTTTGTGGAACGTATCAAGTGGCCAATTCTGATGTGAGGGTTTTTCAAAAAATGACCAACCCACCTCACTTAAAGAATAAGGCTGAGAAAATCAATTGCAGATCTTTGTTTTTGAGCAAACATGTGGATAGATAGATAGATAGAGAGAGAGAGACGAGCGCGCGCACACACACACACATTTTCTAAGAACAAAGGGTGTGGGGACAAGGAGGCGGCCATGGTTTTTTAAAACGCGTTAACGCGCATTGACTATGTAGGAGATGTCTCCCTCACCTCCCCTTGCATTAATTTTGGGATGAGAGTACCATTGCAGTACTCTTATCTTGTTGCATTAAAAATACATGTGGAGCTGGATATTGATTAGATTTAACATGGACTCACATGTTCATATCTGGAGCCCAAATTTTAATGAACATATTAAACTCACAGTTGAAACCATATTGTTTATATATAATTTCCTGTAGTTTTTATTTATTTTGTTGTCCTTAGTTAGCTGTGGCTAGCACCGTCATTTTTTCGGGCGATTTCCCTCTTTCAGATTTCTATTGTTGTTTTATGTGCTTAATTTTATAACACCACTTGTTTAGCATCAAGATAATAGGATATCACAAGTAAAATTATAGTTTGGGATACTTAAGATCATGAATGGTTGACTAAAAATGACATTACTCCTTGATATTTTTTATTTGATTTTGACACCTTTCATTTTCTTCCCTTTGTTACAGGCCACCATGTGAGGACAGACTATTGTGGGGCTACCTATCCTAAACTGCAGGTTTGTCCTGCCACTACTTTATACTCCCTCCGTCCCAAAATGATCTTCACGTTTGACTATTTAAACTTTTTAAGGACATGGACACTTGTTTCACTAGCCCTGTTGTATCTATCCACTTTTAAGCCCAAATTGTAGAAATAGGAAGAACTTTTTGGGACAATGAGAAATGATAAGTGAGATCATTTTTGGACGAAGGGAGTATAATTGAACCATACTTGTTCTAGAATGAATAGGATGTTAAATTTCGTGCCATGTGCATCTTCTAGAAACTCTGCAGAGTGTACCATTAAATGTAAGATACAGAAAATAACAAAATATTGTGAATTAGAAATTAGAAGTACGACCCAATTCAGACAATAGATGATAAGAAATGGAGGGAACTAGTATACTGTAAGATAGTAAATGTGTAATGGGCAAAAGTGTTGGTGAGTGAATGGGTAATGTTTGCGTGTTTGGCTGGTAGTTTGAACAAAGAAATGTGATAAGTGACACGGTTGTTTCCCAACAAAAAAAAAAAAAAATTCTAGTGAAGGCGATAAAAAAAAATGTTTGACCCTTTCACCAGCTAGTTACATTTGCCAACTTAGATTTCTTTCTACTTAAACAAGTACCGTATCTTATTTCATTAAAAAAATAGTTCACACGAAATCATTTAAAGATGATAAGCTAACCTAATTTAGTTCTTGATAATGTATCTGATTGTGATAAGCTTGAAAAAGTTCCCAAATCATTGGGTCCGTTTCCGCTGCAGACAGAATCATGTCTGTAAACATGATTTTGTTTCTCCTTTTCCAGTCACTGCTACTAGTGATGCTGATGACAACAGAGTTGGGGTCAAACCGGCGGGCGGGCATGACACATTCATGTGAAAGTTCCAAATTTGGTGATATAATATTCTTTGGAGTGAGGGATGAAACCTCCCCCGTTTTTTTTTTTTTTTTTTTTAAATATTCTATTAAGTCCTACTCTCTCATGCATTATGAATACATCAAAAGCTTCAATTATTGAATTAAGTAGTTATTCTTAAAAAAAAAAAAAAAAAAGCGTCGTGACTTACATCTTTTTCTCACGATCTGATCTGCCAATTCACCAGAGTAAACTTCTCTAATCAAAATTCTTTACGCAATCTTTAGTTGATTTTTATGCCAAATCTTTACTTGGATTAGCATTTGTTTCAAAATTTACTCAATTGTGACTTCTTAAGGACCACCCCAACTATGACTAGTTCTTATGCAATACCTAAACTGTCAACTCCGATGGTAAACTCCCTTATTCTGCCGTATCTAGTAAAACCAAACTTAAAGATTGTTGACTATTAGTCTGTTGGAAGTAGATGTCTGCTCTCCTGTACATTCCTTGATCCATCATGAAGTTTTTCATTCTCAAAGCACCTCTAGCTCCGTCCCGAAAAGATAATCTCATTTGACGTTTAATGGTCAAACACAAGTGAACTTTGACCAAGTATTACTGGCAACAATCTAATAAATCTAGTGAAATTCAAAAAATTGTTACTGATAAATCATTAAGTGACTTATCAATTTCAGTTTTTATATTTTCATTGAAATGATTAGATTAACATTAATGTTTGGTCAAAGTTCACTTGTGTTGACCACTAAAAGTCAAATGAGACTATTAGTGTGGGACAAAGGGAGTAGTTTGTCGATAAATTGGGGGGGGGGGGGGGGTTATTACATCATGACTTATGTCATCTTGTATTCTAGAAAGAGTGTAGAATGAAGCCCTATTCTATTTAGGTAAAATACAATAGAATTATGTTTGGTGAATATTGGGAAGGGTCAACTGACTCCAGGGACCGATTGGACATGGAAATTGATGTGTGCCTTGGTTTGGTCCTATACGAGCTCCCCCCACCCCACCCCACCCCCACCCCCAAATAATAATAATAATAAATAATAATTTTTAAAAAAAAAGAAAGAATAAAGTAAAATGAGTTCGAAGTCGAAGGCTGCCATGTAAGTGAGGTGGGAATGGGATCCTTGTTTTTTGTTTCAATAATTTGTTTTGTTTACCTTGTCATTCCAGCACGCCAAGTTAGATTTTATTTTATTTTTAATTACGTAGACAAGCCTAGAGTTAAGTACCTTTTTCGTTCTTGAACTATTTAAGTTTTTACCTTTGCGTCACTAAACAATTTTTTTTTTACCTTTTCGTCCTTGACCTTTATATTCGTTGATTATGTGGTCCTTCCATCAACATGCTGTTTAAAAGTCTGTTAAATCTGCTGATGTGGATGTTAATGTGGCATTTATTACTTAAATGGAGCCATAAATAAATTACTTTTGATGACATGGAAGTTTAGGGGATAACATTGAAAAATATAAAATTTAAAAGGCAAACTTTATTTTCAATAAATATGAAGGACTTGAAATGTAAATTCAAACCCTAACTTTCCCATCTTCTTCCTACGCGTAGCAGCTCCTCCCTTTCCAGCGATCAACTATTCCCCTTCTCCACAAATGAGCCCCTCCCCTTATTGCCCTCCGTCGCCGTCACTGTCACACTCCCCACACCCAATCGTCTGTTACATGCTTCCTCTCGCACCATCCTTATCTTCATCTCTAACGGCATCGCTCTCTCCACCGGCCACAAGCACCGCTTCGTCCGACGAAACCCCATCTCCGGCTGCTCTTTTTTGTTTGCCTTTCCCCCTCAAAACCATCTCCGGCTGCCTTCTTTTTGCTAGGTCTTGAGCTGTTCGCAATCTGCTGCTTACCCTCACCATTTTCTTCAAAAATCAAAGCCTCCTTCCATATTGTTCGTTCTCTCCCCTTAAGCACGATCGGGATTTCCCTTGATGTGTGTTTTCAAAATTGTTGATTTTTTTCTACAATGAAATTTTGTTTTTCAGCTTGGTAATGTTTCTGCTTTGAACTTTTTTTTTTTTTTTTTTTTTTTAGATTTGTTCCTCTTTTCCTTCTTCAATTAAGGATCTGGGATTACATTGTTTCGAATTGTAGACAAAAAATTTTTTTGAGATTCGAAGAGATATTGTATTTGATTTCATGGTGCGTGTCTGAGTTTGTGTGAGAAGATTTGAGTGATGTTTATGTCTGATTGGGTTTTGATGATTTTAGAGATGGAGGTGTTGAGACTGGTTGAGATGGAAGTAATGGTAGTAATGAGGCTGGCGGAGATGGGAACGGTGATGGTGGTAGGGCTTGGTTGTGGGTGTTGATGGAGAAGATGGTATAGGGTGTAAGACTAATTGATTTTTTTTTTCAAAAATTTACACTTTCATCCCTTAAATTAATTGAAAATTTCAATCAATGTTATTTGCTTAGTCAGCATCATAAGAACCAAAAAAAATGATCTCAGCATGCCACGTCAGTTATTTTAACGCTGCAATAAACAGCATGTTGACGGAAGGACCACATAATCAACGAATATAAAAGTTAAGGATGAAAAGGTAAAAAAAAATTGTTTAGTGAGGCAAAAGTAAAAACTTAAATAGTTCAAGGACGAAAAAGGTACTTAACTCGACAAGCCTATAATTTAAATGTTACTCGATAGAGCATTCTGTGGGAGTACTAATTATTTTATTGGTCAGATTACTATATATTAGCCTTTTGGTTTTATTAGGATCTCTTACATGATTTAATTCTATTATAAATTCCTCGATCCAACTTTTCAAAGTTGTTTATCTGGGTTGGTAAATGGGAATGAAGGTGAATGGGGAAAGGGTTGGTGTGGAAGGTTGTCTTACTAGCCTACCTACTTTTACACCCATTTTACTTTTCTATGCGTATTTGAAATCACTCAAAATCACGGTAGCAGTGACTCTGATTTGGGCCATTACGGGAAATGTTAGGGGTATAAAAGAAGTTTACAAAATGAGGTGACGATATTTTATTGGTTGCATCGACTGTGGACCCGCCACACTCTAATTAAAAGTACCAATAAAATCTTGACACGTCAATTTATAAGCCAAGTTTTGTGAGATTTTTTTGTGACTTTATATTTACCCCTTACTGGTCTACCGCTGCTGCAGCAAACAACAAACATGCTGCAGTAGCGGTTCGTATAATGGTTGATTAGCTCTTCAAACCTAAGTGAGTGGTAAATATTAAGAGCTGTTTCTAGAAATGAAATTTGAAAAACTGAGGCCATGTTACTTTTGTTATTTAGTTTATTTTTATTTTGCCTGCAAATCTGCAATAGGAATATTATCTTTAAGTATCCAGAAGCCTTTAGTTGACCAATATGCTAGTAAAGTACTAGTAATCTAGATTTTAATTGTTTTGTTTATTTCAAATGGAGTTTCTCTATGTTTCTCATATAGATACACAATCAGTAATGCAAAATAAGAATGTTATCTTGATGAATTTTTTTTTTTTTTTTTTTTTTTTCGTGTTGCGAATAAGGTTAAGCTGTCGAATCACAAATGATAAATTAACGGGTATCAAGATTTTAGGGCATCTTATTATAATCTCCAGTTTTTCACAGTAAAACATCCGAATTGACTGGCTTTATTGGAAAAAAAAAAATGGAGTGAAAAATAATTATTGGAAACGGTAATTCATCAAGGAGTAGCGCCTAAATTTACAGAATTGATATAATTCATCAAAGGAATATGGGAAATTTCATATTGAATAATCTTCAATACCCCATATTACTCTCTTGGTTCTGTAAATTCTAATTTTACTATGATTTATTGGTCATATTGATTGAATGTTAACCATAAACTTGTGAAAAATATAATTGTTCTAGTTAACTTTTAAAGCATATTATATTATTTTTAAAATTTCATTAAAATAATTAAAATTTTATACTCAGGCGAATTATCAATAAAATCAAAATTGCTGGAGTGAAGGGGTATTGTTTTTTGTCTCAGCTTGTATGATTATAGGTGGTGAGTAATTCGCTGTATTATTGCGCATTAGTCACCTAAGCAAAAAGTTCTCGGGCCGCCTTTATATACCTACCACCTCCACTGTTTACATCATTTTTCTATAAAAAAAAAATGAAATTTTATTTTCACCCAAACATTTCAATGGCCAACAGTCGCAAGATAATTTTAAAAAAAAAATGATAAGTCAAAAGTTATAAGTAGTCTTTTACATTTCCTTAGTAGTCATCCCATTTGTCTTCACTCCATTATCCTATGAAATTATTTTTAATATAATCATTATCAGAATAATTTATGCAAATTATTTGCTTACTCTGGGACGTACCAAAATGGAAAGTAGGACTCTTACTCTGGGACGGAGAGAGTATCATTTTTTTTAGGACAAATGTTAAAAGACTAATTGAAAAAGAACCATAAAACTGTCATGCTAATATAACATTTTTATTTTTTTTTCTGAAAATGTTAGAAAGATGGAAATATTCACATGGACAATTTTATTGTCTGCCTTTTGTTAAAAGTATCTGTGTTTTTTCTTTTCTATTTTGCAGTCAGTCCAGGTTGGCAGGAAAATGAATAATGGTGCAATCACAATCTTGTCTTCATCCAAAAAGATTAGTCCTCCTTTATGTGCCCATTCTTACAACCCATTCATATTAATTAACACCAAAAGTTGTGTGTAAATTTGATTGACAGTGACTTTTTATTATTATTTAATTCAGAAAAACATGTCAAAATAATTATTGATTTTAAACTATTTTTGAAGTGAAAACCTTAATGCTCAGTATTAACATATTAATCATAGTTAAATTAAAAACAAAAACTACAAGAAGAATCAAGGGACTCAACTGACATTGCATCTTGTTAAACTAATGAACTAAATAAATAAAATTCTATTCCCCGACAAAATTT
The DNA here is from genome assembly GCA_026119855.1 of Campanula takesimana. Taxonomy (NCBI): domain Eukaryota; kingdom Viridiplantae; phylum Streptophyta; class Magnoliopsida; order Asterales; family Campanulaceae; genus Campanula; species Campanula takesimana. Next base: position 1,979,488 of record JAOWBW010000077.1, on the reverse strand, counting down.
ATGGGTTCCCCTCATGCAAAAATAAAATAAAATTATTGTCTGCCTAGCATCTTGTTATTCTTGCCAAAACATATACTCCATTCACTTGACTTAGTAAATGGTTATTCTTGCTGGGGTGAATCCACTTGGAAACCTTTATAAATAGCCATAGAAAATAATCATTTCAAGGCACACTCAGAGTCACCTTCTCTAAGAGTCTTCTCTCTAACAATGGCTATGAATATGATCACCCCAGCCTCACCATCTCTCCCTCTCCACCAAAAAGTACGCCGTAACAACACTATATCACGAGCAATAGAACTCACCATCCTCTTCCTCCTTTTCGCCCTCCTTGCTTATCGAGTAGTCAATCTCAAACACCATGGCAACGAATGGCTCGTTGCTCTTTTTTGCGAATTCTCCTTCGCGCTTACCTGGATTCTCATCATGTCCGTTAAATGGAATCAAGTTGAATTGAAAACATATCCGGAACGCCTCTTGCAATGGTAACCAAAAACACATATTATGATCACATATTTATGTTACTACATGTGTCCCAAAATGAATGACAGAATTTGCTCTTTGGGACGGAGGGAGTATCTTTTTCTTCATTTAATTTATTTTGCTTATAATTTGTTTTCCTTTATTTATAGGGCAACTGAGCTACCACCAGTGGACATTTTTGTTACAACGGCCGACCCTGTTCTGGAACCGCCTATTATAACAGTGAATACAGTTTTGTCATTGTTAGCAGCTGATTATCCGGCTCATAAGTTGGGTATTTATGTTTCTGATGATGGATGCTCTCCTATTACATGCTATGCTCTTGTTGAAGCTTCAAAGTTTGCAAATCTTTGGGTTCCATTCTGTAAGAAATATGACATTCAAACTAGAGCCCCATTTCGCTACTTTACAACCAAATCTACACCATCGGTCACTGATACTTCATTTGAATTCCTGCAAGAGTGGAAGATGATGAAGGTAATTAAGACTATCTACGATTGTGTTCAGTTTAAGCTATGAGCTTAATTTTAAACTTAATCCTTTTAGATGTACAATACCAATTTCAAGATTCACTCAAGTGGTGGAATGGATTGTGTACATAAACTGCTACCACCTCCGTCCCAAAATGATTGTCCAAAAACATTCAAATTTGCTCTTGATCAAGAGAAAATTTGAAAAAGAATCGGACTCATTTTGGGTCAGAGGGAGTATTATTTTGCAGAGAGAATCATATGTCATAACCCTTTTTCTCAAAGTTACTTATGATCCAATCATTATATGAACTCCCTGTGTTCCAAAGAAAGAATTTTATGAACTGGAACTTCTAAAATTGACCAAAAATAGGTTCAATTAGAGAGATGAGTTAATATTATGAGTAGTACTCAGTAATACACATTTATTTGCACATGCTTTATCACTTGAAAATGAAATGATGTTTTGGGTGTATCGGTGTGTTTTTGCAGGATGAGTATGGGCAGCTTTGCAAAAAGATTGAATATGCGTGTCGAGAGAGGTCAGTTGCTTCTGAACCAACTGGAGAATACGCAGTTTTCTCCAATGTTAACCGCGGTAACCATCAAGCTATTGTCAAGGTACTCCTCCACTTTCTTTACCATTCTCTGCTTCGTATAAAAAACTGATAATTTGTAAATTATTAAATATGGTATATTACTCGCCCTTATTCTAGTGGCTTGTTTGTTGTACTCAAGTTCAGTACGGATTGTAGTCGAGCCAAGTCTAGCTTTGAATCAAGCTCGAGTAAAACTTTAGTACCCTGGAGATGACCAGTGACCTCATGAAACACTAGTGGCTTTTGCCAAGACCCTTGGGCTCTCTTGTGGGAAAAACTTTATTCTCTTTTTTTCTTTTTCGTTTTTTCTCTTTGGTTTATTTTTAGTCCAACATGGTCTATAATGAATGGGACTTGAGAGTTGACAATTCCGTTTTCATTTTCAACTTCAGTATGCAGATTAGTTGCTGCACGTAACTGCTCTAGGGGAAAAGAACATAAAAAGAAAATAAATAAATAAACTCAAAGCTGATGTTAGATGTATTCATGAATGCCATATAGTTTAAATAAAATTTAAGAATTCATCAATTTTGTAGGTTATATCGGAGAACAATGAAACTAGTGGGGATGGCGTACCCCATCTGGTGTATGTTTCCCGAGAGAAGCGTCCAAAGCATCCTCATAATTTCAAAGCGGGTGCCATGAATGCTCTGGTTAGTATGATTACATATCCCTCATATTATGCTTATTGGTTGACTTGCTCTGTTTTTAACTATCTTTTAATATGATGAACAGACCAAAGTTTCCGGAGTGATGACAAATGCACCCTTCATGCTGAATGTAGACTGTGATATGCACGCTAACAACCCCCAGATTATTCTTCATGCATTGTGTTTGCTTCTTGGTGCTGACAATGAAGATTGTGCATTCATTCAGTTTCCCCAAGGTTTCTATGATGGAATAAAGGATGACCCTTTCGGGAATCAACTTGTCGTTTTGCATAACGTAAGTAAACTACAATTGGATTGTCATTTCTATAGTTAACATGTTTACGTAACACACACTGAGTGATAAACTTTCATTTCTTATGTTTGAATCAGTATTTGGGACACGGAATAGCAGGAATCCAAGGACCTTTCTATGAAGGAACTGGATGTATGCATAGGCGAAAAGTCATCTATGGTTTATCACCCAACGAAAAAGTATCTAGTGGTACGGAAATTAACTTTTGGGAAACTATACAATTCTAAAATGCCATCCCCTTTTAATATCACTCTTTTTAGGATGCATTAACCTGAACTGTTGTTCATCTTCTTTTTGTTAGAAAAATTGGTTGACACGGAGCTACAAAAAAGATTTGGAAAGTCACCGGAGTTGGCAAAAGCAGCGGGTCAAGTATTATCAGGGTTGAACGTGAAGAGAGATGATAAACATAGTCTTGTTAGTTCAATTGATGTGGCAAACCAAGTTGCAGGCTGTCTCTATGAATACGGTACCAGTTGGGGCGAAGAGGTATAATTCCGGCTTCATCTTAAAATGACACCAAAATTATTAAGTACTCCATACGTCCCTAAATCAATGTCCATTTTCTGATAGTCTTTGTCAATTTCAGGTTGGTGTGCTATATGGATCACAAACAGAGGATTGCATGACAGGAATTATGATCCATAGAAAGGGTTGGAGATCAGCCTACTGCACACCAGACCAAGCAGGATTTCTTGGATCCGCTCCCTCTGCCGGGCCTGGCACCTTGATCCAAACCAAGAGATGGTCCACTGGGCTCTGCCAGATCCTGTTAAGCACTAGAGGCCCATTAACCGCTGCTCTAAAAGGAAAGATGTGGTTCCGCCAATGCCTAGGTTACATGTGGCTACAATCGTGGGCCCTACGATCTGTCCCAGAAGTACTTTACGCTTGTTTGCCCGCCTATTGTATCATCACCAACACCAACTTTATGCCCAAAGTTAACGAACCCGAAATCCTCATTCCTATTTCTCTCTTCGTTATCTACTATTTATACACTCTGTCAGAGTACGTCAGAACCGGTCTTTCCGTCAGAACATGGTGGAACAACCAGAGAATGTCGAGAGTAAACTGCATGACAGCATGGTTATTTGGATTCCTAAGTGTAGTACTTGGTCTCATCGGGATATCTCAATCCGTGTTTGAAGTAACGCAAAAGGAACAAATAGATAACGAAGATGACGAGACTAACTCTGATATCGGAAAGTTCACCTTCGATGAGTCCCCAGTATTCGTCCCTGGCACTGCTATATTGCTAGTTAACTTAACGGCGTTAGTTATTGAGTTGTTGAGGTTGAGACAAGGGGGGTTTAACGGAAATAAGGGATCGGGGGTAGGTGAAATCGCGTGCAGTTTTGGTGTGTTGCTCGTGTTTTGGGCATTCTTGAAAGGGTTGTTTCGGACAGGGAAATACGGGGTGCCATCGGCGACAATTTGGAAGTCGGGGGCTACGGCTCTTTTGTTTGTGTATATCTGTAAGTGTGCTTCTATGGGTTAAGGCAGCATAATAGATGTGGTAGAAGAAGTCTAGGCTAGAAAAGATGATACTGTAATGTGTTGAAGTTTGTAAGTATCAGAGTTTGTTAACATTATATATATATATATATATATATATATATATATATATATATATATATATATATATATATATATACTCCCTCCGTCTCATTATTTTAAGAGTTAAAAAATTCTTAAAAGGGCGTCTCATTTTAAGAGTCAAAATCCTAAAATAGAAAGTGGGTCCTACTACATGTCGAATGTCATGTTCACAACAATTATCCACTAACTCTTCTCTACCTCCACTTTCTCTCTCATACCAACCTATCAACACTCACAAAACATCACATTTTCCTTAATTCTTGAACCCACCCAATTTTTAACTCTTAAAATGGGACGGAGGGAGTATACAGTATATCAGTTGGTACCATCATGCAAGTGGCGTATAGTTTTCTCTTTTATACTTACAAAATTTAATTTTTTGAAAGTGTATTACTATACAATTAAATTATATAAAATAAAGATTTTCAGTATGTCCTTTAAAATAAAATTTGTGCATTTATTTAAGTGCGGAGGGAGTAACAAAAGTGGATTTTTTTTTTCTTTCAAAAAAGGATAAATTTGTTTGAAAAAAAAAAGAGAGTAGATAAATGTCAACTTTATTATTCCATTACAACACTAGTAGAAGAAAAGATAATTAACATGGTGATTCGTACAATTTTTTATTTTTATGTTTTTTGAAAAAAGCAAAAGGAATCATTCTAAAATACATACATCTTCATTTATAACTAATCAGATCAGTCCCACTAGTCTATGCCATTCCTAAAGTTTAAGCACCTAGTTATAAAAATCACACTATAAAAAATATTCCTAGAGTTTAAGAACCAAATTAAAAAAAATCCCACAATAAGCCATATTCTTAAGGTTTAAGCACTTAACTAAAAAAAATGCCACCATTAACAATATTCGTAATGTTTAAGCTCCTATTTAAAATTTTCTACTATAAACAATATTACTAATGTTCATGCATCTGATAAAAGAAAAACTGCCATAAAGATTATTCCTAAGCACCTAATTAAAAAATCTCCCACCATAAACCATATTCCTATTCAGCAACCAAATTAAAATAAAAATATGTTGAGTTATGGAGTTTAAACCAACAAAGAATATTGGTGGGTTGGAAGTCTAAGCGAATGAAGAGTTTGAATTGGAGTCAAAGTATTCAAAGAGGAGGAATAGGAGGAGGAGAAGACCGAAACATGGAGGAGTGATCTAGAAGCTCTGCGATCGCATGATGCAGTCGCATAGAGGGACTGGAACACATGCGGTCGCAGCCGTGTTCAGCATTTTTTCAGTTTCCTTGTTTTGATGAGATTTTGACTCAGAATATGTTTAGGGCTTTTGAAAACTCCATATAAACATGGGTGAGGGCCATAAACATATGTGCTTGAGGGAGAGAACTAGGATACACAAGATAGAGCCATATAGAAAGTCAAGGAGGGGCCGAGTGTCAGGAGAGCCATGGGACGATCCTACAAAGTCTTGACAGAGTTGTGTGTGTTTTTGTAGAGGGAAAAAATTATATATGAGAGAGGTTGTTCATGGGTCTTAGTGATTGCACGTGCGAAATGTAGCCACCATTATATATTATTATAGTTTATATCTTGGCTTGGCAACGCCCCCAGACATAGTGTTGACGAACTATGTTAGTAAATCTTTGTGTTATTTCCTTCATATTGTCTGTATATGATTGATTATCTACATATTAATGTTGCTAGTATGAAATAGGTGGGTGCAAGAAACATATGAACAACAATTTTAAATTATTAGTTTGCTAATTTTTGAACGATATCTGATATTTTTAGGTACAAATCAACTTTATTTGACCATGAAATATGAAATAGGTGGGTGCAAGAAACATATCAAACAATTCATTGCAGTATCGATCGCCCATTCCTTGCTCGCACTGTCATTCCAGCCTGTTTGGCTAAGTCTGAAAGTCGGACAGTCTCGGGCTTGCAGCTAACCCTAGGGGTAGGCGGAGGAAGCCGCCACTTAGGGCTCTTGAAATTTTACGAATTTTTAAAGTTCTCGGAGTGATGCCAGTTTGGGGCCTGACGTGCAAAATTTAGCGAAATAGCGTCTGACTTGACACTTTGTTAGCAAAATAGGGCTTTTTAACGGTTTTTGTTAGAAAAGTCAATTAAGTCACATGTGATTTGCATGCGATTGACGAGTGGATCGATTTGAAATAAGAATTAGTTCTTAAGGGGTTAAATGTAATTTAAACTTAAAGTTTCAAAATATAAGTTTTCAAATTTTAAATTCAAATGTTAAAATAAAATAACTAATATATTAAATTTTTGATTTAATTTTTGAAAACATAAATAAATAATTTTTTTTTGATGAATTTTTTTGTTCGGATCTAAATAAAAATATTCTAAATTCGAAAGAAAATTGTTAATTTTTAAAATTTAAATAAATAATCATTTCCTTTCGAGAGTATTATTTTCAAAGAAAATTGATAAGTTTTGTCAATCTAAATTGATGGAGATGGTGGTCGAGGGTATTTTGAGACGAGAGAGATGGCGAAGATGGAGGTTGAAAGCGGAGATGTAAATTTGGAAAAAAATATACTCTCTCTGTCCCACCCGAATTACGATTTTTGGGTTGGACACGGGGATTAAGGAAAAAGTGATAGTTGAGTAGGTGTTGTGTGTATGAAAAGTGAAGTAAGAGAAAGAAAGTGGAGTAGAGAATAATGAGTGGAAAGTTGTTGTGAGTGTGAATGTGGGTCCCATTAAATAAAACACTTCCATTTTTGGGTTGTCCTAATTCGAGTGAGACGGATGGAGTATTTTTTTCAAAGAAAATTCTTAATTTGGTTGTTTTATTTAAAATTTATACATAAATATTTTTATTTAGATCTGGAAAAAAATTGTCAAAATGATTTTGTCAAAAATAATTTATTTATTTATATTTAAAAATAATAAAAATAAAAATTTTAATGCATTAGTTATTTTATTTCAAAATTTAATTTAAAACATGAAAATTCATATTTTGCTACTTTATGTTTAAGTATTAACATTTAACTCCTTAAGAACTAATTCTCATTTCAAATTGATCCATTTCGTCAATCACATGCAAATCCCATGTGACTTAACTGACTTTTCAAACGAAAACCGTTTAAAAGCCCAATTTTGCTAACAAAGTGTCAAGTCAGACCCTATTTTGCTAAATTTTGCACGTCAGGCCTCAAACTGGCATTACTCCGAGGCCTTTAGGCCCTATTTTGTAATTTACCCTTAATTAATCTATAAGTATGTAATAGGCATTGGATAACTGTTGCAAGGAATTAACTTGCAATAGTGGAACGGCTGAGAATGTTGATGTTTAGAGCGTTAAAAATCGTAGGCCTGAATGGTTCCCTTCTTGTCTTTTTCTTCATTTCTATCCTCCTTTAACATTTGTTTAAAATTTTGTTTGGGCTCTTTTTGTTGATATATCTTTTTTTTAAAAAAAAAAAAATTGATTAGGGTTTGTTGATTCAACATTTATTTAAAATTTTAGATTTTATCTTTGCAATATCTATTTAAATATTGAGGCCTAAAAATGAGGGTTTCATGTGAATAGCTTGGTCTCGGCCCAGTCCATTGACCTACCTTGTTAGAAGATGGCAAGCATTTTAACAAATTCAAAATATTTTGAGAAATTCGTAGAGTATTATTATGCAATATTCCTTCCGTCTCGAAATGAATTTTCAACATTTCTCTTGACCAAGAGCATATTGAGGAAGTCTCTTGTGAGAGCGACTCATGTATGAGACGGGTCTTGATGAGAGAGGAAATGGGCTTGCCCCCCGCCCAGGCTATAAGGGGCAAACTATTTACTATCTCAACGTAATCCGTCTCATACGTGCGACCTTCTTACACAAGTTTTTGTCGAGCATGTTTTTAAGCAAAGGAGTTATTAGGAGCTTCTAATTTATGTCCCACCTTATTCTAAAAAAACAACTTCCTTACTTAAAAGGGATAATGAGAGATTAGATGTCAATGTTGACATGATTTTCATAATCAGGAGTTTTATATTACAGCTTCATCAATTTAGGATTAAATGCGGTCAAATGTTGTTAATTTGAGGTTTTGTAACGATGTATGTTCCAAAATTCAGTTAAAACTCCATGTGTCATGCACGTGATGGACAAAAGAGTTAGTGAATATTATCTTTAAGGGATTAAATAAATGTTTAAAATATGAAGTATTAAGATTTGGGATCTTTACTAATAAATCCTTGAGATATAGTGAAATTTACCAATAAAGATAGCACTTTTCCTTTTTACCTTAAGATCCTTGAGTTGAAATCAAAACTCCTGTCGAGTCCTTACTATAATTGAAAATGGCAAAACTACCCTCGCTTTCGCACATATACTACATCTTTTTACCCAGGCTATCTCTCCAGCGACAAGACCGTCTGCATGTATTTGGGACGTTTTCACTAGTTCTGTTGGGTATGCCTACTCATATCTCAGTTTTTAATATAGAGATTTAATTTATTCATAACTTAAGTTTATTTTATGGACTTTAGGCTCATATGTAAGAAGTATTTATACTTCAATTCATTTTTTAGATAGTCCATTTAGATTGAATAGGCTTTGAGATTGGGCAAAGAACTTAAGTTTTGAGAAAATAGTTTTCAGTCATGAGGAGTTAACAAAAGCATCTGCCTATGCGCCTTGATAGAGTCTGCACCTAAAAGTATGCGACTCATGAGTAATAAATCTCAACACTTAGAACAATTTTGAAGGCCTTGAAGAATTGAAGAATTCAAAGATTTATACGCCAAAGATCCAACAGTGGAAAAATAACATGTATGCGCCTTAACACAAGGACATCTGTCCAAAACGGCTATATTAATGTTATGTGTCTAATGGCTATAAAAGGGTATTTGCTCCAATCAACGAGATCCAGCACATTTGTCCTTGAGCTTATCCACAAGGATTTCTAACATCTAGTTTCCAAGAGCTTACCTATAAATATCCCATAACTTCAACCATTTGACGTTACTAAGAATTTCCTTCTCAAGAAAACTTCGAAGATTTGAAGATTGCTCGTTGAATTCCCAGATTTCTCAAGAACGCTTTCATACCTTCATACTTAGCCCAGATCCTCAAGCCTAAATACTTTAGAATTCTTGTGCTCTAAATCATATAGATATAAATAGCTTTGAATCTAAGAACACACACACACCTCTTTAAGTTTCATCATTTAGATCTTTCTTGAAGAGATACACCGGTTTAGTCTAGGATTTGTTCTTTCATAGATAAAAATCTTTGAGTTTAATTGTACTCAAAAGTTGTAATCTGTAACCAACTCATAATATAAGATCTTCATTAGAAAATCGAACACTAACCATCTTGGTAAAGGACGTAAATCTTTCCACGATCGAACCTCTCCAAATAGCGCGTACTTACTTATTGCTTTTTACTTTCAAGTCAATTACTTATCTCACTATTTTCTTGTTTATTCACTGAAAATTGATTGAGTTATATATTGTTGTGTTTTTTTATATATTTGCCTTATAATCATTTAACTCACACTTTGAGCCAAGACTTAGTGTTAGGGGTGTAAATGGTTCGGTTTGGTTCGGTCTTGGCCGTTTTAGAGACCAAACCACTAGTCATCGGTTTTGGAAAATTCCAAACCGAACCACGAAAAATTTCAAACCGAACCAAACCAAACCGCCATGGTTTGGTTCAGACCGCGGTTCAATAATGTGGCCCAGACTGCGGTTTAGACCGTGGTCTAGAATATGGTTTAAATCGCGGTTTAAACCACCATTCACACCGAGGTTCATATCACGATTCAAATTATGGTTTACACTCTGTTTAAAAGAGAAAATTCGGAAGAATGAAAATATCAAACGAAAAAAGAAGTCGAAGGAAGTGAATACACTACAGAACTTTGTTAACTGTGTGCCTCAATGAATATAACATTCGATGAAATGAATATTGAATAAGATGCAAAACGAGAGTTAAGAATGATGTAATGTAATGTAAATTATTTTAATAATTTAAAGGTGAATGTTACTTAACATACAAATATATGACTAATATATGTGGTCTGACGGTTTGGGCTGAAGGTTCGGTCTGACGGTTTGGTTTGGTTTGTTTCGGTCTGGTTTGGTCTGGAGAGGTCAGACCACAAACCAAACCGAAGCACGCGGTTTACCAATTTTTGAGACCGAACCGAACTACTTGTGCTTAAAAACCGAACTAAACCGTATGGTTTAGTTCGGTTCGGTCCCAAACCGCAGTTTGGACTGAACCTCTGACACCCCTACTTAGTGTGTGTGTGCGCGCGCGCTCCCTTTGATCTTTGCTCCTTGTTTACTTAAACAAATTTTCGTTGTGCATTTCACTCATTTCTTTGGGCGCATTTAACAACGCTAAAAAGACTTGGTGCGCATTTGCCATTGATTATTTCAAGGTTCGAAAATAATTTCAAAACAACTATTTACCCCCTAGCTATTTTTCATACCCTTGTTTCCCTTTGAGACAAACAAGTTCCCTCAACAAAATCCTAACAGGAAACACTAAGCTGGAGAAGGCGAAGACGAGGCGGGTAATAGGGAAATGATGGAGAGAATAATGGTTGGCGGAGGTCTTTAAACCAGGTTGCTGGGGATTCTATTGAATGGAGCACTGGGAGAAAAGATTAGTGTGTGGTGTCTGAGAGAGAGAGAGAGAGAGAAACAGTTTGAAAACTAGATGAAGAAAGGAAGAGGAGAGAGAGAAATCACTTTAAACAAGGTGAAAGCGTTTGTTTGATTGTCTTGTATCTACTTTCTAAAAAAAAATCTTTCGGCTATAACTGCAGCTTTTTGTTTTGGGAAATGAAAGTGGGTACAACTGTAATCTGCTTTTAGTTTTACTCATTTAAAATTAAAAAAATTGCTGTTCATGAAAATTAAGGAGAAGTTTACTATTCCCTCAATTTCAAAATAATTGTCGCTTTAGACTATTTCACACATATTGTTTAATGAGTACTCCCTCTATTTCATGTGAATTGAGACAAAAAATATTGGCACAATAATTAAGAGAAAGTAGTGAATGTGTGGTGGAAAATGAAGAGAGAGAATGAGTGGGTAAATAGTAGTGTTTGTTGGATAAAATGAGTGGTGGAAAATGAAGAAAGAATTAGTGGGGTTAAATGTGTGGGGTTTGGTGAATATAAAATATTAAAAAGTTTGCCATTTTGGGCAGTCTCAATTGAGGTGAAATGGACGAAAAGAGAAATAAGTCTCAATTCACATGAAACGGAGGGAGTATGTAATTATGCATTTATACACTAGGAAACTTGATTTCTCAAATTTTGAAGGACACATGACATCATAGAACTGTGTAATCACACAACCGTAAAATCAATTTATCTATATTATTTCTAACATTATGTGACAACCACCATTAAGAATCTAAGAGATTGAGTATCATTTGTGTAAATCGAAAGATAAATTACTCAGTTTTATACTTAATTATGAACAAATGAGAAATGAATGTCTCATTTTTAGGGTTAAACATCTGAGAAATTGACTATCAATTGTGAATATTGAGAGATTGCTTCATCAATTCTTATACTAATTATAAACACAACTGAAGAGTAAATGTCTTAGTTTTATACTCAATTATGAACAAATGAGAAATGAATGTCTCGGTTTTTAAACTTAAACTTTTTAGAATTTGAGTATCAATTGTGATAATTTGATTTCTGAACTATTTAAAGGAATCACACAATTGTGCAGTTATACAACTATGTAATCATACAACTGTGAAATCAATTGAAAAATGATTTTACAAGTGGAAAATGAAAAATGACACAATTGTGAAATCACACTACTGTGAAATCAATTGAGAAATGAAAAATGGTTTTTTCAATTCTTTACAAGTGAAAAATAAAATTGTATTTTTAAAATATGAAAAAAATATCTTGAATGTACTTGTTTGATTTGTTTTGACGATACAATTAATTTGGTGGTGTCAGATTATTTTTTCAATTTCTAGATATTGAGATATAACACTTTAAAATTTTGAATGGAAAAAAGAAAAAGAGAGAAAGATATATATATATATATATATATACTCCCTCCGTTTCATGTGAATTGAGACTTATTTCCTTTTTCGTCCGTTTCACATCAATTGAGACTGCCTAAATTGGCAAAGAATCTTTACTATTTCTCTCACTCATTCTCTCTCCTACTTTACTTTTACACTCACATACACCAATCAACTTACTATTCCTCCCACTCATTCTCTCTTCTATTTAATTTTTCACTCTCACAAACATCTCCTCCCCCTATTTCTCTCTCTTACTTTTCTTTGGTTTGTGTTCCAAATTTTTGGTCTCAATTCACATGAAACGGAGGGAGTATATATATAAATATATAGGGTCGTGCTCCTGTGAGAACCTAAATATCGTGAGAACCGTGAGAACTTGGATACATTAGGTAAGAACCTAATGTATCCATGTAATGTATCCAATGTATCCAAGTGAACCATTAGATACATTAGTTTTTACCTAATGTATCCAAGTAATGTATCCAATGTATCCAAGTGAACCATTGGATACATTAGGTAAAAACCTAATGTATCCAAGTTCTCACGGTTCTCACGATATTTAGGTTCTCATTTGAACACCTATATATATATATATAAAGAGAGAGGGAGAGGGAAAGGGAGGGAGGGAGGGATGGATGGAGGGAGAGAAGAGTTGTGGGTGGGCTGGCGTAGCTGATGCGTGGGTGCTAGGCGCGTGTGTGGTCAGATGAGTGAGGGGTAATCTGGTCCACGAAAATTCTAAGGACATTTTGGCGAGTTTGAAATACTTGTTTTTATTGGTCATTTTCAATTGATTGAGGGAGTTATTGGCCAAAGTCTCTTAAAATTTTACGTAAAACACATACCCCCAAAAAAATAATTAAAAAAAAAAAAAACTAAATTTAAAAACCGCCAAACCTAATCATCCTCCCTAACCCCACCCTCCATCTTCTTCACCACTCTACCCTGTCGCCCTCGGCAGTCTTCTTCCATCCCAACCTTTACCGCCATCAACACTCCCAACTAAATCAAACTCCCCTTTCCTGTTCACTCTCCTAAAATGGTGCATCAAAATGTTGTACATTAATTAATGTACAATAACTGATTTAAATTATTATTGATTTTTTGAAAATGAAAAACAATTGATGAAAATGAAATTTAATTATTATTTTTTTACAGATAAGAATTACCTTTTTTTTGTTATTATTTTAAATTATTTTGTTTTATTAGTTGATTATTCAATATTAGAAAAATAAATTAAAATTTTTATAACCGCTTAAGTATTTTCATCGACCCTTTAAGAACTGATTTTCATCTTAAACTAATTCAAGTAGTCTACCACGTGCGCGAAGCAATTCACTTAACTGACGCAAATTAACAACATTTGATCATATTGAGCCCTAAATCAATAAAATTGAAATATGAGATTCATGAGTAGGAAAACTATCTCAATACTAGTTCCTAAGTTGTCATTTGCCCTACCTAAAATTAGACAAACTAAAACAAAAAAAATTATTTTCATCTATGAGTCTTATTACATGTTATACTCATAGCAACTACTCACTTTGTCTCAGTTCAAGATTGTTATTTTCTTTTTTGGTATTTCAAGTTTAACGTTTGGTATTTCAAGTTTAACGTTCTTAGTTGCTCCATAAATGACAAAGTATAAACACTGTTTTGGACAATCATGTCCTTATAAGTTAATTTAATTACAAAAAAATTGTTATTACCCTAACTTACTTTTTATCCACTTACTTTATGAATGTGTTTTGGACACTTATAAATTTAACTCCCTATTTTTGTTGACCCATTTTTTAATTTTTCATTAGTTTTTTTATTAAGCGTGCAAATTCAAACTAAAAACCTTAAACCCGATCGGAGAGCATCTTATCTATTAGTCCTTCCGTCTTAATATAGTATGTTCGTAAATTTTTTTATCGTTATTATGATTTAATTTTGATCAATAATTTTAAGTTAATTAATCATTTTAATATAATTTTAAAACTTATTATTGGTTGCATTCAGTGGCGTATCCAGGTTTTACAGTGAGGGGGGTCAAAAAAAATATATAAAAAGATTTAAAAAAAAATTACACTATTAAAAAAAACAATAAAAAACTCACATATAAAGCTTTTTATCACATGAATTCAAATTTTGATGATATAATAAGAAAAGTGCTACTCAAGTGGTTTCCTATTCTTTATCTTTTTAAAATACTCCATAATATCTTCATTTTCAATCTTCCTAAAAATCTCCATTACTTTGGGAATGTTTCATTTTCTTGGAATAGTTTTCGAGCACTGTTTGAAAATGTGTACAAAACAAATTAACAAGTACACCGGCCATATATAAAGTATTATAAACACATCAACAAGCAACATCTACAAGGCCACTGGCCATACACAAATAAATCATCATGGCCACAGGCCATAAAACCACAACAACAAGGCCACTGGCCATAAACAACCACACGAGGAAGGGCACTGGCCATATTAAACACGCCAACAAGGCAACAACTACAAGGCCACTGGCCATACACAAACAAATTAACAGGGTCACCGGCCATAAAACAACAACAAGGCCACTGGCCATAAACAACCACACGAGCAAGGACAGAAACAAGACAACAACTACGAGGCCACTGCCATACACAAACACATAACAAGATTATAGTTCATAGTTTCTAACCTCCGGGACGGGGAGCCTCATTCGCAGTCAGAAGGACGACCCACATGATCTTTTCAAACTTTGAGGAGGACCCATTTTTCTGTAGAGAACAAGCTTCAACCAAATTTTAAGTTCAATAACTGAATTACCAATTTCAATTTCTTTTAAGAAAGAATACAGACAAAATGTCTAAAAATGAATCCCAAATTCGTAATTATTACCAAAACAAAATGGCTTATGGCTGCAATTACAAAAATCTCAATTAAAAATTTTAACACAAACAAATACAGTGGCATTGATATGAGATTTATTAGTGTATATTTCAATAAAAAATCAATGAGATTAAAAAAAATCTGATTGAAATGGTGAAACCCTAATTTTTGGGAAATTTATGGATTTGAGATTTGGGATTTGAGATAGTAGGCGAAAAACATGAGAAAAATTACATGTTATGAACCGAAAGTATGGGCCCGGTGCTCCAGCCTCCGGCGAGGTCCTCAGGTCCGGCTTCCGATCGACATCGCCGTCGCCGTACAATCCTCTGCGCCGCCTCTCAGTCTCTCCTTGAGCAATCGCAAAATTGTCTTCTTCCACCCGCTTGCGGCAAACTAATGAGATAAGTGTGGGTTGGTTGTGTAAAAATTGAGTTTATATAACTAGGGTTTTATGTAAATTTTGAGGGGGGTTACTGAAATTTTTGAGGGGGGTTAATGTTATAATTTGAAAAAAATTAGGGGGTTAAAATGGGTATAGACGGAGAAGTGAAGGGGGTCAATTAACCCCCCTCTCATATACGTGCTTCCGCCCTTGGTTGCATTTCAATTGTTACTTTTCAGATATAAGGCTACATTTTTAAAACAAAAACTGTTACAATTGAGAAAAAAACAGTTACATTCATTTGTTATAAAATGTAACATTAGTTTAGTTGTCAATCTTATGTTATCTTTAATCTATTTCAGTAAAATTGTGGTACATTTTTGAAAAAAAAATGTCACATTTGAGAAAAACGTGTTACATTTCTTTATAAAAAATGTTACTTTTGCTAACGAGCAAAAAATAGTGTGGGAAAAAAAAAAGTTGGAGGGAAAAAAAAATGTCGACTCAGCTTGGCTGACTCGGCAGCTCGGCTCAGATGTGAGTCGTCTCACCCCCCAGAAAACTCTACCTCCATCTTTTTTATTTTCTTTTAAGAAAAAACATAACAACTGACGCAGATTAACATAATCCCGTTCTGAAAACCCAAAATTACAAGGAAAATTAACATAATCCCGAGGTCAAACATAGTTCAAAAAGTGAAGTCCAAATTGTAAGAATCTCATGCGGTATCAGCCAATAAATCTTCACCCTTTTCTATCCCCCACGGTTGTAACCGAAACCGCGCATGACTGACATGTGCAGTACGGTACAAGACAGCACAAAACTTGATTCACCTGCATGTCACTCTAGCAACCCCTCACCAAAAGCCCCTTTTTTTTTATCGCCCGCTCCTCTATAAATTGAATTCTAGGGAAACTTTCCAGAGCTTGATCTCCAAGTCACTTTTTTTCTGCTCTCACTTCTGCTTCTCCGATTGAGAATTCCGGTAACTTTTGTCGGGGAGAGAGCTTGATTGAATCGGTTCGGTAAGGGAATGGCGGCGAATCTGCCGGAATCGTTTTATGTGGAACCCACAGTTGGATACGGTGGCGTAGATGGCGCTAACAGCTACTCTAAAGCCACGGTGCCACCGCCGGTGAACTTGAATACGGCTCCGGTGGATCAGCTGATTGTCTTACTTAACGAGGCTCAGTATCGCGAGGAGGTTCTCTCTATTCTTAACAAGGTATAGGTCTAGTTTTTTTTTTTTTGGATATCTGGTTTTTCATCTTCCATTTGGTTTAGGAGAAAATAAATTTGGACAGGTATTGAATTCATAGATTATTAATTATTTTCCCTATCCTTTGAATAATTTAGAAAATTGGAGTTGTACATTAGTATTAGTTATATCGTCCGCTACTGATTTATAGATAATTTTCGCGATTTGCGAATAATGTACTTGAGAGTGATAAGGATCCTTTAAACGCGAATGAGAATTTTTGTGTGCATGTCTGCTCGATGGAGTAATTCACTACTTGATCAGTTCATGAAAGCTGTAGATTGAATGTGGAAGAAAATACCGAGGATTATGATCATCATCAGCTGTGGCCTCCATTTGGTAGACGAATAGATAGATGATAAGTGCGAAAAATTGTAGAAGTGTATGAAACCAATTGTTTGTTGAGATTATTGATCAAGCACATGCAGTCTATTGACTTTAAAATATGTCACTCATTTGGACGACGAATATGATCTTGGCATAGAATTGAAACTATAGTGAAACATAATGACCGGATGATTAATTGATTATGGACTTGAAAATGACGCGGAGTTATGAAGTCAAAGGCAAGCTGAAGGATGTTAAGGTTATTTTGATCTCTTAGTAGTTTAAAACGTTCGTCTTTGCATTTGCATTGCAGGAGTATGTAAAGGCATGTGGAATAATTTGACACTTTCATTTTCTCTTTTCCGACAAAGCAAATTACAATCTAACTTATACCACTTAATAGTATTTGATCCTAGAAATTTAAGTCTTCTCCTCTCATGCGTTGTACCTAACCTTTATCTTTATTCGCTCTTTGATTGTACAATGTTCATCTACAGAGACTTCTGATAGCTTTTTGACATACTTACTTGTGCCTCTCTTTTTTTCGTTATTAGAAAAGGAACAAAGAAATGGCTCCGCTGCTGTGGAATACTTTCAATACAGTTTTTGTACTTTTGGAGGTATGCTTGCCCCTTTTACTCTTCTAGAGGCTTCGTTCAATATCCAAATGATCTTTTACTTCAAGCATTTACTCACTTTAGTCATGTGTTTAATTTAAACATTTAGTTCTGAGTAATATTCTTATAACAACGAAACTAAGATGATGTTCGTATTCAAGTAGACACTAAAGCTGCCCTGAGTACGTTGTTCCTTGCCAGGGGTCAAGCCATAAATTTAGAAAGTTTTAACAAACTGGCTGTATCCAGGTTTTATGTTTCAAAAAAGCCCATGCATGAGCGTATGCAAGACATATCAGCTACTAATTTTTATAATTCTTTTTGCTCATTGTAAGTTACCATTCATGTGAGAGCTTAAGTTGTTAGACAGGGAATCATCATACATTCTATTTACTAGGAGAAACAGGTGCCACTTCACTCACTGACTAACATCTGCATTTCAGGAAGTTATGTCAGTATACAGGTTGCTATCACCCCCAAACATCACAATGGCACACTCTAATCGAGTTTGTAACGCTCTTGCTTTATTTCAGGTTATCATTTCACTTGCTTTTACTATATCATTCATTTTAGTTTGTGTGTGCGTTTCTTGTTTCAGTTTGTATTGCTAAATTAATCTTTCAATTTTATTGATAAGTAATTAGTAAAGCAATTTGTGTGGTTGTTTCTCAGATTATGATAGGTGGTTCTTCTTTTAAAGTTTGTTTAGACTATCACAATTTTAAAAGCTTTTCATGCCACTGTTCATTTTGATCATCCCTATACATTTTGAGAACAATAGTTACTTGAAATGTAAGATGAGTTCATCCACTTGTTGGTCTTGAAGCTTTCGTATATATGCGGCACTATCAGATGCTGAGATATACTTGCCTCTTGAGTTAGTTCTCTGCCTTAACATAATTAGATGCATAAGATTAGGGGTAGGGGTCATTAAGTATGATACTCCCTCTATCCCGGAAAGTTCTTCACATTTGACTTTTATGGTCAACACAAATGAACTTTGACCAAATATAAACGTCAATCTAATCATCCCGAAAAAATTCTTAACACTCACTCTGTCCCAAAATGATGTTCACACTTTTTTCGACGTTATTACGAAGGAACTTTGAGCAATGATTTTAGGTTGTAATTATCCTAATGAAAATTCCAAACTTTTTATTGATAGTGTTGTTGATGGTGCGACAATAACAAGTTTTAGATTTTCATTAGTACAATTGAATCAACCTAAATTTATTGCTCAAAGATCCTTCGTAGTAACAGCGAAAAAGTAGGAAGATCATTTTGGGACGGAGATAGTATTATTATTGATAAATCACTTAATGATTTATCAATTATAAATTTTAGAATTTCAACAATATAAGTGGATTAACATTAACATTTGGTCAAAATTCACTTGTGTTGATCGTAAAAAGTCAAATAAGACAAATTTTCCGAGACAAAGGGAGTACTATGCAACAACCAGATGATACTTGTGTTGACCATAAAAAGACTTTCGGGAACAGAGATGTTGGGGAATTGAGGGGATCTCCACATCCACTAGCCCATACTAGCAGTCATCAATATGGAGAAAATATTCAACACATGATAATAATATGAAAGAACAAATAACACCGATGTTTGATAACCTAGTTCATTAACACATGACTACATCTGGGGGCACTTAGCCAGGATATCATTATAATAATATATGAAGATCATTACAACTTTGCACATGCATTTACTAAGATCTAGCATGGCTACTCTCCAATAATAATCTCTCTCACCTATAAATTATCATCTCCCCCCATGAACATAAACATAGTCATGGCCGGGTTGTAGGATCGCCCCCCATGGCTCTCCTAGGCCCTCGGCCCCCTCCTAGACACTATTTTGTAGCTCTTTCTTGATATCGTAACTTTCTCCTTTCAAGCACCCAATATTATGGACGAATTTATGCTTCTATAGGTGTACAAGGAAGTCCCAAACCAGTACTTGGAAGAATTCCCGTCAAACCAGGAAACTGCATACGATCCGGAGTAGGAAACCTTAGGTCCGGCCGGGTGCCTAAGTAGGTCCGGTCGGATCCTACCAAGGTCCGATTGGGTCACCCTATGGGTCCTCCCGGATCAGTCTCTTTTGCCCCCTTTTTCTGTTTCCTCCTCCGTTTTGACTTCTCCTCGATTCCTTCCAACCCCCGTATGGTTTGAACTCCTTTTCCCCTTCGTCTCCTCACGGTTTTAGGACTCCACTCCTAACAAGAGAGGACTATGCAAAAACCAGATGATGTAAAAGTAAGCATCATAGCATCAAAGATTTGTTTATAGCATGCAATTTAGCAGTACCATGTAATACTTGTAGAATTACACATGTTAAAGTTGTCCCAAACAAGCATTCATTATTCATGTTGTGAACTCAGAAAAAAAAAAAAAAAAAAAAAAACCTGAGTATTGTACCTGTTGCACGAATAGACATGCCGATTGACAGTGTAAATGAGAACACTCTTATAATAGTTCTCTCTTTAGAGAGTCCAATAAAGTTTCTCGTTCATCGATCCTTCTTCTTAAACGCCCCAGAGCAACTCAAAATGTTTGCTTTTCTTAGGCGCCCCTGCATCCCCCGTATCTTAGCAGTTTCACATACCTAGCTAGTACTATATGAGTTCCGTGTTTCTAACTAAACTATTTCTCTCGTCTCACCAATTCTTATATATTCAAAAAATTATGTATATGGTATATTACCTTGAGCAAGAGGCAGTCTATAAGTTCCATATAAAGTTTGGATTAGAAACTTATGACAATTTGGAATAAAGAGTCAGTCCAATTTTTTACTAAATAAAGTTTACAGTATGTAACTAAAAGTAGTAAAGCTAGCATAACATACAATTAAATGTTTGTCTCTATTCCTACACACTGAAATTAGCATCTTACTTTGTGTACTGATGCTTCTTTTATCATGTATAACCATCCATTTAATCAGACTGATAAGCTCCATGTTATTGAAACATAAAGTTCTGCTCTTTTTCCTTTTGCAGTGCATTGCCTCTCACCCCGATACGAGGATGGGATTGGTTCGAGGTAATTTTCTTGTTTCTCTTAAAACCCGAAACTGCGCTATGTTTAGAACACCATATACATACATATTATTTTATGTTGGTGTATTTTGTGCATGTTTTCACTTTCCTAGCCAAACTTGAGTTAGGTGCTTTATGATTGAATAAGTTTTTGAAATAGAAAAACAAGCTATCGTATGTTTTGTAACCTTTATACTAGAGTTATCAGACATTGTTCTTTATGAGGAGTTTAAACATACATAAGTAAACAGTAGATTCATAAATGTCCTAAGTGTACACTCCCTTCTTGTTCCTCCCCCTAAAAAGGAAAAAAAAAGGAAAAGGTGGACATATACTCTGGGACGGAGGGAGTATGTAAGTATAAACCTTAAAATGTTTGATAAGTCAAATAGTATTATCAATGGAATGGAGTATTATTATTATTATTTTTTGGACAAACCTGAAGGTAAGAAAGTCTAACATTTTAGAGACAGGGGTGTTGTGAGATTGGCATACTATTTTACAAGCTTTGTACCTATTTCTTTTGCAGCTAGGGTGCCAATGTATCTGTATCCTTTAATCAAGATTTCAGAGAGGCAAAGGCCGTATGAATACTTGAAGCTTACCAGCCTGGGTGTTATCGGTGCACTCGTGAAGGTGCTGGTCCCTCCTTCTCGTTGCTTTGTCTCTTCTGCTGCTATGTCACTAGTTACTCTTATGATTAAACTATTTTTAATAGAATGTAAATCTTCACTATATGTGCAATTTGATTTGTGTTACAAATGCCAAATAACTAGATTATCAGCTTGAGAAGATTGACAAGAGTGTTGTTGTTCACACCTGTGTCATTATTGAGTATACCCGTAACTGTGAGCATGATGATGTTGTACTATTTAAAATCTTAAGCATACTTTACGAGTGTACTAAATCATGTTATGGGTGTGAATAACAATACTCGATTGATAAGTGGTAAGTGACAGATTACCTTTTCTTCAATTTTTTAGTTTATTATTTATAGTTCCACTTTTTTTAAAAAAATAAAATAAAAATAAAGCTTGAGCTTTGGGCTCTTTTTTATTTTTCATTAATGACTAATTAAAGTTATTACAAAAATTAATTGAAAATGCAGTTGATGGAGGATTAAACTTCTGACCTTTCATATATATAATCACTTGAGCTAGATATCTTTGACCATTATTTGTACTTCTACGGGAAGACTTTCTTCCCTTGTTCTTTTTTATCTCAACAAACAGTGTGTCTACCTGACCTTGCATGTCACAATACTATAGAATACTGTAGAATGTTAGGAACGGAAATTAAGAAAAGATGTTAGAAAGGTAGGTGATGTGAGTGGAAATAGAGAGAAAGTGATGTAGAGAATAGTAAGTGAATAGTTGTTGTGAGTGGGAATGCGAGAGAAAGAATAGAGAATCTTTTCTTTTTGAGTTTCTAATGAAACGCTCAAAATGGTAAAATGAGAAGTTTGTTTTGGGACAAAGGGAGTACTCCCTCCGTTCCATACTTATTGCTACCAAATGGGAGTGCACGGGGAATAAGAAAATATGTTGGAAAAGTAAGTATTGTGAGTGGGTAAGAGAGACAAAATAAGTTAGTGGATAATTGTTGTGAGTGGATAAGAGAGAGAAAAGTGAACATTTTGGGTAAGTAGCAATAAGTATGGGACGCCCAAAATGAAAATAAGTAGCGATAAGTACGAGACGAGGTAGTATGCATTTTTCTGCAAATCAAATGATTGGATAACCACATTCTCCCTCCGTCCCACCTCACTTGAGACCTAAGAGGTGGGCACAATAACTAAGAAAAAATAATAAAATAATGAAAATGTGTGGTAGAAAATGAAGAGGGAGAATGAGTGGGTTTAATAGTAGGTTGGTTGAATGAATTGTGTTATGGAATATGAAGAGAGAATGAGTGGGTGGGGTATATTGAATATAAAATTATAAAAAGATTACCATTTTTTAGAGTCTCAAGTGAAGTGGGACGGACCTAAATGGAAATAAGTCTCAAGTGAGGTGGGACCGAGGGAGTATGCCACATGTGCAGTATATATACTCACTCCGTCCCATAACTATGTGCACAAATTGCCATTTTTGGTGTCTCATTGATAAGTCACACTTTCTTAAAATGATAAAGAATCTTTACTATTCATCTCTCATTCTCGCTCCTACTTTACTTTTACACTCACAACACCAACCAACATACTATTATCTACCCCACTCTCTCTCTCATACTTCAATTTTCACACTCACAGCTACTCACTACTATTCATCCCTTAATTCATGTGCAAAACTCATTTTGTGCACATAGTTATGGGACAGAGTGAATATACTCCCTCCGTCCCACTTGAATTAGGATTTTTGGGTTGGGCACGAGGATTAAGAAAAAAATGGTAGTGGAGTAGGTGTTGTGAGTATGAAAAGTGAAGTAAGAAAGAGACAGTGGGGTAGAAAATAATAAGTGGAAAGTTGTGAGTGTGAATGTGAGTCTCATTAAATAAAACACTTATATTTTTGGGTTGTCTTAATTCGAATGTGACATCCAAAATGGAAATTTGCATTCGAATGTGACATCCAAAATAGAAATTTGCGGAAAGAGTATATAAATATATTAAAGTTCATTCACAAATGCTCAGAATACAGTACTTGTTTTCAATACTCGTGCTTAGTTGGGAGCATTGAATACCACTTCTTTCGGTATTCAATTTGATTCATCCATTACTGATGACATTAAAATTCTCTTTTCCAATTGTCTAGTTTCTACATTACATATATTATTATTTTTCATGCAGATTGATGATGCTAATACACCACAAGTTATTCATTTTCTTCTTGAATCGCAAATATTTCCAATTTGCCTTAGCTGCATGGAATTTGGAAATGAACTGACACAGACAGTGAGTTCCAAGCTATCCTTTTTTACCTTGTTCTATTCCTCTCTCTATTTTCATCTCCACCGACTCAAAAAAAAAAAAAAAAAAAAAAAAAATTCTTAAGAACGAACTTGGTAATCGGAATTAAAATAACATGGAACTGACTGATATACACAGGTTGCAACATACATAGTTTCAAAGATCCTGATGCAAGAAGAGGGGGTATATTACTGCGGTGTTTTTGCAGAGCGCTTCTTCGTAGTGGCGGCTCTTTTGGCGACCATGGTTAATAAGTTTCCTCCAGAACCTCCTCTACAACTGCTGAAACATATCATTTCTTGTTTTCTTGGCTTGGCGGATGTGCCTAGGTTCGTCGGGTATATACCTGGACTTCATCTCTAATGCTCTTGGTTCTGTTTTGCGAGACGAGATCTCCTGTACCACTTTTTTTTTTTTACCACTATTTTGTTGTGTACCATAGGTGATCCAAAGGTTATGAGTTGACATCATCATGACGTCATCAGTGAAGCGTAACCATTGGATCACTTGTGGTACATAAAAGTGGTACAGATGATCTCGTCTCCTGTTTTGCCTAAACATCCAACGAATGTTATTGATCAATACGTGGTAAAATGCAGGTCTCATGCTCGTGATGCGTTGAGACGGTGCTTTCCAGCAAGATTGACAGATCCTACATTCATCCGTGTTGCCTATGTAAGTCTACTATCTTGGTTAACTTTCTTGCTGCACATTTTATTTTATATTCTTGCATTCCCTTTTCATTGTACATGTCACCTGAACAAATGAAATTATGTATTGCCTCCCCCATTTAGCATTCTCTTGCAAATTAAAATAGTTGAGGACCTTCAGAGTTTCCGTTGACTAGGGAAGTATTTACAAGTTGGTTATGCTTTACTAAAGAATATTGTCACTTTCTTAATACTACTCCCGTCGTCCCAATGATCTTCCCACTTTCTCCGTCGTTACTACGAAGGAACTTTAAGCAATAGTTTTAAGTTGATTTAATTATCCTAATGAAAATCTAAAACTTGTTATTGATAGTATTGTTGTTGGTGTATCAATTACAAGTTTTAGATTGCCATAAGTATAATTAAACCAACCTGCAACGTTCCTTTGTAGTAACCGCAAAAAATGTTGGAAGATCATTTTGGGACAGAGGGAGTATTAGCTAAAACTGGAAAGGGTTAGCCTATTTAACATAGCGACAGATTGAAGAACTTAAGAGGCCACTAGATTTGTTGCCAGTAACCCGGTTTTCAATGAGTAAAGTTGTTCCTAGAGCTGGGGAATGCTTTTGCTGGAGTATCTATCTAGGTAAATGAACCAATAAACTTACTAAGGAAAGTTAAAATAACATGGAGAATTGACTTACATAAGTGATGCTGATTCACAGTCACGCATAATACCAGTAGGCTCGTAACATCCTATTTTTTGCGCTACGAAAGTCCTCCCCTCATCCTTGTAGAAATAACTTGGACACCCTGTGAATTTGCATTCCTGTGATCTGTAGATTTGGCTTGCACCACCACTCTATATTTGATTCCACAAGTCCCTTGAGAAGAAAGTTTTTGTTCTTTCAATAATAAAGGATGCCAAGACAATATCAATGACCTGAAAAATGTTCACAACACAATCCCCTTTCCACTTGCTTGTGGCTGACCGAGAATGTGGTGAAATTCATCCATTAACAAATACACTCTCCGTCCCAAAAGATGTTCACGTTTGACTATTCAAACTTTTAAGGATTTGAACACTTGCTTGACAAGTCATGTTGTGTTATGCAAAGCCCAAATTATAGAAATGGGAAGAACTTTTTGGGACAATGAAAAATGGAAAATGAGAAGATCATTTCGGGACTGAGGGAGTATCTGCCATCTTGCTTCTTCATACACAATCATACAGTTAAACTGTTCCAGACAATGTTACTCAAGAAGATCCTTTCTAGCTCTTTGCATATCTGTTTCTCAACATCATTAAAAGCCTCACATCTTCATGTCAATATGTCATCTACTCCCATTTTTTTGGTTGTTAACTGGAGTCAACTTTGAGCAATAATTTAGGTTAGTTTTAACTATCCTGATGAAATTCAAAAACTTGTTATTGATAGTATTTACAATGGTGCATCAACAACAAGATTAAGATTTTCATTAGGATAGTTAAAACTAACCTATATTATTATTGCTCAAAGTTAACTCAAGTTAACAACCAAAAAAAGTGGGACTAACTTTCTGGGACGGAAGAAGTATAATTATCTATTTATTCATTTTCGCAGGAAGACCCAACAACCAAGCCAATACTGGAAGCATTACTACAAGAAGTCAGGGCAGGGCCTTGGTCTGCACCAGAACCAGTTGTTGAGGTACGAGGAGGAGGGGCATTACTACAAGAAGTCAGGGCAGGGCCTCGGTCTAAACCAGAACCAGTTGTTGAGGTACGAGGAGGGCCAATAAACAAAAAGTAGATGCTACTTTTCTTAGCTGCCTGCTTGCTTTTGCTCAGAGAGATATCAGACTGTTTTGTTTGAGATGTTGGCTGTTTCAT
Source organism: Campanula takesimana (assembly GCA_026119855.1). Classification (NCBI taxonomy): domain Eukaryota; kingdom Viridiplantae; phylum Streptophyta; class Magnoliopsida; order Asterales; family Campanulaceae; genus Campanula; species Campanula takesimana. The sequence continues at coordinate 1,953,441 of JAOWBW010000077.1, read as the reverse complement.
ATGACTGTTCTCACCTCTCAGGCTGTTGTATCCTGTTGTAGAGAGAGAAAGGGAGAGAGATCGACTCATTTTATCAGAGGTTAACTTAAGAGGACCCTTTTTTATGGACAAGCAAAAATAAAACAGACGGGAAATAAAAGAATAATCATAAACATTGAACTTTAAGTTTGCTTATGTTGGCTAGCTCCATTTTGTTGGGTTTCATTTGTAAGGAAGTAATGAGAATGAGATTCCCATTAAGGAGGTTCCTTGCATGTTTCTTGTCCACGCTTTTGGATGAGACTGGAAATATTGCCAGGAATTCAATGTTAATTTGTTAATTAAGGAAAGAATCTCTATGCTCCTGGAACGGAGAATTTGCTCCCATGAGAAAGGTAAGGGTTACCAGCACTTTGCAAGAATCTCATTCATGGAGGGAAAAAAAAAAGGGATGCCTACAATAGTGTCTACCAAGCATGGAATCCAGGTAATCATTACTCCCACCGTCCCAAAATGATAGTCCCATTTCTCCTTTTTGCTAAAATTAAGGCTTCAAAATCACTGAATTTCCAAAACTTAAATGTAACCTTAAAATGTTTGAAAAGTCAAACGGGACCATCAATTTGGAACGGAAAGAGTATTTGTGTTCTACGCTGAAGAAATGCCAGCGAGATAGGACAGTTGCTAAGAGGATGGATTAGCTATGTGGCCATTTCCTTGCCATCTAATGATGGCAAGAGAATCTCGACTCTTTGAATGTCCAAAAAAGGGAGTATCTATTTACACTAATCTGAGTCCAAATCCTCTGTACCACTTTGTGTGCCACTTCATGTGCCACAAGTGATCTAATGGCTCACAATTGTTAAGAGTGGTATTATTGTAATATTATGCAAACATGTGAACGGTTAGATTAGAAGTGGTACATGAAGTGGCACACAAAAATGGTACAGGAGATCTCGACTCTCTACAGTACAAACTGATCAAATAATAACAAATCGTCTAACTTAAATAGCAAAAGATGCTATAGATTTAAATACCTTCTTGTAAGACCTTCTGCTCCGTTCATGTCGCCGCTCAGCAACATCAAATGGATCTCAGTCATGCAAAACAGAGCCAGCATCATCTGGTTTAGAGGGGACAGAAAGATTGCTCTCATGCATGAAAGAAAGATCATGCATTTGTGACATCAGCATCTCGACATCATCCTTCGAATGGGCTTCAGTGGAAACATCTGAATTCTTCTCTGCTTGTGCAGAAATTTCCCCAACCTTAGCATCAGTAGCCCTAAACAGTCACAAGAAAGCAGCGGTTGATACCAAAATGTGAGTGTGTGGCAAGCAATCTAATATGATAGGAACACAGATGGACAATAAAGACACTAGCTAATCTCTCCCTCTGGGCACACACGCACACACACACACGAGAATATATATGTGTGCGATCAAATATGTCAACTTCTATTGTATTTTTTCTGTATGTTCCCGATAATTTGCCCAACTTCTTTTCTGTGAGATAGTTATTAGAAATGTTTTGTTTTCACTACTTAAAGAAAAAGAAGAACGCTTTCTTCAAATTAACACTATTACTCACAAGCAAAATCTACTACTCCCTCTGTCCCAAAATGAATGACCAATTTTTTTTAAATGTGCTCTTGATCAAGAGCAAATTTGAGATTTTTCTCGGTCATTCATTTTGGGATAGAGTTGGCACAAGAAAGCAGCAGGCACATAATCCCCACCATCTCAAATAGCAATTAATTAGCAGAATATACCTCACTACCTCAAGGGCATCCTAGATTATTATCATCTTGCAAGAAGAACACTTCTGTTGGGTTTATCATGATCACGTGCTTGCTTGTTCACTAACGACAAATTATAAGCTTAAACTTAGAGAAGGCTAATTTGATAAGAATAATTACCCTCAGCTCACATGGTCTGTTCAACTGACTTGTTTAAAAAAAATCCATTTTCTTTTTCGTCCCCCTTTAAGTCTTGAAAACTCTGTAATTACATAGTCAAACCATTGGTGTCTATAATTGTTGACCAATGATGCTCTTGACTCCTAGTAATTGTCTTATACACATGTATACATAGGAGAGTACCTATCCCTGATACAGTACAGAAACGAAAGCATATGGCTACGAGAAACCTAATCACTGGGCACTCCTCATTGAAAACCCCAAAAGAAGTACTTTGAGCCGGTCTTTCTGAAGATCTGTAACCCATCTATACGAATAAGTATATGAGCACTATATATAAGGTTCACAGCCCACCTTAGAGTTCGCAACCAGTGCTGTTACATGATATAGAATATAGTCAACTAAAATAACCCATGAAAAATTGCTTGAGCATGCTTTTTACACTTCAAAAGTTGTAACGTCAACAAATCATCCAGGTCAACTCAAGGACCCGTATGTCCGCATATTGCCGTGAGCTACATCAGACCTTTTTAACACCATTCAACACTATACATAAGTAACATCTTTTGTAGATCATGTCCCTCTTGCTTATGAATCCCTTTCTGAGCGGAAGTACGTTGTGTTGGAAATACCAAGATAGTTCATACATTCTCGTACCTCAAGCATTGTCGTGAATATCAGCTGTGTATCAATCTTCCAACCAACCACACTTAACAGTCTATTGACTACACCATATATAGTGATAATTTTTCAGGTAATTATACCTATGTTTCTATCTATAGTGACACAATACATATTTCTCGTTTTAATTGATCCACTCGAATCTATGGTAAAATCATATCCAGCATTTCCTTCCTAATAAGAAATGAACTTAAATAAAAGAAGAATAGTTGAAGACCCTGATAAGAGATTTAACTTCAGCAAATCTATCCATTATTTCAAGATCAAACTAATAAAGATGTGTTAGAACAACCTATATAATGAGCACTAATTCGCGTTGGAATACAAGTTAAATGAAGCTCTATGAGATAAGATATATGACGAGAGTAAGGAACTGGTTCACTCTTACCATCTATGCCAACGTACTTTAAGTAAAGTAAGGAAAGAACAAATTAACGGAAGCCTTGGCGCGACGGTTGGAGCTCCTGCCATGTGACTTGAAGGTTATAGGTTCGAGCAGCGGAAGCAACCTTTTGCATTTATATGCAAGGGGACACTGTCTACATAGAGCCCAAGTCGGCCCGACCCTTTACTGGACCCCATGCCTAGTGGGAGCTCTTTACACCATATTGCCCTTTTCTAGCGGAAGATAAATGATGGTATGTCACAATATTAAGCACCGCAATCGTATATTGGATTTATGCTAAATCCCTGCCATGGACGATAACATTATAAACCGTCCATTCTACGTGATAATACGAAAATCATAACTTAAATGAAATCTTCCATTCTACATGATATACGGAAATCATAAGTTAAATATCGAAAATAATAAAATAAGACAAGTACTGACAAACTTATCACAGCATCACAAAATTAATATCAAGTAAAGATCTCCAGAAGTGGCTTAGTTTGAAGAAAATATGTGTACCTTTCAGTCGTAGATACTTCTGGCTGGATATGAATCGCTTCTCCAATCCCAATTTCATTGCTTGATGTGCCAGAAAACGGATCTGACTGGGAGAAGCCACTGAAATCTACTTCCAGGAGGTTATCCGTGGACATTAATAAATCCATCTCAGGCTTCGGTTGACCAAAAGCGGTGATCTCATTACCACTTTGATTCCAAGAGCTCTTTGAAGAATCTTGATTAATGGTCGAGCTTGCAAAATCATTCCACTCATCAAATGAGTCATTCTCTTCTTTGACCATCTTATCTTTTGCATTATCACTATTTGCCTGCCACGAATTATCTTGAAACCAATAGACGCTATCAGAAGAATGCTTGTTTGCACTATCTGTTAACATTCCACTTTTAGCTCCTATAGATAAATCAAAATGTTCAGCCTGCTGTGAGTCTGAGGAGCTTATGTTATTCAATAGATCATCCTGAATCCAGTCATTCATCATAGGAGGAGGAGGAGAAGATGCACTAGTGTCCGTTCTTTCCCCAAACAAATCATCATCTTTATTGATAGTCTCGCCGGTAACTGTACTGTTTTGCCATTTTGTATCTTGAAACCAATCATTGTCAACAATCTCTGAAGATTTATTGCCTAGATTATCTGATGACACAGCATTTTTGGCTTCAACAACAGAATCAAACAGCTCAGCTTGCAGAAGGACTGAAGAGTTGACATTATTTATTTGGCCGTCCTGCATCCAGTCACTAACTGTTGAACGGGGGGCTGAATCAGAAGTCAACTTTCCATCGTTAGAGTGGTCAATGGGTCCGAAACCCGAGTCCATGTGAGCAGAAAGGTCAACATTAGAGGCTACAATAGGGTCAACTGATTTAAAATCTTCATGCTGATTTCTTGCATCAGCAGACTGAAAATCTGCCTCCCATCCAGTGAAAGCATCAGCACTCGCATGAATAGAAGACTGGATCACTGTCTCAGAAGGTACAACTTCCTGGAATGAAGTAAGATTTGTTGGTTTCACAAATGCGTTACTTTCACTAATTGCGATCTGGTTACTTACAGCTGGCTGTTCTTCAGATAAGTTAATGGCATTATTCCTCTCTGATCCCGGAAAGAAATCATCCAATTTGACCGCTGAAAAATTCAAAGTACTTTTACTTTGTTCAGAGGACGTGTTTGTGACAGTAGTCTCAGGTTCCTCCGGTTCATCCGGCCATGTTATCTGCAAATTCAAGAGCTCTGACAAAGAAATCTTTTCTTTTGGTGTATTTTTCTTCCTTCTATTACATTTAAGTCCTTCACTAGAAGGTCCGACCACTTCCTGCAAAAAAAAGGTAAAAGATTTATTTAGAGCAGTCAATTTTTCATTCTTGAGCACTCATTCCCCTTCCTACCACTAGAAGGTCCGATCACATTTAATTCACTAAGCTATCACGATTCTATTTCTAATGCCTTCTTATGAAACTAGCTCCAAATGCAATAAAGTTCCACGTAGTTCTGAGATTTCGAGAAGAAAAAAAAGAAACAAATAAATAACCGCACGGGTCTGAAGAGTAAGTACTTATAAGCAAAATCTTCACAACTTAATACCTTTTGATTAGATTCCTTTTCGGAAAAAAATCTTTCTCCTTTCTTCTTTTGAAATCCATTGTTTCATTTCTTTTTTTCTTAATTTCTACTGTATAAGACTCAATCTTTACATCATCATTTCAAATATACTCCCTCCGTCCCAAAATGATCTTCGCGTTTGACTATTCAAACTTTTTAAGGATAACTAGCCATGCTTTGTTTAAGCCTAAAATATAGAAATGTGTAGAACTTTTTGGGACAATGAGAAATGGCAAACGCGAAGATCATTTTGGGACGGAGGGAGTATAAGCCACCTACACTAATCCCCCATATATCATCAAAGTATAAACAATGAACAACAAAACATGCAAGCATAATAAAAAAAAAATGATTATCCTAATTAGAATTGATTCAACTCAAGTGAACTAACCGATCCATCAAAGTGGAGTGAATCGAGCAACCATCGATAAGCCAACGTTGAATTGAAGGCAATTGGGTCGGGGGTAACGTCCTTTTTGTGGCGCTTGCCGCAGTAGACGCAAATGACAGAGTCTAACCCTCTTAGAAGCTTCCCTTTACAATGCTTACACCTTAGGTGAGGGGCCGACGGGTCTAAACCGGCGATTGCTCCGCCGACCAATGGCAGGGACGGTAAGGTCGGATCTCGCGGGTCGTAAGAGGAGAGTCCGGCGTTTGACCGGAGCGTGATCTGGACTTGTTGGATCAGATCTGTTGGGACGTTGAACGCCATTTCCGATCGTCGAGACTTCAATCTAAGATTTATTTATTTTTTTTAATTTACTGTGTGTTTGTTGTGCGTGTGGAGGTGGAGGAGGGTTCAACTGAGACGAACGAAGCCCAGGTGAGCTGTGTTACTGTTCTCACCGCTTTCTTTTTTTCTTTTTCTTTTTTTCGTTTTCCTATCCCTCCTCTTATCCAAGACAAATAACCAATAGTTATTCAATTTTAAAAAAAAAATGCAATAAAATGGTTTTTTAAAAGATTTTTAATGTTTGTTTAAAAAAAATTAATGTAAAGTGTATCCATAATTATTTATTAAAAAATTATATGCTCGTCGTGATTATTTTTGAATCGGATGGAGTATCTAATTTTCACTTCGTCATTAACAGTTCAATAACAATGAAGATGTTTTTCTAAAGCTTTGCCCAATACTATAGTTTATCTGACACTCATTTCTTTTAAGAGATGATATTTTTATGGCTTACATGAATTATTCGTAGCTATAATCAGCTGAGACATTGACAACTTCTTCTTAGAATATTAACTACTGATATCTAGTAAGTCGAGGCGAATATTCTAAAGTTGTGCCTCTCTCTTGCTTGTACACTAAGCCGCCAGCACAATCTCGTCGTACCAGGTCTTACTTGAAGTTCCTGAACATAATGGCTTTGTGTTACGTTACTTTCACACCACTTTTTGATTAAAGTTGTGTACAATAAAATGAACAGAAGTGAGTGTAAAGTTGCGAGAACGCATTACCCGATAGTGCGATAGCAATTTATATTTTTTTCCAAACAAAAAGGTCCCATATTTACTAGTATTAGCATGGATTTAGTTATGATTATGAGGTAATTGGATGTAGTGGAGAAGTTGAAAGAAGGCAAGGCCTAATTGTTGTCAAACCTAAATTAAATATAGATTATATCTATGTTTCACACAAAATTGAATCGATTATATTTCGTGCATATCACAATTTTCATTTTTTCGTCGTGAAAATGGTCATTTTAATGAAAGGGGGGGGGGGGAGGAGTACTATATATGAATATGAGGTCAAGCACTAGCAGGCTCGATCATAGCATATGTATGAGATTTCCATTTCGTGATGACTAATGATAAGCATTTCAGTTATTACACCCTCAATCAGGGTCGTCTTGTTAATAAGGATGTGATACGCGGGTCATCCATGTAATGGATGTAATGCCATTCAACAAATTTGGGAAGATTGGCGAAGGATAAAAATCTGATCAAAACACATACCTTTGTTTAATATTAACGTTCCGAATTAATTTATTTTGAAGTGTGTCTCACTTACATCAAATAAATTCCACTTATAAACAAGATGACGTATCACATATGATGCGCATCACAATATGATTATTATGATGCGTTGGTTGCAACGTCGCAATTAAATCACTGCCACATCTGATAACCACTTGCCATTCAACTACAATGGCCCAAATCTACACCATATGTATAGCAAACTACTCTGTTACAAAATAAACAAGTTTTTTTTTTCAAAAATGACATGCGTACTTTGTGTAACATGTCAATTTGACTTGCGTACTTTGAAAACATCAAATGTGGGTTGCGTACTTATGATTTTAAAAATTTTGATACCACTTTTTAAATGCTCGTTAAAAATATAACGGGACAATAAAAAAACTATCCATCCGTCAATTTTTTGTAACTACGTTAATTTTTTTAACAAGCATTACTTAAGACCAATTTTGACTCGTCAAAATTTCAATTAAAACTCCCTAAAAGACAAAACTACCCATAGCATCAATCTCTCTTTCTCTCTCTAATACACACACAGTAAATCCTTCTTCCTCTCCTAATCCTAACCCCACCACCCCCTTTTTTTCGGGCAAATATTGTCACCGGAGGCCCTTTCTCCGGCCATCTCTACCATCTGCCGGTGAGTCCGCTCCAGATTCGCCGCCTCACATCATTTTCTCCAACGAACACCAAAGCAACGCCGCCTCTTCCTCCAGCCGACATCTGATCCATCTCTCTCTCTCCAGATCTATCCATCTCTCTCTCAGATCTGGAGAATCGTCTCTATCTCTAGTGTACCTTCTTTATCTCCGGCACCAACAACTGCCATAGCCACCACCGTCGCTAGCTTCTCAAATCAAGCATCCTCCTTCAAAATTTCAATTTGATTGGATTCAAATTGAATCTCCTACCAAAATCCCAATTTGATTTGGTTACAAATAAAATACGTTGTATTCCCAAGTCATCGAAGAAGTGCGCACCCTAATCTCACCCTTAACTGGTGAGTTCTTCAATTTCTTCGGCTCACCTTCCCTGCCCTGTCCGACGACCACTCCGTTAACAAACTCAATCACCGGCCAGCTCCACTCGACAGCCCTCTCCGTTCACACCCTTGTCCTCCATTATCTTCATCTCAGATCTTGACACTCACCCGGTTCTTGATCTGGCCATCGACAGCGCCGACGAGGTCGACTCGTACATGAATTTGGTCGACCCTGAGGGTCGTGGTGGGTCATTAGTCAAGAGAGAAAAGGGTGGAGGGTGCTTGTAAGAAGTTTGTGGGCATTGTTGATGAGTCAAAGTTGGTAAGTAATGTCTGTTAAAAAAAGGAACGGTTTAATAGCTTTTTGGAGCGTTCCGTTATTTTTTTAACTGGTGTTAAAAAAGTGGTCTCAAAATTTTTAAAATCATAAGTACGCAACCCATATTTAATGTTTCCAAAGTACGCGAGTCAAATTGATATAGTGCACAAAGTACGCATGTCACTTTTGCAAAAAACTCCAAAATAAATATCACATTTTTCATTTTTATCGCAAAATTATAGTATGTCGCATTTTAGTAACGAAAATAATCTTTATCATTGTATAAGCATTATACCAATAAGTATAACATATTTTTTTTAAATTGTTAATAAATCAAATGCAACATTTATTATCAAAAGTATAAACTAATATCCATTTACCCTACACATGCTTCAAAACATAGTTTTCTTTTAACAATTCTTTTTTTTTAAAAAAAAAAAAAGGAAAAAAGAGAGAAAACAATAGGGAAAGGAAAAAAAAGAGAAGAAAGATGGTTTTACGTTAACGTCAGTATAGTGTGAGCACTGTTTGCCGTAAATGATCGAACTTGGAAATATATTACCGACCGTCGGTGCATTAAACAAGCCATAGATAGATAGAGAGAGGAGGGTGTTTAATCAACAAAATCTGCTCTTCTACGCGTTAAATCCAATTTCTCCTTCAATTCTGCCCAATATCTCTAGATCACATACTAGATTACATAATCTTTTTTCAGAGATCGAGAGATATTGAACAGAAATGGCTATGAATCGGGCTGGATCTTGTAGTCCGGCCGTACTCAAGGTTGGGTTGGGGATGCTGGCGCTTTGCTTGGCGGGTTACATTGTGGGTCCTCCTCTTTACTGGCATTTGATCGAAGGTTTAGCCGCCGTCACTCGCTCTTCTTCCTATGCTTCTTCTTGCCCACCATGTGTTTGTGATTGTTCCGCTCAGCCCCTCCTTTTCATTCCTCAAGGTATTTATATCAGTTTTCCACCCTAATTTTGTAAATCCTTTTAATTTCAATCAGTTTAGCTATCTGGGTATGTTAGATTTATCCCTAATTGTTTAGTTCCCATGTTTTGATATGCTAAATCTGTAGTCTTGATTCTGAAGTTGTATCAGTTTTATTCAATTTGTAGTTACTGGATCTAAAGCCTTAGTAGTTGTGCTTATATATGCCTAATCCATCGCTCTGATGGATGCAAATCCGGTTGCCATCATATGATATGTAATTCATGTTGGGTGGCCAGAAAGATCCAATGTGAATGAATACATAAAAAGTTCATTACTTTTACACCGCTAAAAGTGTGTTTTTAGCTATCATATGAAGGCATTGAAATTCGTGTCAATCCGCTGATTAAATCCAGTGTGATCTCTTTTGGGACGCTGTGTGGAAATGGATGTGCTTAGTGATACTCTTGATTTTTATAAATAAAGTGTGTAGCCATTTTCCAATGATCCTCATCTGTAAATCCCTTCACATTCAGTTATAGTAACATAATTATGTTGGTCAGAAATTATACACGAAAGAAATATATTTTTTTAAGCACAATTTGGAGCCATGCTACAGATATCTATCTGCATATTTAATGATGTATATATAGGAAAATATCATTAATGCATTGATAACATGAACTGCATGGAACAATACGAAATACGAGTACATGTGACTTTATTGTGCTAAACATAAAAGCTTAAAATTACGCTCTGCCACCCTTTTCCCCATCTCACTCCCTTTCTTTTTCTTCTCTCGCCCGTGCTACAATGTTGGCTGGTTGGCATTGTTTCACTGGTTGGCTTGTTTGAGGCACTGTCCTAGACTCAAGCTGAGAAAAGGGTCTTTTATTCTGGTTGTATTTGATTCATAGTTTAGATTGGTTCGTAAACAATACTGCATTGTCTTCCAACTGGTTTGATAAGATAATCATGTTCTGATATGTTTTCTTGTGTTTATTATCCTGCAGGTTTGAGCAATAATTCCTTTGCAGGTTAGTAAAATGGACACATAATATTTTATTTTATTTTTGAACTGGGTCTGCACTCTGCACTAGCGTTTCTCTTATCATGCAACACACCAACTCACTTATGAAAGAAAAAAAGAGGGGTCAAAATGAAGCCCCATCACACTTTTCAAACTTCTATACTTGCCCTCAGAATTGAATACATTTTGCCTCTTTATTGAACTACCTACTACTGTAAGATAAGAACAATTTTGCAAAGAAAGAGAGAGGAAGGTACATATAATACTCTAAACCATCGTTGTAAAAGGTAAAGAACAAAATAAAAAATAAATTGGATGATTAATAAGCATAGGGGAAAATGGAGACACACACACACAACATCGTGTTGCCATATTTCGAAAGCCTCTCTTTTTCGACATTCTTCGTTATTTCCTTCGACCATTGCCTGACGAGTGTAGAAATAATGACCGAGTGACACCTCATAATTTGATGTTTCTCACGAGTCGTAAAAATGGTTGAAACATAAGCATCTACGGACGACAAAGATATTTTATGAATGAGTAAATTACAGCACCATGTAATGTACTATACCTTCATTTACTCAAAATATATTGTACTTTCTAGTGACACTATAATCCAATGTACTTTTTGGAATTTTTACAAATAATGCAGTCGAAATGGATGACGTTAGTTTTTGTTAACGGAATGATGACCACTCCCCTCCCCCATCTATAAATTAACACCCATTAACCATTTCAGTTACAAACTAACACCCCTCCCCATCAAGAGCAATGCTAGGGGCACAAAATAAGTTCACAAAATCTTGCTCACACAATGAGGTGGCGATATTTTATTGGTTGCATCGATAATGGACCCGCCACACTCTATTTAAAAACACCAATAAAATCATTACACCTAGGATTTTGTGAGCAAGATTTTGTGACTTTTTTGTGCCCCTAGTATTATTCCCCCATCAAACACCACTCCCCCACTTCTCTTTCCTTCACACACTGTAACCAGCCGCCCCCACCTCCATTTTTTCCGTCGCACCACGGTCCCACCGTCCTCCACCATCCCTTCTGTTCCACCTCTAACTCCCCCCTCAGCTAGTCCTCCTCCCCCTTTCTCTTTTCCCTACCTTCCAGCCCGTCTCCTCAATCTATCATCCCTCAATATCCCTACAATCCATCATCCCCACCATCTTTTTCATCTCCACCAACTTCATTCTCCAAATCGACTACCCCCAAACCCACCAACAGTGGTATCCACCCAAAACCTTTCCACTTCCCGTCATTTTAATATGTCCACCTCCAAGATCTGGGTTTCAATTGAAATCAAGAACCCATAATTGAAGATGATGTTGCCGGGGCGGATGAGATTGAAATCGAACGACTCAGAATAACACGTCATTGTTGAATTGGTGAATCAAAGAACCCAGATGCGATCTTCTCAAAGAAACCCAGATGCCATTGTTGTATGTTCTTGGTGGCGGTGGCGGACTGGAGGGTGGTGGTTGCTGGCGGTGTGATTGGTGGTGGACTAATAGGGAAGATGAAGAGGGAGGGAATGTGGGGTAGCTGAGGGGATAAATATGGATTTGAGTTATAAATTTAACAGGCGTTAGTTTTCTTCTTAACAGATTTTGGTGCATTTAACGGGGTTAGTACCACATTGATATTTTTGTTAAGTTTCTAATGTTGTTAGGGCATTTTGACGAATATTGCACTAAATGTAAAATATGTAAATAGTACATATCATTAAGATGTCACTAACGAGTACATTGCATTAATTGTAAAAAATGCAAAAGTACGTTGCATATTTAGGTCGTTCACCCTGAATGAATACCCCTACTCTTAAGATTTTGGAAGATGTTTGCTAATTTAAACTTTGATGTGGTTATAAGGATAAGCTTGATTTTTGAAGCAAGACTTGACTCTGGGGAGAAAAGAGGGTGTGGTGTGGTTAAGCAAAAGTGCTAGAGGTGAAAGGTGTTATGAAGTTGAGGATTGCAAATCAAGCTTAAGGTGACATGGATTGGTCTAATCATTTAAAAGCACCAAATCATCTCCTCGCGCTTTCTGATGCATATTACTCTCTGACTAGGAATCTGTTTATGAATTGAATTGATGCACCGAAACAGACTTGTTCAACTTCTATACCGAACATACATATGAACAAGTTCCCCCCTTCCGGGAGTGTGAGTTAAGTGAGTTTATGAACTAATTTAATTTTCCCGCAATCGTTATGGGAGGATTTCAAGGGTATAGCATCCTTTTTGGTCAGGGGTAGAGCATTGCCTTCTGCGCTCACAATTTTCGAAAGGGTTGGTCATTTTTGTCTGGTGGGCATGATGCAAATTCTTCTTTATGATCTGAGTGGAGTTAAGCACTACAACTTTATCAAGATCCAGTTGATATTGTGACTTAACAGTGTTATCTGCCAATATATAGAAATTATGTTCACTAGTATTTCATACTCCGTATAATAAAGTCTTCCTGAATGCTACATTTGAAAATGTTGCAAATTTCTTTGCTAACATGTTATCTGAATCAGATTGCGCAAAGCATGATCCAGCAGTGAGTGAAGACACAGAAAAGAACTTTGCAGAACTTCTGTCTGAAGAACTGAAACTACGAGAGGCAGAAGCTTTGGAAAGTCAGCAGCGTGCTGACATGGCACTTCTAGAAGCAAAAAAGATGACGTCTCAGTATCAAAAAGAAGCAGACAAGTGCAACTCCGGGATGGAGACATGCGAAGAGGCCCGGGAAAAAGCAGAAGCAGCATTAATGGCACAGAAAAAACTTACTGCAACGTGGGAGCAAAGGGCCCGTCAAAGAGGGTGGAAAGAAGGTGGTGCCAAATCTCAAGGAAATGTACAATCTGCTTAAAAAGCTAATGGAAGCATAACTAGTTCTCTGTTTGTTGCTCAAAGGAAACATTCTTTCTTATGAATCTGATAGCCTAGTTTATAGCATGATTGTTTACGAGTACAATATAGTTATCTATCTGTTGTGTGACCAAGCTGTGCCAAAAAGCTAAAAGAAAACAGCATGGCCAGCTTTGTTTCTAGCCATTTTGATAAATTTTAGTTAGAGATACCACTTGTGAGATCTTGATTGAATTAATATCTTTAGGCCCTGAATGTATCAAGTTTCGCGGATTTTTGGCCCTATTTTGCAATTGTAATACACCCAATACGAATGATAAAATTTGCTATCAATTGTTTCCCACGTCAGTGGCACATGACCACTTAACGATTGTTTTTGATAGAAATCGTTAAAAAAAAAAACAAACAAACAAACAACCGTATTTTGGTCATTTTCGCACATTATCCCCTAAATTAACAAATATGGAAAGTGACACCCAACTTGATACATTTAATGAATGAAGGATTTGATAGTTTAGCGAGTTTGATTTTTTTTTTTTTTTCTTTTTTTCTCCTCTATGATTTCCTGCACATGGTCAATCTAATTGATTTAAGAAGTCTTTCCCACTGATTAAAAAAAAATAAAAAATGATATTTGCATTTTCAAAAAGTATGTACCACAGGATCTTAGTGGAAAGAAACCTAACTTTGCTTGAAATTTTGGGTTTAGGTTTGTTTGGCAAGAATCCATGGAGTAGACTTTCTTGACTTCTTGATAATTCTAAATACAAAGTAAAATGGACAATCTGATGTTTATCTCTGTTCCTAAGCCCTTAAAACTATGTTACAGCTTCTCATTAACAACAAACACTTGTATCCCTTCCTTGCCGAAACAGCTGAAATAGATTCATCGTCCACCCTGAATAATGTTAAATGAAATCTGTCTCTCTCTGATCCTGTGGCCTAACCGGAGGGTTTCATCAGATAAGCCACTATGAATCCCAAAACGGAACCAGCAACGACCTGCATAAAGTCAAAATCAAAATCACTATTATTGAAGTACTCGCCAATTGACCTCACATGTAGACCGTCTTAGGGCACACTATGCGATGTACAACTAGATGATTGGTTGCCTAGTTTTGCCACACACAACAGGCTTTGCGATGTGCATAAATAAAGTCAGCTTAGTTTATTCAAGACTAAAGGGCACGTTCAGAAGGCCTTGATATTCTTTTGTTAGATTTCGTTAACCATCATTTTTGACCAATTAAGTATTTAACGGGTATTAGTCACATGATTGCATGTGACAACAATCCGTTAAATAATTAACGGTTCTGTCACTGGGGTGAGGACATTGCACAAATCCTGTGCTTGAGTGAGAACATTCAAAGTAGGAATTTTGCCAAATCAGAAAGTAAGAAAAACAAAACATCAAATTTTAATAAATCATAACTAAGCATTTCTTTTTATGAATTTGACTACAGTAGTGGAATGAAACGGGCAGTCTTGGTACTAGAGATTTAACTGGAAAGTCAGTGTCGCATCCTTCCTGTAATTATTAATCTCACTTTAATGTTACCAGGTTGGGGAGCAGAATACACATGTCATAGATAATACATCCCTGGTTCATTTCAAGAGACCCTTTTCGAATTCACAAATTATTTATTTGTTTATTTATTTATGTGAGCTTAAGATAGCTTTAATAGAATATGCACACTGCCTGGCAGAGTCGAAAAGAACCTGTAATGGAGTATGCCCAAGTGAATCACGCAGAGGTCTGGATGTCGATAAATGGTGCTCCGGAGGAAATTCACACACAATCTGGTTCAATAACTGCAAACAGCATAAAAGAACAAATAAGAAATCCACTATGTATTTAATACTCCCTCCGTTCCAGAATGATGTTCCCACTTTTTTTGTTGTCAATTTAAATGAATTTTGAAATATAATTTAGATTGTCAAATCTAAAACATGCCTATTAGGATAATTAAGGTGACCTTAACTATTGCCCAAAGTTCATTCAAATTGACAGTTAAAGAAGTGGGAACATCATTCCACAATGGAAGGAATACGTGCCTATTAACTTGCATGAACACGTAATTCTAATGTGTGTGCTTAACAAAAAAAAGGGCAAAAGAATAACTGCTTGTGACCACATTGTTTTTTTAAGGCCAAAATATGTTTAGCCCCCCAAAGTATCCACCCATTCCCACTTTGCCACCCAAACCCAATTTTGTCCCAAAGTAACCCTCTAATTTGCCATTTGTCCCAGTTTGACCTATGACCCCCTTAGACCCCAAACGGCGTTAGAAAATTAACGAGAAATGGTCATGCTCACATGAGGGGTATTTTGGACATTTTCTTTCTAATTTTCAGTTAACCTTTATTTTATTATTCTCTTCAATATTAGATTTTCTTATTTACATCAAATAATAAAACTATAAATTATTATCAAAATAATAAATTCATTTTATTAAAAATACATTGACAACATAAAGAATAAAAATAATATGGGATAGTAAAAATCATAAATAAAAAAATGTAAACTACCCAAAAACAAATTAAAAAAGAAAAAGAAAGCAAAAACAAAAAGAAAAGAGAAACCCAGTTAATAAAACTGTTAGAGTATAAGTTATCATAGACTTAAGTGTATACATAGATAGTGTAGGGGTCTTAATGTAAGTTGTATTGGATGTATAAAAGGATAAGGCCAAACCAGTTTAGGGTGCGGCTTATGATTCTCTCTCAGTATATCGTAAATTAACATGGTATCCAGAGCGGGTTCCGAAATAGGGTTCGAGATCCCCGCCGTGGTTGTGCGATTAATCTGAAGAAATCGACATCGGAGTAGTTCCGATTGGATCGCCGTGATCGTGCGACCCGTTTGAAGAAGAAGTCGACAAATCGTAAATCGGAGGATACTCGCCGGATTTTCAACTTTTTCCGGCCAGGTTGCTTGCGTCGAGTATTCGTCCAGCCCAGGCGACTTCGTCTGTCCCAGTCCCACCGTTATCGGTCGCCGGAAAGTCTCCTCACGCGCCTCACGCGCCGGCGCGTTCGCCGGAGGATTCTCGCCGGACCACCACAGATTCGGTCGCCGGCGTTCACAGACTCCAGTTGCTGTTCGTTTTTCTGGTTTGGTGATTTCTTGCTGTTCTTAGTATTTCTTGGTATTTCTTGCTGTTCTGTTTGTCTGTTGGCTGCTGTCCGTTCAAAATGCCGGATACCGAGTTTTCTGGTGCCAAGATGGTGGTTTCTGAAGTAATATCTACTGGGTCTAGGATTACTGATAAAAGATTAACCGGAAAGAATTACTTAATGTGGCGTCGTGTAGTTGAGATGAATTTGAAAGGGCAAAACAAAGAAGATCATCTCACTACTGTTCAACCAACAGATGCCAAATGGATGAGAGAAGATGCTGATTTGTATTATAAGCTGATGAATTCTATGGATGAAGAGGTTGCTGAGTTAGTTGCACATACGGATACCGTAAGAGATATGTGGGAATATTTGGCTGTTCTGTACGGAGGAAAGGATAATATGAACAAAATTTATGACTTGTCTTGTTTGTTGTTTCGCCAAGATCAAAAAGATCGTACAGTCACCCAATATTTTGCTGATTATAAGAAATTAGCAGCGGAGTGGAGTTCGCTTTTACCGCTTAGTACAGATGTTACTGTTATGCAGGCACAACGTGAACAATTGATCATCCTTGGATTTCTTGCTGGTTTACGATCAGAGTTCAGTATTGCTCACTCTAATATCTTATCGGGTACAGATGTGGGCTCTCTTCAGGATGCCTTTTCACGTGTTCTTCGTTCTTCTTTAGAGTCAGGAGCAAGCAGTAGTAAAGAGGGTCAGAATGTTGCTTTGACACGTGACTCCTCGGCTCTTGTGGGTCAGGGATATCGGGTTCCTGATGGTAGTAGTCGAGGTGGAAGGGGACCTAGCAGAGGAGGTCGTCCGGGTGGTCGAGGTAGAGGAAGAGAGATTACAGAGGGACGTACTTGTTATCACTGTGGGGAACCAGGTCATATGATGCGCACTTGTTGGAAACTGCATGGGAAGCCAGAGAGATTTGCTCATGTTGCTTCTGATTCTATGACTACTGCATCGTCCCCATCCCAGCCGACAGAGGGTAAGATGATAATGATGTCTGACGAAGAGTTTGCTCGTTATACACAGTTTCAGGCATCTTCGTCCTCCTCTACTGCTACTTTTGTCCAGAAAGGTAAATCTACTGCTTTTGTCTCTTTGTTTGACTATAAATGGGTCATCGATTCTGGTGCCTCTGATCATATGACTGGAAATCGAGGTATATTTTCTTCGTTCACTCCCGTGTCGTCCACACCTACTGTCACACTGGCTAACGGTTCTGTAGCACCTATTCAGGGGCGTGGTAGTATATGTTTTACACCGTCGCTCACTTTGTCTACAGTTTTATTCATTTCGGGTTTCTCTTTCAATCTCCTGTCCGTTAGTAAATTTACTCGTGATCATAATTGTGAAGTCTCATTCTTTCCTACATATTGTGTCTTTCAGGATCGTGCGACGAAAAGGATTATTGGTAGAGGGAAGGAATCTGGGGGGCTCTACTACTTTCAGGCTGCGTCCTCATCTACATGTTTGAATTCCGCTGTCACCCCTTTCCAGATTCATTGCCGATTGGGTCATCCTTCTTTATCGAGTCTTACGAAGTTGTGTCCAGATCTTTGTCATTTGCCTACTCTTGCGTGTGATGCGTGTCAATTTGCAAAGCATCATCGCATTTCTTATTTTCCTAGAGTCAATAACAGGGTGGATGCCCCATTTGATGTCGTACATTCTGATATTTGGGGTCCTAGTCCAGTTGTTTCAAAATTAGGTTATCGGTATTTTGTTACTTTTGTGGATGACTATTCTCGTGTAACTTGGATTTACTTAATGAAAAATCGTTCGGAGTTATTTGATATATTTTCTGAGTTTTGTGCTGAAATTGAGACTCAATTTAATGTGCGTGTTAAATGTCTTCGTAGTGATAATGCTCAAGAGTACTACTCTAATGTGTATTCTAAATTTATGGCGTCTCGTGGCATGCTCCACGAATCATCGTGTGTTGATACCCCTCAACAGAATGGGGTAGCTGAGAGAAAGAATCGTCACTTACTTGAAGTTGCTCGAGCTCTCTCATTTCAAATGCATGTTCCGAAACATTTTTGGGCTGATGCTATCCTAACTGCTTGCCACCTTATTAATCGGATGCCTTCTTCTGTGCTTCAAGGAGAAATTCCATATCGTGTTTTGTTCCCCTCCCGGTCTCTATATAGTGTTTCTCCTAGGATATTTGGATGTGTTTGTTTTGTCCGTGATCATCGTCCTGGCATTACCAAGTTAGATCCTCGGGCACTGAAGTGTATATTCTTAGGTTACTCTCGTACTCAGAAAGGGTATCGTTGTTTTTCTCCAGACCTGAATCGGTATTTGATTTCAGCCGATGTTACGTTTCATGAGGTTGCATCATTTTATCCCACCTCTCACGCGCCTCCTGTTGAGTCGGTCTCTGATGATGACTTTCTCATTTATCGAGTTGTGTACCCACCTACTACTCCGCAAATAGTTCGACCTCCTATTCAGCATGTTTATACCCGTCGATCGAGAGATGTTCCTCCTGATTCTACCTCTACCGAGCCAGTCCCATTGTTGCATGATCTTGCTTCCGCTGCTCCTTCATCTGATCTTGATGTTCCAGTTGCTCTTCGGAAAGGTAAACGTAGTTGTACCTTACATCCGATTTCTAATTTTGTTAGTTATCATGGTTTATCTTCTGAACAATGTGCGTTTGTTAATCTCCTTGAGTCTTATCCTATTCCTAAGTCTGTGTCTGAAGCAGTAGGTAATCCTGGATGGAATAAGGCAATGCAGGAGGAGATGAGTGCTCTTTCACATAATCAGACATGGGATTTAGTTCCTTTACCAGCAGGTAAGCGTGCAATCGGGTGTAAATGGGTGTATACTGTAAAGGTAAATCCTGATGGATCTTTGGCTCGCCTTAAGGCTCGCCTTGTTGCAAAGGGATATGCTCAGACATATGGAGTTGATTATTCTGATACATTCTCTCCAGTCGCTAAACTTTCATCTGTTCGTATACTGATATCTCTTGCTTCATCATATCATTGGGCACTTCATCAACTTGATGTGAAGAATACGTTTCTTCACGGTGATTTACAGGAAGAGGTTTATATGGAGCAACCACCTGGGTTTGTTGCTCAGGGGGAGTATGGGCTTGTCTGCAAGTTAAAGCGGTCACTTTATGGATTGAAACAGTCTCCACGTGCGTGGTTTGGCAGATTCAGTGAGGTGGTGATAGAGTTTGGGCTTACGAGGTGTCAGAGTGATCACTCTGTATTCTATCGACAGAGTAGCGCGGGTGTGATCTTATTAGTTGTGTATGTGGATGATATTGTTATTACTGGTGGTGACACTGCAGGTATTGATAAATTAAAGGCATTTGTTCAAGAGAAATTTCATACTAAGGACTTGGGTAGTTTGAAATATTTCTTAGGGATTGAAGTTGCACGTTGTAAACGGGGCATCTTCTTGTCTCAAAGGAAGTATGTGCTTGATTTATTAACTGAGGCAGGGATGTTAGGTGCAAAACCGTGTGACACTCCCATGGATCCGAATCTGAAACTTACAGTAGAGGGTGGCAATGAATTTGATGACCCAGAGAGATATCGTCGGCTTGTTGGGAAATTAAATTATCTGGTTGTTACAAGGCCAGATATTGCATTTGCGGTTAGTACAGTAAGTCAATTTATGTCATCACCACGAAGTATCCACTGGGATGCTGCTGTGAGGATTCTTCGGTATCTAAAACGTTCCCCAGGACAAGGCGTGTTATACAGTGATCACGGACACATGCGAGTGGAGGGGTTTGCGGATGCAGATTGGGCAGGTTCTCCTTCAGATCGGAGGTCTACTAGTGGATACTGCGTTTTTGTTGGAGGCAACTTGGTTTCTTGGAAAAGTAAGAAACAATCCGTTGTGTCTAGGTCGAGTGCTGAGTCAGAATATAGAGCTATGGCTCACGCTACTTGTGAACTTGTGTGGATCCGTCAACTATTGAAAGAGATTGGTATATGTGATTCGTTGCCTATGCGACTATGGTGTGATAATCAAGCAGCCATTCACATTGCTTCCAATCCGGTTTTTCATGAACGAACGAAGCATATAGAGATGGATTGTCATTTTGTTAGAGAGAAAATTCAGGAGAAGGTTATCGATACGAGTTATGTTAAAACAGAAGATCAACTTGCAGATGTGTTCACTAAATCTTTGAATGGTAGTAAGTTGGGATCTATTTGTAACAAGCTGGGCATACATGACATTTATGCTCCAGCTTGAGGGGGAGTGTTAGAGTATAAGTTATCATAGACTTAAGTGTATACATAGATAGTGTAGGGGTCTTAATGTAAGTTGTATTGGATGTATAAAAGGATAAGGCCAAACCAGTTTAGGGTGCGGCTTATGATTCTCTCTCAGTATATCGTAAATTAACAAAAACTCACATTCTTCCTCCCTTCTTCCCCATCCATCCCCGCCGCCCCTCTCCACCCTCACACACCCAGATCTCGACGGCCCTTTCCCCCTAATTTCCCGATCTCCTATCGAAACCACCTTCCACACCACTGTCATCACTCTCCTCATTCTTCCCTACCTCAGCTCGGTCGTTATCAGCTCAAAGCCAGGCCCGGCCCGGCCCTGCTCAAAGCCACCGCCCTTTCTTCTTCCTTCTATCCGCCCCAATCGTCTTCCCTAAGTTATCGCCGTTTCTGCTCAGTCTATCTTTCTCAAGATTCAGATCTAGATCTAGGCCTAACCTCCTTTTGAAATCATGTGTTTGAATCTGGTTCTGAAACTTGTATTTGTGAAATCTGGTATGTGAAATCTTGTTTTAATGGTTAGGGCAATTCAATTTTTGATACCAATTTTTTTTCTTATGAAATCTGATGTTGAATCAGGATTTTATTTTATTTTGAAATTGTGTTTTGTTTGAGGACTATGTGTATGGCAGAGATGGTGAAGGCTGGTGGTTGCAGCAATGGTATTGGTTGGTGGAGTTAATTACAATTGTTTTGTGTTAATGAAAGTTTTTCCCACTCTGCTAATCTGGAAGTTGTGAAGTTGTGAAATTGGTGATTTTGGAGGAGTATTGATGGTGGTGAGTGTCGGATTTGGGTGGTGGTGAAGGTGGCGGCCGGATTTTGGAAAAGATGGTGGTAGTGGTGGTTGTTGACTGGTGGGGTTGGGTCGGATTCTGGAAAAATGGCGGCGGTGGTCACCGGATTCTGGAAAATTGGTGGTGGTGGTGGCGGTGAATGAAGGTTGATGATGGTGGTGGTGGAGAAAGGGTATAAATGGACCTTTATACCCTTCCATTTTCAAGAAAAATGATAAAAAGAACCCTCACATGACATGCACATGACCATTTCTCGTTAATTTTCTAACGCCGTTTGGGGTGTAAGGGGGTCATAGGTCAAACTGGGACAAATGGCAAATTAGAGGGTCACTTTGGGACAAAATTGGGTTTGGGTGGCAAAGTGGGAATGGGTGGATACTTTGGGGGGCTAAACATATTTTGGCCTTTTTTTAATAGTTTAGTTTGTTAGTTAATTATTCTTTCAATTAAATTGTACTGGCAAGTCAACTGATACAAGAAAACTTGCCATAACGAAGAACTGGGAAAACAATACTTGAATAGCAGTGATACTTTTTCTCATAAAGAAATGGGAAGCTAAACCTCCACATTAATTTCGAGACCTCCAAACCCATGCCGACCAGTAAAATTCAGTAGTGAGCATCAGCAGTATTTGCATTCAGTTGTACTCGCATGCATATCTTATACTCGGATTTCATATAAAGAAGCTAGAAAATACTGTATTCATGAGCATCCAACATGATTGCGTATCTTACTGACAAGATAAGCATCCAACCTACAAACATACTAATAGCACACACACACACAGACCTGAATAGAATGAATTTGACTATTTGGGTTACCTTTATACTTTCTTGTATCGTTGGTGGTGTTAAATCAATAGGACCTCCCCTTTTGTGTTTTCTCACATTGAAAAGGGAATTATAGACAATTGACAAGGTAAAAGGGACACTTAAATTTGGACATTCCCTAATGGAAAAGACATGCGTATTTTTGTTATTATGCATCATAAGATAGATTCATAAATCATGTTACAAAGTCACTCCAACGAACAAAATGCACAAAAATATAAACAGCACAGTTTTTTTGCATTTGATACAAACTTACTTCAGCTTGTCGACCAGCATGGAGTCTCACTCCAGAGGCATCATACATCACCTGCATACATTTAATTTTTTCTTAAGTCTTCTGGCCTTAGTTCAAACAATTGATCAATTTCAGAACGTAAAGAAGATATAACCCTGCTTTGGCCTGGTGTACGTGGGTGTGTATATCAGATTTGACAAATACTAACAAGCAGTTTATTTCTATTTAACAAAGTCATGAATCCATAATCAACTGTTCTGTATATCCACTGAACCGCAACTTGGTATCGTTGTAAAGATGAAGCATCATAGAAGCTATGACAAACTGTTATGGGTGGGAGAGAGTGCAGGTAACGTGACGCATCCAAATCCAATAGTCCACGACACATTCGACAATTTTTTATTACAAAATGTTACAATATACTCCCTCCGTCCCAGCAGAAGTGGCACCAACTTTTGAGACACGGAGATTAAGGAAAGGTAGTAGATGTGTGGTAGAAAATGAAGACAGAGAATGAGTGGGGTAAATAGTAGTGTTGGTTGAATAAAATGAGTGGTGGAAAATGAAGAGAGAGAATGAGTGGGGTTAAATAGTGGGGTTGGTTGAATATAAATATATTAAAACATTTCCATTTTGGACAGTGTCACTTGTGTTGGAACAAACCGAAAAGGAAATAAGTGTCACTTGTGCTGGGACGGAGGGAGTATGTGGTTTATTTCATCCCTAAATGCTTCGCCTAAGAATAATTTAGATAAGTATATCATACACGAATAGTGCTGTCACGAAGTAAAGATAGCACAATGTGGCTTCTAATAGATTTCTACTTCCAACAGTACTGAAAATCTATTAAGTAATCTAACACAGATAGAAAAGAAAAATTAGAAAACATAATTGAAACAAGGGGGTATAGGCTGTATATATGTATAGCCATTAGGGCAGCACATATTAGAAAATGTGGAAAAACAAAAGAAGATAAGAAGGGAGAGAACTTAAGGTCCTAACTGTATCCTCCCACGTATCCATATCCTAAGCGCTATGGATGCCAACACGAGTACTAATTTGGGGGGTTGGTGCTTCATAAGAATAGATGTGATTAATGTATACAAAGAACTTAAGGCCCCATTTATGACGTTATGTACGGTTAGAGAATTCTTCGTTGAATTTCCTAAAGGTTAGATTTTGAAACTTTTCTTTGTATAGCTACTTCCACATGCCAAACAATCATAATTTCCCGTTGACTCTTACTTCTACCTTCGTCCCACTTGAAGAGGCGTGTATTCGTTTTTTGGGGTCTCACTTAAAGAGCAACTTTCCACGTTGGGCCTACTTTTTCCAACCAATTGACTATAATAACCTTCCCCATCTAGTTTCAATCAAATGATCACTCCTTGTTTTGAATTCAATTGTTTTTATGTAAGTTTAGAAAGGCCAAAATACATTTACCCCCCTCACGTATACCACCAATCCCACTTTGCACCCTCGTTTGAAAAGTCGGTTTGTGTGGTACCTTAATTTTAAAACTGTCCCACTTTGCACCCTCCGTCAAACGGCCGTTAAAAAACTGACAGTCGGTCATGTGCATATCACGTGATTACCATTTACATCTTTTACCTCGAAAACAGAAGGGCTATTGTATCAATTGACATTTGGGTCCTATCGTTGACACAACTAGGGTTAAAAAGGGCTCCCATCACACCACTTCAACAATCACCATACACCACCACAATTACCACCATCACGCCACCACAATCACCACCACCCACCACCATTACCATTTAAACAAAATCATACACCAATTTCACAAACTTTCCACTTCAATCATCTCTCCAAAATCAAAAATTTTAAAAATCCAGATCTAATTCTTCGAAAACATAGATACGGGTTTCAAATGTTAGATCTGTTATTCTTCCATTATTGTCAATGATAAAACAGGTTTAAAAACAATTTTAGAAAATCAAAATTATAAATGTATACTATTAAATAATATTTAGTTTGTTATTTCATCATCATTTATTGACAAATTTTGAAACAATGATAAATGAATAATACTCCCTCCGTCCCAGCAGAAGTGGCACCAACTTCTGGGACACGGAGATTAAGAAAAGGTAGTAGTTGTGTGGTAGAAAATGAAGAGAGAGAATGAGTGGGGTAAATAGTAGTGTTGGTTGAATAAAATGAGTGGTGGAAAATGAAGAGAGACAATGAGTGGGGTTAAATAGTGGGGTTGATAGAATATAAATATATTAAAATATTTCCATTTTAGGTAATGTCACTTGTGCTGGGACAGACCGAAAAGGAAATAAGTGTCACTTGTGCTGGGACGGAGGGAGTATATATTATTGGTACATGAATTGTTTTTGTTTTTATTAGTTTTTTTTTTATTGAAAATAGATAATTTTATTATATAATATAATAATTAGTGTTCTCTAGACGTATGTAATACTTAATATAATAAATAAGAAAAATTAATAAAGTATAAATATATTTTCTTGAATTTATGACGGGAAAATTATATAGGAAAATGAAATTAGGTTAGGTATGTGGATAACACGTGAAGAGAATGATTAATTAAAAGAAAATTAAAAACTGTAATGAGAAAGACATTAATACCCCTCACATGATGTGCTCATGACCAATTCTGTTATAATTTTTAACATCCATTTGACGGAGGGTGCAACGTGAGACGATTTTAAAATTAAGGTACTAAACAGACCGACTTTTCAAACGGGGGTGCAAAGTGGGATTGGTGGTATACTTGAAGGGGATAAATGTATATTGGCCATTTTGAAACACCTCAATGGTCATTCACTTTGCCTAATTTTGGGTGTATGGTCAAACCCCACTTACATTAATTACCATTAGCAAGAACTAAAAGCCAATTTAATGATTCAAAGACAAGAGATCTCCTTGACTGGATCTAAAAGTCACTAAATAATCGTCAGCATCAAGAGTATACAAAGCAAGGACAAAAGTTAACAAATCACACATACAATAAATAGGGACAATGAACATAATCTGGTTCGAAAGTACATACAACACATGCCAAGACAACTGCAATTGCAAATGTTGGCCCTCCTGTCCCTTCATGTAGACCTATAGCCACTGCCAATGCTGTGACAGTTGAAGAATGAGATGACGGCATTCCACCAGAGTCGATAATCTTTTTGGAATCCCATCTTTTTTCCTTATACCTGAGT
The DNA here is from genome assembly GCA_026119855.1 of Campanula takesimana. Lineage (NCBI taxonomy): Eukaryota > Viridiplantae > Streptophyta > Magnoliopsida > Asterales > Campanulaceae > Campanula > Campanula takesimana. Next base: position 1,927,783 of record JAOWBW010000077.1, on the reverse strand, counting down.
TTCTAGAAAGAAATCACATGGACACCTGAGCTAGTATTTCATGAATTGATCCATAGAGGATCATGATTTTAATCAAATGTGCTAATCAAGAAACCAGGAACTGTGATTCAACAGATGCAAAACCAAACTTAAAAGGTAAGTAGCATAATATGGAAAAAGCATTGCAGCAGGTTTTTTGGCTACGAGGAAATTGAAAATGAACGAAGCTACCATATATCGCCTAAAGAAATAAGGTGAACAAACATGAAAATTTACCAAGTTGCATAGATATTATAGATGCTAAGCTAGTTGTAATACATTATTGGTCCACTTTCTAAGCATCTCAAAAGCTATAGATGAGCTAGTACCATAAAAAATCTAGTTTGTGTCTTGAGAGATCCATGTACCAGTGTTTCCACAAACATCTGGCAAGTCACCACAGACATGTGTGCACGGCTTTACTCATTTATTTTTCCTCTTTGATCTATATCTGAGCAAGATTCTAAAACAAGTGAAGGTCTGAGGACCCAAAGGCGAAGCCACGTTGATGGCTAGGGGGTTAGTGACCCACCCCTTTGTCTTTTAGAAGTATACATTCCACCACGTTTAAAATTAGGAAAAAAGAATAATCTTTTTAGCACTAAGAACAATAAAAAATTCAAATTTGACCCCTTATTCTTCAGAAAAATAACAATAAGTTAAAGTTTTGACCCCTTTAGCCACATTTCTATATTATCAAGTAACCATTTATAAGAATATAATCCGACCCCCTTTGCAAAATCCTGGCTTCGCCATTGTTGGGACCCTTACTTATAAGGCATGGGCTCCCAAGCATTCCCCCCCCCCCCACCCCCCACCCTCCCCCAAGTGCTCATGGTTGGATGTTCTTGTGATACTACTACATAATGAATCCTATATTTTAAGCACTTTACAACTCAAAACCTCTAATCTGCAATCTCAAGATTCAGAAAACATTCAGTGATGACTGACTAAGATGCTAAGGCTAGTAAATAGGGGTTCTTCATATCCATAGAGAAAACATAGTGAGAAGATACCTTAAGCAGTTGGATTAAATCCTATATGCTCCTTCCGTCCCAAAATGAATGGCGAGCAAATTTGGTCATTCATTTTGGGATAGAGGCAGTAAAACATATATAACAAAACTCTCGGTCCGGGCTATCCTTTTAGATGCTAAACATCTACTCCCTTCGTCAAAAAAATAATAATAAAAAAAATGAATGTCCGAAATTGTTCTTGATCAAGAGCAAGTTCAAACATTCATTTCGGGACAAAGGTAGTACATAAATTAGTTCCAGAATGTCACCAGAAGTACAAGAAAACTGTTTAGTCTGCAAGACATAAAATTGAAATTGTAATCAAGTAATGGACATGCATCCTCATTTTCATACTACTTGAACTAAGAGGAACTAAATAATGCATTAGAATGACAATATAAAATGAACTACAGTTATCGCCAATCAGAGCATCAGAAATCATCCTAAAAATAACATACTAAGAATTAAAAAGAGTATTGATTCAGTTTAATAGAAGTGAAGGTTCTAGAGGGAAGACCGCACGGACCAGGTTGTGAGGACCTTGAGGAATTGGGCAATAGCGAAGGCAAGAAAGGCGGAGAGGAGCGGGAGGTTCGACGGAAGGAGGGAGGACGGTGACGGCGACGACTGCTCCATTCGTCGGATTGACGCCGCATCGGCCGCCGTAATCACCTCGTTCATTGATCTCAGCAATTAAAATCGAGAATCAATTGAATTAATCAATTCGTTAAGTGCCTGAGCTTGAATCAGAGATCAGATTCACCGCCGATCTCTCTCTCTCTCCTCGACCGTCGCTTTCTCTCTCTATCAATTGTTCGTTAAAGTTTATTTGCGTACAAAGGTTTCTTTCTTTCTTTCTGAATGTTTCGAGGAATATTTTTCTAATAAAAAAAATCTTTCCTTATTGAAAGTAAACTAATTTTTTGAGATGAAACGACTAGCTCATGGTCTATTCATGATTAGATTAGGGTATTGTTCATGAGATTGCTTCAACGTTACAACAAATGTTTAGAAGTATGTTGTTATATCCCAAAACCAATTGACAATGGGAGGAGTAGCCTAGGATCATTATATAGTCAAGGCATGGCTTGTTAATTCCCGATGTAGAATAACTGTCTCTAACATTTTGACCTATCAATCGCAAAGAAAAAATATAGTTTCCACTGAGCACAACCTTGCAACACATAAGGATTGAATCAAGTTTACTTAAAACTTGATCTTCTAACTTTACTCCATCATGAACCAGTGTAGAGTACACTTGAAATTCAACATTTTCAAATCCCATCTCCAATGGCCACGACGTTGCAAATATAAACCCTTTACATCTCCCTCCACCACCCGAACAAGACCATGAATGATAAAAGCCCGAGTCTCCATAAATGCTCCTTCATCATCTTCGTCGGATAGTTGATTGAGACAACCAAACAAATATCTCATAAAAACAACAAATAAAATACACAAGATACACAAGGCCCTTGACAAAAAAGGGAAATCGCAGGCTCTCACATAAGGAGAGAAATCACAGGCTCTCACATAAGGAGAGAATAACACAATCAGAAATACAAAGAGAAACATTTTAATAAAAACTAAATTGCACAACCTAAAAAACAAATCTAAAAATTAAATCCCTAATTTCACAATTATTAATTATCAAATTGACAATTAATAAGAGTGAAAAAAGAGATTTCACACATTACTTTGAATTGAATCAAGGATAGAAATGGTCAAGAATCAATGGATTGTTGTTGAGATTGTTTCAACGTTCAAACACATGGAAATGCATAATTTATTATCTAATACTCAACAATTTAAAGATTACTCCCTCCGCCTCAAAATAAATAATGTTTTGAGCATTTACACAATTTTTAAAAAATACAATTAATGCATATAAAAAAGTTTTATATACCTCTAAAGTTATCCAATTACCATAACAGTTAAATGTTTGTCCAAGAGATACTCTACTATCATTAATAAGAGTATAATTGGTATACAACAATAAAAAAACCTTGAAAATAGTGAAACGACAAGTATTTTGAGACAAATTTTAACTTCCAAAACGACGTCTATTTTGAGACAGTGGAAATTGTCAAGGATTAGAGAAAGAGATAGTCGGAGTCAATCATACATGATGAAGAGAGATAATTAATATGAGAGACTCAAATATTATTATTGATGTACTTTGGTATTCATACAAGAGTGTCGAGTACTCTCCAAACTATTCTAGATTATTTTAGATTACATGAAATAAGGAAACTATAAACTATACAATAATAATCCTATTAAAAAAGTAAATAAAATACTCTAGGAAAGTAATTAATACAATATATAGGAAATATACAATTTTAACTATTGAAGGATTCTATATCCTTAATAGAAATACCTCTCAAACATAAAAAAAATAAAAATAAAAATAAGCTACTTGACTGATTTTATTTTATTTTTGTAGAAAATTGGGGAAAGGCCGGAAGGGGTTCGGTTTTGAGGAGCTTGGCTACTAATACAATGTACCGTCGTCTCAAATAGGGGTGACAAATTGAGTGTTTTGGGTTTACCCATTAAAGTTAAAATACCCGGGTATCCAATGAATTTTTAACTTTAATGGATAAACCCAAAATACCCAATTTGCCACCCCTAGTCTCAAAATAAATATAGCCTCTTGTCTGTTTGTTTGTAAAAGTAAAGAATGTGTTTTACTCCTTTGTTAGTCTCATTTGACTTTTTTAGGGTTAATACAAACAAACTTTAACCACACTTGAATCTAATCATCCTATAAAAATTGTTCGGAGAGAAAGGAGGATTATTGTTTATATACAACAATAAAATTGTGCTAAATCTCTTTTCTTATATAAAAACGCAAGATTTATAAACAAGAAAACCACAGACACACCCACCACCCTAAACATATTGCAGCATTAAGCAACATATACACCTGGCATGCACTGCAACTACACAGTCCCACATTTTTTTACCCGTAATCAATCATCTTCAAAAAGAGAGAGCGATTGGAATAGTTAAGCCAAGAACTAGAGGAAGGAAAATTAAAATAGGGTGAGACCAAATAAGTTTTATTGCCTGTACTAAGGATTCACAAATAATACATACCACCACCACCACAGAGAAACTCTGATTACTATACTGCGCATCAAAAGGAAAATGACAATAAAAATCATGTTTTGACCGGACCCGTTTTCATACAATGGAGATATGGGATTAGTTCTTCTGATGGACCGCTATTTGGTGAATATCCATATCTTTCAGCATAACCGCACGACCACAAGAATCACAAGGGGCAGTTCTGGACCCACAAACACTTTCATGCTCGGATAATCCTCTTAACCGGTCCCTCGCATCTGCAGCTGAAGTTCCAGCTTGGACCATGTCCCCACAAAACTTACAAGTAACAAGCCGTAAAGGGCATTCTGTGGACTGATGTTGCACCTGCCCACAATAATTAGAATAAAACTTTTTATCTTGCATTTGTTCACAAAGTCTACTATTTTGTTTCACATGCTTAAAAAAATACGCTCTCTGTATAAGAATGAGGGTCACTTTTTGGAAGTTTTTGTTCTATGGTTTTTCAAGACGAGCGTCTCTTTTTCTACGGAGTCACTAAATTCGCATTTGCTATCTACTTGTGTACAATATGCACTTGCTATATCATATATAGCATAGACACTCCGCGCATTCATACATGAGCAATGCTAGGGGCACAAAATCTTGATCACAACATGAGGTGATGATATTTTATTGGTTGCATCGATAATGGACCCGCCACCAGTGGCGGATCTAGGATTTCCAAACACCGGGTGCACAATTTACACTAAGTTGATTTGTTAACTTTTCTTTCTACTAAGTTCACATCCCTTCTAGTTAAATTACCACTCTAATTAATTTTTTTGGGGGTGCACTTAGTAAAAAAATTAATTGAAAAATTGGGTTGACCGGGTGCACGTGTACCCCCTACTAACATGCAAGATCCGCCCCTGCCCGTCACACTCTAATTAAAAACACCAATAAAACCATTACACCTAAGATTTTGTGAGCAAGATTTTGTGATTTTTTTGTGCCCCTAGTATTATTCTTCAGACATATGTTCCCCAAAAGTGTGTCTGCTCTAATGGGTTTCCCTGCTAAATGAGTGTCAACTTTAAGAAAGTTACTTCTACCTCTGTCCCAAAATAAATGACCAAAATTTTTCTGTACTAAATAGACCTTGAAAATATACTGCATCATACTCCAATGTACACTTGCAATTTTATAAGCGTAGTTATGTCCGTTTGATACTTAAATTGCTTGAAAACAAACTTTCTTAAATTTCCTCAAAGTCAAAATTTGACACTCAATTATGGAGGGGAAGAGTACTATAATGGCTTAAAATTCAACTTCCTAAAAAAAAATCTAAAAAACAAACAAGCAATACATGAATTGAGATGGAAGAAGAAGTGATTTTTTCCAAGTGGTAGTATATCTTATGTACTTCCAATATGACTATCAACTACGGGTAGTTTAATGAAGATCCAAGGGGGAAGGGTGAGCATCAAGAAGCAAAAAGCAGCAAATAAGTAAGAAAAATAAAATATAAAAAAAAACACCAGGAGATAATTGCTTACCATCTCTGTCTTCTCAAGGATGACTCCACATGGACAGTGAAGAGGCTCATGGAAAACTTTCATGTGCTTCACTATCTCTCCACTGTGAAAAGCTTGCCCACATTTTTCACAATGTACATGGTCCTTGGCGTCCTCAATCCTCAGAACAACCCCACAACCAGCATGCTGACAGGTGACATTGTGCCTTCTGCAATAGGCCTCATGCAATGCTATCGTTCTAGAAGGTATATAACGCTTGCAATTCCAACACTCAATAGTATCTGCCTCCACAAACTGTGATGAAGACGAAGCTTGTTGACCCACCTTCCGGTTAGAGGTATCTTCAACATTTACTAAAATCTGATATTTTGTATTTCCCTTGAAGCCATACAAACCAATGCTGTAACTACCAGTTCCCAAGCTCTGGTCCTTTGAGCTAAGGACCAAAGACTTTGAACCCACATCGTGTAAAGACCATCCATGTTGATGCCTGGTTGGAAATAAGAGGGGGTGCCTGGAAATGTAGAGATCAGCATCTCCATCCTCTGGCTCTACCTTCACCTCAATTTCAGCCCTCCCAGAGGTTATTCTCTCCCACATATCATTGTCTATCGAGAACTTGTAATACATGTAACTCCCTTCCTCGACCACTCCAGTTTCTGACTTCCCAAACACGAGAGGTCTCAGTACATACTGATTAGGCCTTTCGGGAACTGAGTCAGGACCCATAATATCAACCTCAATATCAGTTTCGAGCACTGATACGCTTGAAGAGGGTTTCAACTCCAAAACCCGTAAATGGTATGTCAGCGTACCATGATTGACCGTTAACACATCATCTTTTGAGAGAGTAGCATGTTGCCTCAGGCTAGTTTCAAGAACGGCTTTGTGGTTGGGTATATCTGAAAAACCTAGTTCATCTGCTTGCAGTTTGGCATAAGTTCCTTTAGGCAACCACACATAACGAACTTCAACCAATGGAGAATTTGGAGCTTCTGTGGAGTATAAGTTACTCCATATATGGGGAGGAAGCCCAACGGTACCTTCTTCTGCAGTGAATTCCAGCACACCAGCATGTGTTTCCCCATGGCCTTGTCTCTCAGCTGTCTTTCCCTGTGAAGGCTCCTCTTGATGCGTTAGTGTCAATTGGAAATGCAGCGGACCTTTGTCAAAAGCCCCTTGCTCAGATAACTCTGTGAAGCAAGACGGTGGTAGTTTGATCTTATCTCCATGACCATGATATGGCACAGCCTCGAGAGCACGATAAAACACAATTCCTCTTCCAGCTAGTACATTTTCTTCTATTTGTTGATCAGCCTGAAAAAGAATGGAAGTCAATTTTTTGTAAATATTACCACGAATGCTGATGTCTAAATGACTGGTGAATATACATCATAAACAAACTGATGGTGGAGAAAGCTCTTCTCCTCTCAGTCAACAATCAAACACATGAAAGTACCTTAACCTCAGACCAACAAATATGCTGGAAAGAAAAGGAACAAAACTGGAATATATTTAAATAATTGTTAATAACTATCCCAGTCTCATTATTTTCCCAAGAAGATTGCTAGAACAAGCAAATAGATCAGGTAACATAGCCAATGGTCAGGAAAGAAAAGTGCTCCCTCATCCCCCCCCCCCCCCCCCTTGAGTTCAAATATCGACTCATTGTTTGAATTCAAATGTTTCGAGGGGTGTAATTTAGAGAATTAGTCAATTTTCACTCATTTTACTATTTTGCATGTTTGGTATATAGTTACTCTTCTATTGGGACAGAGGGGGTACTCGGCTATATTTCAGAATACCGCCTGCTATATTTGTCCAAAAACATCTCCAAGTTTATGGAGAGGAACATGAATTTCCATTGTAGGCCCAATGCAACAACCAGCAACAATGTAAAAAATCCCCCAACATGTTTCTAATTAATGTATCTTATAAGGACTTTTTCTTCCACTGGGCAAAATTTGATTAAACGACTTGGAGCAAAGTGGAACTTTATCCAAAATTTAATGACAGTCATAGGGAGACAGAGGAGCTTTCCCTTTCTACATGCGAAGACTTCTCAGTTTCTTCTTTCTAGTTTTCCTATGCTAACACTACATTTTAGAGATTCAAGGCTATATTCTTGTTAATCTTTTTGGATCTCATTCAAGTTATTGACATGGTACTTTTCTGCTATCTTTTTATTCAGTTAGCAAAATTATGATTCCTCTAAACTAAGAAACTTAGATTGGACCTCGAGTCTAAATAAGTCAAGACACAATGATGCTCTGAAAGGCGGAGACCCTATACGTGGACTACTGTGTTACGCGTAGTTATGACATCGGGTTTAATGATCATTATTTCTCAAGTTTTGGGTGGGTGCCCGGTTTCTTTGGAACAATCTTATTGGGGTGATTATGAAGCTTGGGCAAGTCCTCTCTCTATTATTACTAAGTGGTTCGAAGGTTTTGCTAGTAATATGAATGCTGGTTTGCTTTACAATTAGAAATTTCAGCGGCTCATATATGTCTATGGAAAAAGCGGTATTCTAGAACTTTAGGGAGCAATTAATTTCTTGGCCCGTCCTTTTCAACCGTTCGATTCATTTGCTACTCATGTATCAGCTTGAGGTAATTTTCACAAGAACCTGCGTCATGTTTTTGCAGGATTGAGCTACTATACTTGGTTTGATTTCCACTTCCTTTTGTTTTCATTGCTTTATGAAGTTCTCATCTGTCATTTACACAGTGTTCGATTTATTACTCCCTCTGTCCCTAAATGAATGTCCAAATTTCAAATCAAGGGACATCTAAAAATCTCCACTTTTTGTACAATTTAGTGGCAAAGATCTATTTATGTTCATGAAATCTTCTTTCGAAACATTTAGTTTTGCAATTATAAAGAGACTAGTGAAAAAAAATCCAAAAAAAAAAAAAACATTTAGGGAGAAAGTTATTCTCAAAAAAGACATTCATTTTGGGATGAAAAATTCTTGAAAATGGACATTCATTTAGGGACAGAGGGAAAAATTCAGATGATTCATGTAGCTGGTCAGTGTTCACAGTTAACAGTTGCTGGTAACTTGCACTGTCTGCAACAAACAACACCACTCCAATTGCATACCCAGGACCCTTTTTAAGTGGGTGCAATTATTACGCTACAAAACTTCAAAATGTAACTGAAAAAATTAACCTATTGTGAGACTCAAACACACAACAAAAGACTAATAACCTAGCACTTTAACCACTGAATTACCAAGCTTAAGTCCGCCACTAACACCACCCGATACACATACAGAAAGCTACTGACAATAATGGTATGTAAAAATATTAAAATTAACTTCATCTTAAGGTGCATATATGTGTACCAAGCAGTTATCAAATATAATAACCCCTCAAGTTGGTTAGCAAACCACTTCATCCTACCCAATTGGAGTTTTGTTATAGGTAGTTAATTATGGTTCATAAACACAGATAGATACCATATCTTAAGAGATCCCATCCAGAGATACGTTCTAACACATCCGTCTAGTATACTTTCAAGAGCAGTATAGAACATATGTGATTGATTTACTATCTACTACGAGTCCAAATTTCTCGTATCACCTTCATGTAACCACCAGAAGACCTAGAGACCTAGGTTGTTAGGGCTGAGGTTATGTTGATATCATAGGAGAACCTACGCCATAGGACATTCGTGGTACATGAAGAGGTCACAACAAGGACAAGAAATCGAGACTCAAACTTATGATTTTGTTTAATTAGATGCTGAACAAGATAAAAAGTTACAGGTATCCGACCCAACTAAGCCCCCTAACTTCCAATGTCTCATTCTTCAGGAGGTTTTATCCACCAGCTTTGAATAGAAAATGCCATTCATATCGGAATTGTACCATCGTTTCTTATGAATTACAAATCATTTCCAACACCTAATTTTAGCAGGCCTTATTATCCAATTGTAATAAACCAAGTGCAAAGCACACCCCACCCACCCCCGGTATTCTTTGGCTGATCAACCGATTCATGCCACAAGATAATTAATTTAATAGACAACCATACTAATACAGAACTAATGCAGATCAAAAGTAGGGTTTAGGAGCTCATCCAAACCAAGATTACAAGTCTTCAAACAAAACCATAATAACCATATCAAAAAAGAACTAACCCAGATCAAAGCTAAAGTAGATAAGCAATTTAATCAATAAAGAGTGAAATGGACCTTAAGTTGAGCTTCCATGGCATCAATCCGACGAGATCTCTGAACGGCCTCAATCGCCTCCCGTTGCTTCAATGCTTCCTGCTTAGATTTGCGTTCTCTATCCAATTTCAACCGAGCTTTATCTTTCCGATCCTTCTGTTCTTTCTCCAGCTTCTCTCTCGCTCTTCTCAACTCAAAATCCATCTTCTCTTTCTCTCTCTAAAAAAATATTTTTTCAGCAATTAACGAATTGAATCTCTCCTCTTTTTCAATCTCTAATCTGTGTGTGTAGTTTTAGAGAGAAGATGTAAGTATAAAATCGAATTGGTCGTCGGTTTGAGGTTGAGGGTTCGTAGGTGAGAAAAAGGAACTTTCCGATGTCTTGGGGGGAAAGGAATGGAGTTGTGTTAATGTTTTGTTTCCCACTGTTGTTTTTATTTTTCACCGAACTTGAATCTCCTTATTTATTCTGGAAAGGATATAGACTTTTCGTTTAACTTTCGTTTAACTTTCGTTTAATGATGGTCAAGCAGTCTAGATGTTTTAAAAAACGCTAGGCGGTCGCTAGGCGCCCCTGCGGCGCCTAGCATCTAGGCGGAATCTAGGCGGGGTCGAGAATTCAGAAATAACTATAATATCTTAGATGGGACCTAAGCGTTTCATGAACGCCTAGCGCTTAGGCAGGGCCTAAACGGCCTAGACGGGCGTCTTTTAGAACAGCGGTCTAGATCGAAGGTGAGAAAAAGGAACTTAAACTCATTTTCTTTTTTCTTTTTTCTTTTTTCTTTTTTTTTGCTTTTAAGGATCTAAGTGTAAATATTGTTATTAATTAGGGATACAAGTGTCTTTTTTTCATTGGAGTTTATACTTCTTTTCTTTAAAAACTAATTCACTGCATAGAAATCCTAAGTGTGCGCAGTTTAGAGAGAAATGTTTGGACCACTGCTTCGAATTAGATGAGTTATTCAAGGACATAGCTGCTACCGGAGCTAGAGCTTGGGCCCCAAACTCAGGCGAAATGCGTCTAAAATTTTCTCAATCTAAGTCTATTGAGCTTGATTCTTTACAGTCTGAGCTGCCATCTGATGACGATGATATTTATGAAATTATGGGCTTAAACAGTATCAATGTTAACACTGAAGTTGATAATGGCGTGGAGCATAAAATCAAAAGAGCAAGAGTATTTAATATCAAACAAGGAAAACTTAAGAAGATGACAACCGACACCAAGTTAGAAGGACACCTTGAACGTCTTGCTGATGCCGTCGAAGCTAGGAACCTAGCCCAAGTGGTAGTCCCCAAGAATGAAGAGATTGGCATACATGAGTGTTTGGATGTACTAGATGAGATCCTTGATATTATCCGTTTGGATAATCTCTTTCTGTTTGCAACACAACTTTTCCTCAAATCTAAAAACAGGTCAATGTTTATTGCACTTCGAGATCTTGAGGCACGATTACCTTGGCTTAAGCATGTGCACGAAAGAGAGTACAACTCTCATTAGGCTAATTAAGCACGTCTTATGAGATAAAATCTTATTTTACTAGTTTGCTTAGGCTTGAATAAGAGCGAGATTGCATAACTCGTTGAAATATTTTTTTATGTTAGAGTATATATTTATTTCAATTTTTATTTGATGATAAATTAATGTTTACATATTGTTTTTTCTTATTTTTATTTTCAATTATTGTGAATATTTCTTGGCACAAATAGATTGTTTATTTTGCTTACATTTTATGGTTCGATAATACATTAATTACTACCTATCACATTTTGTTTTATGCTTATATAGAAAATACATCGATAATGAAGACGCAGATTTCGATGCACTAGTTATGGCTGTGGTGACTACAAAGTGTCATATTATTCTAAATACATTGATATGCAGCCTTGTAGAACATCAAAACAAACAGGTGACATGTTTGTTATGGAAATACTTCATGGACACTCGCGTAGATGTTAAGAACAGTTCATAATGGAGAAAGAAGTGTTTTTATCTTTGTGCACAGATTTAAAGACAAAATACAACTTACAAAAGGCTAGGGAGATAAGCACGGAAGAACAAGTCGCAATTTTTATGGTGGTACTTGGACATGGACATAGTAATAGAATGTTGCAATAGCGTTTTCAACATTCCGGTGAGACAATAAGTAGGCATTTTCATTATGTTCTTAAAGCGGTTATCACATTATCACTTGATATGATTAACCACCCGAGAATATGAACCTTGTTCCAGAACACATCCGTAAGCATGACAAATATTGGCCACATTTCAAGGTTAGCAAATTTAACAGTACTATTATTTAAACTAGTTTATCGGATGTTTCTTATACTAATTATTTTCAGGATTATATTGGTGCAATTGATGAGACAAATATCGGGAGAAAAGGATATCCAACTCAAAATTTAATGGATGTTTGTGACTTTGACATGTGCTTAACATTTGTATGGCCCAGATGGGGAGGTAGTGCGCATGATACACGTATTTTTTACCAAGCACTTTTAAATCAAGAATTAAACTTTCCACACCCCAAAGGAGGTTAGTATTATTACTCATACATTAATTTTTATATAAAATATTTTTTATCATTACTCCAATAATTGGTTTAAATAAACGTGCAGAAAAGTACTATTTGGTTGATGCAGGCTATCCAAATATTAAAGGTTACTTAGAACCATATAAAAGAGAAAGGTACCACTCGCTTGATTTTCGTCGTGGGGCACAACCTATGAGCACACAAGAGAATTTCAACAAAGTCCGCTCTTCATTGAGAAGCATAATCGAGCGTAGCTTTAGACTGTGGAAAGCTCGATGGAGAATTTTAAATGACATGCACTCATTTAACTTTGATGTGCAAGTTGCTATAGTATGTGCATCAATGGCTCTTCACAACTATATCAAGAAAAAAGCATAAGTAGATGAAGTATTTCGTCATTATGAGAGACGACCCGAGCTTATTTTGACAGAAAACTCTGATGTAGAGCACAGAACCCATCCACGAGCTACAGATGAACGCGAAATGGATGAATTTCGCAACCTATTGGCTACAAAAATTGCAACATCTGGTGGCTAATATGAAGAAAAATAAAGATTATATTTTATATTTAGGAAAAAATGCAAGAAAAGTACCTGTAATCTTAACATATTGTAGATTTGGTACCGAAACTCATTTTTTTTTCTTTTGCATTCAAGGTACATGAACTAATGTTTTGTTGCATCCAAGGTACCTATGGCTAACGACATCTACTTTTCTTAGTTAATTGAGCATGTGGCGTGCATGTGACCTAATTTTAAAGGGCAAAATAGGAAATAAACAAAAATATAATTAAAATAAATACTAAAGGCTCTACTTGTAAAACTGTAAATCTAAAAATTAAAAGGTAATTTAAAACAAAACCCTCACCCATTTTCTTCCTCCCAATTACCTCCCTCGTCCTCTCCCCCAACACCTTCTGCCACTCCCTCATACTCAAAACCCAGACAAATCCAATATGAATAAAAGTTTTAATTCCTCTCAACCTCAATTTTGAAGAAATATTCGATTTACTTTTATTTTTTAGATCTGCAAAAAAGGTGATTTGTTTAGAGTTTGGTTGTGGGTTGTGAAGACATAGATGTCAAACGGCTAGTTCTTCTCCGTCGTACTGGTGCTACATATGCAACCGATTTGTTAAGGTTCGGAACCAATACGATTCTCTCTCTTGCCCCGATTGTAACGACGGGTTAGTCGAGGAAACTGCTAGTCCCTCCCTGTCTGACCTTGCTGATTCGAGTCATGTGATTCTAGGACCCGAAGGAATGGTCGGGATCAGTCTATGTTCAATCCAGTAATTTTTCTACATGGGCCCGCCGACGGAGGTGGTCCCAAAGCAGCTAGTGGTAGCCGCAGTGGCGGAGACGGTGTTACAGAGGAATAGGGATGGCCAAACCGAACCGGAAACGGAAAATCGGACCGGAAAAGCCCGAAACCGGAGTAAACCGAGGAGGAAACCTGAACCGGACGAACCGAAACCGCAAGGCATCTGGGCCGGTTCAGGGTCACATATATGCTGAACCGGACCGAAAATCCCTTGTTTTTCAATAATTTTAAAGGGGGGACCGGAATCGGACCGAACCGGAACCGAATTGTGCCAAACCGGAACCGGGGTAAGCGCGGGTCGGTTAAGGGTTACCCTTTTGCCGAACTGGAACCGGCGGTTCTAAACCAGAACCGGGACCGGAACATGTTTTGGCCATCCCTACAGAGGAAGACGTCGGATTAGAGTTGTTTTACGATGATGGAGCTGGGTCTTGTTTGCCGGAATTAATTGGGGTGGGGGAGTTGTTAGGGAAGGCTTCAGATGTACAGGTGGGTGAGGGAGAGTGGTACGTTTTGGAGATGGCGGGGTTTGGGGCGGCGATCTTGAAGGAGATGGGATACATCAGCACTGTTGACTGGGAAGAAGGGGGTGGTGATTGGATTGCATATTTTTCACTTAAGCCTCCATAGTCCTTGATGATATTAGTAAAACCATTTAAAATTAAATTATAGTTTGAGTGTTGTTATACACACCAGTAAAACTTATGAATACACCCGTAACTGTGCTTTCCAGTGTTGTACCTTTTAAAATTTCAAGCTACTTACTGGTGTATTCATAAGTTTTACGGGTGTGTATAACAACACCCTTATAGTTTACCTTTCACTTTACAGTTGTACAAGTAGAGCCCTTAGTGTTTATTTTATTTTTATTTTATTTGTGTTGATTTCCTATTTTGGCCTTTAGAATTAGGTCACATGCACGCCACATGCTCACTTAACTGAGAAAAGTGGATGCTGTTAGCATGAGGTACCTTGGATGCAACAAAACATTAGTTCAAGTACCTTGAATGCAAAAAAAATTGAGTTTAGGTACCAAATCCACAATACCTAAGAGTTCATGTTCCTTTTTTTTTTTTTTTTTTTTTTTTTTTGCAATTTTCCCTTGTATGTAAATCAACTTTTATTGTTTTGAAAAATATTTTATTTGAACTTAGCATTTTGAAATTAATATGTGACCTTTGAAGTTTAGCAAACATTTTCATTCTTATGACGTTGTTATGATGGCTTTCTATATAAGGGTATTTCAGACATTTTTTGTTTTATAATCACTTATATTGTGTGGTAGTCAAATTTATTTCACAATCACTTTCATCAGAAATATACTTTTAATAATTGAATGCCAAACAGAAAATTGAGTTTTGAGCAATCACTTTTATAATCAATTTCAAAATATCACATTTGCATAATCAGAAGTGATGCTAAACTCACCCTAAAGCCCTAGACTTATCGCACCACACCATTGTCACTATCGCCATTTATTCCCCCATTATCTTACTGACTTCAACCAACAATGCCAGCAAAAGTCATATTCATTCCTACTCCATTCACCTCCCTCTTCTCAAGCCACAATTATAGGCTTCACACCGTCGTCCCCTATTTCTCTCTTCACTCACCGGCTTCATTGGAAAATGCCTAATCCCATCTCTGTTCTCACCACCAAATCAACATTGGCCATCACCTGACACGCCCCCAAGTCCCGGGATTCCCTAATAAAACTCGAACCTGGTGCGCGTAACTAACAAGAAGCGGAAAAATGGGAATGAAACCTGAATAAATCAACTGGTATCATATAATATACTCAAGAGGAACGAGCTAAGATATCTCACAACGAGTTCTATACCAAGAAATTTAACCCAAATGTGGTTATATACAAGTACTATACAAGTCTACCTAAGACACTGAGTCTAAACAACTGATACAAAATCGTCCTCTCCAAAACTGGAAAGGATAACAATCCCCAACAAGAACAACCTGCCAAGTAGGCCCCTGCTAAATCGAGCCTCACAACGTATTACCACTTGCTTTCCTGGGGGGGAAACAAATAAACAAGGAACGGGGTGAGATAAATCTCAGTAAGTCACTAGATACAAGTATATAGCATGTTATCATGTAATCATGCAAATCAAGAAGATTATCAAGTAATCATGCTCAAGATGTCATCAAGTAACAAGTATATGAGAGGCTAAGCCAACTCATCAAGTAGCACATAAGGCTAAACTATCACGTTACAAAGGATATTCCAACCTTATTCCTCCCAAGTAAACCATTGTTGTCGTTGCTTATTGAAGTTGACAAATCACGATCAATCAAGTTGCTGCTGTGGAGTACACAAAAGGACCCGGTAACCATTGTCACTCACAAGAACAAGATTCACGAGGTGTACACGAGTTTAGCATTCACTTTTATCAGGCGTATTGCTCTAATAAAGGAAGCTATGCCCTTACTATGGCCTGTAGTAAGGGGTCAAGCGCAGATACATAGATCCCCGATTATCACTTAGCCCCAGCCTCGCGATAAGCGTGAACCTATATATCTCCGAACAAGCAAGGAGGATCAGCTGGACTGACACAAGAATGCACAAGTAGGTATTTACTTGAACTACGAGAGTAGAACTAATCCAAAAGTAGTGGACCAGTCCTTCATGAACCATATAATTATGTGCTCACCAAAACTAACGAGAATAGAACTAAGTCCAAAAGTAGTGGACCAGTCCTTCATGAACCATGTAATCATGTTCTCACCAAATACCAATACACGTATGCAATATTTGCGAATACAAATCAGTATAACAATGGCACGTAATGTGTCCACGTAACACAATCAATCCAAGTTAGAGTCTATTAGTAACAGACCCCAAACAAGTAGTAGGTTACATCATTCTATGTCACTTTGTCATATGCCATATTTGCATGTACATATTCATATAATCTTTAACACATTAATGTGTCTATCACGATACCCTTACTTTCAAGTAGAGCCTAACATCTTAGACTCTAAGCACGTAGTCGAATATGTCTTATTGTACCTAGTCACCATCATACCTCGCGTATCTGTATCGTTAACAATCAAATACATTTTCCAACACATATTGTGTTCTGAAATCATTCTTATTGACTTAAATCATAGGATTCATAGTTATATGAATTATCTTCGTATTACACTAGTCACTCCTTCTTTAGGAACTCAACTCAAGAACAAGATATCTTCTTTATACTTTATATACTTCATTGAGTATATGCACGATTAAAACCAATTACTAGCACATTGGTGCTTGTTCATAGCACTTCAATACACACGTATTAGATTCGAGTATGTAATAGAGTTGTTCATTCTCTATCTAGTTCTATATTCCAATTCTTTGGTTATTCATATCAAGTAGTCAACAAGCCACATTCAATCAAGTAGTTATGTGCAAGATTTACACATACACATCAAGGATAGTTCTAAAACGTTAGTGCTTGTTCATAGCACTTTCAAGTTCATTACCATACACATGTATTGGTTTCAAGTCATGAACAAGAGTTCTTCCTTTTATATTCAAGTTCACACTCCAATTCTTTGGATGTTCAAGCTAAGACTCTTGCTCTGATACTTCTAGTGTTCTATAACACTTACAAGATTACTACCATATACATGTATTGGTTTCAAGTCATGTACAAGATTTTATCATCTTATATTTAAGTTCTCAATCCAATTCTTAGATATTCAAGTCATGTACAAGATTTCATTTTCTTATACTTCAAGTTCAAGTTAAGTAAAAGAGTCACATATCTTATACTTACAATTCATGATCATATTCCTAGGATATTCAAGCTCAAGACATTGTTCTAGTGCCCCTAAGGTACACAAACATTGATTTCAAGACACATATAACACATTAGTGCTTGTTCTTAGCACTTTCAAGACATATAAAAGAGTTCTTACTCTTATACTCAAGTTCTCATTTGAGTTCTATGGATATTTATGTTCAAGACCATTATTCTAATGCCCCTAAGGTTTCACAACACTTACTAGGACATCTTAGATTAAGGCTCAAGTCCTTGGTACAATTCTAACTTGATTGGGTTTGAACAACAATGGTTCAAGCAAGAAGGGGATTTCTGGCTGGCAGGCGGGCGGGCGCCTGTCCCAGACCAGGCGGGCGCTCGGTCAAGAATGTGCAGGGCAAGCTGGCGCTCGGCGCATACCAGGCGCGCGCTTGAAGTTCGACAGAACTTTTGTTCTAAAATTGGGCAAGCAGGCGGGCGCTCGGTAGTACCCCGGACGGGCGCCTGGGCAATATTACAGCAACTCTCATTTCTTTCCCAGGCTTAATAATTGTCCGTCCCAAGCGTAGGAGTATACTTTAACTAATACTTAGGCAATACCCAGGACATTCTTTCAAGTGTATTTCATTCTTTTTACCGTTCCACAAATAATAAAATAATTTTCTTTTATTCTATTTAAATATTTCACCGTCCCAAAAGTATAAGTATAATTTTCTAATATACTAATATACTCATTTATGGATACTTTCATTCATTTCACCGTCCCACAAGTATAAGTATAATTTTTCTAATATACTTGTATAAACATTTAATCAAGTTAATATTTCACCGTCCCACGAATAGAAGTATAAATTTTATTAACACTTTATCATACACCTGGAGTATACTTTTACTAGTTCTATGAACATAGCATTAACAGACTAATACTCCCCTTGTCCCAAAATTACAAGTATCACAAAGATCATTCCAAATCACGAAATTAACAAGCACAAGTATCAAGAATAACATATATGCATGCTATTACAAGCAAGGGGGAGCTAGTGACTTACCTACTCCGAAATCAAATTCACCCAAACTAATTTCTGTTCGGCAGGAAATGCTCTACTCACCGCCCTGATCATTTTGGTGCAATCGGATTTTGGAACGGAGTAATATTTAAGGCAGAAAGTTGAAAGAACTTCCCGTGAAACGGAGGGAGTAAAAAATGGAGTAAGAAGGACGAGGAGAAGGGACGAGGAGTATGCTCTTTATGAGAATGAGACTTATCACAAAGTCTCAGGATATATATTAACAAATTTTCATAATGGCCCCTCAAGTTTCACTTTTGATAAAAAGGCCCTTCAAGTTTCAATTTGAGCATTTTAGCCCCTAAACTTTATTTTTCACAAATGACCCTAAAGTTCCAACTTTGAACATTTAGGACCTAAACTTGCTCAATTAGTTAAATAATTAACTCAAATAAAATAGCATATAAATATGCAAGGCAAGAATTTAACAGGAATTAGGACGGGCGTTCCTCCCCTCCTTAAAGAAAATTCGTCCTCGAATTTTACTAATCGAGATTATAACACATATAATTAACAAATAGAACCCAAGAATAGCAAGAATATGGTATACCACACAATATTATCAATTACCTGCGAGTATTATTCTCACATAACATTCTCGATACCGTGACTTTCCCATGAAACTTTCACAAGAAGTATTCGTGCTCAAGACATTTTCTTTAGAATCAAGTATCCATACAAGCAATTACCCATATACTAAGTAATTCGTGTAATGTAATTTCCACTAAATAGCAAGCTCATACAATAGCCACAAGAAAATCCACTTCACATGCTCGTAACATATGATCAAGAAGCATCCTCGGTTAAGTATCCAGAGTGCTCAGAAAAATTACCATAATCAAGATATAAAACAAGGTGTAGAACAAGATGTAGAACAAGAATCCCTGTCATATATTATATCCACAAGTATTCCATGTAATCAAGATGTATCGATCATAACATCACAACACATAAAGTCAAGCAGATTTGACTAATCAATCCACTATAACCAATATCATCGGGACCTATCTATTAAATGATAATCCTTCCACGAAATCCATCGCAATATATTCATATATTCACAAATCTCGAAGGATTATAACAAATCAAACGATCTCTGATATTCTGCTTTCAAATAATCGCAATTCAATGATTTAGTTGAATACTCAAAAAATTTCCTCCCATTCAGTACCATCAATCATTAAATACAAGTCTTTATATTCAATGAATCCGCTAATACAATAGCCGTAGGATCACAATTAATTTCATGTCATGAGTAGAATTATTCTATTCATAAAGATTCAATCTCCTCGAAGCATATACAAGTACGTTACCATTTTGAATTAACACACGTTTTATCTCTTGTTCGAGCTTCACTATGCATAATGAATTTATCATATCCACTAGGCAATGTCAAATACTGAAGTTGTGGTCATCCATCATTTCAATATTTAAAAATTGGCTTCACGTTTATCAATCTATCAGAAAGTGTAGCTTTCTGTCTCAAATAGTTAATGATAGAGCTACCTTCGAAATTCATTAATGAATTTCTAACAAGATCAAGAAAATCTCAAGAACATACGTACTTCGGTTGTTTCCACTTATATAGGTCAACAAAGATGCCTGAAGTAAACCCACTTCAAGATAATAGATCCTCTATCTCTTGCTAGCTTTTGGAAACAATTGTTTCTCTCGAGAAATTTCAATACAATCAATTCTCAGTCTGCGACTTGGTATACACCAACAGGTAATTAATAAATTCATCGCAAAGAAATCAAATTATGGTTTGAAGATATCATTCATCAAATCCATCAATACTGCCAGATCATATATCAATCGAAATAGCATAATCACGAATTCATAACGAGCATACCTGATATGAGAAGATGTTTTCAATATATCCTCATAGTTGACTTTCCAACTAATGGTAGCCACTTATCAATCAAACACTGAATAGACCACTGATTAACTTCAGGGATCAAATAATTCATCCATACACGATAACAAGTACTGGTTCATTATAGTCACCTGGTTGAACTCTTTGCATTCAATATGAAATCGCAAAGTACCATATCTCTTCATGCCAATCAATACATATACACCCCACGCAGATATACTAAGCTGGGTGAATCCTCTAT
This sequence comes from Campanula takesimana, assembly GCA_026119855.1. Lineage (NCBI taxonomy): Eukaryota > Viridiplantae > Streptophyta > Magnoliopsida > Asterales > Campanulaceae > Campanula > Campanula takesimana. The sequence continues at coordinate 1,907,170 of JAOWBW010000077.1, read as the reverse complement.
CAAGAAATTTCTCAAGTTGAACCTTCAACACTTTGAACTCAACCGATGTCATGAACATTGATTTAGATATCAGCATTATTTGTACTGTAGCAACTCAAGATAACTCAAGGTTCTCATCATGTATCATGCACTACTCAGTAGAAATTATATCTGAGATCTCACAAAGAATGGATACATCCTTTAATTTTTTTTGTAGACATTCTTCCGTCAATCACATATGCTAAATATTCAGCACAACCTTGATAACCATTTTCGAGCTTTCAATGTAGAACATGAATATAATACATAATTATATCATGCTCATATAAATAGTCAAGCATACTAGCATAGAAATATTCACCATAATGTGGCAAACAAGAATGGCATAACATATAGAAAGCCAAATCATAACACGTAAAAGCCAAGCCATAACATGTATCACATCAATGTCCCATATAGGTAACATGACCAAGTTAACATATAACGTATAGGGTGTTATCACCCACAGTTCTATCAAGCTCTTATAAATAACGATATCAATCATGTAGTCTCTTACTAGAGAATACACTTTCACGTAAATCAAAAAATGAGGACAAGTATGCATATATAGCACGAAAAAATGTCCACTGCACAAGATAGATACGCCTAAGTCTTTAAAGACTCGCGCTTTCGATTCTCAAACCATCTAGTCCCCACTAGATCAACACTATCAACACCAGTCCTATGCCTGGTATAACAACAAGTAACGAAGCACTTGACGTCGAAAACACACCAAAGACTAACCCAACCTAGGCCATAGACCCTATCCAGGCTTAGAGCTAAACCATAGCTCTGATACCAACTGACACGCCCCCAAGTCCCGGGATTCCCTAATAAAACCTCGAACCTGGTGCGCGTAACTAACAAGAAGCGGAAAAACGGGAATGACACCTGAATAAATCAACTGGTATCATATAATATATTCAAGAGGAACGAGCTAAGATAGCTCACAACGAGTTCTATACCAAGAAAGTTAAACCAAATGTGGTTATATACAAGTACTATACAAGTCTACCCAAGACACTGAGTCTAAACAACTAATACAAAATCGTCCTCTCCAAAACTGGAAAGGATAACAATCCCCAACAAGAACAACCTGCCAAGTAGGCCCCTGCTAAGTCGAGCCTCACAATGTATTACCACTTGATTTCCTGGGGGGGAACAAATAAACAAGGAACGGGGTGAGATAAATCTCAGTAAGTCACTAGATACAAGTATATAGCATGTTATCATGTAATCATGCAAATCAAGAAGATTATCAAGTAATCATGCTCAAGATGTCATCAAGTAACAAGTATATGAGAGGCTAAGCCAACTCATCAAGTAGCACATAAGGCTAAACTATCACGTTACAAAGGATATTCTAACCTTATTCCTCCCAAGTAAACCATTGTTGTCGTTGCTTATTGCAGTTGACAAATCATGATCAATCAAGTTGCTGCTGTGCAGTACACAAAAGGACCCGGTAACCAGTGTCACTCACAAGAACAAGATTCACGAGGTGTTCACGAGTTTAGCATTTACTTTTATCAGGCGTATTGCTCTAATAAAGGAAGCTATGCCCTTACTATGGCCTGTAGTAAGGGGTCAAGCGCAGATACATAGATCCCCGATTATCACTTAGCCCCAGCCTCGCGATAAGCGTGAACCTATATATCTCCGAACAAGCAAGGAGAACCAGCTGGACTGACACAAGAATGCACAAGTAGGTATTTACTTGAACTATGAGAGTAGAACTAATCCAAAAGTAATGGACCAGTCCTTCATGAACCATATAATTATGTGCTCACCAAAACTAACGAGAATAGAACTAAGTCCAAAAGTAGTAGACCAGTCCTTCATGAACCATGTAATCATGTGCTCACCAAATACCAGTACACGTATGCAATATTTGCGAATACAAATCAGTATAACAATGGCACGTAATGTGTCCACGTAACACAATCAATCCAAGTTAGAGTCTATTAGTAACAGACCCCAAACAAGTAGTAGGGTACATCATTCTATGTCACTTTGTCATATGCCATATTTGCATGTACATATTCATATAATCTTTAACATATTAATGTGTCTATCACGATACCCTTACTTTCAAGTAGAGCCTAACATCTTAGACTCTAAGCACGTAGTCGAATAGGTCTTATTGTACCTAGTCACCATCATACCTCGTGTATCTGTATCGTTAACAATCGAATACATTTTCCAACACATATTATGTTCTGAAATCATTCTTGTTGACTTAAATCATAGGATTCATAGTTATATGCATTATCTTCGTATTACACTAGTCCCTCCTTCTTTAGGAACTCAACTCAAGAACAAGATATCTTCTTTATACTTTATATACTTCATTGAGTATATGCACGATTAAAACCAATTACTAGCACATTAGTGCTTGTTCATAGCACTTCAATACAAACGTATTAGATTCGAGTATGTAATAGAGTTGTGCATTCTCTATCTAGTTCTATATTCCAATTCTTTGGTTATTCATATCAAGTATCAAGTAGTCAACAAGCCACATTCTATCAAGTAGTTATGTGCAAGATTTGCACATACACATCAAGGATAGTTCTAACACGTTAATACTTGTTCATAGCACTTTTAAGTTCATTACCATACACATGTATTGGTTTTAAGTCATGAACAAGAGTTCTTCCTTTTATATTCAAGTTCACACTCCAATTCTTTGGATGTTCAAGCTAAGACTCTTGCTCTGATACTTCTAGTGTTCTATAACACTTACAAGATTACTACCATACACATGTATTAGTTTCAAGGCATGTACAAGATTTTATCATCTTATATTCAAGTTCTCAATCCAATTCTTGGATATTCAAGTCATGTACAAGATTTCATTTTCTTATACTTCAAGTTCAAGTTAAGTAAAAGAGTCACATATCTTATACTTACAATTCATGATCTTATTCCTAGGATATTCAAGCTCAAGACATTGTTCTAGTGCCCCTAAGGTACACAAACATTGATTTCAAGACACATATAACACATTAGAGCTTGTTCTTAGCACTTTCAAGACATATAAAAGAGTTCTTACTCTTATACTCAAGTTATCATTTGAGTTCTATGGATATTCATGTTCAAGACCATTATTCTGATGCCCCTAAGGTTCCACAACACTTACTAGGACATCTTAGATTAAGGCTCAAGGCCTTGGTACAATTCTAACTTGATTGAGTTTGAACAACATTGGTTCAAGCAAGAAGGGGATTTCTGGCAGGCGGGCGGGCGCCTGTCCCAGACCAGGCGGGCGCTCGGTCAAGAATGTACAGGGAAATCTGGCGCTCGGCGCATACCAGGCGCGCGCTTAAAGTTCGACAAAACTTTTGTTCTAAAATTGGGCAAGCAGGCGGGCGCTCGGTAGTACCCCGGGCGGGCGCCTGGGCAATATTACAGCAACTCTCATTTCTTTCCCAGGCTTAATAATTGTCCGTCCCAAGCGTAGGAGTATACTTTTACTAATACTTAGGCAATACCCAGGATATTCTTTCAAGTGTATTTCATTCTTTTTACCGTCCCACAAATAATAGAATATTTTTTTTTATTCCATTTAAATATTTCACCGTCCCAAAAGTATAAGTATAATTTTCTAATATACTAATATACTCATTTATGGATACTTTCATTCATTTCACCGTCCCACAAGTATAAGTATAATTTTTCTAATATACTTGTATAAACATTTAATCAAGTTAATATTTCACCGTCCCACGAATATGAGTATAAATTTTATTAACACTTTATCATACACCTGGAGTATACTTTTACTAGTTCTATGAACATAGCATTAATAGACTAATACTCCCCTTGTCCCAAAATTACAAGTACCACAAAGATCATTCCAAATCACGAAATTAACAAGCACAAGTATCAAGAATAGCATATATGCATGTTATTACAAGCAAGGGGGAGCTAGTGACTTACCTACTCCGAAATCAAATTCACCCAAACTAATTTCTGTTCGGCAGGAAATGCTCTACTCACCGCCCTGATCATTTTGGTGCAATCGGATTTTGGAACGGAGTAATATTTAAGGCAGAAAGTTTGAAAGAACTTCTCGTGAAACGAAGGGAGTAAAAAATGGAGTAAGAAGGGACGGGGAGTATGCTCTTTATGAGAATGTGTTGGGTATGCCCACTTATATCTCAGTTTCAATGTAATAGGATTGATTAGATTTGATTGATCCATCACCTAAGTTTTATTTCATGGACTTTAGACCCACATGTAAGAAGTATTTATACTTCATTTTTTAGGTTGTCCATTGTAATAGAATAGGCTTAGGAATATGGCAAGAATATCAAGATTCAAGAAAATCACGAGTTTGAGCCAAGTCATGCGCCATGCGCCCAAGCGCCTCACTCACGCGCCGCGCTACGCGCCTCACAGTGCGTCTGCGCCTCATATGCGCCCGCAAAGTGTAACGCGCCTCTCTTAGCTCACGCGCCTTATAGTGATTTATTCACTCAGTGATTTATTGAAAATTCAAAGACTTGAAGAGATTCAAACTACGCCAATGATCTAACGGTGGTTAAATAACACGTATGCACCCGCATCTAAGGACACCTGTCCATAACGGTCATATTTGTGTTATGTGTCTAACGGCTATAAAAGGACACGTTCTCCACTCAATGAGCGACAGCACATCCGTCCTTTCTCTGACTCACCAAGGATTTCCAACGGCTAGTTTTTTGGGCCCTACTATAAATACCCCATAACTTCAACCATTTGAAGTTGCTAAGAATTTCAAGAATTTCTCTCTCAAGCATTTGTTGAAGATTTGAAGATTGCCTTTGTTATTTCCAGAATTCTCAAGAACATCTTCATAACTTCATCCTTAGCCCAGATCCTCAAGCAAAAACACTTTAGTTTTCTTGTGCTCTCAAACTCAAAGATCTAAAGAGCCTTGAATCTAAAATCACACACGCACCTCTTTAAGTTTGATCACTTAGATCTTTCTTTTAGAGATACACCGGTTATTGTCTAGGATTTGTTCTTTCATAGAATATTAGATCTTGAGTTAGTGTATAAGCTCAAACGATTGTAATTTGTAACACTCTCTCATTATATAAGATCTCCATTAGAAATCCAAGACTAACCATCTTGGTAGAAGACGTAGATCATTTCCCCGACCGAACCTCTCCAAATAGCGTGTACTTACCATCTTGCTATTTCCTTTCAAGTTCATATCATATCTAACTATTTGATTGTTTATTCATTGTAGATTGATTGATTGAACTGTGTTGTGTTTGTTATATCATTTGCATTAGTTTCTTATTTCACCCACTTTGAGCCAAAATACTTAGAGTGTGTGTGCGCCCCCTTTATCATACTTTGCGCCTATTTATATTACTAAATTCCGCTGTGCATTTCACTCACTCACATAGGCGCATATCATAACGCTTATTTGATAAAGTGCGCATTTGTAATTGAGTTTATCAAGGGTACGAAAAGAATTTTAAAACAGCTATTCACCCCCCTCTAGCTATTTTTCATACCCTTGTTGCCCTTTGGGACCAACAGAATGAGACTTATCACAAAGTCTCAGGATATATATTTGCAAATTTTCATAATGGCCCCTCAAGTTTCACTTTTGACAAAAAAGCCCTTCAAGTTTCAATTTGAGCATTTTAGCCCCTAAACTTTATTTTTCACAAATGACCCTAAAGTTCCAACTTTGAACACTTAGGACCTAAACTTGCTCAATTAGTTAAATAATTAATTCAAATAAAATAGCATATAAATATGCAAGGCAAGAATTTAACAGGAATTAGGACGGACGTTACATCACCACTACGCCATCTTCAGATATCGTACTAGCAAACCCATTATTTGTAAAGATCTATCTCGCCAACAGCACCAGACGTCACAACAACGTCGATATCTCCACCAACTTCACCATTGTTGTTTTGCGTTTTGATTTTAAGACAGAGAATTGGCTACATAAGAGTAGGGTGGGGATTGCAATTGCGGTTGATGGGTGGGGGTGGAGCCGAGAAGGTAAAATATGAGAGGGATAATTTGTTTGAGTTTCTTTAAGAATTAGGTTATAACCTGTTTATAAGGGGTGGCGGTAATTTGTTTTTAATTTTTAGGGCACGGATTTTTTTTATTTTTCCCTTCAAAATCATGTGTGAAGAAGATAACTTTTTTTTTTTTTTTTAAAAAAAAAAAAAAAAAAACAAAAGTTGAGTTTTTAATCAAATTTTTATTCGATTGCAACAAAATGCTAATGTGAGGGTTGCAAAATTCAATGTTGATAGCCCTATTGCAATTTTTGGCGAAAGACGGGACTAAATTGCAACTACCCCAAATAAAATATGATTTCAAATTAGAAGTACATGAGTTTTACTATCTTCAAATTGCTATTTCAGTTCTCAAATCTAAAGTTGAAATTTACGTATCATTTAAAAATATTTTCACTATGAAATTAGCATGTGACATAATAGTTTGCATTTATCAAAATATATTCATATTGTACTCTAGATTGTTGTAATCAAAACAAAACTATTAAAATCAATCTTTAATATTTGCATTTTATTCTTCAATACATCTAAAAAATTAAATAAACATCATATTTGAATAAGACTGTACTGAACATGAGAATTTCCATAGCCGAATTCAACAAAAAAAAAAACCAACAGAATAGCTCAATAAAACAATTCTGCAAATACATCACATGGCAAGGCAAAATATGGAAGAAATTAGCTTATCAAAACCAACTTTTTATCAAATCGTTACAGACTCTCATCTTCTAATTAAGTCATCTATTTCTATAGAAAGAGATTAATTAATTAATACTAATTACCTAATAAAACAATAAGAACAATAACTAAAACAAGGTGGATAAGCCACCAATGCCTTGCACAACTTGCTGCAAATCCTTGTTTCTCATAACATAATTTTCATAAGCTTCAGCTGCAGCTCTATTCACTACTATTAATTTCTTGCTTCTGTATATCACTCTCCATGCAAATTCATTGTCTATTATATACTCAACTTCTCCACTTTTCTCCCATTTATTTAAATGCCTTTGCGCTTTAAAACCCGTCCTCTAACATGTTTCCAGTAACCGCGTCACCGGATTCTTCCGAAATGTTACTGGTGTAATCATTGGTTGAAACATCTTTTTCACAACCTATATATACATAAAAAAGAACAGGTAAATGGCGTTGGTGACGATACTCGAGAAAAGTGGAATGCAAGTACACGCTTGACATACTCGAGGAAAGTGGACTGCAAGGGTAGACGAAGCGAGTTTTCTATAGAGCATAACTTGTGACTCAGTGTAGATGAAGATAGTCCTTATATCGATGAATCACAGTATCGTAGATTGGTTGGCCGTCTGCTCTATCTAATAATCACTAGGCCCGACATTCAATTTGATGTCAATCAGTTAAGGCAGTTTGTCATAGTACCACGGCGAACACACATGGATGTAAATATGCGTGTACTTCGTTTCCTAAGGGAACGGCTGTACAGGGTATCTTTCTACCAGCACATGGGGATTTACAGCTTGATGCATATTGTGATACTGATTGGGGTGCATGTCATATGTCTAGACGATCGTGCATAGGGTACTTCATATTGCTAGGGGGAGCTCCGGTACCGTGGCGGATAAAGAAACAGTCGGTTATATCACGTTCCTCCGCTGAGGCAGAATACTGAGCAGTGGCAACCACGGTTAGTGAGGTTACATGGTTTCTTTTGCTGCTCCAAGATCTCAAAGCAACACAACCACATGCCACACATATTTATTGTAACAATCAGGCAACTTGACACATTACCAACAACCCAGTCTTCCACGAGTGTACTAAGCATGTTGAGATGGATTGCTACTTTGTTCATGAACGATTGAAAGTGGAGACATTTTGCCTTGCAAAATATTGACTAATGATCAAGTTTTCACCAAACCCCTTAGAGCTAGACAATTTCGGTTCTTGGTTGGCAAGTTGGGCCTTCGCGATCTTCATGCGCCAACTTGAGGGGGAGTGAAAGATTTGATGATATCTCATCATATATTTCCATATATTTGGCTCACCATAACCGAATAATATGAGGGATTTAATTAGAGATTTGTGTTGATACATTATCTCATTCCTAGTTTATCTAGGTATTCTATATTTAGCCAATTAAGGGCTTGTCTGGTGAGTATTTTTTAAAATGAAGCTTCTTTTTTGACGCTACTATTTGGAGCGGCTAAAAAAGGCTAAGATTTTTAAAAAGCTTCACTTAAAAGCTCTCCATTGAGACGCTTAATTAGCAACAAAAAAAAAGATTCTTTTCTAATCTATTTTGAACGCACCGCTCTACTAGACAAGCACTAAGGTTCTAGTTGTATATAATATAACTCTCTCCTTGTACACGGTTGTAAGATATATAAAAAAATACAATTCCAATGTATTTTTCTTGTTCTTCCTTTATCAAATTCATCAATAACTTTTTCTTTGGTAATAACATAATGAAGCTCACCACAAATATTCCCCCTTCCCCCTTCCAAAAAATAAAACCAAAACGAATCTGAACAATGAATTTATTTCATATTTATAAATTTGACAACAAAATTACGCTCTTTAGATAATGACAAAAGTGTTCCAGATAATGGATAAGCAGAACTTATCTTCTCATGAAATTTAGATAAGTACTAATATTGGACATTTAATAATCGGTATGCAAAAGATACTCAACTTCTAATAATGAGCATTCATTAATATGCAAATAGTATCCTACCAAACAAACATATAGAATGAAATGAAATGTGATACTTATAATTTAATTTAGTTACATGTGTTTTTTTCAGGGCAATTTGCAAATGGATAACCTGAGTTTGTCTAAAGTTTGCAATCTCCAACCTAAAAGTTCAATTTTGCAAATTGGTTACTTAAGTTTGTCAATTTTTGCAATGCGATGAATAAACTAATTTTTCGTTCATTTTTTGACAGATCTAAACACATGTGCAACGCACATGACTTTTTAAAAGGGCAATCTTGGCAATTTTTGTAGGTGTTCAACTCAATCACCACATTGAAATTGTGTTTATGTCTGAAACTTCTCAGGACTACCCTTTTAAAAAGTCATGTGCATTGCACATGTGTTTAGGTCTGTCAAAAAATTAACGAAAAGTTATTATATTCACCACATTGCAAAAAATTGACAAAGTTAGGTAACCAATTTGCAAAATTGAACTTTTAGGTTGGGGATTGTAGACTTTTGACAAACTCAGGTTACCAATCTGCAAATTACCCGTTTTTTTCACTAAGCTGCAATGTGGCTTCCATTTTTTTTTTTTTTTTTTTTTTTGCAACTCCATTCCCCACTTTGATATTTTGATATTTTCTTATAATGTAATGAAAAATTGGTTAAAAGAGTTAACTTTTGTATAAAACCAGGTCATGTGCTTCGCACACAATCTTAAAAGGGGCAAAGATGACATTTAAATGAAAGGTTAATTTTTGTTAAAAAGTTTGTTCCTTAAACCTAATGGAACTAACGTTTTTTTTTTAAAAAAAAAAATTGAGTTAAAAAGTCATTACGTGCGACTATCTCAAAAAAACTTATTTTAAACACATTTATACGTATAAGTCTTTTTTATGACATTATTTATTCACAAATAATCAATATCAACAACGCCCATGACTATCACCACTCACCACCATCTTGCCACCACCTTCCCACAGTCATCAACCGCCATCACCACCACCACCACCACCACCGATTTCGGTCGAACATTATCCGATCTTTGTTGTCACCACCAGATTAACATTGGCCATCACCACTACGCCATCTTCAAATATCGTACCAACAAACCCATTATTTGCAAAGTTCTATCCTGCCAACAGCACCAGACTTCACAACAACGCCGACATCTCCACCAACTTCACCATTGTTGTTTTTCATTTTGATTTGAAGAAGAAGAATTGACTACATAAGATTAGTGTGGGGAAGGTAGGGTTGGCAATTGCGGTTGGTGGGTGGGGGTGGAGCAGAAGAAAGTAAAATATGAGAGTGAGAATTTTGTTTGGGTTTCTTTAAGAATTAGCTTATAACCGGTTTCTAAGGGGTGACTGTTATTTATTTTTTATTTTTAGCCCATGGGCAAATTTTATTTTTCCCTTCAAAATCATGTGTGAAGTAGATAACATGTTTTTAACGGAAGTTAAGCTTTTAACCATATTTTCTTTGGATTGCAACAAAATGCTAATGTAGGGAAGAGGGTTGCAAAATTTCAATCATGATAGCCATATTGCAATTTTTGGCAAAAGACGGGACCAAATTGCAATTACCCCAAATGAAATATGATTTGAAATTAGAAGTACAAAATGAGTTTAGGATAAATATAAAGTCACAAAAAAGTACCACAAAATTTGGGTTACAAAATGACGTGTCATGATTTCATTGGTGTTTTTAATTAAAGTGTGTCGGGTCCACTATCGATGCAACCAATAAAATATCGCCACCTCATTTTGTATCCTTTATTTTGTGAACTTTTTTTGTGCCCCTAGCATTGCCCGTTTTACTATCGTCAAATTGCTATTTCAGTTCTCAAATCTAAAGCTGAAATTCAGTTGTCATTAAAAAATGTTTTCACAATGACATTAGCATGTGACATACTCCCTCCGTCCCACCTCACTTGAGACTTTATTCCATTTTGGACCGTCCCACTTCACCTGAGACCTCCCAAAATAGCCATGATTTTATTATTTTATATTCAATCTACCCCACCCACTCATTATCTCTCTTCATTTTCCACTACACAATTCATTCAATCAACCTACTATTAACCCCACTCATTCTCTCTCTTTATTTTCTACCACACATTTTCCTTATTTTATTTTATTTTCTTAGTTATTGTCCCACCTCAAAGGTCTCAAGTGAGGTGGGACGGAGGGAGTATGCTTATAATCACTTTCAGAGATCATAAATCACTTTTGTGGTGTTTGGATGTCAAAACTGATTCTGCTTTTAAGCTATCAAAATGCAGAAAACTGCGTTTTGACAGAAGCATCCATGACCCAGCTTTTGCCAAAAGTGATTCTAAAAGCTGTTTTGGTATAATGTTTTACATTGATAACCTCTCATTCATATGTGCATTTACTATATCTATTATTTTAGAGTAAGGGATATTTTTGAAATTTATCATTCATAATCAAATTCGAACATGTGATATCCAAACATACTCATAATTAATAAATTAATGATAAAATAATCACTTATATTATAATCACTTTTTACGAATCACTTTACGAGAATCATAAGCAATCCCAAACCCACCCTAAGTTGCCAAATTCAACCAACAAAATCAGAAGAATATAAAAACAATTCTGCAAATACATCCCAAGCAAAAAATTGGAAGAATTTGCCTATCAAAACCAACAAATTATCAATTCATATATCATAATAGACTCCCTATTTTCTTAATTAATTCATCTCTTTTTACCGAAATAGAAAGAGATGGATTAATTTAATAATTATTTAACAAAACAATGAGGACAATAACTATAAAAAGGTGGATAAGCCACCAATTCCTCGCACAACTTGCTGCAAATCTTTATTTCTCAAAATGTAATTTTCATAAGCTTCAGCGGCAGCTCTATTCACTGCTATTAATTTCTTGCTTCTGTATATCCCTCTCCCTGCAAATTCATTGTCTATTATATACTCAACTTCTCCAGTTTTCTCCCATTTATTTAAATGTATTTGCACTTTAGACCCTGTCCTCTGGCATGTTTCTAATAACCGCGTCACTGGATTCTTCCGGAATGTTTCCGGTGTAATCATTGGTTGTAACATCTTTTTTACAACCTATATATACATAAAAAAGAATATTAGCAATGTTACGAAGTTGTCGTCTTTATGAAATTATTGAAATAAGAAATTTAAAGTAATACCTTTCCTGTAATATCTATGGAGAAATTAGTGTCAACTAATATGGCCCCAATTGTAGATTCAACAATGTCAGCTAAGACCTTTGGTGGATCTATCATTCCAAATGAATGCAGGGGATATAGAGCTATCCCTTCTTTGAATTCTCTAATCTGCACAAGAACCAAAAAAAAAAAAAAAAAAATTATTTCAAATAACTCATCATAATTATACAATTTCATATAATCCAATTAATATAAAATCTACAAAAAAAAAAAAAAAAAAAAAAAGACTTACTCGTTCATCTAGCATGGGTTTATCATGCCGCAAGTACTTATGCAAATTAAGCTTCAAGGCAACTCTCGCTAGTTTTTCAGTGTCCACATTAGCAGCACGCAGTGGGGTCCACTCGCCTGGTGTAAGATCAGGATATTCAAAGTATTGTTCTTTAGCCATCAACATAGTAAGTACAGAATCACCTAAATATTCGAGCCGCTCGTAGTTGTTTAAGCAATCATCCTTGTTGTACGATTTATCTGTCAATGCTTCTCTAAATAAAGCTTTGTTCTTGAACTTGTAACCTATTATTTCTTCAACTTCCTTCAAACTCGATTGAGTCATCAAATTGGACTCCAACTCGATTTTTTCTTCTTGCAAAATTGAAGTTTGAGATTCCGTCTCCACTTCCTGCAAAATTGGAGTTGACTCGACCTTTTCGTCCTTCTCTTCTTGAAAAATTGTCATGGCTATGATCAAGAATTAAAAGAGGAGATGATTATATATATATATGGATATGTATATATATATATATATATATAGAGAGAGAGAGAGAGGAGAATTGTTGGCTGACGATGTTGAGATATGAATTGGGAGAGAGAGAGAGATAAGTATTGAGGAAAGGGAGGAACCAAAGTAGGAAAACAGAGATGTGACGAATTATTTCTTGCCCCCAAAGTTAGTTATACCAAAATAGGAAAACCATTTAATTGTTAGATTAGGAAAATGGCCTTCCCGTTGATTTTTATTAGCAAAAGGATCAGTAATTGCTTCTATTATTCTGACTTTAAATTATGTAAACAAATAATTGATTATATTTTTCGTTAGTTTCCTTTTTATAGGCATAAAATAGTACAAGAACTGGGTCACATGTTTTTTTTTTTTTTTTTTTTTTTTTTTGTATGTGTTTTTTGTAATTTTAAATTAACTGCTATTTCCATACTATTAATTGCTCAATAATACATGAAATACTTAATTTTTTTTCAAAAAAGAAAAAAAAAAAATACAAACGCACCCAATTTATGATTCAACAACTTGAAGTCCAAATGAAAAATACATCAATTTCGTATTTGCATATGAGTTATGTTATTCAAACCAAATTCACCAATTGAATACGTCAAAGGCATGTTAATCAAAGAAGGGATATATCTGTTATTGATGACCGATGACATGGAGCTGATGTGGAAGAGAAAAAGATTTTTATGACTGTGTCATGCGTGTAGATGCTCTAAAGTTACAATCCATCACCGCAAATTAATAGTAATTCGAGAACTCTCTGAAATCTTCCAGACCTGATGCACAATATTCTACAGTTATATAATCATTACACAGCTGCATCAATAGCTAATTATGAAATAATACAGAATGAAAATATCAATCCAACTCTATCTATATTCACCAGAAACCAATGAACAAGTAACTGTAGGGAAGGAGAAAGAAACTATTTCCTCGTTAACTAAACCAGTTAAGTTAACGAGTATTAACGAGCATGTGATCCATCTCCAACAAGATCGCTTTTCATTATACTGTTATACGCGTCCTCAGCTGCTCTGTTTAATGCGATTTCCTTCTTGGCTTTGTACTCACCTTTTCCTCTGAGTTGGTTGTTGATGAATACTTGATAAGTTCCTCTCCGTGACCATTGATCCACAATCTTTATTTCAAGTTTATATTTTTGGCAAATCTCGTACAGCTTTGTTACAGGATTCGTTTGAAGCATTTCAGGTGTGATTAAGGGTTGCAGTAGAACCTTAGTCACCTATTATTATCGCAACAAAAGCTACATCAGAAGTCAATGAGTCATTAAAAAAAAAAAACTCCTAATTGCAGATGAAAGCACATAACCAAGGAGGAGAAGAATCCCAATTCTTATCCACAAGGTCAAACACAGAAGCTGGCTACTACCGTGAACATCTGCTAATCACCAAAACAAAGCCCTTCTCCTTCTTCCCCACTCCCCAGGCACAACACGCACACTTTCGTGTGTGTGTGTGTGTGTTTATGCATTCATGAATGAGTAATATGTATTTATGTATCTTACGTGAAGGTAAAGATAATAGCTGGGTTTGGAAGATGACAAACAGGCAATGCTTTGGGAGTTAGTATGTATAGAATAAATCAATAAAAAGTCAATTCAATTATATCAAGCAAAGAAGAATTCCAGACAGCAAGAATCTGGGATCTGGAGAATACTCCCTCTCCGTCCCACGCGAATTAGGACAAATTTCCATTTTGGGTGTCCCATTTGAAATAGGATAACCCCAAAATAGAAATATTTTCTTTAATGGGACCCACATTCACACTCACAACAACTTTCCACTCATTATTCTCTACCCCACTTTCTCTCTCCTACCCCACTTTTCATACTCACAACACCTACTCCATTAATACTTTTCCTTGATGCCCGTGCCCAATTCAAAATCCTATTTTAAGTGGGACGGAGGGAGTATATAATACAGAAGTTGATACATTGTTTCTGAATGGTTTACTGTGAGGGGCAAAGCATTGCTCTAAATTGAGTTTGCCCGAAATAAAAAACTCACTGGCAAAACAATATTGGTAGAAGACAAGCATGGAAAGAAAATACAGTACTTTTTAGTTTTTCTTCACTTTTATTATGAATTCGGACTAACCATGAATAAGGGAAGGTATTGGTTTCTCCCCAGAGGATGATAAAAAGAAAGACCTTTACTGAGTCAAATTCTAACCTGGCTCTTGTTTAACTCTTAACCTCAAAGTTCCTTACATCCTCTAAGTTCTATTTGAAACCACCCAACATCACATAACGAATCAAACTATCAAAAATCTACAAACAGAAATTGTACACACAACATGTCATTAATGATCTGAAGAAAAAAACACAATCCTATCAGGATATAGAATTTAAATTGAAAATTGTGATCAACGTTATTATTTAGTAAACTTGCAATTAGGTAAAATGAATCAAAATATATCATTCCCTTAACCTCAAACTTAAACAAATTTATAAAATATACAGCCCGATGGAAGATTGCATGGATCTGATAACCGCATAATCATCCTAAATCACAAGTTCAACTAATAACCACAACTTAAAAACAAAACTATTCCCCTCGCATAACAATCGTTTCAACCGTATGAATAATCATTGACATAGCGATAATGAAATATATATGGATTCATTGAAATATATATATATATATAGACACACACACATTCCCCATCCCATAACAATGTACACACTTTTGAGTGTACGAAAATTAAGGAGGGATAGTAGTGGATAATTGTTGCAAGTATGAAAACTGAGGTAGGAGAGAGAAAGTGGGGTAGGGAATAGTAGTGGATAGTTGTTGTGAGTATGACAAGTGGGTCCCATTAAATAAAGAAATATATAAAATTTTCATTTTGGGAAAGTGTGACTTATCAATGGGATGCCCAAAAGGAAGTTTGTGCACATTGTTATGGGACGGAGGGAGTATACAGCACAAGTAGGACTAGAGATATGTGCACGGAGATTAAGAAGAAATATTATTATGTACAAAAACTTGAAGTAGTGGAGGAGGGGTTGTGAGTATGAAAAGTAAAGTATGAGAGAGAATGAGTGGTAGGAATAGCAAGTGGATTGTCGTTGTATGCATGACAAGTGGGTCCCTTTGAATAAAAAAGTATACTAACTTTACCATTTTGGGTAGTCTCAATTGTGGTGGGACGGACCGAAAAGGAAAGAAGTCTCACTTGTGGTGGGAGCGGAGGGAGTATAGCATAGGGTCAAAAGTCTCAAAGTGATCCGATGTTGCAATTTCGTACTAGTTATAAGGTCTTGACTGACATTCATTAAGATCTAGTCGTTAAATGATCACATGCTATGTATGAGCAATTTTCAGGCTCTTTTTTTTTTTTTTTTTTTTGCACTTCATTTTGCACTTTGTAAGAGATGAACTGCAACTTAGATCCCAAATTTCCTAACTTCATTTATACAAAAATCAAGAGAAGAGAACTTGGCTGCTGATGTAACTCAGATTACCCATCCTAAAGTGATTCCTCGAAAGAAAAACTACACTCCATTACTCCCTTTACCATAAACAATAGACCCTCTTTCCTTTTTGGTTCGCCCAAAAATATAACTCAATTTCTATAACTTAGGTTTCAAGAAGGTACATGTAAGTAAAGCTACATTCAATAAAAGTTTGACTTATCAAATGAGACTATTTTTTGGGGGGCGGAAGGAGCAACATAATGCTGGATGGAAAGTAATACCTGCCACGTAGTATCAAGTGAAGAATTGCTGTCTTCGAAGACAGCTCCTATAGTGGATTCAACAATATCAGCAAGAACCTTTGGAACAGCAATCAGCCCATGGGAATGCAATGGATGATTTGGTAGAGCATTTATAAAGGTGTGAATCTGTATAAGCTACTAATGTCAGTAAACGAAATTTTTTCAAGAGTATAAAATAACCTGCAAATTAGCTCCCGACCAAAGGCAATAAGAAGATACTCAAAGAAGAAGATAAACATTCTATACTGCAGTGACCTGAACACCATATCAGAAGATAACAATCACGTTAAAAACGTATGGATTGAGTCAAGGTTACCTGACAGCATAAAAAATAAAAAATATGAAGAAAGTCTTGAAAAGTTTTGGTCATTTTCCTAAAGCTCAGTGCATGGTACAAGTCAGTCATTATACACAGTAGAAATTTGCTCGGGTCTTTTCAGAAAGCTAGCTTCTAAGAAAAGAAACTCGGAATTTGCAAAAAGAGTATTGAGGCTACCACTGAAGAGAGTTAAATCTTCGAAGTGGTCGCAGATTTTGAAAATTACAATTTTATTCCTTACACAAAATTTAACATATAGTAGCAGCAAAATACTAGAACTGTATAGAAGGCGACATCAAATTATATGGCATACCTGCCACTGACGAAGCATTGAGCAGACCAGACAACATGTTAAACTTAAAGAAACTTAAAGAGCGCATTAGGATGTTAAATGAACTACAAACCAGTTAGGAAGCAATAAAACTAAATATCTTTTTCAGAGATATGGTGAACATCAGAATGAAAAGATTGACAAAGCATCTCACTTGTTTTCTAAGCAAAGGTTGTCCATGACGTAAATACTTGTGGAACTTATGCTTGATGGCAGCACGGGCCAGCTTCTCAGTGTCCACATTAGCAGCACGAAGAGGAGTCAACAACCCCGGAGGAAGACTTGGGTATACGGAAAACTGTTGTTTTGTGATTAAAAGATTTAGAACTGAGTCACCAATGTACTCAAGCCTCTCATATGAAACACAATTCTGACAAGTTGGGTGTGTAAAGGCTTGTTGCAACAAGATTTTATTCTGAAAATTATACCCAATAATCTCCTCTACTTTTTCAAGAGTTGCTAATGATTGAGTCTTCAAGATGCTTTTTCCTTGTGACGATACTATTGCGTTGCCAGCACCTTTAGCACTCCTGATACTCCCAAAGCAAACCCTTGAAAAACAAAGTTCAAAATCAAATCATTACTCCACTCATCACTATACATAGAAAATGCTTATAGTGGATCTTTCTAGATGCAGGTATAAACTATACCAGTTTGACAAAGGAAAATAGAGAGAGGGAGAGGATTCTTTCACGGGACATACACATAGATTATGTGTGTAGTAATGATGGACCAGGATATTCATTGTGGAATCATTTTGCCGATTTCTGTCATTGCACCAGTCCTTGATTAACATGTGCATTTTTAAGTATGATCTTCCTATCGCCTAGTCCGTAAAGTCTCCCCAATACATAAACAAATTGTGCATATTTCCATTACATTCATATGACTTTTCAAACTTAAGTTTTCTCCAACATGTAACAGAAATCATTACTCGATATTCAAAATCCATGCACACAACTATGCCATTTATTTTCATCTATGTGTGTGTAAGAAGAAACACCCCGGAACAACACACCACCATCACCACCCTCCCTGCCCAACACAGAAACAAGTGTGGTACACCTGTTAAACAACGACCCACAGTCCTTGCTGTTTAACTAAACTCATATTCTCCAGAATGTGGGCACGCCTGATCCGAATACAATTAATTAGTGATTTTTTCTAAGTGATACCCTCAAGATTTCGCAATATCAAAATCCAAAATTGCAACCTGAATGTGACATTAGTTTGCATTTAAATTAACCCAAAATTTCCTTCCATGTGGGTGTGAATGGTTGCCCCTCAACTGTTTGTTAAAAGGACAAGCACAACTTTTGCAAAAAAAATTACCTTAATTCCTAACAAACTCGTTTCTCAATCATCCAAAAACTGTACAAACTAAATAATCGAATAAAATAGTGATCAACACATATTAGGATTTAAAATACGATAGAAATGCATTAGTGATCAACACATATTAGGATTTAAAATACGATAGAAATGCATTCATGTAAGGAAAGGGAGAGATGTAAGCGTACCTGCGGAGACGTTTGAAGTATTTAACGGCAAACCAGGTCTTGGCCGGAGAGAGGAACGACTGCAACCACGACGATGAAATTGACATCAATAAAATGTAAATCTGAAATCCTCATTCAAATTTCTCTCTCTTTTATTTGATCGCTCGCGCTCTCTTCCTCAGTTGAATCAGACGTCTCCCCTCCCCTTAACTGAGTTTAGTGCTAGTGTTCAAATATTACTTCTCGCTATTAAAGGGGTATGTATTTTCTCAAAGGGTGTTGTTATATACACCCGTAAAATTTATGAATACACCCGTAGTATGCTTGAAATTTTAGATGGTACAACATTGTAATGCACTGTTACGGGTGTATTCATAAGTTTTACGGGTGTGTATAACAACACCCTATCTCAAAAAGCCCATAAGTTAAATGTTTTTTTTTTTTTTTTTCCCAAGGTTCATGCGTAGTTTGAGACAAGTCTCTTAGACCATGTTTAATGGTGAACCAATTTTGGTTCACCAAGTGCAATTTTGTGAACCAAATTTGGTTCATGGCAATTAGTGGTGAACCAATATTCATTAATGGCCATGAACGAAAATTTTCGTTCATTTCGTGAACGAAAATTGGTTCGAGCTATATGTGTATTTTGTAATTTTGACATTTTTAAATTATATTATTTAAATAAATATATTTAAAATGTTTATGATTTATTTTTCTCTATAAATAGAGTCTAATTTTATAATATTTGACAAAATTTTAATATTTCACTATTTAAAATTAATTTTTTTTAAAAAAAAATTTGTATATATTTGACACAATTTTAATATTTTATATATTTAACTTTTCTCTTGCGCCAAACGACGTCGCTTATGTCAAAATACCAAAACGTTCACTTTCTTTTTTGTATTTTAATTTTTTTCATGTGTGTAATCCTTTAAATGTCGTAATTTGATGTTTATTTATGAATGTTTAATTTTTAAAATTGCACAATTAAGTAAAACAATAAAATAATTAATTAATTATTTTTTTTAATGACATTAATAAAAAAAATTATTTAGTTATTTATATTATTAATTTTATAACATCGAATTACTATTTAGAAAATATATTTGTGAACGAATATTCGTTCACCACTACAGAATGTGAGCTGGTGTGAACGAAATTTCGTTCACAAGCCAGTTTCATTCACGTGATGATGAACGAATTTTTCGTTCACTATTAAGCATGCTCTTAGGGGTGCAAGTCGCTCAGTCCAAACTGCGATTTGAGATCAAACTAATTTGGTTCGGTTTTTAAGCACAAATGGTTCGGTTCGGTCTCAAAAATTGGTAAACCGCGTGGTTCGGTTTGGTTTGTGGTCTGAACTACCAGACCAAACCGCTAAACCACATATATTAGTCATATATTTGTATGTAAAGTATCATCTACCTTTGAATTATTAAAAAAAAATCTAAATTACATTAGATTATTCCTAACCCCGTGTTTCATCTTATTCATATTCATTTCCTCGTGTGTTATATTGTTGAGGCACATAGTAAACAAAGTTCTGTAGTGTGTTCACTTCTTTCGGGTAATTTATTCGTTAAAATAGTATTCTTCTTTTGAATTTTCTCTTTTACACAGGTCTAAACCATGATTTGATTCGTGATATGAACCACTGTTTAAATGGTGGTTTGAACTAGGGCTGTTATATGAACCGAGCTGGCTCGAGCTCAACTCGGCTCGGCTCGTGAAAGCTCGAGCTCGAGTCGAGCTCGAACCGATTGTCAAGCTCGTTTTTGTTATCGAGCCGACCGTGTTCGGCTCGTTTAGCTCATTAAAAGCTCGAGTTCGGCTCGATAAGCTCATTAAAATTGAAATTTTGTTTTCGAACGGCTCGATAAGCTCGAATTCGGCTCGATAAGCTCGTTAAGACCATATTTTTCTTAAAAAAATGTCTAAGCTCGAGCTCGGCTCGTTAAAACTCGAGTTCGATACCGACTCGAGTTGTTCGCGAGCAGCTCGCGAGCTCAATTCGACTCGAGCTCGAACAAACAAGTGGGCTCGAGCTCGATAAGTTTTAAACGAGCTCGAGCTCGACACCCCAAAGCTCGACTCGGCTCGGCTCGTTTACAGCCCTAGTTTGAACCACGATCTAAACCGCATTCTAGACCATGGTCTAAATCATAGTTTGAACCGCGGTCTGAACCACATTACTGAACCGCGGTCTGAGCCAAACTATTGCGGTTTAGTTTGGTTTGGTTTGAACTGTTTCGTGGTTCGGTTGGTCTGAAATTTTCTCAAACCGATGACTAGTGGTTCGGTCTCTTAAATGGCTGAGACCGAACCAAACCGAACTATTTACACCCCTAACGTCTCTCAATCATTTCCGTAAGGTCCATCCGCACCATCACTCTCAAAGGGCTTTTGAGTAATAAAATTTTGACTTGTGGACTTCTTAGAAATAAAAAAAATTCAAGGTTTGTATTAAAAATTATGGATTGTTTAGACTTGAGAAATTAATCCATTATCTCTTATGAACGCTTTGGAAACGCATATTACTTGCGCGACTAAAGACATGGATGTAGCTAAAATAAAGAGAACGTAATTACTGATGTCGATTAACAAAGGTAACATACTCTGTTATCTTTTTAAACAACATCCACATTATTCCTTTAACTGAAAATAGATTTGAAATATATTTGTCAAATTAAAGTACGCTAATTTACTTGTGAGTTTTGGAATAGTAATCTTGGTAATATTCGTTATTGTGTTATGTACTATACAAAGCCATCTCGCAAATGGCATTGGCAATATTAACTTTTTAAAGGTCAGTTACTTTTGTTGTTAAAATATACTCCATCCGTTCCAAAATAATCTTCGCGTTTGGGTTTGACTATTCAAACTTTTTTAAGAACATGAACACTTGTTTCACTATGTTGTGTCTATGCACTTTTAAGCCCAAATTGTAGAAATGAGAAGAATTTTTTTGAGAAAATGAGAAATGACTAATGAGAAGATCATTTTGAGACGGATTTTTTTTTCAAAAGTCCTCTAATTAAAACAATTTCTTTAAAAAGGACAGACATTTTAGTTTATTTCTCTCAGGTCCACTTGGTGGAATATTTATTTCTATTAGGTCCATGATTTGTTTTAATGAAATACAGTAATCTCAAAACTACCCCTCCCACCCAACCCTAATACGTAAACCCTCCTCCATCTCCATCTGCGTCATTTGTTTCTCTCCTTTTCTCTCAGCCGTCACCCACTCTCTCTCTCTCTCTCTCTCTCTACTCATCCGGTGAACTCCTATCTCCTCCGGCATCCTCCTTCTCCTCCGCGTTGTCTTTCTCATCCGGCATCCTCCTTCATCCAGCGACCCCACCGGCACTCACACATCTTCGATCTGCAACCCTCTCTGTAACCGGAGTTGTTTCCGACAAGCATCACCGAACCATCATCTTCTTCGGTAAGCTCTTTATCCTCTTTTTAGCAGCCGGAGGAGCCGATGTCACGTGTGGCTGTGGTAGCGCAGACGGGGATGGCGGAGACAGCGACGGCGGAGACGGCGACCGTGGAGTCAGAGCATTTGAAACTTGGGTCGAGAGATTCTCAACAGGAGTGACATCCCTGTTTACATAATTTTGCCTATCAAGTTCTTTCCAGCTCCGGCGTCGATAAGGATGATCCGAATTCCAAACCCGGTAACTATTCAAATGGGTATCGTCGGAGAATCTCCATAGATCACCTCCGATAGCTGATAATTCACGTAGATCGAGATAAGAGCGACGACTTCTACTTCTCCGCAACCCACCAACAGTTTGATAGGAAGAAAAATCATAATCCCTTTCATCTTCATACATACCTAAGTTTATTAAGAAATCCAAATGCCAATGCAAACAATACCAACACCAGATTAATCCTATCCCAAGTCCTTTTAACGAAATTTGGTGTAAAATTTTGAGAATAATGTCTAACAATTGAAGGAATAACAAAGAACAAAAATAGAATTGCAGCTACCAATAAGAGCAAAACCAACGTTTCTGAGCTGAAGAAAATTGCTGATAAGCGGCGGCGGCGGCGGAGATTGGAGGAGCTTCGTAGCCAAAATGGGGACCTTGGGTAATCATCATCATTGCTATCTTCTTCCATGACTTGGAAGTTGAGACTTTCTTTGGAGGGGAATAATGGAAATCTTTCTTTGGTTTTAACGTTTTGTTATGTGGCGCCGCATAGTATTTATTTATGACAAACATCCAATTTATGAGTAGGTTATGAAAAAAAACATACTCTCTCCGTCCCGGAGTAAGAGTCCTACCATTCATTTGCACGCTTATTAATAAATATTGGAAGTGATGTAAATGTTGTGAGTGTAAAAGTAAAGTAGGAGAGAATAGTGAATTGATTGGTATTGTGAGTAAAAAAGTAAAATAGGAAAGAGAATGAGTGGGGTGAATAGTAAAGATTCTTTGCCATTTTAGGAATAGGACTCTTACTCTGGGACGTACCAAAAAGGAAAGTAGGACTCTTACTCTCGGACAGAGGGAGTATTTTATTTTAATGATTGGTAAAACGTGTTTTTGTAAAAGATGTTATAAAAACAATCGGTGATATTTTTGTAAATAACTAGCAAACTTTGTAAATGTCAATATTACAAAGTGCAAGTTATTCTAACTGGCATATATAAACACCGCCACTAGCACCTTTCATAAGTGTCAGTGGTATGTGCTTATTGTTAGAAATATTACACCAATATTGAACAGAAACAGAAATAAAGATTACAACAAAACAAAATACAGAAACGGGAAAAGAAATTGTTAATGGGTTTGTCCGAGTCGTGTAAACCAACACTGTCCTTAAGACAAATTCGCCCCCCCCCCCCCCCACCGGTGTTGTGCTTGAGGATACGTTGGACGCCTGTCTCCCAGGATACAACGGACGGACCGGACAGCGACCGCACAATAGTGCCTCCGGCGAACTTCGATGTGCCTGAAATAAGTCACCACGAAAAGAGCAGGAGGGCCAAGAAAAACGCTAAAGCAAAAGTATGTGAGACTGTTGAAAATGTGTGTCTAAAATGGTTGTCGAAAACACCATTTTATACTGCTCAAAAAGATCCCATTAATCACACAATTAAAACTGGAATAAATAGAATTAATGTTGCTGTTACAAAATCAATTCTGTAATGAATGGCTTTTATTTTGACTGTTACAAAATCAGTCCAGCCGAGAATTCAAAATGGGGACGGAAAAAATAATTAAAAAGTGAGCTTGCCCGCTTAGGCCATTTCGGAGCTGCATTCGTGTCCGGTGGTCCGAGGCATAAATCGACAAATTTTCAACTAAATTTGCACCCCCACCCTGCGCACCCAAGCGCGATAGAGAGCCTCTAGTCTACACAATCTTAACCCATACAAATGGTTAATTGTATTTAAACTAGCTCACATTTTTATTCTAAACCAATGTGGGACAAGTTCACTTGACTTTACCCACAAATGGTCTTAGAACATTATTTCCCTCATTATCCCATTTGGGATACCCTTTTAAAAGGAAGGAGCCTAGGGAATTTTTCCCTTCCCTTTCTATGTGGGATAGTTACCCATTCCCAACTCACCCATTATACTTTGAGCATTCCAATTCCTACCTTCCAATAAATTGGACACACCAATTTATGTAGGAATTAATAAATCCACATTGAATCATAAAATCAATAAAAGATTTTTCTAAGGAAACGCGCGCAATTTCCTTCACACATTTACACATTTTTCCAACACTTTTATGCTATAATATAAATACATGTTAAATTATTATAATAATATTTTTAACAATTCAATGCACAAAATATCATTATTCATCATGTTCTAATTCTTCGGAAAGGTGGGAATAGAGAAATCTTCCATCAAAATAAAGTTCGTAAGAATGAGAATTTGGTTGAAGATTTTTGGGTTAATAGGAATAACCTTTTCCTTGTTTTGAGATAAAGATAGGTGTTAATAAATGTTAATATGTGTTTAGAAATTCTAGTATTAGTGTTTACACATTCATTTAAGATTCGTCGTTATATGAATAACCTTTTCTTCATTTGACATGACTCTCAGTGTTTTTATAGGTCTCTGGCATGGCTCTCAATATTTTTATAGGTGTTTGACATGGCTCTCAGTGTTTTTAAAGGTTTGTCACATGACTCTCAGTGTTTTTATAGGCCTATGACATGGCTCTCAGTCTTTTTATAGGCCTGTGACATGGATCTCACTATTTTTATAGGTCTCTAACATGGCTCTTAGTGCTTTTATATGTCTAAGTCATGGCTCTCAGTGTTTTTATACGTTTGTGATATAACTCTTAGTGTTTTTATAGGTTTGTGACATGTCTCTCAGTGTTTTTATAGGTCTGAGACATGTCTCTCAGTCTTTTTATAGATCTGAGACATGTTTCTCAGTTTTTTTATAAGTCTGACTCATGTCTCTCAGTCTTTTTATAGGTATGAGACATGTTTCTCAGTCTTTTATAGGTATGTGACATGACTCTTAGTGTTTTTATAGGTCTGCGATATGTCTCTCAGTGTTTTTATAGGTCTACGATATGACTCTCGGTGTTTTTATACGTTTGTGACATAGCTCTTAGTGTATTTATAGGTATGTGACACGTCTCTCAGTGTTTTTAAAGGTCTGCGACACGTCTCTCAGTCTTTTAATAGGCATGTGACTTGTGTCTCAGTTTTTTATAGGTCTGAGACATGCCTCTCAGTCTTTTTATAGGTATGAGACATGTATCTCAGTCTTTTATAGGTATGTGACATGACTCTTAGTGTTTTTATAGGTCTGCGACATGTCTCTCAGTGTTTTTATAGGTCTGCGACATGACCCTCGGTGTTTTTATAGGTCTGAGATACGCCTCTCAGTGTTTTTATAGGTCTGAGATACGTCTCTCAGTGTTTTTATAGGTATGTGACATGTCTCTCAGTATTGTTATAGGTATGCGACATGTTTCTCACTGTTTTTATAGGTTTGCGACATAGTTCTAAGTGTTTTAATAGGTATGTGAGATGTCTCTCAGTGTTTTCATAGGTCAGCGACACATCTCTCAGTGTTTCTATAGGTCTGAGATATGTCTCTCAGTGTTTTTATAGGTCTGAGACACGTCTCTCAGTGTTTTTAGAGGTCTGAGACACGTCTCTCAGTGTTTTTATATGTATGTGACATATATTTTAGTGTTTTTACAAGTCAGAGACATGACTCTCAATGTTTTTATAGGTTTGTGACATGTATCTCAGAGTTTTTATAGGTCTGCCGTATGACTCTAAGTGTTTTTATAGGTTTGTGACATGGCTCTCAATGCTTTTAGAGGAATGTGATATGTTTCTAAGTGTTTTTTTTTTGTGTATGTGACATGTCTCTCAGTGTTTTTATAGGTATGTGACGTGGTTCTAAGTGTTTTAATTGGCATGTGACATGGTTCCAAGTGTTTTTATAGGTATGTGATATGATTCTAAGTGTTTTTATTGTTTTGTGACATGGTTCTAACTGTTTTTATAGGTATGCGATATGATTCTAAGTGTTTTTATAAGTAAGTGACATGACTTTCAATGTTTTCATAGGCATGCGACATGTCTCTTAGTGTTTTTATACGTTTATGATATGACTTTTAGTGTTTTTATAGGTTTGAGACATGATTCTCAGTGTTTCTAAGAGTCTGAGACATGAATCTCAGAGCGGGATGGAAATATGACCTGAAAATATGGTCTGGAAAGGGGGAGCACCCTTATAAGGGGTAGTTAGGGGTATTTTTGGCTATTTTTGTCCATTGGGCTTTTGAACAATTAGAAAAATATTGTGTCTTCTTTAGAAATAAAATTTAGAATGAAGGGCTTTTAAGAAAATGTCCCTTTTGGGACGGAGGGAGTATTAAAATTGACTTAAATTTTCGTTACAAACTCAAAACATAGTAATAAATAGAGTACTTAATGTTTTTGCCAAATTTTGCAATTCAACTTAAAGAATAATAGTTTGGGCAAAATGGAATATGATTGCAAGCAATTCAAGATCAATAGAACACGGTGTTTAACGAGGAAAGCCCTTGAACAACTTGTTCGCCGGCAAAAAACCTCAAGATGGAATTTTATTAGTATTGACTTTGGAAATACAATGAATTGAAAGAACAAAAAGTGATTACTCCGAGAATGGAAGATCGTGAGTATGTGTGCATTACAAAATGTGTCAGCTATTTATAATGAGAGTTTAAATATGAATTAGTAGGCTTTTCCAAGAATCTCGGGAGGTTAGTTGAAGATTATCTTCAGCCGTTTGTGATGATAAGGTCTTCAATGTTTGAATGAGTCTTCCATTAGGTCACGTTGAGTTCGGTAATCCATGTGATCGCTCCCTGAAAAATAGGAATAAGTTTACCAGCAAAAAACGTGTGTATATAATCAAGATGCTTGACGTCAGGATGCAGGATGACGGGACAAGTTGAATACTTCAAGATGCAGACATGATGCAGATTTTTACTCCCAAACAATTGCCCCTTAATTTTTGATCTTAAAAGGGAATTTTTGAAGGTAAAAAATTAACCCTCAACTGCTGGCACCCATTATCCGCATTAAATGTCGTGATGGGGTAGTTTCATAGGTGAGTAGGCTTTTTGAAACCTCTTGGAACTATATAACCGTCTACTCCTATTTAAGGCCGGCTTATTGACTTTCCCTTATTCTCGAAAACAAATCACAAGGGTTTCTAGCACCTTCTTCAGTTTGCAGAGGTGAGTTCTTTCTCTCTAAGATTTTCGCTCTTTTTCTTAGAATGGCTAGTGATCTTCCTACTGGGTTTACTTGTCAAGGGTTTATAGAACACCCTGATGATGAAAGGTGTGAGTTAACAAGTGCTGATGTTGAAAATTTGAAGAAATTTTTTCCCAAAAGTGCCGAATTCCTTGACCTTAATGCCCTCATGACCTCTGACTGTGCTTCTACTGAATGGCTTTGCTTTCTTGAATATCCTTTCCTGATTGGTCTCACATTCCCTTTTCCCCCTTCGATTATCCGCTTCTTTGAGGTAACTGGTTTGGCCTTCGCCCAGTTGATGCCCGTAGGATGGAGGAACTTAGTTACTTTAGAAAGTTTGAGCGCTGAGATGGGGTTAAGGGTTGGTTTGGAAGAACTAGGATTTTGCTATGACTTGAGGTCACATGGAAGTAAGAGGTTTGGTTTTAGGGTTAAGACTAAGGCAAATAGCTTGGTAACGGATTCAATTGACAAGGACAGAAAGTGGAAGAACATGTTTTTCTATGTTAAGAAGTTTACCTTGGAGGGAGTGGGAAAGATAAACTCTTTTTGGTTGGATGAAGGTAGGGCCACATTGATTTCTTGATTTTGCCATTGACAAGGTTTTGATTTTTACTCTGTATTCTGACAACTTGGTTTTATTTTGCAGCTTTGAAGTTGGATGAACTCTTTCCAAAACGCTCAGAGACTTTTCATGTGGTCAATACTGTTTGTGCTTTATCTCTCAAGAAGCGTAAGTTTGTACGTCCAGCCTCATTGGTTGAGCAAGGGGAAGAAGAAGTTGAGGAAGAGAAGAGCTCTAGTAAGACCTTACAAGTTGATCCAGGAATGTCTTCAGGTAAGATTTCTTCTTGAAATCTGCTTTTCAAGTCTGCTTATTTCTACTTAATAATGGGTTATTTCTGCAGCTACTCCTTCTCAAACTAGCATGGGTGGTGTTAGCAGTCTGATTGCCAGGTTCAAGAGGCCCAAGAATGAGGATGTCAAGCCACCCCTTCCCAAGGTTGAGAGCTCTAAACCTAAATTATTGATTGGAGATATGGTGTCTTTCAAGAAGAGGAAGAGTGAGATTGTAGATATTGATGCTGCAGAGCCTATTGAGCAAGTATTAGTGCAGAAGGTAAATAGAGTTTTTTACTTTGTACAAAATCTTAGTGTTTGAATATTTGTAATAACCGAGTGCAGATTGTAGGTACATGATGCTACAAGCATGTTGGCTAAGGAGGTTCAACTTTGGAAGGGTAAGGCTCAACTGTCTTATCAAGATAAGCTTGAGGCTGAGGAGAAGCTGCTATCTGTGCAAAAGGAAAAGGATTCAAGGGTTGCTGCTATGGAGTTTGAAATCAAGAAGAAAGATAAAGAGATTAGAGAATGGGTAATGAAAGTTGCTGAGATGAATAAGCTGAACAGGGCCGCTATGGAAGCACTTGAAGAACGTATGACCAGGGAAGCTGGAAAGATGGTATTTGAAGCGAGGATCCAAATGATAGAGGAGTATCAAGCTGGAAAGCATACAGAGTGGAACTTGGAAGATGAACAGGCTTCACTCAAAGGAATCCAGGATGAGGAAGCTGGAGAGGTGAATTCCAAACCCCAAGAAATTGTTGTTGAAGAACAGGTTGATGATAATCAGGAGAATAAGGTTGATGGAGCCACCTGAAAGGTAATTTTCTATTTTCGTTTGTCCTGCAGGGTAAGATGTTAAAACATTTTGTTTTTATGTTTTTGGTTTTATCAACGAGGGGGATGTCCTCGTAAACAATTAGATAACTTAGGATGTAATGGTTTTTGTTTGGACAACCTTCATGTTGCATTGTGGTCAACTCATGTCTTGTGATAGCATGGGTTAGACCTTTTGAATGGTTTAGTTTAAAATAGTTCAGTTTGTTGAACTTTCTCTGTTTATCATGGTTGTAAAAATGATTGACCTCCCAGGACATTACATTTTGGTAACGTAGGCAAGGTAGAAATAGAGATGCCGCTTGTTTGAAGTTGACTTCTAAAATGTATGATGTAACATGTTAATGCTAATAGTAGGAATGAAAAGATGTTTGAATTTTTTAAACTTTTGTCTTTGGTAACACGTTAATGTTACAACCAATTGTAAATGGCTTGAGTTCACAATTTGTCTAAGTGCAAGATGGTAATCAATATGTAATAAATACACTGGCCAACTTACAATTTAGACAAATATGGAAAACGTGCGCACGGGCGAAGGTATATGAACCTTAAACTTTAAGAAAGACGTATAATCTTTAAAACTTTGAAAGGTGAAAACCTTTAAAACCTTAGTACTAACTTCAGCAAATAAAGCATAAGATTTAACATTAATATGCTTACTTGAACATTCGTGTAAGTTAGGCTTTCATCCAGCATGATGTCAGTAAGTTTGACTAATTTCATCTTAAACAGTCCAAGTTGTTGTCTCTGGCAATTCGTCTGAACATATTGACCTAGTTGACCTGTGTTGGAATTTTGAGTTGCCCTTGCAAACCAAACATATGTTAGGGGTGGGTGTTAGCTTGGCTAACACCCCTCCGATGCTTAAGTCGGTAAGTGTTCAGGAAAGATTAATAATTTGAAATAACAAAATTGAAATAAAGCTCAAATAAATCATACCTGATCTTTGGAATTGAGTGGACAAGCTACAACTTACATGTAATAAGCTTTAAGATTGACTGCATTCCAACTCCTTGGTATTCTAATTCCATCCAAGGTGGAGAGCCAATATGCACCTTTACCAGCTTCTGCATCAACAAGGTAGGGACCTTCCCACTTGGCTGCAAGTTTGCCTGCATTCAGTTCCCTTGTGTTCTGAAAAACTTTTCTGAGCACCATGTCTCCAATTTGAAATCTCCTAATGCGCACATTCTTGTTGTAAGACTTGGCAATTCTCTGTTGATAGGCCGCCATCCTGATCTTGGCCAAATCTCTTAGTTCATCAATAGTATCAAGATCTTCTGCAAGTATTACTGGTTGTCCTCTGGAGTTATTAAACCATATCTAGCTGTTGGGATAGAAAATTCTACTGGAATTATGGCTTCAGTCCCATAAACCAAGGAGAAGGGAGTTTGGCCGGTTGCATTCTTAGGGGTTGTCCTATCTGCCCATAGTACTAGTGGCAACTCTTCAGCCCATCTTCCTTTCTTTTGATCTAAACGTTTCTTCAAGTTGTTCACAATCAACTTGTTGCTTGATTCTGCTTGTCCATTAGCTTGAGGATGTACCGGTGTAGAAGTAATCAGCTTGATTCCCCACCTTGTGCAGAAGTCTTGAGTTTTCTTGCTGATGAACTGAGAACCATTATCACAAACAATTTCTGAAGGGACTCCAAACCTGCTGATGATATTTCTTTTCAAGAACGAAATTACTTCTTTATCTCTAACTTGAACGAAGGCTTCAGCTTCGATCCATTTTGAGAAGTAATCAGTCAAGGCTAACATAAATACTTTACCCCCAGGTGCCTTAGGAAACTTTCCAACGATGTCCATTCCCCACTGCATGAAGGGCCAAGGTGATAGTATAGGATGAAGTGGTTCGGCAGGTTGGTGCAAGATGTTGCTATGTCTCTGACAAGCATCACATTTATGAACATAATTAATTGCATCCTAGCGCATAGTTGGCCAATAATATCCTGTTCTCAATGCCTTGGAGGTTAGTGACTTGCCCCCAGAATGATTACCACATTCACCTTCATGTAGCTCTCTTAAGACTTGTTCAGCTTGTTGTGGCTCTAGACACCTCATGTACAACCCTGTAAATGACTTACAAAATAGTACATTATCGATTACTATAAATCTAGATACCTTTATCCTGAAAGCTTTTGCATTTTTTACACCTTATGGCACTGTTCCATCCTGCAGAAATGTTATTATGGGCAGTGTCCAAGATGCCTCTTCATTCGAGAAGCTAGCCGACGTATCAGGTTGGTCTTCAACTTGGTTTGTTTCTGATTGATCAATTGCAGGATGCAGGATGTGGATTATAGGTATGGCAGTGTTCAACATGCTTCTGCAACTTGATCCTAGGTTGGCCAATGCATCAGCTTCAGCATTCTCATCCCTTGGGATTTGTTGGAAAGTTAATTCTTCAAATTGTCCAGCCAAGGATTTAACGTGCTGCAGATAACTTGACATCCTACTATGCTTTGCTGTATAAGATCCATTGAAGTGGTTAACCAATAACAAAGAATCACTATAAACATTGAGACATTTAACATTCAAACTTAAAGCAGTAACCAAACCCATGATGAGGGCTTCATATTCAGCCTCATTATTGGTCGCCTTGAACTCACAAGCTATAGCTTGTGGAATCAGTTCTCCTTGGGGGGATCTCAAGACTATACCCAAACCTGTGCCCCTTATATTTGATGCTCCATCTGTAAAAAGTGTCCAAAATCTAGGAGAGTCTGAACCTTCAAGTTGTTGGACTTCGAGTTCAACTTCAGGTTGAAGGTTGGGACTGAAATCTGCCACAAAGTTAGCTAGGGCTTGTGACTTGATCGCAGTCCTTGCTTCATACTGAATATCATATGTATTAAGTTGCACAGACCATTTTGCCATCCTGCCTGACATCTCAGGTTTTCTCATCACGTTCCTGACAGGATAGTTAGTCCTCACAATAATAGGATGAACTTCAAAATAATGGCGCAAATTAATAGAAGCAGTTATTAAAGCAAGAACAAGTTTCTCAAGATGGGAGTACCTGGTTTCCGCATCTAAAAGAGACTTACTTACATAATAAACAGGGAGTTGTGTTCCATCATGTTCTCTTGCCAAGACTGAGCTGACTGCATTTTCTGATACTGAGAGATACAGGTACAAAGCTTCACCTGTTTCTGGTTTGGAAAGTAGAGGTGGAGTTGCCAAGTAATCTTTAAGCTGGTTGAAGGCTGCTTCATGTTCTTCTGTCCACTGGAACAACTTGTTTTTCCTCAGCAAGTCATAGAACAACTTGCATCTGTCAGACGACTTGGAGATGAACCTGGTTAGAGCAGCAACTTTGCCTGTGAGTCTCTGCACTTCTTTAATACTCTTCGGAGACTCTAAGTTGATGATGGCTTTGATCTGTTCTGGACTTGCTTCACTGAGGTTACATCCTCCAGTGGTGGCCAGATGTGGTTGCCAAAGAGGAACTAACTCTCGGACCCAAGAATAAGGGGGACCATAAGCATACTGTCTTATTTCAGGAATGTCTCATGGCCTCAAATGGTGCAAGCAAGGATTTGTGGATTCTAGATAGTGGCTGTTCAAGGCACATGACAGGATTTGCAGATCTACTTGCCGATATTATTGAAGCATCAGGTCCCCCAGTAGTTTTCGGTGATAATGCCAAAGGAAAAATCGTCGGTATTGGTACCATCAAGAGAGGTGCAGTTACTGTACAGAAGGTCTCTCTAGTGGATGGCTTGAAACACAACCTTCTATATATATCACAATTCTGTGATAAGGGAATGCAATGTGTATTTACTACTTCCAGCTGCTATGTGAAAGACATTGCTTCCAACGAAACTCTTCTCACTGCCAAAAGAAAAGGTAAAATTTATGCAGTAGACTTAAGTGCTATTGCTGGTGTTGCTAATGTTTGTTTTGTAGCTAAGAACATCAGTGAGAACTCATGGCAATGGCGCAAGAGACTCAGTCACTTGAACTTCAAGTACCTATCTAAGCTTGCCGGCTCAAATCTGGGTACCGGTCTACCTCAAGTGTCTGCTGATCAAGCAAAGAAATGCAAGGCCTGCCAGCTTGGAAAACAACATAAGTCATCTTTCCGAAGCAAGCCCTGCATGTCAACTTTTAAGTGCCTCCAATTGCTACATATGGATCTATTTGGCCCCACAACTACAGCAAGTATTAGGGGAAGTAGATACACCTTGGTTGTAGTAGATGATTTCTCTAGATATACTTGGGTAGAAACCTTCAGTCACAAGGATGATACATATGATGTTGCTACCAAGTTATTCAGACTACTACAGACTCAGAAGGAAAGCGATATCATCAGTATGAGATCAGGCAACGGCACTGAATTCAAGAACAATGGTATTGCTCAGTACTGTGACGATCATGGCATAGACCACAATTTCTCAGCTGCCGGTCATCACAACAAAATGGTGTCGTTGAGAGAAAGAACAGAACTCTTATAGAAGCTGGTAAGACCATGATTGCTGAAGCCAGGCTGCCGAAATACTTTTGGGCTGAAGCCATCAATACCGCCTGCTTCACTCAGAACAGATCTCTAATCAACAAATTCCACAACAAGACTCCTTATGAACTCTAGAGAGGCAAAATTCCCAACATTGGCTTCTTCAAAATATTCGGCTGCAAATGTTACGTGCTCTACAACGGTAAAAAGCACAGAGGTAAATTTGATGAGAAAGCTGATGAAGGAATCTTTGTTGGTTACGCTAAACACAGTAAGGCCTTTTGAGTTTTCAATAAGAAACTTTTGAAAATTATTGAATCTGTTCATGTAACCTTTGATGAATTTGATTTGTTAGAGTCTGACAAGGCTCCAAATAGTACTAATGCTTCTAGTGTTCATGAGATAGGTGAATCCAGTAACACTAATCATACAGATCAAATACCAGCTGCTGATCCAGTCATTTCAGTAGAAGAATCAGCAAATGCTCATTACTTCCCATCATCGGCAGAACATGGTAATACCGATAACTTTCATAATCCATTTGCCGATGCAAACTCTGCTGATCCACCTGAAGACAAATCTAGCCCTCAACCTATCTCTGTTATAAGACCTAACCCATCAAGTTCTCTACTTAATCCACCTCTCACTCAAAATTCTAACTCTCCTATCCCATCTGCTGACCATGATCCCCCTCTAGAATCACTTCAACAAGAGTCAGTAAGAAAAGATGTGCCGAGAGAAGTTAGAATAGTTTGTAATCATCCATTAGAAAATGTGATTGGTGATGTCTTTGGTCCAAGATTAACAAGGAACCTTAGTAGAGCATTTGCTGAGAGTCTCTTCTCATCTGCTATGGTTTCCAACATAGAACCAAAGAAGACTGAAGAAGCTCTTGCAGATCCTGGTTGGGTTGAAGCCATGCAAGAGGAACTGAATCAGTTTGAAAGATGCAAAGTATGGGAACTTGTGCCAAGACCAACTTCTCAGCAAGTAATTGGTACTAAGTGGGTCTACAGAAACAAGTTAGATGAAGCTGGAAATATCATTAGAAACAAAGCAAGGTTAGTTGCTAAAGGCTACCGACAAGAAGAAGGGATTGACTACGACGAGACATTTGCTCCTGTTGCAAGATTGGAAGCTCTAAGACTTTTTTTAGCCTATGCTACCTTCAAAGAATTTAAATTGTACCAAATGGACGTAAAAAGTGCCTTCCTGAATGGAGAACTCCAAGAACTCGTTTATGTTGAACAACCACCTGGTTTTGAGGACTCCAAGAAGCCTGATCATGTCTACCGATTGAAGAAAGCTCTCTATAGCCTATAGCAAGCTCCAAGGGCATGGTATGAAACTCTTTCTAAGTTTCTACTTAGCGATGGCTTAGGTTTCACTCGAGGTAAAATCGATACTACTTTATTTGTTTCCAAGCATAAGGGTCATTCATTGTTTGTTCAAATATATGTTGATGATATTATTTTTGGATCTACTAATGAATCACTTTGCAAGAGATTTGAGAAGCTAATACAGAGCAAGTTCGAGATGAGCATGATGGGTGAACTAACATATTTCCTTGGATTTCAATTCAAGCAAACCAATGAAGGAATATTCATCAGTCAAGCCAAGTACACAAAAGAACTTATTAAGAAGTTTGGCTTTGACAATGCTCACTCTCAAAGCACACCAATTGACACGCCCCCAAGTCCTGGGATTCCCTAATAGAACCTCGAACCTGGTGCGCGTAACTAACAAGAAGCGGAAAAACGGGAATGACACCTGAATAAATCAACTGGTATCATATATACTCAAGAGAAACGAGCTAAACCAGCTCACCACAAGTTCTATACCAAGAAATTTAAACCAAATGTGGTTATATACAAGTACTATACAAGTCTACCCAAGATACTAAGTCTAAACAACTGATACAAGATCGTCCTCACCAAAACTGGAAAGGATAACAATCCCCAAACAAGAACAACCTGCCAAGTAGGCCCCTGCTAAGTCGGGCCTCACAACGTATTACCACTTGCTTTCCTGGGAGGGGGGAACAAATAAACAAGGAACGGGGTGAGATAAATCTCAGTAAGTTACTAGATATAAGTACATAGCATGTTATCATGTAATCATGCAAATCAAGAAGATTATCAAGTAATCATGCTCAAGATGTCATCAAGTAACAAGTATATGAGAGGCTAAGCCAACTAATCAAGTAACTAGCACATAAGGCTAAACTATCATGTTACTGAGGATATTCCAACCTTATTCCTCCCAAGTAAACCATTGTTGTCGTTGCTTATTGCAGTTGACAAATCACGATCAATCAAGTTGCTGCTGTGCAGTATAAAAGAGGACCCGGTAACCAGTGTCACTAACAAGAACAAGATTCACGAGGTGTTCACGAGTTTTAGCATTCACTTTTATCAGGCGTATTGCTCTAATAAAAGAAGCTATGCCATGTAGCCAAGGAACTTTCCAGCCTTAACACCAAAGTTGCATTTTGATGGGTTTAGCTTCATGTTGAACGCCTCCAGGATGTCAAAAACTTCCTTTAGATCTCGAGCATGATCTTCAATACACTTAGACTTTACCACCATGTCGTCAATGTATACTTCCATAGTCTTTCCAAGCTGGTTCTTGAACATCATGTTGAGTAGTCTCTGGTAGGTTGCCCCTGCATTTCTCAATCCAAAAGGCATGGCAATAAAGCAATATATACCATCCGGAGTAATGAACGCCGTGTCTTCCTGATCTGAAGGTTCCATCTGAATCTATTGAAATCCTGAAGAAGCATCCATAAACGTCAAGACCTCATGGCCAGCTGTTGCATCAACTAGGGCATCAATGTGAGGCAAGGGAAATGGATCCTTAGGGCACGCCTTATTTAAGTCTGTAAAGTCCACACAGACTCGCCATTTCCCATTCTTCTTCTCTACAACCACCACGTTGGCCAACCATTTAGGATAGTCAACCTCTCTGATCATCTTGGACTTTAGCAACCTCTCTACTTCTTCTCTGATAATCTGATTGCGCTCATGAGTAAATTTCCTTCTTTTCTGGTGGACAGGCTTGGCATTTGGGTCAATGTTCAATTTGTGGGTGATAACATCCTTGCTGATTCCAGTCATATGTTCGTGCTTCCAAGCAAAGCATTTTATCCTGCTCCTCAGAAACTCAATGATCTTTCCTTCTATATCAGGAGGTAAGTCTGCGCCTATAAGAATTTTGACATCGGGATCAGAAGGATCAAGTTGCACCTCTTTAATATCAAACTCTGTAGCTTCAAGTACATCCCGTGCCTTTCTCTGTAATTGCTATGCTTGCCTAGGACTGCTTGCTGCCTTCATGGACACCTTGTAACATTCCTTAGCAGTCTGCTGATCTCCTGACACCTTGATTACTCCCCAAGGTGTTGGCAACTTAAGGCACTGATGGTATGTTGAAGGTACAGCTTTCACGTTATGAATCCATGGCCTGCCCAGGATGATGTTATAAGATGACTGACATTCTATCACACAGAACTTCTCCATAGAATTAATCCCTTCAACATATACTGGGAAAGTAATCTCTCCAAACGTGTGATTTGTCTCACCACTGAATCCAACCAAGACAGATGAATTCTTAGTCACATTCTCAAGTGGGATGCCCATTCCTTTCAAACCATCAGTTGTCACGATGTTAACTAAACTTCCATTATTGATCACGATGCGTCTCACCAAACAGTTTGCAACTTGAAGACTCACTACCAAGGCATCATGGTGTGGATCCTGGATGCTGACCCTATCATCCTCATCAAAAGAGATTTCCTGCCCCTTCGCCTTGTTGACGGATCTTAAAGGCAAATAAGACCTGTCCTCCTTCGCATCTGCAGTACGACGCTTGGCGGATGAATAGGTTGTACCACAGATATCCGAGCCACCACTGATCATGTTGACCACTCTGGTTGGAGGTGGATGAGGTGGTGGATTCTCAGGTTGTTTCTCCTGGTTGCCATCACGATCTTCAGTGCGTCTCTGCCTTCTACCAAGTAGTTCTTTGGGGAGACCTTTGGACAATAAGTAGCTGATCTCCTTCCTGAGTTCAATACAATTCTCAATAGTGTGCCCAAAGTCTTCATGATAGGCGCACCACTTGGACTTGTCTTTCCAAATCGAAGGCTTGTCTGCCTTCTTGGGCCATCTTGCTTTCTCACCCAGGTTGTCCATGGCATTGATCAATCCTGCGATATCAACAGAGAAACAATAGTCATCAATTCTAGGATAGGAAGAATCATCATCCTCATCATTATCATCAACAACATGAATTCTAGAAGAGTCGGGTTTAGAGTAGGGTTTGGCCCTATTAGATCTAGCATGAGATGTTTCCATCTTGCCACCAGAATGGGACGAATCTGTCCTGCCACTAGAATGTTCTGGGGTCGCATTCTTCTTGGTTGCTTTATCTTGGAGCAACTTGTCTTCTTCCAACCTGATGAATTTGGAAGCTCTGGTTCTGACCTCATCCAGCCTCTTGCATGGTGTCATTACTAGGTCATCATAATAAGGAGAGTCCTTCTTGAGTCCCATCCTGAAGGCTTCAATCGCAGTTACAGTGTCTAGGTTAGAGATGTTCACCGCCTCCCTGTTGAACCTGCTCAGGTAGTCTTTAAGTGGCTCGTCAGGTTGCTGGACCACCCTGTATAGATCACTCGTCAGTTTCTCGAACACCCTGTTACATGAAAACTGATTAGTGAACAAGTTGATAAGTTGGGCGTATGATCCAATGGAACCCAAAGGTTGGCTAATGAGCCATCTCAAAGCTGCTCCTGTAAGAGTTGAACCAAAACCCCTGCAAAAGCATGCTTCCTTGAACTGGGGTGGAATGTGGACCACATCCATCTTCTCCTGATACAATGCAACATGTTCAGCTGGGTCCGTTGTCCCATCGTATTGCTTCATATGGGGTGGACTGAACTTCTTTGGTATGACCACGTTGGCTATGGCCGGAGCGAATCGAGATTCATTGTAACATGTTGGAGACGCCTGGTTGTGTGGCATAATCATCCCTGGCACACTCATGACTAATTCTTTCAACTCCTGCATTTGACGGCTAAGCAAACTACCTGCATCGTTGTTAGCAGCAGCAAATTGACAATTATTAAGATAATCGAATCCAAATTGAGGGTTAAGACTCCCTGTCGCCATCGAAGTAGGAGTCACAAAGGTTGCTGAGGTTGGAGTAATAGTTTCAGGATTGACTATCGTGCTGTTGGTGGTCAGGTTGGTAGTTGGCGTGATCCCACCAAATCCAGATGATCCAGCAATGTCACTCCCGAAAGTAAGCCTTCTGGGTTGATATGGAGAGTACAGATTGGAAGGTGCAGTTGGAGCAATAGACTGGAAAATGCTAGGCAGGCTGGTCTGCTGCACATCCCCTGTACCACCTTGAAGAGAAGTCACCTCGCGCTGCAACCTAGAAACTTGATTCATCAGCATGGTGGAGGTATCATTCTGAACTTGAATCTGGTTCCTCACTTCACGCAGCATGGAAGTCAAGTTGGAAGCGATATCAATAGGGATCTCTTGATTTGCGGCAGTGGATGATCCATCCTGAATCTGGATTGGTCTTGAGACACCTCCAATGCTCTGAGTTGAAGACATCACGGCTGATGAGGCTGGAATCGTCTCCATAGTTGCCATCAATCCAACTGATGTCATGGTTGAAGATAATGCAGTCGACATCTCGAATTCCTTTGACAATTATAAGACCAAAATTTCCCACAGACGGCGCCAAATTGTTTTTGCCAAATTTTGCAATTCAACTTAAAGAATAATAGTTTAGGCAAAATGGAATATGATTGCAAGCAATTCAAGATCAATAGAACACGGTGTTTAACGAGGAAAGCCCTTGAACAACTTGTTCGCCGGCATAAAACCTCAAGATGGAATTTTATTAGTATTGACTTTGGAAATACAATGAATTGAAAGAACAAAAAGTGATTACTCCGAGAATGGAAGATCGTGAGTATGTGTGCATTACAAAATGTGTCAGCTATTTATAATGAGAGTTTAACTATGAATTAGTAGGTTTTTCCAAGAATCTCGGGAGGTTAGTTGAAGATTATCTTCAGCCGTTTGTGATGATAAGGTCTTCAATGTTTGAATGAGTCTTCCATTAGGTCACGTTGAGTTCGGTAATCCATGTGATCGCTCCCTAAAAAATAGGAATAAGTTTACCTGCAAAAAACGTGTGTATATAATCAAGATGCTTGACGTCAGGATGCAGGATGACGGGACAAGTTGAATACTTCAAGATGCAGACATGATGCAGATTTTTACTCCCAAACACTTAATAAACAAAATATTCGTTTAGGGGTAACTCTAGACCCAAAGTAAATTACAAGATCTAAATACATACATACATACATACATACACACACACACACAAAAACTCATCTACAAATAATTTCGACTTTAATAGCTCAATTTTTATATTCACATGCCCAAGAAAAAAAAAATGATAATAAAAGAAAATTTCCCGTGGTATAACAGGCAGCACGATATATTATCTTCCTGACATAAGACTGACAAGACCCTGGTTTTCATAGAAGGAGCCGACGTCCCAATCCTCTGTTGTCGATGAAAGAGTCATCAACGCAACCACAATGGATCTCATACTTGGTCTTAGCTGAGGGTTTTCTTGAGTACATGCTTTCGCAAGTTGAGCCATCTGCAATCATATTTGAAATGTCAAAATAGGGACGGGGAGGATATCTGGACAAAAAAAAGTTACTAAAATACCCATAAAAAAGTTACTAAAATATACACACCTTTCGGACCGAGTCAATGGGATAATCCTCGAGCCTGGGGTCAATAATTTTGACAAGGTCGTTTATTGGATCTGGTTGACTCAACACTTCATCAAACTGTTGAGCATCAAAATGTAAATAAGTGATTCGCAAGCTTAAATGAGCATTTGACATTAAGCTGAAACAGAGGATGATGCAGGAGGGCTTACCATAGCAACGAGGCCTTTTGACTCGGCTATCGAGCCATTTGCTTTGACTATGGCTTCCTTGGCTGATATAAGTTCGTACATGACAACCCCAAATGCATACACGTCTACTTTAGGAGAGACATCTCCGTATTGTGCATATCTGGATTCCAAAATTGAATCAAAATTAATTCATGTCCCATAGTCTGAGACTCTTGAATGCATACCAAGTACTTCACACCTTACGCCAAATCCTATTTCTCAAATAAGTTTGGGGTGCTAACTCCAACCGTCCCAAAATAAATGCCCAAAAAAAAATATATATACTCTTGATCAAGTGCAAATTTAATTTTTTTGAACATTCATTTTGGAACGGAGGTAGTTTTTTTTTTTTTTTTTTTTTGGGGGGGGGGGGGTTGTCCCAAAAAATAGTCTCATTTCTAAAAGAGGTAATAAACTTTGTGCATTTTCAAGAATACACAAGGGATTTGGCACCACTCCTGCTTTGTGAAGCGAGCGGTCCATAATTGGCCACGTTCCCCCTATTGGTGGGTGGACGGCCAAGATTAATTTGGAATATGTGAGACCTCAACCGAGTCAAATTAATCAACCATTGATTTAAAAAGAGGGAAGGTGTGGTAATATCTCAGTTCTATAGTTGGACAACTGTAGCAAATAAATGGCAGGAGCAGTTCTCGGTCCAAGGTAAAAGCAAGGCATCATCCTTATAAAGTTTGACTAGTTAAACAGGACTATTTTCTTTCTTGTTTTGGAACAGAGTTTGTCTTGTTAGAAAGTTGACCTCACCTTGAGATTTATAATTAAAAGCAGCAAGCATAATCATGATACTCTATCCGTTCAATAATTAACAAATAAGCAAAAAGCTTTTAGCTTACTCTGGTGGCATGTAGCCAAAAGTACCCACAAGACGAGTGGGCATAGAGGTACTTCCGACTTCAGTCAACTTCGTTAAACCAAAATCTGCTACCTGCAAAATTATAATGTAGAACAAATCATGAGAGCAAGCTTTCACATGAGCCACTAAAGAGACAGATGAATAAAATAGGGGATCTTTACAACCTTCCCATGGAAATTCTTGTCTATCAAAATATTTGCAGATTTAATATCACGATGGATGTATACGGGAACTGTATGCTCATGGATATATTCAAGACCCCTTGCTGAATCCAGGGCAATTTGCACTCTGGTAGCCCATGATAGTGGGTCCCTACTCCCTAGTAACAAATACGTATAAGAAGAAACCATTATCATCTTTGTTTAAACACACTTTCAGAATTTCAAATTTTCAGAATTCTTCTTACCTGAGCCATGCAAATGCTGGCTTAAATTGCCATTTTCTATGAACTCATAAACCAAGAAAAGAGAACCCTCCACACAATACCCTATCAAGCGCACCTGCATTAGAATTAACAGATTAATGGAAGAATTTGGATAAGAAAAACACCATCCGTGTGTGTGTGTGTGTGTCTCTCTCTCTCTCTCTCTCTTTTATACTCCAATCTTTCATTTTCTTTCTTTCAGTTGGGACTTTTTTTTTTTTTTTTTTTTTTTGGGGGGGGGGGGCGCGGGGCGGGGGAGGTATATATGACAATAATAGTTAAATATCAGTGCCAACAAAGCTTTAGAAGAGTACCAGGTTCAGGTGATGAACATGTGTTAAAACCTTCAATTCTGCAAGAAATTCTCTAGATGCCTGCATATCCATCTTCTTGATCGCAGCTCTCTGCATAAATTTGAAACAGGGATTCCAATCATAGCATTATAGGCAATCAGAACGACAAATATAGAAGGATATG
Source organism: Campanula takesimana (assembly GCA_026119855.1). NCBI lineage: Eukaryota > Viridiplantae > Streptophyta > Magnoliopsida > Asterales > Campanulaceae > Campanula > Campanula takesimana. The sequence goes on along the minus strand of JAOWBW010000077.1, from coordinate 1,864,915 downwards.
GATGAGCCTTTGTGATGATCTTGCTTTTGGGCAAAATAATGGAAGGAAAAAACTTTCAAGCAGCGGATCCAAGTGACTAGGACTAAGGCTGAGTTAAGAAGTTGAGGAGCACAAAATAAATACACTAAAATAATTGCTCATTTACACACGAAATAAATGAGAAATATTCAAGGTTTTTCCTTCATTCATTTTATTCTTATGCGATTTTCGTGATGTTAAATAAAGCGACAGCTACAAACCTCTCCTCTGAGCTCTGCATAAAAAACCGCGCCAAATCCACCTTGACCAATCTTATTAGCAATGCTGAAGTCATCTGTAGCCTTTGCAAGCTCTTCATATGAGAACTCCACAGACTTGTCAACCGTTATTCCTGTAAGGCCCGCCGGGGAAGCACCACCAGGAACACCACCGGACTTTGAACCTTCATTGAAACCACCTCCTGAGGCTAAGATTCACAGAGAAGAAAAAAGCAAAACTCAAATCATGCCTAATCACCAATGTGACCCCATTCAGGAGTCAGTTAACTTCTTGCATGAAGCAAAAACAGATCAATAGCCCTACTTTTTATGGGAGATATTTGAAAACTTTTAGCCAATTAATTTACATCTTTACGGATTTCCCTTAGTTTCATACATGTAGAAGGGGTTATAGAAAGTACCATTCCTCCTCCAATTTTTTTGACTTTCAAAAATGCATTTAATTTGAGGAGCAATGCTAGGGGCACTAAATGCTCATAAACTCCTAGTTGCAGTCATTGATCGGTGTTTAAATCATTTAATACTTGGGCCCACCCATTAACGATTTAATCAATGACTGCCAACTAGGATTTGTCAGCTAAATTTATCAAGCATTTTGTGCCCCTGGTATTACTCGAGTGCACGGGACGCCCTGGGAAGTCAATGATAAGCATGTTCCTTGCAAGAATATTTAAATTTTAATCTGCTTCTAGCCTTTTTTTTTTTTTTTTTTACCTCCTACGAAGCAGATTTAAAATCAATCTGCTTCTAGCCTTCTTACCCATCAACACAATTTGAAAGATAAACATCTAAAGTAACTTAAAATGGGAAGAGAAAAAATATACCGTGAGGAGAGTGTAGAGACTGATCTGGTGTATTTAAGAGTCCTGAAGTTTTTACCACCTTCCTCCTGTACACTCCGAAATATAAGCACCCTGCAAGAAACAGTACCCCTGCGACAACTGCTATAACTATTCCAGCTATGGCTCCACCTGATATTCCTGCTTACGTCAAAGCAAAACATAAGCACACAGAGGTCCCACTCGAGTTAAAGTGAGAAACAAACCGAAGTGAAGAGAAGGGCAGATCACCTGAGCTGCAAAAAGATAAAACGAAACAGAAAACAATGTTATAAATCAAATTGACCATAAGCATGAAAAAACTTCAACCATATTTCTCCAGACTGCTAGATTCTAGCACAAGAATTACCTGCTACGCAAGGGCGGGTAGTTTCCACTTAGATCTGAAAACATGAAACAAGGAAGACATTTAAATCCAGTGTTGTTAGAGAAGAATCAAATGTTCAGAATGTTCGAAAAAAACAAGACTAAATCATGTTTAGTAAAATAGTTCACTACCGGAAAAAAAAACAAGACCAAATCATGTTTAGTAATGCAGTTCACTACTGATTAGCTAATACGGAGCATAAATTAAGCAAACGAATCATCAATACCGGTTAAGTAGCTCATGATTATCCTAATCAACACAAATGGAAGTAAAGAACATTCGTTAAAAGACTTGACAAGTCAATTGCAAAACATTTGACAAGTCAACTGCTACCGGGACGGAGGATGTAGCAAAATTAGAAGATCAAAGTGAAAAGAACTGACCTCTCCCGGGGATATAGACAATTCCGGCGCCGGCGCTAAAATTGGCGTCGGGATTATACCTCTGCAACAAACCCTCAGTAAGATTCGTCTGCGACGCAATCGAACTCAAGCTATCATCGGGTCGGAGCGGGTACGTCACAAACAACCCGTAATCCTTCGAAACTCCGCTATCCCCACAAGAGCAATTAACCGTCACATTAAGAACCACACCCGTATCTGGTATCCGATTCGGGTCAAAACTGTTAAACCTCCCCGTCCACTCCGCCGTCGTCAAATTCGAGTAGTACCTCTCCGCAATCCGATCGTAGGTGTCGCCGGACCGAACATTGTAGCTGAACACATGACCGAGAAACTCTCTATTAATGCAGTCGCAGCTAAAGGGAACGTTGATTCTGGTACCGGCTAGTAGACTATCCTGGTTAGGGACTTGAGGATTGTACCGGAGAATATTGGGAATTGGGCCGTTTGTAACTTCGGAGATGAAAGTCAAGTTCGAATCCGACCAAACGTAGTATGAACCGTACGCCAAATCGCAACCTCGGCTGCACCTCGACTCAACCAAGTAAATTGATCTCAGAAGAAGAAGTGAAATCAGTATCAAAAACCCTAAATTGAGCTCGACCATGCTTTGCCGGAGAAAGAAAAAACTAGGGTTCGTGAGAAATTGGGGGAATTGCGAAAATGATGTACTGTTGTCGTCGAAAGTTTGGAATTGGACAAGGACGGGGAACGTATTGACTGGGTTGTTCAATTGTGGAATAATAACTGGAGATTGGTCGTTAGTTATGAAAATTAATTAAGGAATTGAAAAGGGTTGAATTGTTGGAAATGGATTTTAATTTGAGGTGGGTTATGGTTGTCGGGTGGAATGAAGGCGTGTGAGAAGATCCAACTGCTGCTGCTGCCGCCATGGGAGGTCTGGTTGAAGGAGTCAAACAGGTAGAATAAAGATGGACGTGTTCGTAGACGATTGGGAACATCTGGATTACGAGGTTGACTTTTCAAAATAACCGTTTACAGTTTGCTATTGCCGGCTCTTTTTTCAAACGGTTAAAATTTTCACTAGTTTCTTGGTTACTCCAGTCTAGTGTTCTAAAAACGCTCATCTGCCCGCCTAGGCGTTGATGAAACGCTTGGATCCCGCTTAAAATATTATAGTTATGTTTAAAGTATTACTGCCTTTATTTCAAAATACTCCCTTAAGTCACAAATATCAAAGTGAAAATTTTGAGAAAAACTTAGTTTTACACTCGTTTTAGTGTAAAATATGTTTTCATCTCTTAATGTAAAACAAAATCTCTTAATGTAAAGCAAGTTTGTAAAGCAAGTTTTACACATCTCTTAGGGTTAAACATGTTTTTCAATAAGACTGACTCTCACATATATACGAAAAAATAAAATAAGAAAATATACATATTAAAAAGATGGTTATAGTTATTTAATGTGCACTTGTATTTAACAATGTGTAATTTAATAGAGGCATTTTTTGGTAAAAACATTATTAAATGCAGTTATATTTAATGAGATTTGCATTGTATCTTATGAAATTTACTTATATTTAAGACAAAACAAAGTTTGACGTTTTTTGCTATATTTGTGGCCAGAGGAAATAATATACAAAAGTTATTCCAATTGATTTTGAATTTTTATCATTTTTGGGGGGCGGACATAGTAATATATGGAGCAATGCTAAGAGCATAAAAAAAAATCACAAAATCTTGCTCACAAAATAAGTTAGTGATACATTATTGGTTGCATCGATAGTGTCAGCTACACTCTAACTAAAACCACCAATAAAATCATTAGAATAATACTAGAGGCACAATAAAATTATAAAATCCTGCTCACAAAATTATAGGTGTAATGATTTTATTGGTGTTTTTAATTAAAGTGTGACGGGTCCATTATCGATGCAACCAATAAAATATCGCTGTCTCATCTTGTCAGCAAGATTTTTTGTGACCTTATTTTGTACCCCTAGCATTGCTCAAATCATTACTCTTAAAATTTTGTTAGCAAAGTTTTGTAACTATTTTGTGCCCCTAGTATTACTCATATTTTGTGAGGAAGTCCCTGTAAATTTTTATGAGTAATACTTTAGGCACGTAATGCTCACAAAATGTTTGTTGACATTTATTGTTGAATGTTTAAATCATAGTAGGTCTAAGTGTTTACTAATTTCAACACCAACAATAAATGTCAATCGAAATTCTGTGAACAAGATTTTATTATACCTCTAAGCTAACATTGATCATTGTCTATATTGTTAACATTATTCATGAAATATTTAGAGCCCTTTGAAGCAGAATTAGTAATTCATCAGCTCATATACAAGACAATATGGAAAAAATAAAAAATGTAAAGATTTTATTCACAATTAAGCTCATTTTAAAAATATTTTGACAAGTCAATTGTGCACTTATTTTAAGACGAAAATTATAATCAGCGATTAATCATCTTTGTTAATGCTTTTGTTGGAGTCTATGAATATGGTAAGCCCCCCTTAAGTTTGGGAAAATTGTAAATTTACCCTCTATAATTTTGAAAAATGTGATATTTTACTACAAAATCATAATTATCAGCAATTTTGCCCTTCTTTCTGTTAGGAAAAAAAATGCACTACATAATTATACTCCACCCCCCATCCTTTTGTGTCAATTTTGTCCTACACCATGTAAACTTATAACCTTGTACTCCCTCCGTTTCATAATACAGGTCGTTTTAGACTTCTTCACATATATTAAAAAATGCAATTAATACATATTAAAAAGACATATGTGCCCCTAAAAGTATCCAATTACCTAGGCATTTAAATGCTTATACAAGAAATAGTTCACAATTAATGAATAAGGGTATAATAGGTAAACAAGAGTAATTCTTTCTTGGTAATAGTAAACGTCAAATATTTTGGAACAAAAAATTGCTCCTAAAACGTCATGTATTATGAAACGGAGGGAGTAATTTCTTTGCCCTTTTCACAATTTTTTTAGCTCCGCCCGTCATAAACTTTTGTGGGTGTCAACAATTATCAACTTTCTAATTTGTTTAGTTTACCTTTTGCAGAAAAGTGAGGAATGGATTGGAGATGGAAGTTATGAAATGCGAACTTGTATTTGTTAGAACAATTTTAAACCCTGAATGCCACACTCATATTTAAGTAAGAGAGAGAGGAAAGATGAAGCGGAAGCGTTTAAGAACAATACCTGTTGAATCCATGGATGATGTAGGGAGAAATGAATAAGAAGAAGATGTAGGGAGAATGCTCTTCTAAATGATAAATGTCTTTCCTCTTTACTTCTTTAACACTTAATGAAGATTTATGGAGAGAGTACTAATGAAAAATAATCAAGTAGTCTTAAGGGTTGATGGAATGCCCTTTATATAGTAGACTTGGTGACATTTCATTTAGGGACCACACCCTTTCAAGCTTTATGATAATAAATTACCCTTTTGCCCATCACAATTAGGTAATATATATCCAGGAATTCTACACATTTTATTATCAACTATACTTTATAAATTAATATTATAATCATAACTTTATGAATGGAAGTCTAAACGACTTGTGTTGCAAGCCATGTTCTTACAATCTCCCACTTGGGTTGCAAAACAAAGTACTTCCTTTAAATTATGAACATAACACAAATGACAACCCTTATGTGCACACTTTATTGTCATTTATAACAATCTCGTCCATTAGCCATACAAGTATAGGACTAAAGGGGCAGTCGTTGTAATTGATTCGCAACTAAACTCACAATAATCACGTATACAAATCCAACTAAATGACATAGATCAAAAGTATAGATGTGTAGCATGGAATCATAATGAATATATACATATTCTTCCAACTAGTCCAACTTAACCAAATGAGATCAAAACTTTAAATAATAGAACAACTAATGAAAGAACAACACAAACTCCCACTATACTAAATGTTATCAAAAGTTGTTACACCCATATGAGCAACATGCTCGTGAAACACTGAAGATGATAATTTTTTCATAAATGGATCCTTTAAATAGAGTTTGTTTCTATAAGTTGTATCCCTTTCGTTCATTTTGTACTCTTTTCTTTATAACAAGATAATTAATGTCTAAATCCATAAACTCTTGTTAGAGTACAGAACTGCTACCTGATAGTCATTTCTTAATTGGTCTTTCGACACTTGTTTTGACAAATTACAGTCCATTAAAACATATGCAGCCATATATTTAACTAATGTCGGAATACCTAATGATCTCAAGATGATCCGACTTTAAAACATAGGCATGTAGTTCTTTAGTGGTTTTGTAAATACTTCTATCATTCTTTTGGCTGCTACTTAATGTTCTTTCCGGATTGCTTTGGTATTGACAAAGCATCCCAACATTAAATGTAAGATTTACGTATACATTAAGCTTCCTACTGCTGATGCAAAGAGGGAATTTTCCATATACTTGGATTCAAAATTTACCTTTAGGACACTGTTTGAGACTAAGAATGTCTCCTTTAAAATTAGGGGTGTCATGTGGTTTACATTTTTGCATGCTAAACCTTTTGTAATACATTTCCATATGGCCTTTTGTGATAATCCTAAAACATTTCGTGAGCGATCACGGTGAATTTGGATTCTTAATACAAAGATGCCTTACCAAGATTTTTCATTTCAAATAAGAAATTTCTTAGTTTCCTTAATAAGGTTCATATCATTACTAGCAAGCAAAATATCATCCACATATAAGACCAAAATTATAAACTTACTCCCACTGAACTTATGGTATACTTAATATTTACCAAGATTCATTTCAAAACAAATGAAAGAATAACTTGGTTAAATTCTAAATACCATTAATGAGAAGTTTTACTTAAGTTCATAAATGAATTTCTCCATATAGATAGTTTCCTTAATGTCTCCATTAAGAAAAGTTTTCTCTAATATCCATTTAATGGAGCTTAAGATCAAAGGTGCTATTAGTGCCATAATGATCCTAAGAAGCTTTTAGAAGATACCGGAAAAGTGTTTCTTTCTTTATAATCAATACCTTTCTTATGAGTTAAAATCTTTAGCAACTGGATGGGCTTTATATCTTTCAACATTACTTTGTGAATCCTTTTAGGTCTTAGAGACCCATTTATAGGTTTCACATCCTTATGTAATGAAATAAGATCCCAAACGTTGTCATCTTTCAAAAGATTGTAACTCTTTATTAATGGCATTAATCTTCTTATGAGAATTAGGACTATTGATGGTTTTATGGAAGATAAATAGATTATCTCCCACTATACCTAAGTGTCCCTTATTCTCGACAAGATACACTTAATGAATATCCGGAATTGCATTCCTTCTTACTCTATTTGATCTCTATAAGGGCACCGGTTCTTACTAATTTTGAGGTTGTTGAATTTTCTTATAGGGAAATCATATTTAATTTGAATTATATGTTCTTCTTGAATGTCAAGTTCAAAACTTGATATCTAATTGGAACTATGGGAAGTGGTATATAAATGGATTTCATATAAATGAATTCCTCTTCCTTTTCAAATTCAAAATATTACTCCAAATTCTCCCACTAAATTCAACATCCTTAAAAGAACCTAGCATTTCTCGTTTTTCAAAACGTTCTAACTTTCGGGTTGTAAAATTTATATATCCCCTAGTTTTCTCGGCTTACCCCATGAATAACTACTAATAATCTTACGTCTAACTTTCCCTTAATAGACTTATAAAGTCTATCCATATGCTAGACAACCCCATAAATGGATATGGTTTAAGGATGAATAAGGAACGCATCCTTAAATTATTAAGGGTTTATATTAGTAGCCTTAGAGGGAGCTTTAATGAGAATAAAGGTTGCGGTTTTAGCGTATCGCCCATAATGAGTGAGGTAAGAGAAGTATAAAACATACTTATTACCATATCCTTAAGGATTTCAATATGTCTCTATTACAATATTCATGCTAGGCGTACCCGGCTCAATGTAGAGAGAGATAATCCCACACTCTTTCAAAATAGCGAGTAAAAAGGACCTAGACGTTGTTCCTTTTAACAATCATTCCAAAGATGTATACACCATCATGAATGACCCTAATGTTCTTGATAGTCTTCAAAGTTGATTTCCAACTTTGTCTTTATAAGACTTTTACAACGTCCAAACTCAATATTTTATGAAGCAAATAAATGTATTCAAACTAAGAGTTAGTCATTTTGAACATAATAACTATTGTTGAACTTTTCCATGAAGGAATAATTAATGGCCTACAAATATCCGAATGCATTAGTTCATTGAGACACTTGATGCTCTCGAGAATACTACAATGTTTGTAAATTTACTTTAAGGCATTTTAATGCAAAAGTATTTTCCAAATTATCAAGTTTGTTTAAGATATCCTTTAACATAAGCTTATCAGGTTCCTTTCGAAAATATGACCCAAACGCTTATGCCTTCATAAAATATAAACTTTACTTGATAACTTTTGCTTTTACCACTTTGGTGTCATTATTTATGGAATTTATATATTGTGTAAATAATGTCAAGTATTTAAAGACTACCTGACTATGTACTAGTACCATCAACCTTGGAATAAAATAAAATCACATTTATTAAAATGAACAAAACAACCTTCTTTATTCAAAATTGTGATATATATCAAATTCCGTCCAAATGACGATACATTAAGTGTAGTATTTATACAAATAATACTAAGTACTTTTAACAATATCCTATAAGATTCCGATGCCTTTTCTTTCAACCAGATCCCAGCTTCTATATAGATGATTCTTCATCTTCTCCAGGATTTCGGTATTTCAGGCAACCCTACATAGACATTCATTATGTGAGTTGATGTAACAGAATTCAACCACTATGTATATGTAGGAAATGAAACCAAATTAGCCTTTATCACAAACAATACCAAATGACATACCTTTCTTAGAACGCCAAGCGTGATACTTAGGGCAGTCGTACTTCATGTGAGTGAGGTCCTTGCCAAAGAAGCATTCTTCATGATCATTAGATGATCTCTTATGCTTCTTATTTCTTGCAACCGCAATTTTCTTCCCTCTTCTTTTTGTCCTATGAGAAGAGGTAGATGCCAAACATCCCTCAATCATATCAAGGAATGTTTTAGCATCAACGTCCTTGGAGATACCGGTCAAACTGGTCTCCGGGACAACTATATTCATGATCATTAGGCTCACACGGTTGGAGCGTTTCCACTTCTCCTCATTTAAGCAATCTTCTTGGTGCTTTCATTAGAGAGAGGAAGAGGAAACGGTTCCCTTAATGCGTGATCTATGTCCATATAGCCTAAGATCATCATCAAGTTATTTTTCCAAGTTTTAAAATTAGTCCCGTTTAGCATCGGAATTGTACTCATAGCAGTGATTACGGACGAAGCAATAAGTAAATCTGTTGGGTTTTGAGAACAAAAAAGAATGAGAACAAAACATAAATAAGAAACTACAAAATGAAAAATGATTAATTATATCAACGAAATCCATCAATAAGATAATCAACATGACATCAAAACTAATCTTTGGATTGCGAGTTGACTCATAAATGATTGCCTTAGGTAACAAGTAATTTGAACTTATATTTTAATAAATACTTAATCTTCCTTTGGGCCGACATAAGTACCTAAGAAAATATCCTAATGTTCATTTTATTTGTTACCACATGAATGCCTAAGTTTAGTCAAATGTCAAGATCTTCTTTGGAAAATTCAAGTCATTCACATATTAACTTAAACATTCAACACTTTACAATTTAAGGGTTTAAATAACGTAAATCACTTAGGCGACAATATTATTTAAACAATGAATAAAATTGTCAAATCATATAATTAATCAAGGCCTTAGGGTTTGAAAAATGTATGTTTTGTTCAAGAGGAAAACAAAATTGTGCAAAATTCAATTCTGATGAACAGTAGCTGCACGGTCGAGCATAGAAAGCTGCACGACCGTGCAACAATTTACAGAAATGCATGTTCTCGCGGCACACTTTGCACGACCGTGCTAAAAATTGATACACGACCGTGCCAAAATTATCAGACAAAGCATGTTCTCACGGTACAATGAGCACGGCCGTGCCAAACAAAGGACACGATCGTGCCAAACGAACCGATCCGACCGGTTCAAACAAGACACCCGTCCGGACCAGCACTATTCATACGCACCGGTTCAAGGTAATTGAGGCGCACGGCCGTGCCAAACAAAAGAGCACGAACGTGCCAAACAATCTGCACTTCTGAATTTTTGTCTAAAGTTTCCTCAAAATCAAATGAATTGCAAGTAGATCCGCATGGTATGTACTTAAAACATAAAACCATGTTATTTAGGATAATCTTGCCTTTTAAAATTAATGGAATCAAGTGAGTAGATCCACATGGTATGCACTTAAAACATAAAACCATGTTATGAAGGGATAGTCTCACTTGAACCTTTTAATGAACAAAAACTTTCAAACCATTTTTCTTAATTTTAGATGAAGATCATCAGCACTCTATTAACGAATTAGAGTCCCTAATCGACATCAAAAACCTTATGATTCAACAGAGAAAATGAATCAAAGTAAAGCATGAAAGCTTTTTCTTAATACAAGAACTCAAACTCAAACTAAATAATGAGCGGGGCTCTGATACCAATTGTTAGAACAATTTTAAACCCTGAATGCCACACTCATATTTAAGTAAGAGAGAGAGGAAAGATGAAGCGGAAGCGTTTAAGAACAATACCTGTTGAATCCATGGATGATGTAGGGAGAAATGAATAAGAAGAAGATGTAGGGAGAATGCTCTTCTAAATGATAAATGTCTTTCCTCTTTACTTCTTTAACACTTAATGAAGATTTATGGAGAGAGTACTAATGAAAAATAATCAAGTAGTCTTAAGGGTTGATGGAATGCCCTTTATATAGTAGACTTGGTGACATTTCATTTAGGGACCACACCCTTTCAAGCTTTATGATAATAAATTACCCTTTTGCCCATCACAATTAGGTAATATATATCCAGGAATTCTACACATTTTATTATCAACTATACTTTATAAATTAATATTATAATCATAACTTTATGAATGGAAGTCTAAACGACTTGTGTTGCAAGCCATGTTCTTACAGTATTAGCTCTTTTTTTCTTTTGACATTTTGTAACTTAAAAATGCAATTTATTCATATCTCAAATAGTGATTATTCTTTCTCATCACAAGTATTTTGTCAAAATATTGAAAAACAATTTATTAATACCCAAAAAAATGAAAAAAAAAAATATGAGTTGGCGTTAGAGTTGTGTGGGCATGTGCAAATTAGGTCATTGCATTCACCATTCGGAAGTAATTGAGAAAGGGAAAGCTCAAACATGCATGGGTCTAGTGTCTCTATATAATTGGCATCCTTATATTTCAATTTTAAAGTAATTTCTTGCCAAAATTATAAAATTAAGTTGTCTATACTGTGAATTGACTGGCGCAAGGGCTAAGTCCAAAATCAAATCATTTCTTAATAAAAGCATTTCAAATTTGGGGGATTTGGCATCGCCATGTGGTCAGTGGCGGATCTAGGATTTTCAACCACCGGGTGCACAATTTACACTAAATAACTCTATACCAAAATTTTTTAAAACGTAATTATATTCAAGTACATAATTAAGTATATAAGTTCAAAACAATTGTCTCATAAAAGAAAACAAGTACACAATTTACACTAAATAACTTGTTAACTTTTCCTTTTACTAAGTTCACATCCCTTCTAGTTAAATTACCACTCTAATTAATTTTTTGGGGGTGCACTTAGTAAAAAAAAAAAAAAAAAAAAAAATTTTAGTTAAAAAATTTGGGTTGACCGGGTGCACGTGTACCCCCTATTTACACATAAGATCCGCCCATGCATGTGGTCAATGTGGTAAATAGTTGTTGTTGCTGCATGCGATCAACATTTGACCACATGAGCTGTGTTTGTAAATGAGTGTTGGGATTAAATTTGTATGTGTAAAACTCACTCAAAATTAAAAATAAATAGTGATCTTTAATTGGAAAGGGTACAATGTGGTAAAAATTCGATCACTCCGAATCCAAGTCTATATATAGATGACAAAAACTTGTGTGAGACAAGTCTCACACATGAGACAGGTCTCATTGAGAGAGAAAATAGTTTGCTCCTAATCTCTCATCGAGACTCATCTCATGTCTGAGATCGTTTCACACAAAACTTCTTCATTATAGATGTGGACCTGAGATAGAGAAACTCTAAATCAGATATTCCCTCTATCTCTAAATAAATGTTGCTCTTTTTTATATGTTAGTATGAAGAAATTTTGTGCAGAAATTTTACGTTAGTTTAATCATCTTAATGAAAACTTAAAAATTGATATTAATAGTATTTATAATGGTGTAGTAACAAGTTTTATAATTTTATTAGATTAATTAAGGATTAAATAATAATTTGGTCCCTGAACTTAACATTTTTTATTAGTATGGTCCTTCATGAATAAATTTTATTAGTTTGGTCTCTTATGATGGCTTTTTGTGCCATTTTGCTCCTTCCTTGTGTGAGATATTTCAAAATACCTAATATACCCGAGAAACTAATGATAGTTTGGTCCCTAAACTTGGCACTTTTATTAATTTGGTCCTACATGATGACATTATACTTTAGTTTGCCTCTTTTGTATAACTTTATCAATTTTCAACTATTAAATCAAATTCAATATGTTTATAATGCACTACAAACATTTAATTAATTTCAAAAGAGCTTCAATTAGTTTTCTCTTTCAATTTTTCCCAATTAATCAACCTCAAAATTAAGTATTTGAAGGGTATGCATGTTGATAAATTTTATATGAGAATTTTTTTAAAAAAATATAATGATTCACATTTAAAAATTATAGGGAGGGAAATAACACATATTGGTAAAAAAAAAAAATATGCTTTTAATAAATTCAACAATTTCATTCAATCGATTAACATTCAAACCAAAATTTTCTTTTAATAATTTGGATCCAAAAAAGAAAATTCATCACTAATTTCATGGAATTTACACTGCTGTTGAATCCATTGTTATAGCATGTTGAATTTAATAATTTATCATATGTTTTTGCTAAATTTCAATCTTATTTTTTAGGAATCAGTATTTAAGTATTTTATCAAAAACGATGTCTTTAATCCATGAAATTAATGATGATTTTTTTTTTATCCAAATTAGTAAAATAAAATTTTGGTTTGAATGTTAATCAGTTGAATGAAATTTTTGAATTATTAGAAAGATTTTTTTTACCAGTCTTTGTTATTTTCTCTTTATAATTTTTAAATGTACATTATTACATTAAAAAAACGATCATATATACTTTATCAACATGCATACCCATCTAAGACTTACTTTTGAGTTTGATCAATTGGGAAAAATTGGAGGAGAAAAATAATTGAGACTCTTTTGAAATTAATTAATTGTTTGTAGCGCATTATAAACATATTGAATATGATTAAAAAGTTGAAATTTTATAAAGGTAAATAAAAGGGGTAAAGTAAAAATATAAAGCCTTCATGTAGGACTAAATTAATAAAAGTGTCAAGTTTAGGGACCAAACTATCATTAGTTTCAAGGGTATATTAGGCATTTTGAAATATCTCACAGAAAGAAGTGACAAACTGGCAAAAAAAAGTCATCATATGGGACCCATCGAATAAAATATATTCATTAAGAACCAAACTAAGTAAAAATTGTCAAGTTTAGGGACCAAATTATTATTTAATCCACTAATTAATTCAACTTAAATTTGTTGTTCAAAATTTCTTCGTACTAACGTTAAAAAAGGTTAAATTTATTTCGGGATAGAATGAGTAATCGTGTAACCACACAAAAGTCAAGTTTTATTCACTAATGGCTTGTTTTTGGTAGCTGACGGCTGATTGACTTATGACTAATGTATCGGTTACTATTTGTTTTGGTCGTTCAAAAAGTGCTTATGAGCTATCATAGGCTATTGTATATGTTTGTTAAAAAAGATGAATTATAGTAAGAATACTTAAATACCATTAATGTGAAGGTTAAGTTCAGTGGTAAAGTCAAGCCTCACCCTCGGTGAGCGCTAGGGTTCGATCCCTCTCCTCGCTTCCTTCTGGCGTGGACATCGTCAAAACACACACACACATATATGCCAATCTACCTTATAATGGAATAATATAAACTATCTTTTCTATTTGTATTTAATTAAAATATGATTTTATGAACTTGTTAACGTAATTAAATTAAATATTTAATTTATTTTTCTTTTCAAACTAAAATAAAATATTAAATTCAAAATATACTTAAACAAAGATTTTATTCCTATTAAGAAACAAAATAGCTTGATATATAATAACATCATGCTTCAAATAAAAAAATATCAATAATTTTGATAACAAATGTTGTCAAGGATTAGAGAAGATGTCAAGGATTAGAGAAGGAGACAGTCGGAGCCAATCATACATGGAGAGAGAGAATTGATATGAGAGACTCAAATATTATTGATGCTAGTGATACATATTTATAGGGTTACAAAGAATATTCTAGGGTCCTAATCTAATTAGGAAAACTAATAGAAATAGTAAACTAATGTTCTAGAATAATCTAGCTTGGTTTACAAGATACAATCTCTATGTTTGGTAACTTGATATTTACAATATATGCTAGGAATATATAATATTCCTTAATAAATGTTATTCTCAAAATTATTCATCTCTAGATCTTCATTACCTACGACGGGGACACTTGGTTGATGGTTGCCCAATCTAGGTTTCTCGCATTCATTTCTTGATATGAGATTAGGTTGATTGTCATAGTACTGGAAGTTATCATTCGCAAGATTTCTTTTTCGAATGAAATTATTAATTGTCATTGTTGAACAAATAATACACACTTAGTCTTCATAATGATAGTACGACATATGTTGTAGTATTCTCCACTTTGCTTTCCAAACACCAAATGTTCTCTCGATAACACTTCGTAAGGAAGAATGTGCTTCATTAAACTTCTCTTGTGCATTTCAGGATTGTTGATGACGTCCTTTTAAAATCTTTAATCCTACTGTGGTCAACGTTGTAATCTTCGAGACTTCGTCCCTTGTCACTTCTCTTCATATCGACAATTATTTTTCTTGACGTGAACCCTAAAACTAATACGCTGATAATATACGGAAAAGAGGATAATTTGGGAAATATATTTTTTTCATTAAAGATCAGAAAACGCGTGTTTTCAAGTAAGAGGGGATAAGCACTATTTTTTGGCTTTTGGGCTTTTTACTTGTTTATGCTTCAAATGGGTTGTTTAATACATATGGACTTATCACTCATAACTAGGGCTGTAAACGAGCCGAGCCGAGCCAAGCTTTGGAGTGTCGAACTCGATCTCGTTTAAAAACTTATTATGCTGAAGTTTTTCTTGAGCACAAGCTCGAGCCCACTTGTTTGTTCGAGCTCGCGAGCTGCTCGTGAACAACTCAGGTCGATATCGAACTCGAGTTTTAACGAGCCGAGCTTGAGCTTAGGATTTTTTCTATAAAAATGTGTTCTTAACGAGCTTATCGAGTCGACTTCGAGCTGGTCCAAAACAAAAATTTAAGTTTAACTAGCTTATCTAGCCGAACTTGATCTTTTAACGAGCTAAATGAGACGAACAACGTCGGCTCAATTACTTACGAGTTTGAAACTATTGGAATTTTGGTTTTGGAAAAGTTAGTTTGACCGACTTTTGACCAAGAATTCCATTAGGTTTCATTTTGTGTAAATGGAAATTAATTGCATATTTGTAATCTACGTTTGGAGTAGATTAATGTGGTATATTTATTTTCTCAAAACCAATTCCGGGTGAATGAGAAATTAATGTCCAAAGTATGCAAGTTGAAGTGGGTTTATGAAGAGTTGGAAATGTGGAAAGCCATGTATCCCACATTGATTGGAAAATGAAAAAGATAAGAGTATTTAATATAGCTCATCTAAGAAGGTTCCAATCAAGTGTGGACTTGGGCTGCCAAGCTAAGTGGGCCTTTGGGCTACCCATACAAGCTAGTGGGTAAATAAGTTAATTTTGGGCTTGCCCAAAATTGACCGCGAAGAGCGTGAAGGGTGTTTTAGAGCGCACTTTGCACTTCGCATCGGTCGCTGGAGCTGTGGAGCTTAAATTTTTGGCTAAGGTGGACTCGATGGTGGGCTAGGTCTGGTCAGGCATTGGGCCGACTCGGTTCGGGCTTGGGTGAGGCCCAGTACGGATGTGGCGTATGGGTCGGGGCGGGTCCGCGGATCGGGGCAAGGAGCCGCGTCGGTTCGAACTGGGTAAGGGCGCGACCCGTAACCATTCGAACGGACGGGTCGGCTGCTGGGCTGATCCGTGAGATCTCCACCCTTCACCTAGAGATCTGATCTGACGGTCCTAATTCCACCAGACACCAAAGATGCCTATTCCCTAAAAGGCACCTTGACTCTTTACTAACTATAAAAAGCCCTCCACCAGATGACATTTTTCACTTCAATCTCAACTCAGTCATTCACTCTCAAGTGAATCACACACAAATCACTCTCTCTTCACTTCAGAAGTAGAGAAGCACATATTTAACGGAGTTAACAAACTCGGTTAGATATTTAACTGAATTCGATGGAATTATGTTAGAATTCAAAGGAATTCTCAAGGCATCTGTTAGAAGATCGAATCATCTTGTTGCATAAGTTCTCTTCAAAGTCTGGAAGTGTAAAACACAGTTATGTTCGCCGAAGTCGTTAATTTGAAGTGCTTCTATTAACGATTGTAAAGTCGTTTCATCTTGAGAGAAGATTGTCGCAGACCGTTAGCACCAGAGCGGGGCAATATCTTCTTGCGGAGATTGTGTCCAACACAAGACTCGACTTCATTTATTGCCCGGTTTGATTTAATATTTGCATTTATAGTTTATCCTTATTTCTGCCCCGTTAATTATTTTATGGTTCATTTTATATTTGTCATTATCGTTAAGTTCAAGAAAACCTTTACTATTGTTATACAATTTACCTAACAGAAACTCGATTTGAGCTCGAGTCGAGTTACAACTCGAGTTCGAGCTTTTTCGAGCTGAGCTCGAGCAAGTTCGGTTCGCATAGCAGCCCTATACGTGCTGAACAAGAGGAAAAGCCACCACTCCCCAAAATTCAACCTGAGTTATCATTAAAAGAAAAAAAATGTTTAGCAAATAAATTGGGACTCTTGTTATGAGAAGGCGTGCGTATAATAATAATAATAAGTGGACAAATAATATGCTCGTTCAACATCATCCCGGATTAACCTAATGGAAAGCATAAGACAAAAAAAAAAAGTACAAGATGCGTTTCAAATCCAATGTAGACATTTAACTAGTGAGTAATTTTAGTTGCCCCCACACCATGCCTCTTCTTAGCACTGAGAGTCTCAGTGTCATGTACTTTACATGAGTTCCACATAAAACAAAAATGTGAAGGGATTAAGTCATCTCGTTTAACTTGGTGCAGAAATTAAAAGAATTAATCCAATTCCATTGGGACAAGGAATTAAACTTACCTCATTTATATTTAAAACTTGGCCCACTGGCTCCGTTTGTTTCGCGGAAAATAACTTCCGGAAAACGATTTCTTGGAAAATGTTTTCCGGAAAATGTAATTTCCACTGTTTGGTGAATTTTAAGAAAATGCTTTCCGGAATACTTTTTAAGATACATTAATTTTGATCACCTAGAGTATATATTAAAAAGAAATAATCAATAAATTAGTCATTATCTCCAATTTCAATTATAAAGTAATGAAAATGTAGTTTTATAATTATAATGGACTAAAGTTAATAATTTAACATATTGAAAAATATTTATAAAAATAAAATATTTTTAGACATTTTTTAATTAACTGAGTATATTTAAAAAATAATTTTCGTAAAACAAAAATTGGAGTTAAAACAAGTGTTAGCATTTTCCGGAAAACGTTTTCCTTAGGTGGAGGTAAGGAAAACGTTTTCCTTAGGAATGGAGGAAAACCATTTCCTGGAAAACATTTTCCCCATTTTCCGGTGTTTAACAAACACCGGAAAATGGGGAAGATGTTTTCCGGAAGAAGTTTTCCTCCAAACAAACGGAGCCTTAGCTTGTTTCAATAAACCGTCCTACACTTAGGTTGGGTTAGTGTTCTAAAAGCCGCTTGCCTAGGCCCCGTCTATGCGCTAGGCGTTCACGCTGACCACCCCACCACTTCACATTAGTATGATATTGTCCGCTTTGGGCCCAGCCCGCTCGGATTTATTTTTGGGTCATCTCCCAAAAGGCCTCATACTAAAGAAGTGGGTGGACACCTTTATATATTAGGCAATTCTTCTTTCAATTGCCAATGTGGGACTTGGGTTGAAACCCCAACAAACCTCCCCTCAACTCAAGTACCTCCAACGAAACTTGTACCGCCGCTAACACCATCTGCGGGACACGCCGCCCGATCATCTTTATCGGGAAGACTTTCGACACAAGGCACACACAATGCTCCATTCACGAGGTCACACTAGAGGTAATCCCACATATCTCACACACGCGGTCCACTGCGCGCCGGGCCCATCCACCAACCAGGGCTCTGATACTAGTTGTTGGGACCGCGACCACCTCCACCACTCCACATTAGTATGATATTGTCCGCTTTGGGCCCAGCCTGCACGGATTTGTTTTTGGGTCATCTCCCAAAAGGCTTCATACTAATGGAGTGGGTGGACTCTTTCTTATACTAGGCAATTCTTCTTTCAATCGCCGATGTGGGACTTGGGTTGATACCCCAACAAACCTCCCCTCAAACCAAGGACCACCTCCAACGAATTTTACTTGCACCGCCGCTATTCACCACATGCGGGACACGTCGCCCGATCACCAATATCGAGAAGACTTTCGACACAAGGCACACCATCATGCTATTCGCGAGGTCACACCAGAGGAAATCCCACAACTCACACACGCGGTCCACTGCGCGTCGGGCCCATCCATTCACCTGGGCTCTGATACCAGTTGTTGGGACCGCGACCACCCTCACCACTCCATTAGTATGAGGCCTTTTGGGAGAGGAGATCCCAATGGTACACAGAAAGTGGTACAGGGGATCTCCTCTCGCATCGTCCCCATGACCGAACATATTAGGCAATTTTTCTTTCAATTGCCAATGTGGGACTTGGGTTGACACCCCAACACACGCAACGCCTTGGTCCCGCCTAAGGTAAGGTATTATAACTATGTCTGAATTTTCGGCCCCGCCTAGATCTGTCTAGTCTCCGCCTAGATGCTTGACTTAGCTACGGCGCCTAGTGCTTTTTAAAACTTTGCTTCGGTGTCGTATGACATTGGCAGTACGGTACAACTGATGTTGGTTATGCTAGGTTGACAAAAAAATCCGGAATTACTATTGTTAAACTTCGTTTTTTCTGACTTATATACTCAACCAAACGCCTTATTTTTTAATGTAAAAAAAGAATTAAATTAGTAAGTACTCCCTTCTTGTCTTGAAAACTTTTAGCAGAGTTTAATGTGATCTTAATCTCTCTATTCTATTTCAGATTCTAATGTGACGTACTACATGGTATATTGTCTAAATCAAATTTATTAGACTTTTAGAACATGATCAGGTCGGTCAACAAAATACATTAATTTCAACGAGCCTAATGGAGTGCGTCGGGCGTCGGCATTTGTCTCTTTCCATAAAGTTAGTTGTATGTTTAGTGGAATAATTTTGAGGGAAATAATAAATTTATAAAAAATGGTTACAAAATGTGGTCTATAATCTAACAGTACACAAAGACCCTCAATCAAATTGATGCTCTCAAGAAATCGGATGAGTGAGGTGAGTCTAATTTTGAAGGTTCTATTTTTTTGTGTTTTCTTATATTACTACTTTTGTCTTAATATAATGACAAAAAAGAAATTTCTAAATTTTCTCTTGATTGATTAAGAGCAAAATTAAAACTTTCTCAACATTCATTTTGAGTCAGAAAGAGTTACTTTTGTAATTAACTTTAGAGTCTAAATAATAATTTTGAACCGGGCCTTTAAAATTTTAAGACATTTTAGGACCGGCCCTGACGGAATGCAAATGTCAAAAGATTATAATGCCCTTGATACTAAGTCTGACTGTATCATTCAAACAGACTGTTATGTTATAGAGTCAGATAAAAGTTGTTCCAAATTCAACTTATGATAGTCGCTCAGGAGCAGAATGATACATAATCTAATGATGAGCATTATGTATGTGACATATTGACTTCGAAAAGGTCACTGAAATCAACAACCTACCAGTAAATATTCCATTTATAAACACACAATCACCTTCCCTTTCTATTCCTATCTTTGTCCATTCTTTTCCCTCTAAATTATGAACCTTTCTTCTCACCTATGCCTCTTCATTCTTCCCCTCCTACTCTTCACCTCTACTAGGATAATTGAAGCCGCCGGTACGGGACCATTCTCCGGTCCATTGACTCGTAACCAACAAGTATTTCACCCTTCTAAAACTGCTTTTGATCGTCCGTTTACTAAAAACCATTTCAACTCGGAGAAGCGAAGAGTTCCCACCGGATCAAACCGACTTCACAATAAGCGATGAACATTTATCCAAGTCATCAATGATTTGGAGCAAGAGTTTGTATTTAAATTTTCTCTTGCTTCATGTATAGTCATTAGTAATAATATGATAACATGTGTTACACTTTGTATTTCATTGTAATATGTAGTTAGGTAACTATACCATAGAATAGCTTTTCAATTAATTTAATGTGCAAATTGTTGATTCAGCTTCTTTTTTTTTTTTTTTTTTTTTGGTGGAAATATATTTTGAATCACCATTTAAGGAAATAGTTATTGTATAGACGTGTATCTGTAACGACCCGAGTCCGCAGACCCGACCCGCCACATAGGTACCATACACTAGCCCACCAAGCATCTCCTCAATCGGGTCAACCACAGCCCATCACAGGCCTCCAAAAGTCCAATGGATGATTTGATGCTTAGTAGGAGTGTATGGACCTTCTATATAGCACAATCAGTTCCCACATATTTCGATGTGGGATGGGGGATATCACAATCTCCCCCACTCAAACCCTTGCCGTCCCTGGCAAGGTCAATCAATACCCAGATCGTACCACCGGGCTAGCTCGCAAGCCTTAAGGCCGGGGTTCCGCTCTGATACCATTTGTAACGACCCGAGTCCGTAGACCCGACCCGCCACATAGGTACCATACACTAGCCCACCAAGCATCTCCTCAATCGGGTCAACCACAGCCCATCACAGGCCTCCAAAAGTCCAATGGATGATTTGATGCTTAGTAGGAGTGTATGGACCTTCTATATAGCACACTCAATTCTCACATATTTCGATGTGGGATGGGGGATATCACAGTATCAACCTGCCTATTGATTATCAGTTATTTCCTTTTATGGGATTATTTGTATTTGTTATTTTAATGATCCTTAGCTTGTAGAAGATTATAAAGATGGCAGGTCTTAGGTATTTTCACTTGCACACAATATTTTTTTTATGCATTATTTGGTTAAATGGTTGATTTAATTTGTGCTTGTTCAAGAACAAACATGTCTTTGATTTCTTCTTGTTTGTTTGTTTGCTTGCTCTTATAAAGGCCAATATAATAATATGAAGAAAAGAAAACTCTATGTTCAATGTTTTGAGAAAATTTTGTTTTAACAAGAATATGGAATTACATCGGGATGGCCAAATCGGACCGGAAGCGACTACACTACAGTAATACTTCCTCCGTCTTTGAGTATATGTCCACCCTCTCATCTGTACGGAGATTAGGAAGTGGTGGAAGTGATGTAAGTGATAGAGAGACTCGAGATCATGATGTTACTTAGTCATTATTCTATTGTGTATATCTTAGTATGTGTATATCTCCTAGTATTTGATAGAGTTGTACATATTTACTTTCCTAGATTATCTCTAATAGCTCTTGTATATATACTACTTGTTAATATCAATAAAATCACTTTTGCCCTAATTCTTATTCTCTTAGAGTAAGTGTTGTGAGTATGAAAAGTAATGTAGGTGAGAGAATGAGTGGAATGAATAGTAAGTTGATTGGTGTTGTGAGTATAAAAGTAAAGTAAGAGAGAGAATGAGTTGGAGGAATAATAAAGATATTTTGCTATTTTAAGAAGTAGACATTAGGGATGGCCAAATCGGACCGGAACCGTCGAACAGGCCCGGAACCGGAACCGAAAAAACCGTAACCGCCATGAACCGCCACGAAAACCGGAACCGTTTTGGATAAGGGCCGGTTAAGGTTCAACCCCCCAAAAAACCGTGAACCGGTGGTTCCGAACCGCCCAACCAAACCGTGAATCGGAACCGTCTGAACCGTCAGTAAAACCGTTAAAAAACCATCAAAATCATTATATTTCTAACAGTTTCATCAGAATTAACCGTTACTAATGGAAGGTTGACAAGAAAAGTTGTGTTTTGACTGATTTTTTAGCCAAATTCAATTAATGAAAATAATAAAAATTTGGTTGTCCCCTCATTGTAAATTTGCCTTTAATTAATAAAATTTAAAGCGTACCGTCCTTTTTTTCTTTTATATACTATCATTTATTTTATTTTTTTCTATGTTTGTTTTTCAATATAATGTTGATTTAGCTTTTAAAAAAAAATCACTTATGAAATAATTATTAAGTTGTTTATTCATTATTGTATGATAAAAAAAAAAAAAAAAAAAAGAACCGCGAAACCGGACCGGAACCGGATTGTGACAACCGGATCCGGTGTAACCAAGGGCCGGTTAAGGTTCACATAAAAGCCGAACCGGAAGCGGCGTTGGCCATCCCTAGTAGACATATACTCAGAGACAGACTAAAAAGAAAATGTGAACGGAGGGAGTATATTAATGGTTGATATTTATATAATGTCCCACTTAACTTTACGAGTTGAGATTATAATTGTGTTTTCTTGATGATAGTGTGTATAGGGGGGATGGGATTGGGAGGTGTGTTCCAGAAGTAAATGAACAAATTATTGCAGCATTGAAACTTGAATGAAAATACATATACATTCATTCCATGCCCATACCCAAGGCTATACAACTGTTCAGTTTGAAAATAATATTTATAATTGCCCATTTATAAATATTGGCGCGCACAGTTCAATAGCAGAGTTGTTCATTAAAATGAAGGGTCGAAATTACATATAGGATAAAGAGGAGGCAGAATTCCCATAATGACCCTCAAGAAATATACACCGTCCGATCAAAATCAATGGCCTATGGGATCAAAACATATATATTCTGTGTTGCATAGTATCTTTTTGTAAGGAACTAGAGGGTATATAGAAAGAACTTTTCATCAAAGAAAAAAAAAAGACCAGTTTTCTTCTCATTCCTTATAACTTATGCAGTAACCCTATTAAGAACAGGTAAAAAGTGGTCATGGAAAGTGTAGACAAAAATAAGAAAAGATGGACCCCTTACAATAAATGGTCAAGAAGGACTCTCATTCTCTACCCATGTGCTCGGATCGACCCCGCTCGCTTTTTCTTTCTTCCTTGGTTCTTCAGTACTGAATTTGTAGTCTAAGCCAGATCCATATTTCCAGGCCTCAAGTTGCCGCGTCCATTTGTACTTTGTCTCAGTTGGAAATGAGCTTATCAACGGTCTTGCAATACATGAATCTTGTCAGTTTATAGTGTAATGTAACACTCACTTTGGGACGGAGGGAGTAAGAGTTAAAAAGACGTAAAGTAGGTATTACCTCATTAAGGGGTCAATAAAGACGGAAAGAAATGTATAGTAACCCAGTGCAGCAAAATGGCCAGACCAGTTGAGCAGGACCGGAATACCAACCTGCAAAACAAAACCAGAGTTTTAAACTAGTATTGTATCATGAGAAAGCAAAAAAATAAAATAATAAAAATTTGGACAACTTGGTACTACAAAACTCTCACTACGAGTGGGATCTGGGGAAGAAGGGGCAGACCCACATGCGCTTAAGTAGATAGTCTTCCATTGTATTTAAATGCGAGAAGAGAACTGGAAATAGCCTACTTAGAATTACCTGCTTGAAAATAGAAGGAATGATTTGAGGTTTGGTAATCATAACTAAGCCTAGTGTCTTCACGAGTGGGCCAAACTGTATGACATCCTGTTTGGATACATAGTTCAAGTTCATTATCCCTTCCAATGTAAAAAAAAAAAAAAAAAGTGTCTTAAAAAGATGAGATTAAACCGCAATAATCACCTGAAGAAATGGCCTCAACACGGGATCTCCCAACCTCTGGTGAAAAAACAGATTTTGGAGGAGAAACGAGAGTATGAATATTTGAAAATTCAAATAATATAAATGGTTAAATAAAATATTAAATCCATGATATTAAGGTTCCAAATTGCCATTGTTATGATAATATTTTGCTCGACATCAAGAAATATGTACCTGCATACTCTGGAAGTTGACATGAAGGAGGTCGTTGATGAAATCAGGCGAAACACCAGTTTTCCTTGCTGACATGGCTCTTTGAAATAGCCAAGATGCACTAAGATTGGGCTGCATCAGATATTTCAATGAATATATATGCAGCAGAAGATAAAAGCGATTATAGCGCATTCAGAAGAAAACACTAACCATGTACGGGTTCAACAGCGATAAGTTATCAGCATCTAGAAAATCACCCATGATTGCTTCATTGATACCTTCATTTTTACACACACACAACAAAAAAAAAAAAAAAACATTAATGTAAAATTGTGAAGGCTAGTTAACAGAAGTTAGGAGTTGAAGCTAGCGTGACAAAATGTTACTCCCTCCGTCCCAAAATGATATTCTCATTTCTCATTGTCCCAAAAAGTTCTTCCTATTTCTACAATTTAGGCTTAAAAGTTCATAAGCAACACATGGTTAGTGAAGCAAGTGTTCACAATCTTCAAAACTTTGAACAGTCAAATGCGAAGATCATTTTGGGACAGAGAGAGTATTAATAAAAAAATACCAGCTGATAATCTCCCGAGGTGCCTCGTCAGACTCCCAAAACCACCAAAGGAAACTGGAGACTGTATGCCGCTTGCATCACCAAACTGCAGAGGAATAATTTTGTGTGATGGATCATGAACTCCATTTCTGATGTGAGCATAATGTATTCAGATTCAGGGCTTCAAAAGGGTATTATAATGTAAAACACCTGTAAGATACGATCGAAAGCTGCTGGCAATGGACTGTCGATTTAGTCATCCCACACCAACAAGAAGAGTTAGTCAATCAGACTGAGCCATTTTGAGGGTCCCCGGAAAAAAAAAATTAAAAAAAATAATAATAAAAAAAAATCTAAATCTACTCCAAATTTACCATTTGCAATCTTACCTGTCACGATATGTAGGGAAAATCCCATATAATACACGTAAAATCTCTAAATTGTCAAGAGAGACGCCCTGTATGAAGTTCAAACCCGGAGTTATCTTTTTAGAAGAAAAAGCGATAAAACTATATATTGATCTATGACCAAGTTACTTCCAACACTATAGATCTGAAATCAAACCTGATATATTGGCATCAGATCCCAGTAGTCTTCAAGTAACTCTTCCAACGTAGGGCTTCCAGGTTGAGGGTCAATGTATGTGAACATGTAAGTGGTTCGATCAAGGGGACCTGAGCCAGCAGGGAATGCCTATTGAATTATCCAGAATAAGCTCAATCCTCAAATGATTAATATTGCTTTCCAACAGACTGTATTACCATACAATATAAAGCCTGCAAATAGCATTAAACGCGTGTAAATGAGCGTAAATATAGTATGCAATTACCTCCCAAAAGTATTGTGCTTCTGAGCTTCCGACCTGTTTGACTTCAGCACTACTAAATATGACATCACTTTTGGTGTTCTCCTTGAAACCACGACCGCAAGAACCAACAACAAGACAAACACCATCTGGCTTCCGTCCTTTTCTTATCTGTGAATCCGTATAAAGCAACAAACAAGGACTGATCAGACCTGACGTAATTTTGTACATACTCCGTATTTTACTTCTGTGTCTGATCATAAATCTTTCTAGTAGTAGCATATATCAAGGAATGAAGAAAATGTGTACAAGCTGACCTGCTTTACAACAGGGGAAAAGTTCCCCATTGCATCAATAATGAGACGGGAAGACAAAATCTTTCCCTCCACTAGTTGCAAGACCTATAAAAGGAAGTGAATGCGAATGTATCCGTAACAACAAATTGAAATGAATGTTCAAAAACACATATCCAGTATTTCGCCTCACAAACTAAAATTTAGTACTCCCTCCGTCCTAAATTGATCTTCCCATTTGCCATTTCTCGTTGTCCCAAAAAATTCTTCCTATTTCTACATATTGGGTCTAAAAGTGCATAAACAAAGCATGGTTAGTGAAGCAAGGGTTCATATTCTTAAAAAGTTTGAATAGTCAAATGGGAAGATCATTTTGGGACGAAGGGAGTATATAACAACCCCCAATACCCCCCCCCCCCCCCCCAAAACCAACATGCGTACTCTTCTTGTAGTGATTCTTTAGTCTTGAAGCAGGAAAAGTTTGTAAACTCAAAAGCAGATTTTCTAAATGAATGATGCAAAAGCAACCTGCCATAGTCTTCTATAACAATATCATTGTCAAGAATCTTACCGCTGAATCCTCATATACACTTATGCTAGATACGCTGAAGCCTTCAAAGATGATACCACCAAGAGAATTGAAGCGTTTCCTCATAATCTCTATAAGTTTTGCAGGCCTGCAAGGATAGAGGCAAATCCGACTTTTTACTCCCCCAAAAAATAGGCCCCGGTTCTAGAGACACTACCCAGAGCAAAAATTAGTATGATTTTGTAATGATAACAATTCAGAAAGCTTACGAGACACCAAGATTGAGAATGTCCTCTACCCAAATCTCACCTTTCCTCTCAAATCCACATCTATTCTGTAAGGTTCCAACAGTAATTAATTTAAAACATCACTGAATTTCTCAAGTAAATGTCAGTATAAATATGAAGGCGGATCATCAAGAAGCTGAAGAATCTTACAGGATTAAATGTTGCAGCTGTAGCCTGTTCAATGTCATCTTCATCCAAGATTCCAGCTTCAACGAATTCCAGTAGCTCTTTTCTTGATATATTCCACTCTTGTTCCCTCTGATAAAAATCTTACAAAAATCAATTATCACATCACTACCGCATAAGTGTAATAATAATAATTAGTCTACTTTGATATATACCCCTTTAAGTAGATTTCTCTCCACAATGCCTACTCGGAGTCCTTTGCAACTCAATGCCGTGGCAATGAAAATTCCCAATGTACCCCCACAAACCACCACATCAAATTTATCAACTTCCTTATCAGCGAGTTCAGACTGGCTAAACAGACCAGGAATTCTCGAGACTACCTGCTTGGGTTCTTCAACAACTGCATCAAGTATTCATTAAACTTAAAAACATAAGGAGTACTTCTTCTTTTTCCCCAGCATAAACTCAAAATTCAAACAACTATATTGAAAATCTGCACTAGCATTGATGAAATCATCTTACCTGTTTGAGCATTACAAATACTAGACCATAGTCCATCCAGTCTCTTCAAAGCATTATACGAGTACGAACCACCAGCACCACCAACTTCACCACTAACTGGAATACTTTCCATAATCCTCTACAATAAGCAACTTGAAAATATGTCACCATATTTAAAAATTTCGTTTGTCAACTTGACCAAATGTTAATGAAAAATTACTTGACCTCATAAAATTCTAAAAGAGACAACTGATTGATAGTGTTCTTAATATCATTTGAAATAGTTGGATTCTAATACCTAAAACGCGATAATTGAAGTATATACTCCTATTTAAGAATGGGAATGCCATTCTAAGTGGGTATTACAATTGCATATGGAAATACAAAATCAAAACTGAGAGAAAATTGTGGAAGAAATGGGTAAACCTGAGTTCTTGAAGAATTGGCTCTGACTTGAAAAGACATGGTCTTTGGACACTTTTGAGGTGAAATGGCAAATGGGTACTTAGATACGCCATTAACAAATGATGGTTGCAGTTGAAGCTGAACCAAAATCATGTTCAAAATTACAAGAAAAATATAAAAAAATTTAAATTTTCTTAATTTTTTTTCTGCAGTTCCAGTTTAGAAGGAATTGGGGAGAGAAATATGCGAACAAATATTGGACACGTTAACGAACCCAAAGGGTACAAAATTTTCTAAGGGCCCAACACAACCCTCTATGTCACGTGCCTTTCTCGTGACTTGAGTAGCAGCAATTTGGTCATAGTCCCATTTCAAATTGCAAAAGTTGCCAAAAAGGGTGTCCCAACTAAAATTGCAAAATCCAAAAATGGCAAGTTTTAACCCACTTGCACACTCACATCCACTAACCCACTAACTATTCTCTACTCCACTTTCTCTCTCCCACTCAACTATCAACACTCACAACACATCACCTTTTTCACTTTTTCCCTTAATCCCGTACCAACCTAGTATTTGCAATTTGAAATGGGACGGAGGGAGTATAAATTTAAAACCCTTTTGACTCCATCCAAAGGGTTTTGCAAATCATTTGCCATTTTTCATTATCTTTGATAAATTCCGCGAACGAAAGAAATTCAAGACCCGTTTCAAAAAGAACTGAAATTGGTAAGTTGGTTTCTTATTTTACTATGAAATAATTTCTTGTAAGATTGTTGAAGCTCGAATTCGTCCTTTGTGGGTTTGTTTTACTGCTGTTTTTAATAGCTTTGTGCATGTTTTTTCTTCAATCCTAGTAAATAATAATGCTATTTTTGTTGTTCCCTTTAGTAAATGGGAGAGTTGAATTAAATGTAGCTGGGTGTGAGATTGTGGTGGTAGAGCAGTAGCAGTAAAAGAAGAAGAATAGAGGTTGATTTGGTATTAGAGTATGTTGTTATACCAAAAAATGACCAAAGGTTTCGAATTTGTCACCAACCATAGGCATCTAGCAAGTCCTCCGTCAAGTTTAGGCTAACCCGAATATGATGGGATTGATTTTTGTTGAAGATTATGCAAAATTTTGAACCTAACATTAGAAATTGGGTAGTAAAAGAAGAGACGAGGGTTAGATGCAGCATAACTTCTCATCGTGCCTTAGATTACATATGCTCATTGATGGGGCATTATTCATTTGGGTCGAGTTGCTTTCATAGTGTCAAGGATTAGAGAAAGAGATAGTCGGAGCCAATCATACATGGAGAGAGATAATTGATATGAGAGACTCAAATAATATTGTATGAATGACTCAAGTATTATTGATCATATGAGTAGGGTATTTATACAAGAGGATGGAGTACTCTCCAAGCTATTCTAGACTATTCTAAATTACATAAGGAAAAGGAAATAGTAATACTAATAGGAAAGTAAATAATACAATGTCTAGGAAATATACAATTCTAACTATAGAAGGATTCTAATATCCTTAATATGCTCCCGCAAGATGGACGACCGATAGGAGAGTCCAATCTTGAAAGTAATGAGATGAACCAGATTGAAGGGAGTTGATTTGATGTCGTCGCAAGAAGGGCTTTGGCACTTTTACATCGCGAGACGGTTTTATGTGTTTGGTCGCTACAAAGGTGGAGTTGCTGCTACAAAGGCAAAAGATTGGTTGCTACTAAGGCAAAAGTGATTGCTACTAAGGCAAAAGTTGGTTGCTACAAAGGCAAAGTTGGTTGCTACTAAGGCAAAATTGGTTGGTACTAAGGCAAAAGTGATTGCTACTAAGGCAAAAGTTGGTTGCTACAAAGGCAAAGTTGGTTGCTACAAAGGCAAAATTGGTTGTTACTAAGGCAAAAGTGATTGCTACTAAGGCAAAAGTTGGTTGCTACAAAGGCAAAGTTGGTTGCTACTAAGGCAAAATTGGTTGCTACTAAGGCAAAAGTGATTGCCACTAAGGCAAAAGTTGGTTGCTACAAAGGCAAAGTTGGTTGCTACAAAGGCAAAATGGTTGCTATTAAGGCAAAAGTGATTGCTACTAAGGCAAAATTTGGTTGCTACAAAGGCAAAGTTGGTTGCTACTAAGGCAAAAGTGATTGCTACTAAAGCAAAAGTTGGTTGCTACAAAGGCAAAGTTGGGGTTATGGTTTGAGGGATTAGTTGGGTTAGTGAGTGGGTTTAATACTTTTACGTCGCTAGACGGACTTTGGCACTTTTACGTCGCTAGACGGACTTTGAGGGGTTTGGCGAGTTTATGGGATACGTTC
Organism: Campanula takesimana; assembly: GCA_026119855.1. Taxonomy (NCBI): domain Eukaryota; kingdom Viridiplantae; phylum Streptophyta; class Magnoliopsida; order Asterales; family Campanulaceae; genus Campanula; species Campanula takesimana. The sequence continues at coordinate 1,834,884 of JAOWBW010000077.1, read as the reverse complement.
GGCTGGGTGTAGGTTGTGGTTCGGTCGGGTATTTAAAAAGAAAAAAAAAATGTTTGGGTCTTGGTGATTGTGGCGTAGCTTGGGGTATTGAAAAAAAAAAAGATAAACATAGGGAAAGTCGTTTGGTTTGGAAAAAAATAGGGGCAAGGTCGAACGACCAGGTTGGCAGGATGAAAAAAAATTGAGGGCAGTAGGGAGACCGGGGGGTTGAGGATGTTTCTTGTGTTGGTTGGAAGCAAAATCCATGAAGGAAAACCAATCATAGGAGAGGATTAAGAGGTGGTTTGGGTTACCAAAAAAAAATGGTGGGGAATATAATCGTTGAATAGGTGGTTTTGACCGAAGTTTTTTTTTTTTTTTTTTTTTTTTTGGTTTTGGTGGTGGTGATATGGTGGCAATGGTTGGGGAAAGTTTTGCCGTGGTGGTTTTGACCGAAGTTTTTTTTTTGGGGAATATAATCGTTGAATAGGTGGTTTTGACCGAAGTTTTTTTTTTTTTTTTTTTTTTTTTGGTTTTGGTGGTGGTGATATGGTGGCAATGGTTGGGGAAAGTTTTGCCGTGGTGGTTTTGTATGGTGGTTGACGGAAACTTTGTGGTGGAGAAGTCCTTTTATGGATCATAGCTCTGATACCATGTCAAGGATTAGAGAAAGAGATAGTCGGAGTCAACCATACATGGAGAGAGAAAATTGATATGAGAGACTCAAATAATATTGTATGAATGACTCAAGTATTATTGATCATATGAGTAGGGTATTTATACAAGAGGATGGAGTACTCTCCAAGCTATTCTAGACTATTCTAAATTACATAAGGAAAAGGAAATAGTAATCCTAATAGGAAAGTAAATGATACAATGTCTAGGAACTATACAATTCTAACTATAGAAGGATTCTAATATCCTTAATACATAGTTCCAAAAGAACGCGTTGAAGGAATTTCTGGGAGAAGATATGAATTCATGCTTTTTTAAGATATGGGTAATAAAACTCTCGTTTGTTCAACAAACCAAGAATGGAAAATAGTCTGTTTCTGAATGTTGTAACTCAAGTTCCAACCTTTAATCTGTAGACGATGGACGCAAAGCCAATTAGTTTAACTAAGCCATACCTAATCAAAATGGTTTCACAATGCTTGAATTAATAATTTTATACAATTTCGAAAAAAGAGTAGTATGCACTTTGTAGTAAGCTATTTTATTATTAGCCTGATAACATGTTTATCATCATGTAGCACAATTGTGGAACACAATATTCTCCATCTTTCCCAGGATTAATAGATGCAGGTTTTTAATAATGTGTTTTTGAACTATCTTGAAAATGCAGACCTTGTGTGTGATCTGGTGATATAAAGCAAGTCATGGCAAGTATGATGATGGCTCCCCAATTTGTTCTCTTCTCCAAAGGAAGCAGCAGAGGGTATAACGGTTCACGTCTTTCTTTTAGTCATAGTATCAGAGAAATGAGGATTGAGAAACCTTTGGAAGACGTGTACAATGTGAGAGTGGAAAGGAAAGTGTCAGAGAAACGATTAACAGAGCTTGGGGTTTCGGGATGGTCAGAATGGAAGACTGGCAAGTGCCAATTTGCGTGGGATTGGCAGGTTGACCAGTTGGTTTACGTCGAGGAGGGAGAAGTTAGGGTTGTGCCTGAAGGGAGTGAGAAATACATGAGTTTTGTTGCAGGTGACTTGGTTCGATATCCTAAATGGTTTGAAGCTGACCTCTTTTTCAATGGTTCTTATCAAGAGAGATATTGCTTCAAAGCTTATGGTGATGTTTAGTAGTTATCGCATCAATGTATCGCTATGTCTACTAGTATTAGTGTTGACAAGGTTTTCTAGAGTAATGTATGGTGACGTCTATTTTTCCTCTGTGTGCCACATTGTGTACCACTGTTGACCCACTATTATGCATCATTGATGACGTTATGATGATGCCAACCATAATCACTCAAAGCTGTTAAATCACCGGTAGTACACAATGTCTTGCACAATCGTGGCATAGGTGATTTCGTCTCCTACTTTTGATAGGTCTTGTAGCAGCCTGTGGTCCTTCTTGCTAATACGTTGCCCTTTTTCCTAATCTCACCCCCCCCCCCCCCCCCCTCCTCCCAAAAAAAAAAAAAAAGAAGAAACCCAACCTTGTGTTATGAATGACCATGTTACCAAATACCAGATTCAATTTCATTGTAGTATCAAGTACAAGCCCTCACAAACAAACATAAAAATAAAATGCAAAAGTAGTAACATGAAACATTCTATAAATGAACATCAGAACAGTGCTGTTAAGTACAAAGGCAGCAAATCTTGCATCATTACATAAAAAAATTAACATTACAGGGGTAGGAAATCCAAAGAACACTACCACTATTCAACAAGATTCTTTATAATACACACAACTCCTTGGCTGACAGTACAAAAAGAAAATGAACCCCCCCCCCCCCAAAACCCCAACTCAAAGAAAACCAGAAGTGGGCTTTGATATCTATCAACAACAGAGGCACCCGCTTTCGACTTGCATACTCGACTGTTCATATAGAGATGTAAAAGAAAACTTGAACTGAACACGCCCTATATAAATTTCTGAAATTTCCGGGCCCACCTTGGTCGTTCAACCCTAAAACCTCACTTCATATAATGCAGCAACAGATAAATATGGTGAAAATTCAACATCCAGCTACAGCTTGAGAATTTGTTGTGGTAGAAACTACAACAGAGGCAAGCTTGGAAACAAGAACTTGCTCATTGGGTAAAGAAGTTTTGGCTGCCACATCTTCCAAGCGCTTCCAGGTTGATTCTCGTTTTTCCTGCGTTTCCTTTTTCTTGCTTTCATCTTCTTGGAATTTGGCTAGGCACTCATCAACAAGAGCTTGATCAGCATCTGAAAATACTTTTTTTACATTCAGGGTTAAGCTCTGAACTGCTTGGTTCCAGTGGGTCCGCGTGTTGTTCTCCAAAGCGGGAAAAATTATGGGGAGTATGACCTTGCTGTTCTGTAGTATCAGATTCCTTATGTGATCGTTATTCCACAAGAATAAGGTGCGTTCCGCAACCTACCAGAGAAGGATGGAAAAAGATACGAGGGTCATTACTGAAAAAGATCGATGAACAAAAGCATTATAATAAAAACTGCGTAAGACAAACTTTAGAATATCCGAATATAAAATATACAAGACAAGTAGACACACACACACATACACTTATCAACTACATAATTCATTTACATACATACTCCTGTCTCAGGATTAAATGTCCTACTTTCCATTTTCGTTTGTCTCAAAAGAAATGTCGCCTTACTAATAATAGGGTATGAAGTTTGGTGATCTTCCTATATTTACCATTGTAATAAGCGCAAGCATTGCAATGTCATAGGAGGTGTCACTCTATTCATATCAATGGATTGGGGCAATCAAGGTAACATAACTAAAAGCTTTAAAACATTGACTTGTCAACTATGACATTTATTCCGGGACAGAGGGAGTATATAAATACATAAACATGTACTTTTTTTAGTATACTCCCTCCGTCCCACTTTAATTTACAAAAATGAGTTTGAGCACAATAATTAAGGAAAAAAGTTAAAAATATGATATGTTGTGAGTGTATATAGTTGGGTAAGAGAGAGAAAGTGGGGTAGGGAATAGTAAGTGGGTAGTTGTTGTGAGTATGACAAGTGGGTACCATTATTTAAAAAGTACTCCATCCGTACCAAACTTATGGTTACTTATTTATGTTTTGGGCGTCCCATACTTATGGTTACTTACCCAAAATGTTTAATTTTCTCTCTCCTCCCCGCTCACAACAATTTCTCTCTCCTTCCCACTCACAACACCGACTTTTTTATTAATCTCCGTGCATTCAATTTTAGTAACCATAAGTTTGGGACAAAGGGAGTATTAGAAAGTTTCTATTTTGGGATTTGGTAGATTAAAGTGGGACAACCAAAATGACAATTTTTGTAGATTAAAGTGGGACGGAGGAAGTATATCAGTACACATGTACATATACACACACACATATAATGTATATATAATGTATGAGTATAAATTTTTCAAACCAATATTTCTGAGATCATTTTAATCCTCGTGTCATAGCAATTACACAGCTTCATATGGATTATAATATATACATGTACATATACACACACATACTGATGTGTGTGTATATATATATATATATATATATATATATATATATATATATATAATATTATAATGTACGAGCATAAGTTTTTGAGACCAATACTTCTGAGATCAATTTTAATCCTTGTTTCATAGCAATTACACGTCATAAATTTTTGAGACCAATACTTCTGAGATCAATTTTAATCCTTGTGTGTCAGCAGCAATTACACAGCTTAATATACTCCTATCCACTTGACAAAAGTTTCATACTACAAAGCAGAGAAGGGATCAGAGAAAGAGATTGAGTATATATGGGTGTGACCTATGGGCAAATCAGGACACATAAGGATCATCGAGGTGATCAAACTGCAATGATTAAGGCAAGCAAACTCTTCTTATAAGCAATTATATGGGCAAGTGCAATGATTGATGCTGTTTACAACCAGCATTTACTCACATGAGACTGAGAGTCAAGTCTAGTTGAGTCAGATCCAGCCATATAACATTTTCATAATCCGTCCAATTTTGAGAATTCCTTTTCATTTTATATATCTCCCATTAATATGGCCTCTTAACTAAAATAACAAAAACCTCTTGTGATCAATTAAAAACAATATCTATTGCTTAATGTGTTCCACTACAAGGAATACACGCTTCAAATATAGAGGGAGTACCATTAGATTTAAGGTAACAGAATAGGTGTATATTACAACCAACATTCACTCACATGCTAGGAGGTAATCTGGTCCAACTAATATTTCTGTATAATTTTTAGATTAAGTTAAAGAAATTTAATGCCCGTGTACCGTGATTCCACCAAAATCAAGAAAAGAACTGAATAGGAAAACCAAACAAAATCACAGGCAAAATATTATAACATAAACTGGGTGCTTAGACATTCAGGTGAAACCCTTCCAACTTTTGGAAAAACAGGTGAAACCCTTCCAACTTTTGGAAAAATACGACTTTATTCCATCTGACACCATAAGCTTACTTGTTTCAGTCTTCTCTTTACCCAGACATTTACTTAAAATCTAAAATGATGGCATAAATCTCTAGTAAAGAAAAAAACGGAGTGTTCGCCTTTCTTTTCTTATACACCTATTTTCTTTATTTTGGACCACTCAGCAGGCCGCCATTTCATTTAGGCAATAATAATGTTTATGCAATATATCTTAGAGCCATGCCACTTAGATCACAAGCCAAAAAAAAAAGCACAAAACCATGAGAAAAAGAAACGCAGAGACCACAAGAACATGTTGCAATTCTCATTCTTTAGTTTCTCATCTCAATAACTATTACATGTAAACCTTATCGAATTGTGAACGAATATTGGGGAGGGAGAAAAGGAGAAAGAGAATATGCACACAGAAGTCGACTGTTGTTTTGGATTGCTTGCATTGCCATGAATTCCTTATCAAATGAGAACAGTGATCTGCAAGATCTACATATGCAATAATGGTCGATTCTCGTTTATGATTCTAATGAGAATAAACTGATGACGGCAGCGAACAAATGTGGAGAAGGTTATTTCTTTATGACGGCTATGGTAGTGAGGTCCTCTTGTTGGAGAGTTTTTAAGGGCTTGGTGAGTTAAGGTATGAGTAAGTGGGTATTATCGACTTTAACAAGTAGTTGGTGAACAAAAGAAAACAAATTAATTTTAAAAATGTGTTGATGCTTGATAGGGATTAACTTGAATTGAAACTTCAACCTCACCTAATATATAGCATCAGCTTCTTGAATTAAATAGTTTTGTCTCAAAGCGGCTTCGAAGTAGACAAAAGCTCATAAATTCTTTAATTTGCTTTAAATATTTGCCTTAATTTAGAGAATTCAAGAAGTTTATGTTCCAATAGAAATAATTATGAGTTAATGCACAGAATCAAACAAATCAAAGTTGATGTATAAATGTTGAAACTGATCCACAATCGTTCATGTGTACACTGTAAGCAAACTTCACTAACATAAAAGTCCTGATAATATAGAAACTAAGATAAAACAAAGAGCAATACGTATCCACCTTCCCTTCATTAAAAAATATAATCAATCGCTGCTGTTACAGGATAAAAATGCAAGAATATGGAAAGGCGTGTCTCATGGAGCATTCAGGAGAGATGATTGTACGAGAGCAAATCAAATCTGGACATGTTCACAGATTAAAGAAGATTATATTGGTTTCCAGACAATTAAAGTGAAGGGCGCTATTTGTATTATGTGGATATCTTGAATAAAATATACTTGCTACAACAGGTTAAAAATACATACCTTACATAATGTTAATGAAGAGGGTCAGTGAAATAACTACACGACCATACAGCCATAATGGAGTGATAAAAACGCAAAGAAAAATAATACCGTATGTGAGAAGAAATTTAGGTTAAAGCAGATAAAGAAGAAAGAACGGAGGCACAAATCCACAAAAACATACAACAACAACCCAACAAAGACAATATAAGTGACACATTCCTGCATTCATTTCTATTTTTCATTGTACAAAAAAGATAAACTAAATAAAGTAACATTAATATCATAATGTATGCTCTTAATTTTGAATGCAGTACCACATCTATAGCATAATATAGAAAGTAAAATAGGCAGATATGAAAACAGAAAAAAGAAAAGTTTGAATTTGTACCTGAAAATGTGAGCTGTTGAGGCAGCGACCGAGCTGACGAAATAGCGGGACCATGCAGCGTTGAAATTCTGCAGTTTGGGTGGCTTCCAGAACTTCCTCCAATTCACTAAGAAACATGACCTCTTTTGAACTATTAGTAACTGGCCAATACTTCAAAAGACTGCGGATTACCGTGTCAGCCAGTTTGAAGTCCTTCTCCACAAACTGAGTTATGCAATATGAGAGTTGCTGATGGTACATTGATACACATTTTGGTTTGTGGAGGGGTATCAATGCGCGCATAAGGAAAAGCTTGTGCTCTTCCTTTAAGGGCAAGGCAAACCCGTTAATTATACTACCCAAGATCTCGAGCAATTCCGCAATCCCGTTGTGCTTCTCCGTCTCAAATATAAAGTTATAGAAAATATTGTTGATGGCTTTCCTAATAAACGGGCGGTGCACCATAAATTTTCCATAAATGCGATGAAGAATTGTCTTCAGATACTCCCTCTCTCTCTGGTCTTCTGAATCAAAGAGGTCAAGCAATCTCAAAACAAATGAATGGTCAATGTATCTTTTAGCAAGCTTAGCATCTGTCTCTGATGAAGCCACAAATCTGAGAAGAAGCTCGTAAACAATCTGAAGATGAGGCCAAGAAGGTTCCATACTCGGTTCCTCATCCTCCGGGTCAAACACATCCGGTAGCTTGTTACCATGATTAGAAGAAGGCAAAGTTCGAAAAAGATTAGCAGCCACCATTTTCGTAATTTCTTGCATAGTGACCTCATTGAACTTTGCAGTTACAGATGATATATAGTCAACAAGCTCAAGCAAGGTTTGTCGCTTAACCTCCTTCTCTTTCACGCTCTTGGATGGATCGCTAAAATCAAACAAGACACAACACATATTCAACTTCTTAATGAAGAGATTCTGCTTTTCCGAATTAGGTACGTCCCTGAAACTAGGCAATGCTTCATAAACAGAATAATTTATCACTTGGCCCACCTGATTTCCAGCCACAGGACCTGATTTTTTCCCCTGAATCGACTTCACAGTCGAATTAGTAGTACCATTACTAATCCTTGGAGCACCCGAGCCACCTGAATTAGAATTCGAACCTTTCCCGGAGGAAGAAGTTGTACTTTTTGAGTTACTACTGTTAACACCAACACCACCACTAGAATTAGTGGTATTCATGTTCGAAAAAGCACCACCTTCACTATTACCATCACTCTGTGAAGATTTTGATGATGGCTTCTTTGGAAGCTTCCCTAATATTTGCTTAAACATATCCACCATGCCCTAATACGTTCTTTCCTCCAACCCAAAATCTAACAAATATTAACTATCAAAGTTTCCACCTTGAAGTATCCCAAGCCACAAACATGATGAAATTAAATACAATGACAACAAATAAATGCCGCGGGAGGATACAGATTCAACATGAAATTATGACAAGCTCGTACCTTGTACCCACATAGTAACAAGTGTGCGCTTTCAAATTGGGTTCAATTTGGATTTGCGTGGCTTGCTGTTGAAGATGAATTTTTCGAATCGAATAATCTGGAGCTCTCTAGCAATCGGAGATTGAAAATTTTTGTATCAACGACGGGAGAGAGAAAGAGATAGAAAGGATGAGGGAGATTGCATTAATGGCGGATCGGTGAAAGGGGAATGAGCTTATTACAAAGAAACCCTAGAAAGAGGACGGAGAAAAGGGTGTCTGTATTTAGTTTTGATTTTAGTTTTATCTGTTTTTTTTTCTATTTGATTTTTCGGTTCAATTTAACCCCTAACGGGAAAAATGTTTTGATATGGATATTGTGTTAATATTTCATTCATTTGTAAAACCATCCCTTACTCCATTTATACTCGCTCGCTTTGACATATCTAATTTACTCTTAATAAAAAAAATGGAAATTCATTTATTTTTATACTCCACCCGACCCAAAATGATTTTTTCATTTGTTATGTTTTATTATCTTAAAAAGTTTTTCATATTTCTACAATTTAAGTTTAAAATTATATAAACAAAACATGATTAGTGACGCAAATCTGCATATACTTAAAAAAAAATGAATAGTCAAATGCGAAAATTATTTTAGGACGGAGGGAGATCTTTTGCCTCCGTCTCTTCTTGTTTACTTCTTTGTGTGTGAATCACTTGGTCAATTTTTAAGTGATACTCCCTCCGTCCAGCTCGAATTAGGATTTTTGGTCAAGTAATTTATACTTTGACCAATAATTTAAAGAAAAATAATTATCTTAATGAAAATCTAAAAATAATTATTTAGTTTATTATTAATCGTAATATTTTATTTAGCAATTTTGAATCATAAATTGTCTTTTCTATAAAGGGCAAATTGCAATTTAGTTACCTGAGTTTTACACGATGTTTCAATTGGTTCCTGAATCCGTTTTTCAGCAAATTGGTTACTCCAGTTTGTCATTTAGTTGCAATGTGGTATAAAAATGGATGGATTGTTAGTTTTTTAATGAAATGGATGGAAAACCTAACAAGTTTCTTTTATAATTGCAAAGTGCACCCTCCAACTCAACTTATTCACATTTTTACCCCATAATAAAAAATTTGTAACATCTAAAGACATTAATTAATAAACCTACAAATTCTAATTGTTTGTTTTAGAAAAACTTGAGCAAAATAATAATAATAATAATAAAAAAAAAAAAAATCTTCTCGCTCTCACTTAAAAAACATTGGGCATTTTCTTAAGTATATTATGCATTGTCCGGAAACAGTAAATTGACAAAAATTGCGACGACAAGCTACAATTTCTTGTGCAAAAATGTTTCTCCAGCCATCAATTTTTTGATTAGAAATGACAAAGAGATCATGAAGGCAAGCACTACCAAACCCACTTGGATGGAGCAGAGAGAAAACAGTGGTCGCGAGAAGGGGGAGAAGGAACGTGGGTGGAGAGATCGCCATTTTTGGTGGGTTCCTTTGTTTTTTGACGGGCCAAAACACTGTTCCGCTCTGGATATCATATTTTATAATTTTAGTTAAATAAAATTAGTATTTTTATGAATGATATGTATTTGTCATAAGTTAAATAAAATTATTATTTTTATGATAGATATCATAATTTTTATAATTTTGATGTAATAAATAAAATGAAAATGACTGAAACGTTAATCTTTGGACATATGCATGCAAATTATGTTAGTTTTTAAACATTCGTTAGGAGTTAGGGGGTGAAGTGGGAAAATTTAAATTGTAGGGTTAACCATTGCAATTTTGAAAGAAGCTCGTTAGGTTTTTCATCCACTTTTGTTAGTTTTTAAACGATCCATCCATTTTTATACCACATTGCAACTAAATGACAAACTGGAGTAACCAATTTGCTGAAAAACGGATTCAGGAACCAATTGAAACATTGTGTAAAACTCAGGTAACTAAATTGCAATTTGCCCTTCTATAAATGAGTTGGGGTGATTCTAAAGGATAGGCCCGCTCAAAGCAAGCCATACTCCCTCCGTCCCATAACAATGGGCACATTTTGACTTTTTGGTCAACTGAGTCAATCTTTGACCATAATTTTATGAATATCTAAATATCTCTATTAAATTCTAAAAATTGTTATTGTTTCACTATTAGAAATACTATCATTAACAATTTTTAGAATTGTCTAGAGATATCTAGATATTCATAAAATTATGGTCAAAGATGGACCTAATTGACCAAAAAAATCAAAGTGTGCCTATTGTAATGGGACGGAGGGAGTATTCGAAATAATTAGGAAATTTTCAACTCCAAGAAAAGTCAAATTTGGTGAGAAAAGCATTTGGCACATAAAGATAACGGAATTTTTTTATGAAACCTAAATGCATTTTCAAACAACCTATAAAATTTATTTGTCAAAAAAAAAAAAAAAAAAAAACCTATAAAATTTATCTGAAAAAATAAATGCTTTGACTCGTGATATATATAAATGGAATTGAATATTGGGAGGGGAAATAAAGAAGATGTATCACTAAAATGTGAATCACATTGACAATGAATTTGAGTAAATTGTTTGTCAGTTCAGAGTCATGGGATATGCAAAACATCCTTGCCCCCTTTTTCTCTTTTCTTGTATTTACTACTCTGTCCCGATTTAAGGTTTTTACTTTCATTTTTAGTCGATCTCAATTTAAGATTCATACTTTACTTTATTACCTAAAATAGAAATTGAGACTCACTTGTCATTCTCACAACAAAAAACCCCTACCTACTTTCTCTCTCTTACTTCACTTTTCACACTCACAACATTTATTTATTCTTAATCCTGTACAAAGTCATAGTAAGAAGCTTATAGTAGGACGGAGGGAGTATTTTAAAGATTAACTTCTTTTACTTTATTCTTTTTCTAAATTGTCTTCCATCTATCCCATGAGACTAGTGCTAATATTTTCTTCTTTAACTTAATTGAATTTTAATCAAACTTTATCAAACATAGTTGTTCATTAATCTTTGAGCAATATACTAATGACAATCTATTTTTTTTAATTGAAACGCAATGAACAATAGTATCATTGACAAATTCCAGATAGAATAATTAAATTAACTTAAAATATTACTCAAAGTTTATTCGTAGTAACAAAAAAAAAAGTGAGAACATCATTTAAATCAAAAGGAGTATTTTAAAATGTGTATTGATCAAAGGACAATGTTAGGATTACAAAAGAAGTTCACAAAATGATGTATACAAAATAAGGTGGCGATAATTTATTTGTTGCATAGAGTGTGGACCTGCCACATTCTAATTAAAAACACCAATACAATTATAACACATCATTTTATAGCCACAATTTGTAGTCATGCTTTGTAACTTTATAATTCCCCTTGATCAAATTATCCACCAAAGTTGAATGGGACAACTAAAGCATTGATTTTGCTTAGGAAGACCCTTTCATCTGCTACTGTTTGAGAATTTTAAAAAATTCACTTCTTTCTCATTTTCTTAATATTAGTGGATATAATAATAAGTATCAACATTTTGTTTATAAATAACTTGAAATTAAAAAAAAAAAAAAATGCCGCCCGAGTTAAATGAATGAGTCAAGTCAAATTTCAACACCACAAATAAAACTTCCTATCAACTTATACTAACAAAAACTCTTAGATGCAATCCACCCACAAAAATGAGATCATGACATAAAAATGCCAACTTTACTAGCCACTCATCCTGACAAGCCAAAGTAATAGAGACAGTACATAGAAATATGATGTCAGAATACCAATTAATATTACCACATTTGTTTCTCAATCATTTACTCAGCCTTGTACACGGGACCCCACACTTACCCGGAGATAGACGGGACGGGACCTTTTTTCTTTTGTTTCCCCTCTATTTTCGACACAAATTGTGCATCACAACGGCAATAAGAGGGGCATACTTGCGTACAAAGTTACAAACGGATAAAGATAAGAGAATACAGTTCATACAATAAAAAGGGAAAGGGCCTCTGGCGTGAGCAAGCGTGATATCTCCTCTTCACTGTACAGTTCCATAATAGAACATCACTTGTGGAGCTAATAGACAGCAAAATGATTACCTCCACATGGTGGGCTTTGATTGGTCATCTCTTTCTGCGTTTAGGCTCAACCTAACAGCGTAATTAATAAAGGATTAAAGGGTTTCATAAGAGAAAGCTTAGTGACTTAGCTACAAAGAAACTAATTATTGAGGAATAAATACAGAAGACACATTATGCAACATACGAGTGGAGCTAATGCACAAAATATTGGTTGAGCAAATAATAGACATAACATGGTTAACATTCTTACTCCCTCCGTCCCATCTCACTTGAGACTTATTTCCATTTTGGTCCGTCTCACTTCACTTGAGACTCCCCAAAAGAGAATGTTTTTACTCCCTCCGTCCCATCTCTCCTACTTTACTTTTTATACTCACAACATTTCCTCCCAATAATTCTCTCTCATACGTTTTCTTAGTTCTTGTGCCCACCACTTAAGTCTCAAGTGAGGTGGGACGGAGGGAGTATAAATTAGTTTCAACAATCAACAGATACAAATATAGGTGAAAAATTGAAGCAAAATACAGACACAGTCGCACCACAGGAAAGCAATTCAGAAAGATCATGTTCCCAACTGTCCAACTAAAAAACAGAGAGAGAGAGAGAGAGAGAGAGAGAAATTAATGGTAGAGATTGCTGAACACTTTAAAATCCACAAAGATACTTGATTATGGGAATTTTAGATGTCTGATGTGTGGCATCATTATTATTTTAGACCATCTAGTTTGGGCAAGTATAGTATTCCTACCTTGGTTGCACTCATTCTTTTAATCTCCGAGTATGAAATAGAAACAGGGTTCTTGAAATTGGTATATCCGAAGCAGAACAAATATTGAAAGTGAAATGAAAGACAAAATATACGCTGGGCTGTGTATCATTAAGATAACACCTTATTTAGCCCATCTCCAACTTAATCACTTCCATCCCGGGCATGTGCAACTTGATACTTGGTCTAGCATGAAAGCAAAAGGGAAAGTTTCCTGATAATCACCTCAGTTAATAATGGTTAGCTATGAATATCAATGACATGATTGCATTTAGAAACTAGGATACAATAAACATTATCTGCACTATGGGTGTGTCCAGTGTGCTTGTTGGAGCTCAAATACATTCATGCAATAAAAGAACTAGAGGTATTTGGGTTCCTTGTACAGGGTATAGCGATGGATGAGTTTTACACTCACCCGTTGGCTACTTTTCGGACTTATTCTTTGTGAAATCCTCGGGTTTTATTGTTATTTAATATGGGTTTCTAGCGTTTGACAGGAAACAGGGAAAGAAGATGAATCTAAACTTAAATGGAAGAAAATATGGACCTTTTGAGCATTTCCAGAATGTCCAGGTCTTTGCAGGGACTTGAGGAGGATTTGTCCATATTTTCCCATATATAAATAGAGGCGGACGAATGTACTGTTTTTGCCTTTTCTGGCCGGCCAACCTTATATTCCCATGTATAAATAGAAAACCTGATTAGGTTTTTACGTAGACTTTTATGTACAAGTTTAGGGCTATCAGAAGAGAGATTTGGGAGATCAAAACATTATTTTGCATGCGTTCTTCTAGATTATTGATTATATAGCATAAAAAAAAATACCAGATGTCTTTCATAAAAAAATGAGTTCTATTGTCAAGCAAGCACATGTGAAATGCAATATACTTCACGTAATATCAGCAGATTATAGATGCTCATTAGTCCTAACTAGATGAAGTTTTAACGTAGCAATGAACATACTTGTTATAGTAACAAACAAATGATATGCCTCCTCACCTTCGCTTCGTCTGAGGGTAATACAGGGAACGAGTTCAAGGATCTTTTAGCATCGTCATCTGAAGAGCAGTCTGAGCACAGAAAGTGTTCTAACTTCTTTGCATCTTCAATTGACATTCCCATACAAGAAGGATGAAACCTGAAAAACAATGGTAGCGTATTGAAGAAAATTGGATTAGTAGTTAGACATGTATAAAACTGCAGTTACTTAGTAGGGAAAAACGCATATGATGCTCAATAACCAATAAATGTTGTCATTTTAATAAGCTTTAATTAAAACCTCTTTCCGAAATTGGATCCAGAAAATTATCTCAAACATTTGCATTCTAGAGATACTCCAATCAACAGACAAAATGGAAAAGTCTAAACAACACGTTCAATCAAGCAAGCTCAAAATAAGCTTAAACAAACAAATATCATCCTACATCTAAACATATTACTCCCTCCATCCCAACCGAAATATGACGCTTTGCCATTTTGGGTGTCTCACCGAAATAGGACATCCCAAAATAGAAAGTTTTTATTATTTTTTATTAATGAGACAGACTTGTCATACTCACAAAAACTTTTCACTTACTATTCCCTACCCACTTTCTCTTCATACTCACAACACCTAATTTTTGAACCACTGTTTCCAATAAAATATTAGTATTCCTTAATCCCCGTGTCGGGACCAAGAATCCTATTTTGGGTGGGACGGAGGGAGTATATAATAAGCCAAATCTCCCCAAACGCCCCAACTGCAGCCCTTCCAATCTCCAAGCAGATCCTCCATTATCATGCAATTGCTATTCCATATTCCACCCCTCCACAAACGCATGTACACATTTGATGGATATCAACCAAAGGAACTCCTGATCCCAAATACCTAATTGAAACCACATCACCTTGTTCCCGATATGAAAAGGCCAATATCTTCGCTCTTCTTTTCTAAGAACATCTCGATATCTTTGAGAATACAATCTGAGTATCACAATAGCAAAAAGGTGTATCATAAAATTGCCTCAGCCTCCAATCTCCATACATCTGATCTCAATCTTTTCTTTCTTCTGCTCCCCACATTTTCACTAACTAGCATAGCCTATCCTTTCCAATGTACTGGTACATGGTTCATCTCTTTCTTCGCGGGATTACAAACATAAGTTTTTCTACTACCTCCGTCCCCCAAAAAAAATCCAATTTTGCTCTTGATCAAGAGCATAATTGAAGCAAAAAAACAGCGACGAATACAATGCGTACGTATAATAGGCAAGGCCGTAAAACCCTAAGGCAGACATACCCTACAATATGATCCCAAACAGCAAACACAAAGAGATCATTACTCCGTTTCATATTCTGGAGCCTATAGCCACTAATACCTAAATACATGGGCAAGCAGATCTAATATAGTTGTTTGAATGCAATCAAAACTTGTAGTTTGAATGCTAATACTAGTCAAGATAAAGGAAAGAGGCTCAACAAATCTTAAAATATGCATCTACAACTACGTCACATTGCCATTTTGATAACACAATTCTTATCATTTATTCAACTGAGATTTATTCCCACACCTAAGGAATGCTCTACAAAATACAAGAGATAAGTACAAAGTACTCCCTCGGTCCCAGAATGGTAATCTCATTTGCCATTTTTCATTGTCCCACAAAGTTCTCATTTCTACAATTTAGGCTTAAATGTGCATAAACACAACATGGCTAGTGAAGCAAGTATTCATATCCTTATAAAGTTTGACTAGTCAAATGTGAAAGATCATTTTGGGATGTAGGGAGTATAATGTAGCGCCAACTCTTTGCACCCAAAATTCAGCTAACTTATAAGAGAAGAAACCAAATGTTCTTACCAGTCTTTGCACCCTTCACACTGAACCATAAGATCATCCGGATTATAGGGCATCTCACATTTGCAATACCTTTAAATGAAATTCCAAGCAACCCAATTATCAGTCAAAACAACGAATCACAAACATATCACAAGGACCCATAACAAGAGTGAAACTCACACAGCCACACGATCAGGGGTGAACCCTCCGGTAGAAGCCTTGTATTCAAACCGGCAAAAGTAATCCTCCGCACCGACATTCTCGAGCTTAGTGTAGTTCTTGAAAGAGTGAACAATGCACTTCCCTTCAATAGTGTGAGCACTTTGCATATCATAATGGTCAGACAAGAAAAGCTCCTTGGCACCATGAAACTGCCTCCTCCCTCCAATCGATTCCTCGGGCCGGTAGTACCACCGAACCCTAACCTTAACATTGTTCCGATGGTCTGCCTCCAGCTTCTCCACTTTTGCCACGTATGGAGGCTTATCGGAATCCGATGGTCGCATCAACACACAATCTCCAGCTGCCAAAACAAACACAAACCAAGTAAAGTAATTATTAAAAAAAAAAAAAAAAACAGATTTTTAACAGCATCATAAACTGGGAGGGGGAACATACGTCTGACAATTTTGTTGGTGCCTTTGATAGGGTAAGAATCTAAATCTTTCTTCCCGGGTTTGGTCTTCGCCATAAATGAAGAGATGAGGCGCCGATTCAGTACGGGAATAGTGACCGGTATAGTGAGAATTTAAACAAGAGCAATTAGGATTTTCGAGTGATGGGAAGTCAGATTTTTAAGAGAGAGAAAGGAAATCGGGGTTGAATGGAGAGAAAATGGAGGGAAAAGAGGGGAATTTGAGTGTAAAATTAGTGAATTTTGGACGAAGAAAAGAAACCCTAGCTGTCTGCAGCTGGGGAGGAGAGAGAGTGTGGAGTGGAGGGGGTTTTGTTTTGGGTGCGAGCGGGACGGGAGGGGGCATTAATGAATCGCGTTTAGTTGAGAGCAGGCACGAGGCATCGATGTTTGCGCGACCGCGATCGTTTCAAATGCCTTGTCGGAGTACGGCCCTAGTATTTGATTTTCTAGTTTTTCAGTTGTTATACGAGTATTTCCTTTTTTTAAATGCCATATAAAATTCATGTGAAATACTAGTACAGAGCATTATTTATAAAAATAATATAGAAAAAAATGTGTTTATGTCTTAAAATTGCAAAGTTCTACCTGTAGACGGTTAAAAAGGTCAAATTTAACGTTAAAGTGTTACTCCCTCTGTACCTAAATGAGTGTTCATTTGCAAGAAATCTTTGTCCCTAAATGAGCGTCTTTTTTTTTTTTTCGAAAAAAACATAGGGTTCTTTTTTGCTCATTGAGTTAGCAGACAGGCTTCCGTTACTATATTAGCACTTGATTTGACTCACAAACTCAATTAATCTGTAAGTCAGACCCAACAATTTGATTAATATCTTGATTATTATTTTTTTCTAATTTGTAATTTTTTTCATTCAGTTTGTTTATCTATAACTATATAAAATGAAGAAAGTCTTTCCATTTTTAGAATGATACCCATATGCACCTCCAAAATAGGAAAGTTGGGTAAATAAGATCAAATATGTCATTATCTTTAATATGGCACACATAGTTAACTTTGCATGTAGATTGATTTTTATATGATACTTTTTATTTTTTATATAGTGATTTTTTTTTAAAATTATGATCAATATATGGTGAAACATTACTAATTGATCCGGACGGAAGGCGTTGAAGTTTTCGGAGTCATTTGAGCGCGTGCGCGGAAACGGTCGTAACTTTTGACTCCTGATCAACCACGGAACGCACCGCATATTGAATCGAACGTCGTAGCGAGACGAACAAAACTCATTGGGCATTGCCCGTTGAGGAAGGGTTTAAAAGCCCCAAAAAAACACTGTTTAGGGCCTCAAAAACATGTTTCTAAACTTTTTATCCGTTTTTGTACTTTCTTACATAAATATATAATTAAGGTTTATTTAGTTTTACGGTTGTAGAACGTTTAAATACTTTGTTCTATGATTTTTTGATGCAAATTTTGTCATTTTATGATATTGATTATTTATTCCAATATTATTGCACGTTTATAGATTAGATAGTCGTATTTTTAATTATGTTTTTCTTAAAGAAAATATATTTTAATAAATTCATTTTTAGTTTTATAATTTTTTTATTGATGAAATTGGTTTTTTGTCATGGTTAACTATATGTTGCCCTATCTTGCGTTAGAGATGCAACTAAGAGATGCAACTAACATTAAGATATTGATATGTAACGATGCATTTCTTGGCCAAACTGATGTTATCACTAGCAATATTTTGTTTAGAGAATTTTTCTACAATTATAATGTGTCATTCTTATTCAACTTATTTAATGCTTGATATTTTTACAATTTTTAAATAATACACATGTTTAAGTTATTAAGGACCCAATATACATTTTTAGCACGGGCCCTCCATATTAGTTGGGACGGGCATGTCCCTTAAAATAAAATTTGGACACTTATTTAGGGACATAGATAGTAGTTTGCAAGTTAAAAATATTATATTAGGAAATAGTGATCTTGACAAATTTAATAGTAAAACATTTTCAACGGTAAATATGACACTTTTAAGACCTAAGAACCTCCCATTTTTGTTGTGCTAATGGAAAAAACAGTGTTTCTTGGGACGAAAGAAAAGAAAGGGAAAACAAGGAAAATCGCAAATGAAGAATCACTGTTTATTTTGAAAAACACGTTGAATGTTTGTTTATTTGTATGTTGCTTAAGACCATGTACAATGGTTTCACACAAAAAAACCATTCAACACTCACTTTATCACTCTACATCAGCTTCTCTCTCTTCCAACTCATCCATTCAACACTCATTCAACAAAACACCCTACAATGGTTTGTTTAATCCCCCATTCAACACTTTTCCCACTCATCATCCTATACCCCACCATTTAAAATTTATTTTTTATTTTTTATTTTTATGATTAGTGTTGAAATAGTTATTATTGGGATCCATTTCAAGAAAAAAAATGGGTTTTTGTTTGTGTCGAAATACAATGAAACTTACGTCAATTTAAAGAGAATTTTTTTTTTAGGAATTTTGGTGTAAAAATAAAAAATACATTTTATGTAAAATAATTGAGCTCAAACAATTGGGATTAAGAGAAAAATATGGCCAACCAATTAAGAGCCAACACGTGGCGAAACAAGGAAAACAAACAAAAAAAAAAAGGGAACGCAAGCCTGGCTTCACGGCCCATCACAGGCGCGTGTATCCCAGACTCGATTTTGGGCCAGTCCCAGCTTGTCACGTGTCCCAAGACCCGACAATTCTCTGCATTCACACCCGTTTAATTCATTCAACACCTTCATTAAACACCCTAAACATTTGCCATTGTAGATGGTCTAAGAGGCCAGATCTTTTGTGCCTCTCCATGTGCCCCTCCCTGTACCCTTCTAATCTAGACCGTTTATGTTGATATTGTAAACGGTCCAGATTAGAAGGGCACAGGGAGGGGCACAAGAGATCTGCTCTCGTTGCTTAATACATCACATTTTTTTATTGGCTCTCGTTGCTTAATACATCACATTTTTTTATTGGAAAACACAATGTTTATCTTGAAACAGCCCAAATGTATCATAGTACTAATAGAATTAAAAATCAAATATTTATCTATCTATATTCAAACAAGATACAACTAAACTAGGACAGGTTTGCTGGCCGGTTGCTTGATAAGAGTTGAGGGGTATTAACAAAGCTTTTCTTCCCTTTTTTTTTTTTTTCTTTTTTTTTACTATAGTAGTAATGAAGTGAAGCTGCATAAAGAGCCTCAGCACTCACATCCAAATACTCAATTTTAAGAAGTTTGGGTGCCGTGACATTTTGGACGGTAGAAATTTAATGAGGTTTATTTCGAGAATTTCTTCGCCGCCGGCTGCCCCAGTCTAGGGGATGTTAATTTGAATACGAATACTCCGTATTTACTTTGGGTTGTATGTTCCATCCATCTGCACAACAATCCAAGCAGTCTACTCATTCAAAACATGAATATTGGGAAAGAAAAAGATGTCTCCATCCATTCCATAACTTTTCGAAACCAAAAAAGTATTCTTGTCTTTATATTTGGACCCAATCGAACAACTACTGAAAATACAAAGTTCGCTAAGCTAGTAAGATATTTGATACCAATCCCCTCTTAAAAATCTGCAAACGTACTAGAGTTTCTGGATCACGACTGTATTCGCTAGCCCCGCCTCCTCTATCGTCTGATTAAGATCTGTGAGTTGCTTTGGAGGGAATCCCATAATTTGCAGCTGATAAGCTCTCTGCCCATCATCAGGCCTCGATGCATCAATGAAGGAACGGATGTCACTGATCGTGTGGTGGAGGTTGAAACTGGAAATCAAACGCGTACCATCAACCAACCTTAGCTGAATTGAGGTCGAGGGCATTGACTGGTCAACTACTACCCCCAAAGGACGAGGTGGGGCAGTTGTGAGGGAACTCTCGGGAACTGTCTTTTCCTCTGTTTCCGTGCAACTGGTGCTACCTAGAGTTCTTCCACTCCCCTGGAAAGGCTTCTTGCTTTTCCGTCTTGCCCTTCCAGATAAGCTTCTTGGGCGTGATGAAGGTTGATTAAACAAGGCCTCCACATCATTCACCTTGGATGAATCTTGGACAAGATTCCCACTGCAAATTTCGACAACAATTATAAACGTTTGGGCTACTACTAGCAAGCATGTTGAGTGTACGTGTAAACCACCCCATTTTCAAAATTAACTTCTGCAGATAATATTTTTCCAAAAAAAAAAAAAAAAAAAACTTCGTTGTGTAACAACAAAGAGTAAGAAAAGGATGCATATATGGCCTGTATCAATCTGGAAAAGTTCATCGAGGAATTACTTATGACTCATTGACGTAACTAAAGCTTGTGGTTATCTAGCACTAATGTAAGCATATGAGAGTTGAGTATAAATGAAGTACACCCCTATCATGAAAAATATGCATCTGTTTAGAACTGATCATGGAGATATTTGTTCCACATACTCCCTCTGCCGCGGAATAAATGTCCTACTTTCCATTTTCGTTTGTACCAAAATAAATGTCGTCTTACTAAAAATAGGGTATGAAGTTTGGTGATCTTCCTATACTACCCATTCTAATAGGCACAAGCATTGCAATGCCATAGGAGGTGTCACTCTACCCCACTGGCGGACCTACCCTTTGGGGTAAGGGGGCCGCGGCCCCCGTTTGCCAAATTTTATTTTATTTTACTAGTGCAATTTTTGTAAATTTTAAATTAATTAGTGTAATAAGTTGATATTTGCCCCCTTTTCAGTGAAGGAAAAAATACACTAAATGTTTTTTGCCCCCTTACACTAATAAATATATTTTTGCCCCCCTTCAAAAAAATTCCTCGGTCCGCCACTGCTCTACCCATAAGAATAAATTGGGGCAATCAAGGAAACATAAAAACATTGACTTGTCAACTATCTCATTTATTCCGGGACAGATGGAGTATCATACTTTTCAACTTTGTAATGCTAGAAGTAGCCCATGCTTTCAAGATGGGCAATAAACACCCATGGAACCACTTAAGAGTACTGCAAAGGATGTAAGAGAGATCATAATGACACTTCGATGTCACCACTCACAAAGCTACCTAAGATCGTAAAAAAAGACCACCTTTTTCATTTTAAGATGGTCCAAACAAAGGCAGTGACGAAGCCACACCACTATGTGGAAGGAGTTCAACTTGAACCCCCCCCCCCTAATTTTTTTGGAATTGTCAAATTAGTACCTTTAATTTTTTTGGAAAAGAGCACTAAAATAATATTTTTTGTCGATTTTGACCCCCTTGAGTTTTGTAAAAATTTGTATGATACAATTTTGACACCCCCCCCCCGCCCCTTCATAACCAAATTTCTATACCCAACCAATCTTGACCCCCTTAGGAAAAACTCCTAGCTTCGCCCCTGATCAAAGAACCCTTTATTAACATCAATTTTTTACCATTCCAATTTTAACTTCATCCCCGTAATTAGATACAAAGATAGTGAGTTCTCTAAAACAGTTGACTTTTTGAAGGGACTACTTGAGTCGAATGGAGGAGGTCACCATATCAGACAGCTTCTGTGTAATTCTACAATTCTTGATCATCCTCTTCAAAAAAAAAAAATGGACCCTTAATATTTTGGCTCATAACAAGTCACATAAGACTTCACACCTTTAACGAATTTATGCCTATACCTGCTTTGGAGTTCAGGATTAGAGTCTAAAGTCTGTAACAAGAAATATCCGTTACATACATCTATAAACACCATCAACAAAGAATACGAAATAATTTCGCTCGGACATTTTTAATATTTCCCAAAAAATTATACTCCTTTCAGCAGTTCTTAGTGGAAGTGCATAAATCTGAAGAAGATGACACCTGATAGAACTGTTTACACTGAAAAGCTTGAAAATTAAATAGTTGATCTACCAAATGAAATGATAACCCTACATTGTGCCCAGGACATACAAAATTTGGGTTCAGCAAAGTAACACACTTTACTGGCAACGAAAAAGGCTACGGTCTACGAGCATATGAATGTTATGCCCTCCTTCCATCGTAAGAATTCATGCATTAGCTTACTGATAACGGAACGAAATGTAATCGAGAATTACTATGGGTTTATATGAATCAATTCTTGGTACAAATACAATCAAAAGTCAAAACCATTTTGAGTAAAATGTTAGTATCAAACTACTAAATTTTTAGTGATGCCATAAAATATATGAAAAGCGCATAAATCGACCAACCAACACTAGTGCTTCTTGGGAATAAATCAAAACTGAAACATAAATGTGAAGATAAGAAGAAAAGAAAAAAAAAAAAAAAAATTACCTTTTCTTGCCATCAGTATCGTACTCCTCAGACTCATCGGAGTCACTGCCAGAATCATCACCACGACTGGGTCGATTAAGATCGGAAATCGCCCGAGCAGCTCGCGAAATACTGCCGGAGGCTTTATTGTCGGACCGCCTGGAGCGGAGGTTGTAAGAATTGACAGGGGGCTCCAATTCAACGGAAGCCGGAGGTGACTGCGATCTGGAACGAGAAGGAGAACGTTCCGGAGAGGAAGATGGAGGTGGAGAATCGGAGGGAGAGCGGTTACGGCGACGGGAACTGCGAGTGGGAGCGTTGACGGCGGGGGCGGGGACGGGGTCTGGGGCGGATTCAAGAAAAGTGGAAACGGCGGCGTCGAGGTTGAAATTGTGGGATTCTAAGAAAAAGAGGGCTTCTTGTTTGGAAGAAGAGGTAATTTCGATGAAGGCATTGATGAGATCGGCGGTCGGAGGGTCGTCGGCGCTGGGGTTCTTAGCTTGTGCTTCTTGCGTTTCGTCCATTGTCTTTTCTTGCTCTCCCTGTGCAAGTCTTTTCCTCTTCACCTGTGGTGTTTGTTTATACTAGTACTAGCTTTGTACCAAATTGGACTTATTCACTTAAGACCCCCAAAAATCTACCAAAACCATAAAAGAGAATAGGATATTTTCATTATTCCCATCGTGCCCACACGAGGATTATATATTCCCCTAAATCCCCCATTACCTTAATAATAAACTATAATTCCCAAACTACCCTTATCCTACCCTAATCCTAAAACACGCCAAGTCGCCAACCCTCACCGCAACCCATCAGTTTGTATCTCATTTTTTCTAGTCTCTGCCCTCCAAGGCCTTTCCTCTCTCCCATCCTCTTTGACGACACATTTTCCTCTCGCGAACAATGCTCTGCCACACTTCCCCTCATCAATTTCCTGTGGCCCCCTTCCCATGTTCAAGCACCCAAACTTCAATCTCCTTTACATCATGGCGGCGTTGATGAGTTTGGTTGCTACTGCAAGCCTCTCAAGGGCGATGGACGTGGTTCCTTAGAACTTAGCCTTCACACCGGTCACTTTCAACACTAGAGTTCCATGTCAAATTTGCATACTTTCCATTATTTCATGGCACTCGCCTTATATAGGCATTTGACGGATCTAGTCTACTTATTCATATTGCGTTGCAGGCTCATCTCCTCCACACAAGCTAACAGAGGAAGAATTACATATTAGTAAAAGTCTAGACTTATTAAATAGGCATAGGAAGTTGAAGAAATGTGATTTTTTTTCTATTGTGTTAATTCTTTTAAAAATGAGAGATCATAGAGATATGAGAAAAGGTGCTCATGCATTGCGTCACTCTTTTGTCTGCAAACAAAAATGTCACACTTCTTTGTGGGGTTAATTTCATTGCCCACCCTTGAGGTTTGGGTAAGTGTCAGTGCCCCCCTTGAGGTTTGAATTCGTCTCACTGACCACACTTTTGGCAATAAATTGACTATTTTACCCTCACTTTTATATAAAGATAGTCTTTATCTCTCATTAAATAAATCAAATTACTAATTGAACTATAAATTCAAATAACATTTTATTTTTTTAGCAATTTAAAAATAAATATTATATTTAAGCTCAATGTACATTAAGTATATAAATCAATAAATTATTAATTACAATCAACTATTCCTCGCATATTTTCTTTTGTAAATTAACTCCTAAACAATTATTATAATTCTATAATTAATCATATAACCAACTCAATAAAGTATAAACTCAAATAACATTTTTTCAGCAATTTAAACAATAGTTTAAAGGAAAATTAATTTTAATATTTATCATGATGAAATAATAATAATACTATGCTCTAAATTGTAATATTTTATAGTCTCTATTTCACTAAATAATAAAAATCATTTTAAAATTTTTTATTCCAAGTAATTTTTTATTTTATTTACAAACTATGTGGTTATTTGAATTTATACTTTATTGAGTTAGCTTTGTGGTTATCAAATATTAAAAATAATAATTAATATTTATTTCGCAACATAGGGAGTATAAAATTTTAATCTTTTAAAGCATAAAATTGTTATTTGAATTTATATTTTTCTAAGTTGTTTATATAGTTATTTTTTCAAAAACTATAATTATTTTGTGGAGTAAACTTAAAAACATTTATATTTGAGAAAGAGTTGATTGATAAGTATTTATTTGTTAATTTATTTACTTATATAGAGGCTAAGTGAGCATAACAAAAAAATATTTTTCACATTATATTAGATTTTGTAGTAATTTAATTTATTCAATGAATTTATTTAATGATAAATAAAAGCACTAATTAAATTAAAGTGGGGGTAAAATAGTCAAATTATTATTAAAAGGGTGCTCAGTGAGACGAATTCAATCCTCAAGGGGGGCTCTGAGACTTACCCAAACCTCAGGGGTAGGCAGTGAAATTAACCCCTTCTTTGTGTTATGAATTTGTGAGAACTAAGTGAAAATTTTATATAAGAAAATGTGAGAATCATTTCAATTTGGATTTGATCTAGCCTACGAAAATTTGTTTTGGTTGATTTTTTGGATGGAAACATTGTCTTAGAGTTATGTCAAAGAGTTAAAAATTAATTTGAAGGAGAGCGCGTGAACCTGAAATGATGAGGTTGAGATATTTTTTGTCATGAGGGGCTATAGAGGAATTTAAAGAATAACTCACTTATACAAAGAATTGGGTTAGGATTAGGGGTCTTAAAAGAACCGTACCCGGAACCGCTCCACCGAGTTAGCTCCACCTCTCCACTCAACGGTTCCGATCAAGGCCACATACACACATTCATCATCTGTGCGGCTCGGATGATTTCAATTTTTTGTGGGTCCCACCGAGCTCGCCTACATCTCAGCCGTTGGGTGTAGCTAAAATGAGGTGGCTCCAATCTCCACCATTGGGTGGAGCTAACTGGTGGGTGCTGGTGGGTGGAGCGGTTCGAAATCCCGTATATCATTCCAAAAATAGTACTCTACTCTGTAAAATTTCTATGATCATTTATTTGATATTTTCAGTTAAAAAAACAACATAACACAGAAAATAAAGTAATCAATTCAGAATGAACTGATGCTATACAAGTATTTTAAAAAATGTGAATCTTTATTTGCCATAGTTTACATGAGGCTAGGAGAGACTGAATTCTGAACTAAATCTGTGATTTTAATCAACCATAATAGACCACAATCCTTCTATGTTTCTACCACATTCACGTTGACACTCCAAAAACGGTTCAGTTATTCCCATCAAATATTTTCCCGCTGCTTGTGATGCGGGGAACTACAATAGGTCCGCCACGAACCCTTTCAAGAGCAAAACTTATCCTCAGCGGCCGCCCTAAAATTGCCTGCAAGTGAAAACCACTTTGATTAAATATGGAGCATAACGGTTCATTTCCTAACATATAGGAGAAATAATAAATAGGGAAAATCCACAAAGATTAGAACATGCACGCACCTTTCCATCCATGGCATCCTTGGCTGAACTCGCTTCATCTACACTGGTAAAATTTACAAATCCGAAACCTCTTGACCTACCACTGTCTTTGTCGTACATTATCCTTACTGAAGTAGAAAAAAAGACAGACCATTCCATATTCAGTCCTAGAATGAAATGCAGCCCACCAACATCACAAAGTAGACAAGACACAGATTGGAGAAGTGTTTTCGAAGTTCAAATAGAAAACCCGAGTGATATCATAATCTGTCATAGGATAGGCCATATGTCATATGCTACTGTATTCAGAATTTCGCATAAAAAGAATCATGGTCTGGCTTTTAATTTGATCATCTTGGGGATGAAAGGCCAATCGAACCTTTGTCAAAAATATAAAATTTTCTTTGGTATGGGAATCGTCAATAATAATTGCTTTACTAATCCTGTTCCAAAGAGTAGTCAGATTAGTCCCCCAAAGTAGTCGCCTTTCTAAAAAGGACTACAAATTTGGCGCAAAGATAAACCGCTCTCGCAAAAATTGCCTGGTGAAATGAGCTTATTTTCTGGGATGGAGGATGCATGATCAAAAATTACACAACATACGGTTCAATAATAATTAGACAAATAATCAAGTTGACTCGGGAAAGTGAAGAAAATGTAGTTTAAGGGACAGAAGTGGTACTTAATCAATGAATGACCACCTAATTAGCTGATAAACACAAGATTATACTCCCTCCATCCTCGTTGTCCCAAAAAGTTATTCCCGTTTCTACAATTTAGGCTTAAAAGTGCATAAACAAAACATGGCTAGCGAAGAAAGTGTTCATATCCTTAAAAAGTTTGAACATTCAAATGAGAAGATCATTTTGGGACGGAGGGAGTAATTAAAACAAAGAACAACTTCTTAGATAAACTGTCTCTCAAGCAAGTAGGCCATAACCAGTTTGAGATGAATTACATCCAAATTAAAACCATTATCATAAAGTAACCGGCGGTGAGAAAACACATCAAGTGAGGAAAATCAAGGCATTTGATATAATTGAGGTTATTTGGAATCGATCAGGCATTTCATCAGTAACATGGAGTGCACAATCAATTAACTGCAAATCAAGCCCAAAAAAAAAAACACCGTACCGTCAGTAACATCCCCGAATGAGGAGAAAGCGTCCTTCAGTGTCTTCTCATCAACTGACCATGATAAACCTATAAATGCCATACCCAAAAACGCCACCTTTATAGCACCGATCGATTCACACACACACACAGAGAAAAAAATGGAAAGAGGATGGCGGGATGAAAAAACCTGCTACAAAAAGTTTATTGTTGGAAGTTGGAGATGGAGTCGCCGGGAAAGAACATAAATGGCGCCAACTTGAAGACGAATCGCCGGCTGTAATTGCTCTTCTTGCGAAATTTACCAATTTGCTCTTCATTTTCCGGCAAGGCGTAATTACTAGAGGATGATGAAATTGCGTTTAAGGAGTTCTTGGGCCGGCCTGACCTTGGGCTTTTACAACAGGCTGAAACTTGCAATCTACTCCCCTCAGTGTAGGTTTCCATTTTAACTAATAAATAATAAAGGAAAGTAAGAACCTTAAATTGGGACAGACTAAAAAATAAAGTAAGAACCTTAAATTTGGACAGAGTGAGTACTACTATTGAACAATTTGACGCGGAGGGAACAAATTATTGGACAAAATTCATTTTAACTAATGACGAAAAAAAAATCGGGATAGAGGGAGAGAGAGAACACATTAATTGTGAAATAAATCCTTCGAGTTCAAAATCATAGACACTCTACAAAAACAGTATGCACATTATTTTTCTGAGAGAGATCCTTATATTCCTGTGGTGAGATCTCGTTTTTGCAAAGTTTAAATGGCTCATAGTTGTTATAATGTGAAACTGCCCCTTATGAATCTACAGTTTGCAGCTCAAAACCGGGAAAAAATAATAATCGAAAACTGTTATAAAATTAAAGAACCAAGAGCATAATCTCAATAGATAATATTTTATTTCAAGACAATTATAGAGAGAGTGTACAAGAGAGAAAGATAGAAGTTAAGAACTTCTGAAGTATTGAAATGAAAACTAGAGCCTACTATTTATAGGTGAAAACTGGCTTCCTCTATAAGCTTCCATAAAGATAAACACTATCCTTTAGTAAGGCTTCCTTAGTAAGCTTCTCTGAAGATATTTACCAAGCTTCCCTAGTAAACTTCACTGAAGATATTTACAAAGCTTCCTTAGTAAGCTTCGCGAAAGATAATCTTGCAAAGCTTCTCTTGTACACTTCTGATTCAAAGGACATCCACATAATAATATATTATAACACTCGCCCTTGGATCTCCGCAGATAAGTAGCATGCCTCATTAAAACCTTACCAGAGAAAAACCCTGTGGGATAAAAACTCTAGTGAAGGAAAAAGAGTACACGATTTATTAGCTTCATGATGCTCCTCTTGAACAAATCATTTGTAACGCCTCACCCAATTTTATTTTCATATTTTGTGTATTATATGATTTAAATCTATTATGTGATTTATGTGCGAATTTTATATGATAGATAAGATTTTATGGCTTGCATATATTATTTGGGAATATATGTTAGTTTATGCGTTAGTAGAACTTTGTTAAGTTGCATTAATGAATTAGTGTGACTTATAGGCTTATGTAGAATTATTGGACTTGGTTGCTCAAAATGAAATTTGAGGGGGTCCAAGTGTAAAGTGGCTAGTGGATGGAGATTTTATCCCCATCTCCTTCCTCACACACACACACACACACACCCAATTTACTTCCTCTGTGTTCTTGGCCATGGTTGAAGAAGGTAAGAAGTTGTTATATAAAAATTCATATTAATTCAATTTCTTCTCCGTTTCAAATTCTAAATATATATAAATGTTCAGGGCATTGAATAGAGTAATTCTACCGGGTCAATTTCCATTTTCTTGATAATTCTCAGGAGTAGGTAAGTTACTAAATTCCCTATTTAAGGTTGAAATTAGCCATTCTTGAGTTATATGAAGTTATGGGTAAGGAATGCTTGAATCAACACTTGTTTTGGTGAAGAAATATGAAGTATGTGAATTTTTAGGTTGTTGTTTTTGATTCCAAATTTCTGGGAAGTTGTTAGTTTAAAGGTTGTAGTGGTGAGTAGATTAAGGTTTGGGAACCCAGAATAGGGGTAGAGCAAGCTGGGAAAGGGGTTATGTTGCTGGTTTTTTTTTATGTGTTATGGTAAAATGAAGTTTGGGCAAGAACAACCCAGGAGCTGAATTCTGGGATCTGATTTTCGACCTTGGAGGCGCGCGCACCCTATAGAAGGAGGCGCACACACCCATCAACTGAAGTTGGAATTTTTGGGGTTTAATTGGAGGCGTGCGCTCCCTTCTGGGAGAGGCGCGCGCACCCTCAAAATGTAAGAATTCCATAGCTTCAGTAGTTGGAAGCGCGCGCACCCTTGAAATAGAGGCGTGCGCACCCTTAGTTGAAATTGACAAGGCCTCACTTCTGATTTAGGGAGGCGCGCGCACCCTTGGAGGGGAGGCGTGCGCACCCTTCCCCTGTTTCAGCCTCATTTGATCCTTTTTATTCCTAAGTATTGGTAATTGATAAGGAGTACTTTGTATGCTTTATGAAAGCTTATATTGATAAGTAAATGATTGTTTACACTCTTCATGATGACTAGAAGATGAATTGGTAAATGATACATACTAAATGTGTTACAAGTGAATTTGAGCATTTCATACAATTATGCCTAAGTGATGTGCATGGTTAATGGTCTAGTCCCTTACTTTGGGCCTAGTACTAGTTTCATATTGTCAAGTAAATAATACTTGTATACTTGGTTGTGAGTCCAGCTGGTTTATGTGTTTCGGGGGTGTATAGGTTCACGTTTATTATGAGAGCTGGGGCTGAGTAATAACCGTGAATCTATGCATCTGTGACCGTTTGCTCCTACTATTGATCACAGTAGGGGTCTAGCTTTCTCAATGATTGGAGCATTAAGCACAATGATTGAATAGCTCTTTTGTTCTTGGTTCTTGGTTTGAGATACTGGGTAACGGGTCTCCTTTGATTTTGTGAAGCGGCCTTCAACATGAAGATCGACATCAACGTTATGTTTGGGTATGGAGTAATAAGGAAGAAAGAAATATCATTTGTAATGTGTACTTAGCTATACGTGTTGCATAATGAGTGGGAGTAGCTACTCATGTGATGTGCTACTTGATATACATATGGTTAATGAACTGTTTCCATGCTTCATGTCTATATGTATGCATATCATACTATGATAGTAGTAACTTACTGAGATTTTATCTCACCTCGTTTATTGTTTCTTTGTTTTCCTTAGATCCAAAGAAGGCTAGCGATAGCTCGAGGTGAGGATCGTAGTATCCAGTTCGGGTGCTAAGGGAGATATCTTTTGGGTAGGTTATTATACTTTTGTTTTGTGAGGACGTGGGTTAGACTGAGTATGTTAAACTCATAATTTTTGGGGTACAGTTGTGTATATGTAAATAAAGTTATCTTCTTTTGTTTGCCGGCTTGTAGGCCGAGTAATGGAAGTATAGAAGTTAGTTTTTGGCTATGTAAACTAGTAAAAGGTGGTCAAGAGTTGAACCATCTTTAGTAGTGTATCTCCTACGTCATTAAAGGAGTATAGTTGTATTTCAGTTTTAAATTTTACCCGTTTTTAAAGTAGTGGCGTGTCTAAATTCTATGATTTATATCAAATCTAAGAATTCGGGGCGTTACAGTTGGTATCAGAGCTATGGTTAGCTCTAAGCCTGGATAGGGTCTATGGCCTAGGTGGGTTAGTTTTTGGGTTGTTTTATTAACGTCGAGTGTTTATGTGTAGGGTGGAGATGAGTCATTGTTGGTCCCAGAAGGGCAACAAGGGTATGAAAAATGCTAGAGGGGGGGGGGGGTGAATAGCGTTTTTAAAATTCTTTTCAAACCCTTTTGCAAAGCAATGGCGAATGCGCACGACTCTTAATTTGGCTAAGTATAGCGCGCAGCAAGAGTGTGAAATGCACAGCGGAAGTTTAAAGCAGTCACTTAAGCGCAGGGAGATGCGCAGAAGTGTAAAACGCACGCACTATGTTTTAGGCTAAAGAGTGGCGCAAAATAAGACTAAGGCAATATGATCACAAACACAAATCTGTCAAAGCAATACAATCTACAAAGATCAAACAAAGATGAATATTAGTAAAGTTTAAATGCAGATTGCAAAGCAGAATATAAAAACACGCTATTTGGAGAGGTTCGATCGAGAAAAGATCTACGTCCTCTACCAAGATGGTTAGTCTTGGATTTTCTAATGGAGATTTTATTATGAGAGAGTTACAAGTTACAACGATTTAGAACAAACTATCTCAAAGATCTATAATCTATGAATGAACAAAATCCTAGACAATAACCGGTGTTTCTCTAGAAGTATGATCGATAAGATCGGAACTTCAAGAGGTGAGTGTGTGTATCAGAAATCTGGGCTCTTTGAATCTATGAGATGGAGAGCACAAGATTCTGGTGTTACAAAGGCTTTATAGGATCTGGGCTTGGATTGTGTATGAAGGTGAGAAGGTTGTTCTTGAGAATTCTGGAAATGAGCAAGCAATCTTCAAATCTTCAAACTTTCTCTTTGGAAGCAATTCTTTAGCAATTCACAAGCAACTTGGAAAATGAGGATGAGCTTGCTATTTATAGCTGAGCTCCAAGAAATAGCCGTTGGGGAGCAGAGCAAGGACGATGTGCTGTCACAATGTGATTGGTGCGCACGTGTCCTTTATAGCCGTTGGAGACAGCAAGTTGACAGATTTCAAACTTCTTCTAGAAGGATGACATCTGTCTTTATATTTGAAATTCAAACTAGAGGCGCGTCTCCATCTACGTGTATGCTGAGTGTATTTGATTTGTCGTTTGTCCACATCAGCACTTTGGCTCATTCGAAAGCGTAGCTTGAGATGACGCTTTCCAAGTTATACAAAGGTAGGTCAAGAGATGAAAGAATAAACCAAGGCAGGTCTTTCGTGCGCATGATGCTCATGCGCATAGGATGCGCAGAAGGTGATGCGCTGCGCATGGAAGGATGCGCTGCGCATAGGAGGTATGCGCACCAAAAATTGGCTTTTTGCTCTTTTGACCTTGATTCCAAAGCTTCAGCCCTAACCTCTAAACCTAGTCTATAAAGAGGACTTAGCTAAAAATTGAAGTTATAAAAACTTCTTACATAGGGTCCTAAAGTCCTTAAAATAAACTTAGGTGATGGTATCAATCAATTCTAACAAAGTAGGAGGGTTAAGTGATAAGCATACCCAACAATCTCCCCCTAAATGATTGATGCCATTACCTACTATAACAAAGGCAATTCATTGTACTTGATAATAACATGTCCATAAGAATAGAAAATGATAAATCATGTCTCAAGTCAATGTACACACTAGTCAATGCTATAGATTTCTAGTCTATCCAAAAGAAATTAACTTACAATATAGGAAAGACAGAAATATCACTCAGAGCATACAAATAATATGAGTTTAAGTTTAGTATGCGTTTAAACTGAATGTTTAAACATCATGCAATGAAATATGAGCTGTTAAGGATATGCGCATGAAGTTTATAAGATATGCAATGTTCCACAAACGAACAGTTTGAATTGAACAAGGTTTTGTGAAAGTGCAATGATGCATTCTTCTCATTAAAACTTGAAAGGTAAGAGTTACAGGGTACAAGTTTTACAATGGAAGAAAAAATCAAAAGCAAAAAAAAACTTTGCGCATCAAAAACTTACAATTGCGCAGTAAAACAAAAAGATTACAATGTCTAGTCTATATGAATTCGCTGCAGTGCTTCGCGCATCTCATTTTGCAAGCTGGTAAACTTGTTCATCAACTCAATCTTCAGTTGCTGAAACTTGGCGTTGTATTCCACCACTAGATTCACATGAGTCCTCATACCGTCGCGCATCAGCGCATTATCTCTTTGGATGTCTTCAGAAATTCTGTTAAAGCAATTTTCAAACGCCCCCATCTGATTTCCAAAAGATTGAAGGGACGCAGCCATGGAGTCCTGAATTTCTTTCTGAGCATCAACCAAAGTCTTGGTTAGCTCAACCTGAACCATGTTCTGACTGGCTTGCATATCTAGCATAGCCTGGTTCATTCTTCCATTAAAAGTATCACTGAACTGAACTAAGCAGTCAGTCATATGAGATTTGAGGGCATCAATGGAGGAGGAGCTGGAGGCAGTAGGCGCAAAATTGTCAATAGACTTGATGACTTTAGCAGACTCAATCTGAATGATTTCTGTGATGGTTTTGGCTAAGGAAAACAAAGCTTCATTCAACCCATGCACAGAGGGGATCTTAGTGAGCGCAGAAGAGATTATGTCGAAGTCAGGCTGGATATCTTGGCGCAGAAGATCAAAATCTTGAGAGGGTGCAGCACCAGAACCTGAGGCATGCGCAGCACCAGAACCTGAGGGAGGTGGCATAGCTTCAAAACTGGTTGCCTTTGTTACAGAACTCTCCCCCTTAATGGCACAATCAATAGCCTGAAGGAAACTGGCTTGCGCATCGAGCCGTGCAGACTGCGCATCCAGTTGCTCTTGAATCTTAGTTTGCACAGTGACCACCTGAAAGTGCTGGGTTTGCGCAGCAAATTGATTAGCCTGGATAGTCTGGAGCATGGCCAAAATTTGACGCATGTCAGTTGATGAACTTGAGGGATCTGAGGGAGAAGTTGCTGGAGTTACAGCAGGAATAATTGGAGAAGTCTGTGATGCTCCAGTAGGTTGCATAGGAGTGACAGCAGCAGCCGGAGGCTCTTGCGCATGAACTGGAGAGTGATGCGCATGGATAGGAGAACGATGGACCTCATAATCTTCTGAGCTCGAGTCTTCGCCATCTTCAACTATAGGCGCATCGTCATAAACAGTAAGATCAGGCGCATCATGAGCAAAGCCTTCACCATCAATAAAGACTGGTGGGGCTTGCTGCGCAACAGCAGCAAGTCTTGCTTCCCTTGCTATATCACGCGTAGACTTTTCAGAGCGCGGACGAGAATGCCTTGGAGGATCTGATTCATCAGATAAATCTTCCACAGTACGGTTTGAGGCACGTTTCTTGGTAGCAACCTTCTTAACCCGGCGCTTGGGAGTAGACTTTTTTGCAGATAGTGGGACTTCATCCTCACTAGTAGTATTATTGCGCATGGGCTTTGCAGTCTCCTTTTGCTTCTCCCCCTGAGATTGAGCAGCCTTGGAAGTTCCAGTAGATTTGGAAGGGCTGAGGAGAGGATCATTGAAATCACCTTCAAATTCATCTTCTTCTTGAGGTGCAGGAGGAGGAGTAGAGGCTCGTTTTGTCTTAGGCGCAGGAGGGGTAGATGTGCGCTTTGATTCTGGAGAAGTAGGAGGCGCATCATCAACATCAGCTTCTACTTGGACGTCTTCATCAGACTCATCCAGTAGGGTTCTTGATTTCTTTGCCTTTTTCTCCTTGATGTTTTTCTTCTTAACTGGCGCAGCAGCCTTGGCTTTTCCTTTTTCTTCAGGAGCAGGAGCCTTGGTCTTCTTTGCTTTCTTAGGAGGCTCAGGGTCCGAAGTAGCCTTGCGCTTCGGAGTTTGCGCAGTAGGCTCTTTAATGGTTATCCCAGGCGCAGCAGTAGATTAGCTGGCCTTCTTCTTCTTGCGCAAAGGCGCATCAGCAGCAATGCCCTTGCCTTTCTCCTTGTCGCCTACTTTGCTTGGGACCGGCTCAAAGAAGGATTCAATTTCTGATTCAGATTCATAGGAGGAAGCTTCAAAAAGTTCACCAATGGAGACAGGAGGAGATCCTTGATCTTCAGGGTGAATGTCCTCAAAAACTTCAATGGGATCAGCAGCCCAGAACATGCAGTAATCAAAATTGTTGACTTCATGTCGAAAATTGTGAAGAAACACACGAGTATAAGTGCGCGATGAGGTCACATCAACTTTGAGGGAGGGGTCTTCATCAACCAGCTTGCGCACAGAAGGGAAACGCATGAAGATAGCAGTAAGAATTCTGCAGTGCGTTTTGTACTTGGCTGGTCTCTTTGGATCTGCAGCTTTCTTCTTATATGCGTGTAGGCAGCGCACTAACTCTTCAAAGATAATCTCAGCCCAGCTCAATTTCTTCTTCTTGAAGATTGCAGCGCAGCACATCCATTGTTTGCTGATGAATGTGGACTTGTTCCCATTCTTGCAATTGATTGTATCGCCAATCAAAGTGCAGAGATGGAACATCAACTCTCCAAACTCCTTCCTATCATGGTTGTTGTATTGACCAACCAGAGTAGGAATCTTTATCAGCTTCTTCGCAACACCATCTTGCACATCCTGAGGAAGCTTTTTCTTGTTGCACGCAGGCAATCCCATAGTCTGACGAATATGCGCATAGTTGATAGTCACAGAAATCCCACGGATAGAAATTTTCAAGCAGGGCACTGTGATGTCGTCGTATAAGCGCTCGACCTCTTCTGCGTTGCTGAAGAATTCGTCAATGTAAGAAGGGAGAATGAAGGATTGTCCTTTGGTGAAGAGAGGAAGAATGCCCGACGTGTCCATGGTTTCGATCATATAACGTCCAAGCGCATCGAGCTTCAAGCCCTCTACATCGAGTTCCCATCCAGGGATAAAGTAGTTTAGATTCTGCACAAAACAAAAATGAAGAATTAGATCTGGTCATGCGCATGGAGAGAAGCGCATGCGCATGAGCTATATGCATAGCGCATGAACTAGACTCCATACTTAGAAAGATAAGACATGAAAAGGGTAAAAATGTCCAAAACGATAAATATAAAACCAAACGCCTAAAAAGGGCGCGAAACGCAAAAACATAAACAGGAATCACATCAAGGCTTGTCATATGACTATTCATCAAAAACATGAAGAACGTGTTTGAATGCACGAAGAACACGAAGCACATCAAAATGTCAAAGTGCTCCAAAATGCATAAAAAGCATGTCAAAATGTTCGAAATGAAAAATCACACATAAACAAGTAAATCAAAACAACAATAACAAGAACATACAGCCTAGATCTGAGAAAAACGAAAATGAATTCGAAAAGACAAAATAAACAAATTCAAACAGAAATCCACTCAATCGATCATTGATCGTAAAACAAATTACATAAATGAAAAGCTGAGAGTAAAACGAACACACATCATCAAATAATTTGAGAAACGAGCAACGGATTATAGAGAAATCAAGAAAGGGAACTTCAGACCTTCGAACTCCATCAACGGCGAAAACCTGAAATATTGAGTTAGAGTTCTTACCATTTGAGGGTCCTCTTGCTTCTTAGAAGATGTTGTAGATGATTTCTTGGGAGCCATTATATATAGATAAAGAAATTTGCGAAAAAGAGTAGAGAGAAGATGATGAGTGCAGAGAGAAAGAAATGTCAGAGAGAAAAGAGAGAAAAGAGGCGGTTTGAGTGAAATGTTTTAAAAAGAGAGAAGAGTGAGGAGAGAAACGGCGCTAGGAAGATGATATACATCAAAAAGGGTAGATGACGTCATCGTGCGCTGACAAGAGTTGGTGAAAGTCAGGCGAGTGGGGCGCACGCGCAAGTGAGTTGCACGCGCAGATGACGTGGCCCAATGAGGAGCGCGCGTGAAAAGTCCTAGCCGCGCGCGTGTGTCAGTCATTAATGGTCAAAACGAATATTTTCCTATTCCGTCATAATCAGCACACAAAGAGCATTAAATGCGCGTCACTCAATGCTTTTGCATTAAATGAGCTGGGACGTGCGCAGAGGGCAGAAATGTAAT
The DNA here is from genome assembly GCA_026119855.1 of Campanula takesimana. Taxonomy (NCBI): domain Eukaryota; kingdom Viridiplantae; phylum Streptophyta; class Magnoliopsida; order Asterales; family Campanulaceae; genus Campanula; species Campanula takesimana. The sequence continues at coordinate 1,797,858 of JAOWBW010000077.1, read as the reverse complement.
TTCCCAAAAAAAATCAAATAAAATGACGAGGGAAAATAATAATTACACAAGTACCCTTGCGAATTATGCTGACTCAGCAAGTCAAGGACCTAAGTGAAACTATTGAAAAGAGAACGTACCTTAGATCCAGGGGTCATGCGCATGATCAATATACGCAGCTTTAAAGTGCGCATAGTTTCAAGATAGAAAAACATCAACGGTTTTACCTTATGCGCATAGCTCCGTGCGCTTCTTGTGCGCAGGCGCATGGTGTATGTCTAACTTAGAATTTTATCAACAACAAAGTTATTAGTATTGACAAATCATATTGACAAAATTTAGCTGAGTTCGAGCATACCCATTTCTCCTCTAAGAAAGATGAACCTCTTAGCATCAAGTGCTTTTGTAAGAATGTCGGCGATTTGATAGTCGGTTCCCACGTGTTCTAGATGTATATTCCCTTTTCCACGTGGTCTTTGAGGAAGTGATATTTAATGTCGATGTGTTTGGTCTTCGAATGCATGACAGGATTTTCAGAAACAGCAATTGTTGAAGTGTTGTCGCAATAAGTGGGACAATTTTCTTCTTTGATGTCATAGTCCACTAATTGCTGCTTCATCCACAGAATTTGACAGCAACAGCTTCCAGCAGCGATATATTCTGCTTCAGTTGTAGAGACAGAAACTGCAGCTTGCTTTTTACTGGCCCAAGACACAAGTCGATATCCAAGGAAATGACAAGTGCCGCTTGTGCTTTTCCTGTCAATTGTGCATGCTGCGTAGTCCGCATCTGAATAACCTACAAGTTTAAAGTTCGAATCTTTGGTGTACCAAAGTCCAAGGTTAACAGTGCTAGAAGGATATCGTATTATACGTTTCACAGCAGTTAAGTGCGCTTCTCTAGGGTCGGATTGATAACGAGCACAAACACAAACACTAAACATAATATCGGGCCTACTAGCAGTGACACGCCCCCAGGTTCCGGGATCCCATAATAGAACCTCGAACCTGGATGGGAGTGCCTAACGAGAAACAAGAAACTTAACAAGAAACTTAATGACATTTGTTTAACAAACTGACATGATATATATATACTCTAGAGTAAGGAGCTATACTAGCTCACAACACGAGTTCTAGACAAGAAAATTTAAAACCAAACTTAAATACATACAGCGGAAGATATGCCTAGCACATAAGCTGGCATCAAGAGTACTATACAAGATGTCTAGTGACAACAAGAACCAAACAAGACTGTCTACCCCAAAATAAGGAGTTATACAACCCAATACATCGTCCTCACCAAGAGTAAAAGGACACAAGCCCCAAAATAACCACGACCTGCGAAGTAAGCTCCCAACTATGTCGAGCCTCACTGCGCACTATCCTTCCTTTCCTGGGGGGGAAACAAATAAAGGGTGAGATAAATCTCAGTAAGCTATTAGATGCAACTACATGACATGTTATCATGCAATTCAAGTAGATACTCAAGTAATCATTTATCAAGTATCATCAAGTAACAGTATATGAGAGGATAATCCACTCATCAAGTAGCACATAAAGCTAAACAAGCAAGTTATAAGGATATTGCTTCCTTCCTTATTCCTCCCAAGAATACCATTGTTGTCGTAGCTTGTATTACTTTGACAATCACGATCAATAACAGGAAACTGATTATTCAGTATATATCAGAAGACCCGGTAACCAGTGTCATTCCCAATATCAGTACTCATGATTATTCACGAGGTGTTCAAGACAGGAGTTTAGCATTCACTTAAGTCAGGCTTATTGCTCCAACTAAGGAAGCTATGCCCTTACTATGGCCGGTAGTAAGGGGTCAGGCGGAAATACATAGGGACCCGATTGTCACTTAAACCCCAGCTCTCGCGACAAGCGTGAACCTATACATTTTCGAACAAGCAAGGAGAACCAGCTGGACTCACACAAGAATGTACAAGTAGATATTTACTTGAACTACGGGAGAAGAACTAATCCAAAAGTAGTGGACTAGCTCAACAAGGAACATGCTTCAAGTAATCAAGAAGTCACCTTGTTATCAAGCAACTATATGCAATGTTTGCACATACACAACAAGAACATGTCTCATACACGTTAGTGCTTACTTATAGCACTTTCTAGTTCATTACCATACATATGTATTGGTGTTAAGTCAAGTACAAGATTTTATTATCTTATATTCAAGTCCTCATACATTTCTATGGATGTTCAAGTCATGTACAAGATTTTAAATGTCTTATACTTCAAGTTATAATTCCAATCTTTGGACATTCAAGCATGTATAAGAGTTATACATTTACTCTTACAAAATCCCAATCCTATTCTTAGGATATTCAAGTCTAAGACCTTATGCTAATGCCCCTAAGGTGCACAATCATTGGATTCACAACAAGTATAACACATTAGTGCTTATTCATAGCACTTTCAAGACATAAAGAAGAGTTACTACTCTTATACTTAAGTTCTCATTTTAATTCAATGAGTATACATGTTTAAGACCAAGTCTGATGCCCCTAAAGTATCACAACCCTTGCTAGGACATCTTATACTAATGTTATATACCTTAACTAGGGTTACTTCCAACTTATACAAACTTTACACAATATTTTTGTTTTTCAGATAACTGTGCGGTCGCACAAAATGAACTGTGCGGTCGCACACAAGCAGGTCAATTTCTTTGATTTTTTTTTCAGAAAGATGTGCGGTCGCCCAAGGATTTTTGTGCGGTCGCACAATGAACCAAAATGCGAAATTCTTATTTCTTTCCCAGGTTGAAATATTTTCCGTCCCAAACGTAGGAGTAAATTTTACTACCATTTTAACATACCCAAAAAAGGCATAACATTTCCAAACTATATTTTCCCAAGTTCTTTCATCATTTCATACAGAGGATTTTACTCCCTTTGTCCCAAATTTACAAGTACCACAAAAATCACCCCAAACACAAAATTAACATTCACAAGTATCGAGAATAACATTTATGCATGTTATTACAAGCAAGGGGGAGCTAATAACTTACCTAGTCAAAATTCAAGTTGACCCAAACTTATTTCTGTTCGGCCTGGAACGCTCTATTCAACGTCACGAATATTAATCCGGGATCAGAATCAAGAACGGAGGGATAATTAAACTCGAGGAGTCGAGAATAGGGAAAACTTTTAACCCTAGGTTTAGAACAGAGAGAACGTAAGAAAATTTGGGGAAGAATGCCTCTGAGAAGGCAACCCAAACAAGATATACTTTGAAACTTTTAAAGAATTGCACTTAGGCCCCTCAAGTTTCACTTTTAACAAAAAGACCCCTAAAGTCAAAATTTCACAAATGACCCAAAAGTCAAAACTAGACATTTAACCACCTTAACTATTTAAAGCAGTTAAAAATTTAACCCAAGTAAAACTAACACATAATATGCAAGTTCAAATATTTAACAAGAAATTCGATGGGTGTTACATCCTCCCCACCTTAAAGAAAATTCACCCACGAATTTTACTTACCAAGATTTTCAAATAGGCTCGGGTATTTATCTCGCATCTCTTTCTCGGTTTCCCAAGTAGCCTCTTCAATTTCATGATTTCTCCAAAGGACCTTCACAATAGGAATCCTTTTGGTACGCAAAACTTGCTCTTTCCAGTCAAGAATTTCAACAGGCTGTTCCTCATAAGACAAATCAGGCTGAAATGGAATAGCCTCATACTCAAGAACATGTGACTCATCCGCCATATACTTGCGAAGCATAGATACATGGAACACATCATGAATACCCGATAAAGAAGGAGGTAAAGCCACTCTATAAGCCAACTTACCAACTCTTTCTAGAATCTCAAATGGACCGATATAACGAGGAGATAACTTTCCTTTCTTCCCAAATCTCTTTATACCTCTACGAGGAGAGACCTTCAAGAATACAAAGTCACCTACCTGAAATTCAAGATCCCTTCTACGATGATCTGCATAACTCTTTTGTCTACTCTGAGCTGTGCGCAATCTATCTCGAATAAGTTTCACACTTTCAACTGACTGTTGAACCATTTCAGGACCCAAGAGTCTAGCTTCTCCCACTTCATCCCAGTATATAGGAGATCGACATTTCCTGCCATAAAGAGCCTCATATGGAGCCATTTCAATGCTAGACTGATAACTGTTGTTATAAGCAAACTCAGCCAAAGGAAGATGAGTATCCCAACTGCCTTTGAAATCAATAACACAAGCACGTAACATATCCTCAAGAATCTGTATAAGTCTCTCAGATTGCCCATCAGATTGAGGATGAAAAGCAGTACTGAAATTCAATTTAGTACCCATAGCACCCTGAAGAGCCTGCCAGAATCGAGAAGTAAAACGAGGATCTCTGTCAGATACAATACTCACAGGAACCCCATGCAGTCGGACTATCTCCTGAACATACAAAGATGCCAACTGAGACAATGAATATCCAATAGAAACAGACAAGAAGTGAGCTGATTTAGTCAACCTGTCCACTATAACCCAAACAGCATCATGGCCTCGTCTGGTACGTGGCAAACCAGTCACAAAATCTATAGTAATATGCTCCCATTTCCATTCTGGAATTTCTAATGGTTGCAACAAACCTGTTGGACGTTGATGTTCCACCTTTACTTGTTGACAAGTCAAACATTTAGAAACATACTCAGCAATCTCTCTTTTCATATTGTTCCACCAGAAATGTTTCTTCAAGTCTTGGTACATTTTAGTGCTTCCAGGATGAATAGTATACTTGGCGTTGTGAGCCTCTTCAAGAACTTTCTTCTTAATCTCAGGATCAACTGGAATACAAACTCGACCTCGGAAGGTAAGAATTCCATCATTGTTGAAAGAAAAATCTGGTTGCTTTCCTTCATTCATTCCACTAATGATTTTCTGCAATTCAGAATCAATTACCTGAGCTTCTTTGATCTGTTGGAGTAAGTCTGAAGTAGCCTTTATATTAGCAAAGATAACTCCATGATTTGATTCACAAGGACTCCAATCACACAAGTTTTCAAACATCTTCCATTCACGAATCATCAGGCAAGAAATATAAGTCTTTCTGCTCAGTGCATCTGCCACAACATTTGCTTTTCCTGGATGATAAAGGATAGTACAATCATGATCCTTCAATTTCTCCATCCATCTACGTTGTCTCATATTAAGCTCTTTTTGAGAAAACAAGTACTTCAAACTTTTATGATCGGTAAAGACTTCAAATTTAGTTCCATACAAGTAATGCCTCCATTTATGCAAAGCAAAAATAATCGCAGCCAACTCTAAATCATGAGTAGGATAATTCTTTTCATAAGGAGATAATTTTCGAGAAGCATAAGCTATTACCTTACCATCTTGCATCAGAACACAACCCAATCCTTCTTTAGAAGCATCAGTATAAACCATGAAATGCTCAGAACCATTAGGCAAAGCCAAGACTGGAGCTGTAGTCAAACGCCTTTTCAACTCCTGAAAACTTGCTTCACATTTGTCATTCCACTCAAAAGAAATAGCTTTTCGAGTCATATTAGTCAATGGAGTAGCAATCTTGGAGAATCCCTCAATGAACCTCCGATAATAACTAGCCAAGCCCAAGAAACTACGGATTTAAGTCACTGTAGTTGGCCTCTTCCAGTTCTGCAATACCAGTAGCAGACACAACATGCCCCAAGAATGAAACCTCTTCTAACCAGAAAGCACATTTGCTGAATTTTACAAATAATTGTTTCTCACGAAGAACTTGTAATACCACTCTGAGATGTTGTTCATGCTCAGCCCGTGACTTAGAATACACAAGAATGTCATCAATGAATACCACCACGAAACAATCAAGATATGGCTTAAAGATACGGTTCATCAAATCCATAAATACAGCTGGAGCATTTGTCAAACCAAATGGCATAACAATAAATTCATAATGTCCATACCTAGTACGGAAAGTTGTCTTTGGTATATCCTCAGATCTGATTTTCAACTGATGATAACCACTTCTCAAGTCAAGCTTCGAATACACTACTGAACCCTGAAGCTGATCAAACAGGTCATCAATATGAGGTAACGGATATTTGTTCTTGATAGTTACCTGATTAAGATCTCTGTAATCAATACACAATCGCAGAGTCCCATCTTTCTTTCTGACAAATAACACTGGTACACCCCACGGTGATACACTAGGCCTGATAAATCCCCTTTCAAGCAATTCCTCAAGCTGTGTTTTTAACTCTCTCAACTCAGCTGGAGCCATTCTATAAGGTGCTTTAGAGATTGGTGCTGTACCTGGTAATAACTCAATACATAACTCAAGCTCTCGATCAGGTGGCATGCTATACTCAGAAGAGAACACATCTGAAAATTCAGACACAACAGGAATATCCTCCATCTTGGGAACAGACAAACTCTGATCAAGCACACATGCGAGATACCCGGCACAACCACGAGATAAAATTTTTCTAGCTTTTAAAGCAGAAATAACATGTATAGCACATAAAGGCCTATCACCTTCAAAGGTAAAATCAGGCAAACCAGGAATAGAAAAAGTTACTACTTTTCTATAACAATCAACAGATGCATGATGCACATATAGCCAATCCATGCCAAGAATCACGTCAAAGTCCCTTATAGGTAACACGACTAGGTCAGCAAAAAGGGCATGATCACCCACAAGAACCTCATATTTCTTGTAAACCTCAGAAGTAAACATGCAATCTCCCATAGGGGAAGATACTTCTAGCACATAAGGCATAGAATCAGGAAGAACATGCAAATGCGACACAAAATGAGATGCCACATAAGAATGAGATGAGCCTGGATCTATCAAGACTCGCGCTCTCGTACTAGAAAGTAATATAATACCTCCTATGACCGTAGAAGACTCAGCTATACCCTGCTGATCTAAAGCAAACACTCGACCCTGAACTTTTGGTCGACCCCCACTATCTCTCTTGGAACCTGAGGCATGTTGACTTGTACCCCCAACTTGATTTCCTCTACTTTTAGGACAATTTCTAGCAAAGTGCCCCGCTTCACCACACACTATACACTTTCCTTGCTTTAGCCAACACTTGTATTCAGAATGGCTTTCTTTCGAACAAAAGCCACATACTCTCCTGGAACCTTGGACTGTTGTCCTCGAACCAGTTGATACACTACCTTTACTTTCAGTTGGCTGTCGGAATCGACGATCTTGGCGGCCAGATTTACCACCTCTAGAACCAGATCCCTGAGCTTTCTCTGATACACGACCAATCATGGTTGTTCCCAACTTCACCTTGTGTTCTTCAATATCATTTTCAATAGTATAAGCCTTCTCCACTGCTTGATGATAGCTAGTGAGCTGTAGAGAAAGAAGTTGCTTCCTATACTCAGTCCTCAACCCTTTAACAAACCTTTGTGCCTTCTTGGCTTCGTTTGGAACTAAGTGATCATAATACCTCGCCAATTCTGTAAACTTGGTTGAGTATTGCCCCACTGTCAGACTTCCCTGCTCCAGATTAAGAAATTCCATTTCCTTTCTGTCTTGGACTACTGTTGGAATAAACTGTGACTTAAAAGCTTTAAGAAAATTCTCCCATGTATGTGGTACACCTTCCAGTTCCCAGCTTTTACTCAACACTTGCCACCAATGTTCAGCGGCTTTCTCAAGTTTAAAGGTTGCAAAGGTTACCTTATCACCACCTGCACATCTCAAGGCTGTAAAGATCTTCTCAATACTTTCAATCCACTCCTCTGCCTTCTTGGCATCAAATTCCCCGTCAAAACTACGAGGTTTCAGCTTCAAGAACCTTGTAAGACGATTAGGATAATCCCAGTCAACATTATCAACCATTTATTCTTGAGGAGTTATAGATCTCAGCTGATTACTACCACTTGTACCTTCAGAACTCATTGTACCTGTAGGTAAACACTCAGCGTTATTAATAACACCCCAAGACTCACCCATACCTAGGCCATAGACCCTATCCAGACTTAGAGCAAACCAAGGTAGCTAAACAGGGTAGCTAAACCAGGGTAGCTCTGATACCAACCTGACACGCCCCCAGGTTCCGGGATCCCCTAATAGAACCTCGAACCTGGATGGGAGTGCCTAACGAGAAACAAGAAACTTAACAAGAAACTTAATGACATTTGTTTAACAAACTGACATGATATATATATACTCTAGAGTAAGGAGCTATACTAGCTCACAACACGAGTTCTAGACAAGAAAATTTAAAACCAAACTTAAATACATACAGCGGAAGATATGCCTAGCACATAAGCTGGCATCAAGAGTACTATACAAGATGTCTAGTGACAACAAGAACTAAACAAGACTGTCTACCCCAAAATAAGGAGTTATACAACCCAATACATCGTCCTCACCAAGAGTAAAAGGACACAAGCCCCAAAACAACCACGACCTGCGAAGTAAGCTCCCAACTATGTCGAGCCTCACTGCGCACTATCCTTCCTTTCCTGGGGGGGAAACAAATAAAGGGTGAGATAAATCTCAGTAAGCTATTAGATGCAACTACATGACATGTTATCATGCAATTCAAGTAGATACTCAAGTAATCATTTATCAAGTATCATCAAGTAACAGTATATGAGAGGATAATCCACTCATCAAGTAGCACATAAAGCTAAACAAGCAAGTTATAAGGATATTGCTTCCTTCCTTATTCCTCCCAAGAATACCATTGTTGTCGTAGCTTGTATTACTTTGACAATCACGATCAATAACAGGAAACTGATTATTCAGTATATATCAGAAGACCCGGTAACCAGTGTCATTCCCAATATCAGTACTCATGATTATTCACGAGGTGTTCAAGACAGGAGTTTAGCATTCACTTAAGTCAGGCTTATTGCTCCAACTGAGGAAGCTATGCCCTTACTATGGCCGGTAGTAAGGGGTCAGGCGGAAATACATAGGGACCCGATTGTCACTTAAACCCCAGCTCTCACGACAAGCGTGAACCTATACATTTTCGAACAAGCAAGGAGAACCAGCTGGACTCACACAAAAATGTACAAGTAGATATTTACTTTAACTACGGGAGAAGAACTAATCCAAAAGTAGTTGACTAGCTCAACAAGGAACATGCTTCAAGTAATCAAGAAGTCACCTTGTTATCAAGCAACTATATGCAATGTTTGCACATACACAACAAGAACATGTCTCATACACGTTAGTGCTTACTTATAGCACTTTCTAGTTCATTACCATACATATGTATTGGTGTCAAGTCAAGTACAAGATTTTATTATCTTATATTCAAGTCCTCATCCATTTCTATGGATGTTCAAGTCATGTACAAGATTTTAAATGTCTTATACTTCAAGTTATAATTCCAATCTTTGGACATTCAAGCATGTATAAGAGTTATACATTTACTCTTACAAAATCCCAATCCTATTCTTAGGATATTCAAGTCTAAGACCTTATGCTAATGCCCCTAAGGTGCACAATCATTGGATTCACAACAAGTATAACACATTAGTGCTTATTCATAGCACTTTCAAGACATAAAGAAGAGTTACTACTCTTATACTTAAGTTCTCATTTTAATTCAATGAGTATACATGTTTAAGACCAAGTCTGATGCCCCTAAAGTATCACAACCCTTGCTAGGACATCTTATACTAAGGTTATATACCTTAACTAGGGTTACTTCCAACTTATACAAACTTTACACAATATTTTTGTTTTTCAGATAACTGTGCGGTCACACAAAATGAACTGTGCGGTCGCATACAAGCAGGTCAATTTCTTTGAAAAACTTTTCAGAAAGATGTGCGGTCGCCCAAGGATTTTTGTGCGGTCGGACAATGAACCAAAATGCGAAATTCTTATTTCTTTCCCAGGTTGAAATATTTTCCGTCCCAAACGTAGGAGTAAATTTTACTACCATTTTAACATACCCAGAAAAGGCATAACATTTCCAAACTATATTTTCCCAAGTTCTTTCATCATTTCATACAGAGGATTTTACTCCCTTTGTCCCAAATTTACAAGTACCACAAAAATCACCCCAAACACAAAATTAACATTCACAAGTATCGAGAATAACATTTATGCATGTTATTACAAGCAAGGGGGAGCTAATAACTTACCTAGTCAAAATTCAAGTTGACCCAAACTTATTTCTGTTCGGCCTGGAACGCTCTATTCAACGCCACGAATATTAATCCGGGATCAGAATCAAGAACGGAGGGATAATTAAACTCGAGGAGTCGAGAATAGGGAAAACTTTTAACCCTAGGTTTAGAACAGAGAGAACGTAAGAAAATTTGGGGAAGAATGCCTCTGAGAAGGCAACCCAAACAAGATATACTTTGAAACTTTCAAAGAATTGCACTTAGGCCCCTCAAGTTTCACTTTTAACAAAAAGACCCCTAAAGTCAAAATTTCACAAATGACCCAAAAGTCAAAACTAGACATTTAACCACCTTAACTATTTAAAGCAGTTAAAAATTTAACCCAAGTAAAACTAACACATAATATGCAAGTTCAAATATTTAACAAGAAATTCGATGGGTGTTACAAGCAGTAAGATGAAGGAGTGAGCCAATCATACCTCGATAGAGCGTTTGATCAACACGTTTACCTTTTAGATCTTTGTCGAGTTTGTTGCCGGTGGCCATTGGAGTATCGTATGCTTTGGCGTTCTCAAGTCCAAATTTCTTGATTAAGTCCTTTGTATATTTGGCTTGATTGATGAATATGCCTTCACTCATTTGCTTGATTTGAAGCCCGAGGAAGAATGTGAGTTCTCCCATCATGCTCATTTCAAACTTGCTCTTCATTAGTTTCTCAAAGCGCTTGCACAACAATTCATTAGTAGAACCAAATATAATATCATCAACATAAATTTGAACAAGTAATTTATGACCATTATATTTGGCAATGAAAAGAGTTGTATCGATTTTACCGCGAGTGGAGCCTTTTTCTATGAGAAACTTGGATAGTGTATCATACCATACTCTTGGTGCTTGCTTGAGTCCATACAAAGCTTTCTGGAGTTTGTAGACATGATTTGGAAATTGTGAATCTTCAAACCCAGGTGGTTGGGCAACATAGACTTGTTCTTGGAGTTCACCATTTAGAAACGCGCTCTTCACATCCATTTGATATAACTTGAAGTTCTTGTGAGCGGCGTAAGCTAGAAATAATCTGATAGCTTCAAGTCTTGCTACGGGCGCAAAAGTTTCATCGTAATCAATTCCTTCTTCTTGCCTATAGCCTTGTGCAACCAATCTTGCTTTGTTTCTCGTGATGGTTCCATTCTCATCCATCTTGTTTCTAAACACCCATTTTGTACCAATTACTCCTTGATTATTTGGTCTTGGGACAAGAGTCCAAACCTTACATCGTTCAAATTGATTGAGTTCTTCTTGCATAGCAACAACCCAATTAGGATCTTGGAGCGCTTCATCAGCCTTCTTTGGTTCAATTTGAGAGATAAATGCAGTGTAAGCATCAAAGTTTGTAGCTCTCCTTGTACGAACCCCAACATGAAGATCACCAATGATATTAGTGATTGGGTGATCTCTAACTTCACGAACTTCATGAGGTAAGTTAGGTTGAGTTGTAGTAACTTGAAGGTCTTCAATTGGCACATCTTCACCAGTATTAAAATCATCAAAATTTGGAGGAAGAACTGGTTCAGAATTGAAAGTGGGATTAACACCAGATGCAGCAGTAGACTGATGCGCATTAGAAGAATCTCCAGGCGCATGATTAGGTGCAGCTGAAGCTCTACTTGGTGCGCTATTGATAATGCTTTGCGCAACTGATGTAGATGGATTTCCTTGTGTTGATACATTCTGGTCTTGTGTATGCGTAGCTGGTATGTGCGCACCTGTCTCAATGGACTCAACAGAATCATCAGAAACATTTGGAGCCAAATGTGGCTCAAGGAGAGAATGTTCATCAAAAGTAACATGTACAGATTCAACTATCACTAATGTAGATCTATTGAAAACACGAAAAGCTTTAGAATGTTTAGCATACCCAACAAAAATACCTTCGTCGGCTTTGGCGTCAAATTTACCTCTATGTTCGTTTCCGTTGTAGAGGATATAACATTTGCAACCAAAGATTTTGAAGAAAGCAATGTTGGGAGTTCTTCCACGCCATAGTTCATATGGAGTCTTGTTGTGACGTTTATTGATGAGGGAGCGATTTTGAGTAAAACATGCAGTGTTGATAGCTTCTTCCCAAAAGTACTTAGGCAATTTCGCTTCGGCTATCATCGTCTTTCCTGCTTCAATCAACGTCCTATTCTTTCTTTCCACTACACCATTTTGTTGTGGAACTCCAGCAGTTGAGAAGTTGTGATCTATCCCATGATCGTCGCAATATCGAGCAACACCGTTGTTCTTGAATTCTGTTCCATTATCGGATCGAACACTAACAATGTCAACTTCTTTTTGGGTTTGGAGCAGTCTGAATAGAGTGGTGAGAATGTCGTAACAATCATCTTTTGAGATCATCATTTCCACCCATGTATATCTTGAGAAATCGTCCACCACAACTAAAGTATACTTATTTCTTTTGATGCTTGCAGTGGTAACTGGTCCAAATAGATCAATGTGCAGCAGTTGCAAACATTTCGAAGTTGAGGGATTTGTCTTGCTGGAGAAAGATTGCTTTGATTTGTCTTGCTGGAGAAAGAAATCGTCCACCACAAGGCGAGCTTTATATCTCGTAATCTCATTTCTCTCATTCCTTTTTCTCGTAAATACCCATTTATATCTCACGGGTATAACCCTAAGAGGTGTAGGAACTACTGGTCCAAACACTCCTCTTTTCTTTAAGGAATCGAACTTTGACTGGATTGCTTTCTCTCATTTAGGCCAATCAATTCTTTGTTTACACTCATTTACGGAGCGAGGTTCAATATCATTACCACATATAATCTCAATTGCTACTTTATAAGTAAATACACCGTTGATAATTATTTCATCCCGATTACATATCTCATATATGCATGCATGACTAACTGATATTTCTTTATTATCAGAAATGGATGTCAATGTCGAGGCGTCCCCCGACTTCGTTTTCCAAACGAATCCATAATCTGGAACAATATCATGAGATAGATCGGATGGGATTCCAATTTTATTATCGCTAACGGGATTCGACTTTTGTGCACTCACCCATTTACGGGGATGCAGATCCTTGGAATCAATTGTCCTCCCTCTCTTCTGGGCAGGGGTATGTATTTCGTTAGGTGAGATCACTGGCCTTCCTGATAATACTCCTTCTGGGAGTTCTATCCTCGTAGGCACATTTGCAGCTTAACAACTATTGAAAGTTCTTCTGGACTTCCAATAACATTTAGATTAACATAAATAGCCGTTATAACAAATCCTAAAACATATTTTCTAATGAAAAATACATGGGAAAATAGGATCATTCTTGTATCCTTCTTTCGCCAAGTATTCACTGAGACGGTTATACCACATCCGTCCAGATCGTTTTAAACCATACAAAGATCTTTGTAATTTAATTTAACAAACTTCTCGAGAATTTGAATTGCATGCATCATACATCTTGAATCCTTCTGGGATTCTCTTAAATCCTTCTGGGATTCTTATATAAATATCATTGTCAAGTCTGCCATACAAATATGCAGTGACAACATCCATTTAACACATATCAAGCTTTTCATGTATTGTGAGACTAATGAGATAGCGAAATGTAATTGCATCCACCACAGGAGAATATGTCTCCTCATAATCAATTCCAGGTCTTTGCGAAAAACCTTGTGCAACAAGACGTGCTTTATTCTTGTGCAACAAGACGTGCTTTATTCTTGTGCAACAAAATGTGCTATATATTTTGTTTTCGCACTTGTACTCTACTAGTTTTACACCTTCAGGTGTATGGACTACATGTCCGAAAAACTTACGCTTCTCAAGTGAGTTGAATTCTGCTTGAATTGCGTCTTTCCTCTTTGGCCAATCATTTCAACATCGATACTCGTCGATAAACCTAGGTTTGTGATCCTCGTTATTTTCCATAACATTAAGCGCTATATTATATGCAAAAATATTGTCGACAATTGTTTCCTCTCGGTTCCATCTTTTTCCTGTACTGACATAATTGATCGAGATATCATCATTCTTAATGATTACAGGTATCTAAACTTCTTCTGGAAGTATTTGATCAGATTTGTCATGTATCTCTTCAGGAGATTCATTTACCTCGACGGAGCTTTTCTCATAATTTGCTCATTTTCTTTTTCGAGGATTTTTGTCTTTGGAACCGATAGGCCTTCCACGCTTCAGGCATGGTTTAGATTTATTAGCGGATTGTCCAATCGGGACATCAATCCGTATATGAGCATTTACAGCTGGAACATGTGACTTTGTCACTCTTTTTAGGTCAGTAAATGCGTCTGGCAATTAATTCGCTATCTCTTGCAAGTGGATTATCTTTTGAACTTCTGGTTCATATTGCTTCGTACGAGGATCAAGATAATATTGCAATGTATTCCACTTGATTTCCTTTTCGAGCTTATTACTTTCTCCCCCAAATGTTGAGAATATTTTTTTTTCCATCAAAATGACAATCGGCAAAATGTGCCGCAAATAGATCCCCTGTTAATGGTTCAAGATATCGTATAATAGAAGAAGAATCATACCCAACATATATCCCCAATCTCTGTTGGGGTCCCATCTTGGTGCGTTGTGGTGGAGCCATTGGAACATATAGCGCACACCCAAAAATTCTTAGATGGGAAATATTTGGCTCCTGACCATAAGCCAATTCTAATGGGGAGAACTTATGATAACTCGATGGCATGATGCGTATAAGTGCTGCTGCATGTAAAAATAGCAGGTCCCCAAGCTACGACAGGTAGCTTTGCTCTCATAAGCAACAGTCTAGCTATTAACTGAATTCGTTTAATAAATGCTTCAGCTAAACCATTTTATGTGAATGAACATAAGCAACTGGATGTTCAACATCTATTCCAATAGATGTACAATAGTTATTAAAAGCCTTTGATGTAAATTCACCAGTATTATCAAGGCTAATTGTCTTGATCACATAATCTGGAAATTGTGATCGTAATCGAATTTCTCGCAAACGGCAGGTTGCGAGTTAATAATAAACTTATGTGTGACCATTTAGTAGATGCATCTACTAAAACTATAAAATATCTAAATGGTCCACACGGTGGATCAATCGGTCCACATATATTACCTTGAATTCTGTCTAAAAACTTTGGAGATTCAACTCCAACTTTTGCT
This sequence comes from Campanula takesimana, assembly GCA_026119855.1. NCBI lineage: Eukaryota > Viridiplantae > Streptophyta > Magnoliopsida > Asterales > Campanulaceae > Campanula > Campanula takesimana. Next base: position 1,782,640 of record JAOWBW010000077.1, on the reverse strand, counting down.
GTTGATGGCTTAATTATCAATTTGCCTTGAGAGCAAGCAGCACATGAGAATTCATTAGATTGAAAAATCTTCTGGTTTTTCAATGGATGCCCATTGTGAATTTTTCATAATTCTTCGCATCATATTAGAACCGGGATGCCCCAACCGGTCATGCCATATAGTAGAACCATTTATATCAGTAAACTTCTAGTTTACTGGTAAAACCATTTATATTAGTAAACTTCTGGTTTACTGTTAAAATCCTTTATATTAGTAAACTTCTGGTTTACTGGTATGACCATTTATATCAGTAAACTTCTGGTTTATTGTAATTTGTACTTCAATTATGCTAATCTTTGTATATCATACTTTAGAGGAAAATACAGGTAACTTTTCTACCACATATTTATTACCTGATTCAGTCTTTGTAATGCATAAATATTTCATTTCTCCTTCATTACTTGTCTCAATATGACATCCATTTTCACGAATATCTTTAAAGCATAGTAAATTTCTTTGAGACATAAATGAAAACAATGCATTTTTATACTTATTTTTGTTTTTCTTAGTAGTACTATGTTAACTTTTCTGGAGCCATCAATTATCTTTGTACTGCCTCATATTGTACTAATATTAACATCATTTACAATCAAATATACTTATAAGTAAAAGTTAAATATGTTAGAACACACACACACTGAAATAATAGAACACACTTAAGTAAATTATAATGAGTCAGATACTTTAGTTAGTTTGGGTTTCGCCCCCATTAAGTATGTAATCATTTACATCTGGATTGAGAAAATCTGATATATCCAGATGTGTACTTGTAGATGGATCTTGATTCACATCATCGTTTTCATAGACAAAATTTGTTTCAACATCTTTCCCTTTATTCAGCATTGATGCTTGATACAACTTAACAAGATGTTTAGGCGTACGACAGGTACTGGCTCAATGGCTTTTCATTCTGCACCGATAACATAAATTCTCAATTTTTATCGGTTGCTTAATTTGTCTAGTCGATGATATTTCATTATTACCTTCTCTATTCCACTTCTGGTGGCGAGAAATTTTTTCATCATTATTGGGGTGATTGTCATTATGATACCGATTATTAAATCTCTCCCGACCACGGTCGCGATTACGTCCACGACCACGTTCTCGGCCTCGCTCAGTATTATCATATATACTCGCGTTCACTTCAGGGAACGGAGTAGAGCCAGTGGGGCGGGCTTCGTGGTTTTTCAATAAGATCTCATTATTTTGCTCAGCCATATGAGATCAATTTAGAATATCATTTAAAACCTTTTTCTCGATATTGCTACTGCATGAGCAAATCAAAGAAGGAATGTGGATAAAGTTTTCTTTAGCATATCGTTATCAGTTATTCTTTCTCCACATAGTTTTAACTGTGATGTAATTTTAAACATCGTAGAATTATATTCACTTATTATTATAAAATCCTGCAAACATATATAAGATATAATTTTGAAATAACTTGAAAAGAGACTAGGTAGATCTTACCGATACCATACCTACTTTGGTGACTATAGCTCAGGATCTGGAACTAGAACGAAGTCGTGCTGATAACGTGTTATAAAATTAAAGAACCAGGAGCATAATCTCAATAGATAATATTTTATTTCAAGACTATTATATAGAGAGTGTACAAGAGAGAAAGATAGAAGTTAAGAACTTCTGAAGTATTGAAATAAAAACTAGAGCCTACTATTTATAGGTGAAAATTGGCTTTCTCTATAAGCTTCCATAAGGATAAACACTATCCTTTAGTAAGGCTTCCTTAGTAAGCTTCTCTGAAGATATTTACCAAGCTTCCCTAGTAAGCTTCACTGAAGATATTTACAAAGCTTCCTTAGTAAGCTTCGCGAAAGATAATCTTACAAAGCTTCTCTTGTGCACTTCTGGTTCAAAGGACATCCACATAATAATATATTATAACAAAAACATACTAATTGGTGCTATTGGCCGAGCCAGAACTCAGATACGCGATGTTATAGCTGCAACGGTGCTTTTCGGATTATTTTTTTCCCGACTTTTCGGATTATTATTTTTTGATTTTGTAGATTTGAGATAATTAATTTTAAAGTTTTAGGTGGGTTTTAAATGATGGCATGGCAGTTACTTTATCTGGTCCAAAATAACTGTTACTTTTGGTCAAACAGATGTAAGTTTAACCAATAAATTTAAACCAAAAATAATGATCCTAATAAAAAGCTAAAAATCGTTATTAAAAGTATTATTAATTATAATACAATGACAAATTTTAGATTTTTATTAGCATCATTATTTTTTATTCAAATTATTGGTTAAAATTACATCTGATTGATAAAAAACGACAGTTATTTTGGATTTGAGGGGTAGTTGAGAAAGTGATGAAAATTATGTGGGTGACGCGTGCTTAGGGGCAATTTTGTCCATTTAGATTAAAAAAAATGACTGGTTAAGGTGAAAAGAACTTATGAGGAAGACTTTGTAAGAAGAAATTTTTGGAGTCCAGATCTCCTGTGCCCCTCTAATCTCAACCGTTTATGTTGATATTATCCATGCATGTAAACGGTCCAGATTAGAGGGGCACAGGGAGGGGCACATGGAGGGGCACATGAGATCTGGACTCAAATTTTTGGGTCAAACTCCCTATAGATTAAGAGAAATGCAATGCTAGGGGCACAAAATAAGGTCACAAAATCTTGCTGACAAGATGAGTTGGCGATATTTTATTGGTTGCATCGATAATAGACCCGACACACTCTAATTAAAAACACCAATAACATCATTACACCTAGGATTTTGTGAGCAAGTTTTTGTGACTTTTTGGTGCCCCTAGTATTATTCATAGATTAAGAGAAAATTTTGGGGAAAACTAGTTTTTCCATAAGTTATAAGACAAAAACTTGTGTAAGAACACTCCAACCCGTCTCATGGGTGAGACGGGTCATTTTTTTGACCCATTACCCGACCCACAACCCTGCTCCAGGACCCATGGGGGGACCTTGCCACGTGGCAGCCCCTCATTGGCCAAAAAAAAAAAAAATATTTTTTTTTTGTTTTTTTTTTTTAAATTTTTAAATTTTTGTTTTTGGTTTTTTTTCGGTTTGTGAAAAGTAATAGTTACCATCTCTTAAAGTAATATTTACCATCTCTTAAAGTAATAGTGTTATTCCTATGTTTTCTTCGTTTGCCAAAAGTAATACTTATTATAACTAAAATGTAACAAACGTGTTATTTATATGTAATAGTATTTGTACATAATTGTAATACATATGTATAGATATCTATATGTTTTCAAACAATAAGTTACAATGGGGTCAAATTTATCATGATACATGTAAAAGTATTACATTATCTATAGAAATCTGTTACAATTTCGTCAATCAAAGTGTTACATTTACTTGTATAAACTTACTATTACATTCATATACATAAGTTATTACTTTTCAAATGGGTAAAAACGAGCTTTTGTTTTTTTTAAAACAAGTATTATGTTTACTTATGAACAATGTTACTTTAAGAGATGGTAACTATTATTTTTTGCTAAACCACTGAAAAGCCGAAAAAAAATATAAAAACTCAAAAAAAAAAAGATTTTTTTTTCGGCCAATGGTGGGTTGCCACGTGGCGGGTTCGGCCCATGGGTCATGGGGCGACCCGTCTCATGCATGAGACGGATCCCCTTGTTCTCATGGGAGACCACCTCAAGTTATAAAAAGTCCTGTTTTTATATGAGTTAATGTTTATGGTTTAGGGTTTAATGTTTAGGGTTTAGGCCTTTTAGAGTTTAAGAAGGGTTAAAAAACATGACTTTTTATAACTTATGGAGGAACTAGTTTCCCCCAAAACCAACTCTGGAGAAAATATTGGGGGAAACTAGTTCCTCAATAAGTTATAAAAAGTCTTGTTTTTATAGGGTTTAAGGTTTAGGGTTTGGGGTTTCAGATTTAGGTTTTAGGGTTTCATGTTTAGGGTATACGGGTAAAAAACAGAACTTTTTATAACTTATGGAGGAACTAGTTTCCCCAAAACACACTCAATTTTCTGTACAATTTGGTGGCAAAATTTATATACTTCCTCTGTCCCGGAAAGATAGTCTCTTTTTAACTTTTTATGTTCAACAAAATTAAACTTTGACCAAACATTAGTATCAATTTAATGAATACAATAAAATTTTAAAAATTGTTATTGATAAATCACTTAATGATTTATCAATTACAAATTTTAGAATTTCATTAGAATGGCTATATCGTCACCAACGGTTAGTCAAAGCTCACTTTTATTGACCATTAAAATTCCAAATGAGACTATCTTTCTGAGACAGGTGGAGTATAATCTTGTAATCCTCTTAGTATAAAGACTTAGTATAAAGAGACCGGTGATTTTATTTTTTTTGAAAAAAAAACATTTAGGGACAAAGTTATGATCAAAATAAACACTCATTTAGAGTCATTTAGAGACAGAGGGAGGGAGTATGTTTTTTCTTCATTATAGTAAGGACTTGAAAAATTGGGAAGAGCTTAACTTAGCAACACAATCTGGTGCAGTGTTAAAATAAAAATGAAAAACAGCTATGTATAAGCAAGAAATAAAAAGAAGCAGAAAATAGGGTGAATATAAAGAAAAGAATCCAATACTGTATGTTCTTAAATCAAAAATAATACTCCAAAAAAATGCCTGCAAATCTCATGAAACTCTGCCATACTAAAAACTAACTGTCTTCAATCTGTACTGAAATTCGCGTTTAGAAGTAATCACTCTAGTCAAACAGACTGAAGCCGAAATCCTGCAACAAATAAAATACACGAGTTAAGACGAGATATGTTAAGTGTCTTTGGGGGGGGTGGCGAATCTATGCCATTTTTGAGGAGGGTACTTCGACCCTCTGACTTTTGTAATTTTTACATATTTATCTTTTACAATTTTCGAATTTACTATATTGACCCCCTGAAAAGAAAATTTCAGGGGTCTAGATTCGCCACGGGGGTTTTCCGATTTCAAAAGTAAAAAAAAAAATAAAAATACAAAAGGAAAGAGTAGAGAACGATAAGCTTACTGCTTCCTCATCCTCTTCTTCAATTTTCTCCTCTTTCTTAGTCTCTGCAGCAGCAGGTGCAGTGGCACCACCACCACCACCAGAAGGAGTGGCAGCAACTGCAACACCACCACCAGACGACGGGACTGAAGCCAACTTTTGCCTTCCGGCTGCAATCAATTCACTGATATCTTTCCCCTTCACTTGAGACAGGAGCAGCTCAATCTTTTCTTCATCGGCCTCAGCTCCAACTGCACACAATCAAACATTCACCTTAAACATCACGCTTAATCAAAATTTATATACACCCATTTTATTACTTTCAACACCATAACTAAATTTTTAATTATACCATTAATTAAGTCCATGTGAACAACGGATAGAGTATTTGGTGGGTTCCACATATTGTCTTGTTAATCTTTATATTATGAAGAATTGGAACAACGGCCAAAGTTAGAGATGGGGCTCTAGGGCTACCTCTCTCACTGATATACTCTTTTACATATTGTCCAATTGATTTTAACAGAGTTTTCAAAAGGGAAAATGAGAGATGTGGCCACATCTTGCACTGTTTAACATAAATTAACACAAGGAAACATATCCTCAATCAAACAAGGGAAAATTACAATTTAGGGCCTAGTGTCTACGAGGCGGTTGCAGTTTGGGGCCTGACGTGCAAAATTTAGCGAAATAGGGCCTGACTTGACACTTTGTTAGCAAAATAGGGGTTTTTAACGGTTTTCGTTAGAAAAGTCAGTTAAGTCACATGTGATTGACGAAATGGATCGATATGAAATGAGAATTAGTTCTTAAGGGTTTAAATATAAATACTTAAACTTAAAGTCACAAAATATGAATTTTCAAGTTTTAAATTAAAATTTTGAAAAAAAATAACTAATATATTAAAAAAATTATAATTATTTTTAAATATAAATAAATAAATTATTTTTGACAATTTTTTCCCCAAATCTAAATAAAAATATTTATATAAAATTTTAAAATAAAACAAACAAATTATGAATTTTCTTTGATTTTTTTTTTTCCAGATTTAGATCTTCGCTTCCAACCTCCATTTTTGTCATCTATCTCGTCTCAAAACACCATTGACCACCATCTCCATCAATTTAGATGGACCAAAATTATCAATTTTCTCTGAAAATAATATTCTTGAAGGGAAATGATTATTTATTTAAAAATATTAAATCAAAATTTAATATATTAGATATTTTATTTAAATATTTTAATTTAAAATTTGAAAACTTATATTTTGCGACTTTAAATTTAAGTATTTATATTTTACCCCTTAAGCACTAATTCTCATTTCAAATTGACTCATTTCGTCAATCACGTGCAAATCACATGTGACTTAACTAACTTTTCTAACAAAAACCGTTAAAAAGCCTCATTCTACAACGAAAATGTCAAGTCAGGCCCTAAATCGCTAAACTTTAGACGTCAGGCCCTAAACTGCAACCGCCTCGTAGACATTAGGCCCTAAATTGTAATTTGCCCATCAAACAATGATCAGAAAAGATCAACATGAAACCATAGTGAAATTGGGTGAATTTAATTTGAACTCTGGTAGTTGGATACATGCATGTAAATTATGAATTGGGTACAATTATCAAAAGAATAATAACCTCTATGTACAAAGTTTTAACATTAGATATGTCAAAACAAAGCAAATAAAATTCTAGCCAAATTATTCCTTTAATTTATTCTTCAACCGAGTTGCAATCAAATCAGGAAAATCATATTCGTACAATAAAAATAACAAACATGCTAGTTAATGACGCCACGGCCTTTCAAATATACATTTATACACTTGTATATACACCTTATATACGGCCTATACACTTATACCAAATACAAAAGGTGGTAGTACCCTCCAAAAGGCCAAATATACACTACACCCCTATATAAATAACCCTCCAATTATCTCATAAAGGTGTGTTAACTCTCTCTCTCTCTACAATATACTCTCTCTAGAGTTCTCTCTAGATACAGTTATCTCACACACACTGTCCTAATTCTCACACCCGAGGGTTATCGGGGTACCCAACCCCCATACACCTAACAATGTGCTTCATTTTGCAGATTATCATAACCAGATATCTGACCCGAGAGATAGCACCAGAGCACCTTTCTATACACTTTCAAGTGTTACATCTAAATTTGAACACAATTTTTTTTGGGAAAACTAGTTCTTCCATAAGTTATAAAAAGTCATGTTTTTATAAGATTTAAGGTTTTGGATTTAAGGTTTAGGGTTTAGTGATTAGTGTTTAAGGTTTAGGATTTAAGGTTTAGGGTTTAGTGTTTAAGGGCAATACTATTATTAAAGTGTCGACTTTGTATAAGTTATGAAGAAATTAGTTTCTCCCAAAACTACTCAAATTTGAATATATAGTCAAAGGATATAAGATATTTAAGCACATAGGGCACATAATGTAACAAATTCGAAATTAGTTTCTCCCAAAACTACTCAAATTTGAATATATAGTCAAAAGATATAAGATATTTAAGCACATAGAGCACATAATGTAACAAATTCCAATGTTTAAAATATATTCGGTTTTGTTTAATTTGGTCTGGATTGAAAATAAGATTCATGTACAGAAATCATGAACAAACCCACATGTATTTCAAAATCTCGAAACCACTTATTCGTGATCTGATCATAAAGTGTATTGAACTAACCAATGAGTCTTAACTCACATGACATAGACCCTTGTCTTCTTTGCTACATAAAAAATCTCGAGTTCAATTACACCACCATCGTCAAAGTAGTAATAAAATTGCATTGGACTATGAACAAATTGCTTCCTATAATTTAAACATATAGGTACAATTACATAACAAAAATTCTAATCTAGAATTGAATAAAATAAAAAAGAAATAAACCTGAAGCAAGAATGTTCTTGAGATCGTCAGCGGAAGGGTTGGTGTTGCCACCCAAAACAGCCAACAAGTAGACGGCGATCACCTTCATTCTCGATTGATTTCTACCTTTTTCTTCTTCTTTTCACAGTTTTTAGCGACGATTATGCAAAACTGGCGTTACGTTATTGCATGATTTGTGTCGTTATTTATTTATGCCGATTTGGGTTTTTTTTTAAATTTCAATTGATCTCCATTCCAATTACGGAAAAGGGAAATAAAAATTGGCCACCAAGTTTCGCTCTGATAGGGCTTGGGCTTAGACTTGGGCCTGGGCTTTGTTCCAAGTAAAAAGAAAAAAAGAAACAAAAAGCAGTGAGATTTTTCCTAACTCCGGCAGCCGGCTTCTCATCCGATCGATCGGCCGTATCGCCATTTTTACAGGGCAACTAGTGATTTTGTAAGCTCAGTTCGAATATCTCTTTCTCTTTCCTTTTATGTTAACATGCTCTATATACATATCTGAGATTTCTGAATGCACATTTAACTGAAGCTAATTAACCTAGCATTCTACTTTTAGTTTTACAATCGTGATTTTGTTTATGATTTCAGTTTAGTTGTTGTTCAATCTGTTTCTTATTCACCGCGTTGAATTATGTTTAAAATTTTATCTTCCGATGAGTGGATACATAGATTAGCGTGAAAAAGTTACTGCCCAACTGTTGTTCGACGAAATGCTTCTGAGATAAAGTTTCATTTTCACTCCATTTTTTGAAATATGATAATTCTTCTGTCTCCCAAAAGAGAAAAAAATGAGTATAATTGCACCAAATTGCGTTGTGCTGCTTTAGATAATTATAATATCTTCAAAGAGAGACAAAGATTTTGAAAAGTGAGTATAATTGCGTTGTGCTAATTTTAAGATTCTGAGATAAATTTTAAGATTCAGGTATGTTACTATTGAAGTTCTGACTTTTACTTGAGCTTCGACTTCAGCTTTCTAGGTAGTTAAGCCCAGGTATCCTAAGCTGCATTGATTGTGAGCTACTCCCTCCGTTTCAAAATCTGTCACTTTAGACTTTTTCACACATATTAAGAAATGTAATTAATGCATGTTAAAAAGACTCATTTGCCCCTAAATAATTCAATTTTCTAGGTGATTAAATGCTTGCATGAGAGATACTTCCACCATCATTAATAAGGGTATAATTGAGACAAAAGGGTAAAAGTGCATTGATAATAGTAAAGCGACAGATATTTTGAAACATTTTTTTACTCCTAAGGCGACATATTTTGAAACGGAGGGAGTATTATGCAATTTTTTTTGCTTCTTACAGATTTTATTCTTCAAAACTTGTGTTAGGTGTTACTATCTCTATCCATATAGATACAGCCTTTTTTATATACTTTTTTCTAACACTAGGAATTCCGTTTCAAATATGAAGCTTTGTTCCATTGTTTTTCAAAACTTTGTGTCGCTTTTTGGTGTCATTTGAAAATATGAGTGCAACTGAAAGGCATTTTTGGATGTGAAATTATGTTATCAAAACACATTCGCCTCAAAATAGGACTCGTTTGGTGAGACAGGATGGGATGTATTTTATAAGCAAGCTGGACAAGTTTATTAAGAATATGTGGCCCCAATTTACATTAAGTGTTTACTGTTTTTGTCTGTGTTACACATATAAACATGTTTCAAAGAGTCGTTTCCGATTCAGAATCATTCTTCTATCTTGTTTCTTTTGGATGTTCGGTTCCTCATTTCCAGATTATGTTTGTGTGCGAATGATGGCTTAAGAATATCATCGTACTCTAAAGTTTATGTCAAATTATTCTTGTGATTAATTTGTGACTTGTTTTAAATACAGAGGAACATTCAGAAACTAGGCGTGTTTAAAGTAGTGAACTTATCATATTTACGCAACATGTTTGACTACAGTTCGCTCGGTAGATTATTTTGGATCTTGATTAATGAGCGACAATATGTGGTGCTCAATCTTTGTATCTTTGTTCTGATATATTTTGATCAATTTCAGTAGAGACGTTTATTATTAGGTGTGTGTGTATGCGTATGTTGGGGTGTGAGGTTTGTGAGTGTACGTGTGAATACACAAAAACACACATTCTTGTATGTATAGATAGACAGACTGATAGCTGACAAACACACATGTACACATATATTATGTTTCTTTATTAAATTTGATTTGATTCCCTCATCCATCTTATTATGTGTTTGTCTATCTTCGCTAGGTATATAATTGGTAGTAAACAGGGGATAGATTGTTTCTCATACGTTTGTGCTATGGATTGTAGGCACAGAACTAAAGAAAAGGATGAGTGCTTTCAAGGCTTACAAAGCATGTGCCCCCATAGAATGGAGTTCGAAACTTTACATAACTCTAGTGAGGGGAATTCCAGGAACAAGGAGACTTCATCGACGCACCTTGGAAGCATTACGTCTAAGGAAGTGCAACCGAACTGTGGTGCAAACAAACACTCCTTCTCTCAGAGGAATGATTCAACAGGTTAAAAAAAACTTAAAAAAGTAAATCACATTGGTATGTGATTGTCTTAGTTTATTAATTCAAATTTCTCCTTTTGATTTAGGTTAAGAGACTGGTTGTGGTTGAGACAGAAGAAATGTACAATGCGCGTAAACAGAAAGAGGCAACCCACCGTGCACTTCGTCCACCTTTGGTTATAAACCATCTCCCTACCCCTGCAAATGATTCTCCTCAACAATCTGCCTAGCTCTGTTTAGCTCCTTACTGGATGGTATGTCTTAGTACAACCAGTGATTTTGATACTGCATTAAGACATAATCCTGCTTCTGCATAAATTCACCAGCAGTATCCCGCTAGGGCAGTTTGAACTCTTTGTGCACTATCCTGATAAACCTGAATATTTTTTGTTTATGGAGCTTCCATTCTGACCTATGCATCACCAGGTGTTACAGAGTTTCGTATAATTTCACTCGAATTCTTTTCGACTCTGAAGTGGTAACATGCAAGCAAAACGCCTGTGATACCTTTTATTTAGTCAATTTATAGATTCTTGACAGCCCAAGACCTCCTTTTAAGTTTGTTGATTATATGCTGTTCCCGATGGCTATTTGCTTGAAAAATGTCTCATCTCAACACCTTAATATGCTCTTATTCTGGTGAACTACGTAACTAAATCTAAGCAGCAAAAATTGAAATGTGTGTAGCAATCTTGGAATTACTAACCATCCAAAGGCAAACTACATCAAAACTTCTGTAAGATTGTGTATTACTTCTATTTTTTATTTTATTTTTGTTGTTGCTAAACAAGAGTATTATTATGCTTCCCCAATGCCCCCACAATGAAGCTATACTTCTTAAGAAAATTTGTATTTTAACATCTCAAAAGGTTTACACATATCAGACTTGTGCAAGATAATCCATTCTGCAGTAGAATTTTCCCTTTCAATGAACATGCAAAAATAAATACAATCTTTAAGTTCTGCTTCTTCAAAGAGTGAAGAATATCGAACATAACATATTTGGTGTTGAACTATATTCGGAAATGCCTCTAAGGATGTGTACTAGGGCCCTGCCTTCTCATCGATACCCAAATTACTCTTCTCCATTTCACCCGTCTTCTCTTCCTTCCAGTTCTCCACTTCTTTATCCCAATCATTAGTGGGGACAATATAGTGCTGCACTTTATATTGGTGTCTTCTCGAAAAGACTAGAAAAACTAAGTAATTTATTACTCCTAGTACCGCAAGCATCCAGTAGAAGTTCTCCAACATGCCTATGTTCAAGTTACCCCTAAGCCACTTACCATTTGTTGCGGCATCTACCAAAGAAACTAACAAACTACTCACAAAATACCCCATCGCCAAAGTGCTAAGGAACAGACCTGTGCTCATGGATTTCATTCTCTCAGGTGCTTCTCTGATGAAAAACTCGAGCTGACCGACATAAGCAAAAGCTTCCCCTGCACCGACCAGGAAAAACTGAGGGACTAGCCAGAAAGCTCTAATTTGGATGCTTTTTTGAACAGCCATTTCCCTCCTTTTCTTCTCAATGATAGCAGCTGCTACCATTCCTGCCACTGACAAAATAAGACCAATTCCAATTCGCTGAAGGCTCCTAAGACCTTGCTGGTTATGGGTGATTATTCGAGCTATAGGAACAATTAGCCTTTCGTTTAGAGAAGTAAACAGAAGAATGGTGATGAACAGAAAAAAGGAGAAAGAGCCTGCCGGGATCTCAAAAGAACCCACTTTTCTGTTCATGTAGGTAGCCTGTTCAATGGTGAACGTGTTCATCTGAGAGTATATTGTCCAGAAGAGAATACATGTGGACCATATAGGAATAAGCTTTATCACCATTTTTACTTCTTCAACTTGGGTCACAGTTGAAACTATCCATGGGTTGCTTCTGTTTCCCTCTGAACTTGAATATTCATCTAGTACAGCGGCCTTGTCGAGACACCTATTCATCACAACACAAGAAAGGAAAGCTTTAGTCTAGGAAAAAATTGGCAACCCTTTGGTTTCTAGAAGATTCTTAAAGGGTGACAGTTGACTTATTAGTATACCTGAGCCTCTCCGTGTGTTGGACCATGGCATTGTTGTAGTCATTCAAGAAGCTAGGATGAGGCGGATATGGAAGACTCCTCTTTTTCCAAGCCAAGAACACAACCCTCCATATAACAGTCAAAGGGCTTCCTTGAGGCCTTTTGTATCGGTACAAAGTCGTTCCACCTAATAAAATCGCAACTGCTATAATCATAGTCCCAGCTGATATCCCGTACCCCCATCCTCTGCCCACATTGTCTTGTATATACACCAATACCGTGACAGCGAACAATGATCCTAAGCTGATGCAGAAATAAAACCTATTGAAGAAGTAGACCATGGCCTTCTCCTCCTTTGGATTTGATGTGTCAAATTGATCGGACCCAAAACCTGAGACATTAGACTTTATTCCACCAGCACCTAGTGCTATTGTGTAGAGAGCTGTGAAAAGCAGAGCTAGCTGGCTGCCAGTGGCCTCAACACACTGCTGTTTTCTGGGGTCGCTGCATGGAGGGGGTCTCATGCTATGGATAGTTGTGGCCAATGTCAACAAAATTGCCCCCTGGTTATATAGAATAGATCATGAAAATATCATTATATGCTTAATAGTGCCCACATATCTGGGGACTGGGGCTTATTATAAAGATTATTATTGATGACACTAAATCTCAGAACAGAGTGTGAACCTATGTCCTTCGCATGCTAGAGCCATTATCTTTTTCCTACTCGTGTTTGTAGGGTGATGTAAAAATTGTATCTAGATTTCATCAAACATTGAGGTACTAGTGGAAAAGAACTAGCGCTTTGCATTAAACCAAGCCAGCTCGTGCTCGGATCATTTGAAACTCTCCTTGCATCTGCTTCTAGTTGAGCTCGACGTGATTTTAGGCTCTAGATTTGAACACTCTGCTCAATTAAGCTCTATAATCACAAATTCATGTATAATTAGCCAAATTCTTTCTTAGAATTGAGTAAAGCAAGCAAAAAGACGGGTTTCTGGTGTTGATTATTGATTAAAGAACAAACTTGGCTCGGACTTGTCTAAATATAAGAACCTCTCTAGCCAAGTAAAACAACCTTTTACTAGCCTTAAGTTGGGACAAACCTTACCAGAGCACAGATGGATGCAAATATAACAACTGTCAAGTAGCGACCGAGTTTAGCATCAGCCACGAATCCTCCCAGGAGACCAAGTAGATTGAGAGTTCCCATGAAGTTGGTCACTATGTTAGCAGATCTTGGTGCTGAGAGATGCAAATCTCCGACCAAGTATGTCACCAAGTTCATTGATATCCCCATCACACAAATCCTCTCAGAGAGCTCCGTTCCTAAAATATAAACATTTCAATAAACCTTCAGTCTGTATATCATATTTCACTCTTTAAATCCTGTTTAGTACTGTACACAAGCAGGTAGAGTTTTACATAACATTAGCTGAAAATATTGTTCATACAACCTCAATTAAGTGAGAATAGTAGCAATTGAGTTGAGAAATACCTAAGATAAGCCCTGCACCAAGCCATCCTCCCGTCCGTGATTTGTCCGCTGGCTTTCCTCGATAATCTATTACTTGTCCACCGTTTTTATCATCAGTGCTGTCTGGCAAAACCTGTTAAAATAGAGAGAAACATCAAGAAAATTGCCACGGACAAGGAAAATATGAAACATTATACAAGAGAAATACTTACCATCTTAGAGAGAGAAGGATAGCTCCTAGAGAGAGAGAGGGTCTGTGTATTGTTTACGGCTCCAAGGTTTTGGTTTATATATAGAGGAAACTGCTCGGCAGGAGTGAAAGATTGATTGAGTAGGAGCAACTCATGAGAGGGGTTGGGAAGATTAGCTTTTTTAGATGGTCTGTAGTCCCTACCTTGGCCAAGAAGAGGAACATGGCATGAGTGATGGCAAGTTTGTCCCATTGCAATATATATTTTGAAGGGCCATATTTATTTTGTGGTTACAAAATGTTACACCCCCTTTTTGGAAATATTTGAAAATGACATTTCTTTCATTGAAAAATTCTTAGCTATCTTCTATTGTGACCTTCTATGGGACCATTCTTCATGTTCTTTTACCTGTTTTTTTTTTTTTACAGTAAGTTGTGCGTTGTACTTTGGTTGTACAAGTGCAACATATGCTTTTTTATGCTGAATGAAGATTATTTGTCGATTTTTATGGCTGAAATTAGGATTGCAGCGTTTTTGTGTTATCATTTAGACGTATACACCGAATATTAAGATGAGTTTTAGGGCTAGAGAATCGTTTGGGTTGGGTGTTGATTCTCTGCTAACGTTCATATCGAGGAATATAATCTTGAATTTGTTGAAGTGAAAGTGATAGCGTACCTTTGGTGTTCGTTTGTAGACAAAACCGATAACATAGGAAGAATCTTCTACTATTACCCTTTGAGCTGGCTCTCATTGTCTGTTTACGTTCAATTCTAGGAATGAACTTTAGCTGGAAAAATAAGTAGATTCGTGTTTTAATTGTGATTGATAGTGATTTAGGGAATCATTACGATAAATAATGTCAAACAGTTAACTTCCATTATGACCACAAATGATTGAAGAAATCAAGTGTTTACTTTCATAAGATGGTGCAAATAGTGGCTAAAATATATTTAAGAATAGAAATTTAGAATCATAGTGAACTCAGTGACTAGGCCTTGCTTGTTTTAATGTAGAATGACTTCTGGAAAAAGAAAAGAAATTAATAATAATAATAAAAAAAAAAAAACCTCATTCAGAAAAGTGACCCAAAATTTACTTCTGGGTGTATAGTTGACACCCAGGAAAATACGCTATGAAAATAAAAATTTGAAGAGATATTAGGAGAAAATAAGAAATATTGATTGATTTCCCGTTGCCATGCATCAACAACATCATCCTTTGCACTTGAACTTGTGGATTGGGAAAGAACTTGTAAACCCCATATTTTCAACTCTACTATAGGAATAACCGGAAAAGAGAACGTGCAAAATGTAGGAAAGTAGGATTCTGGGTCAAGTATACGGCTAGAAGACGATGCGATGGTTTCAAAAAGAACACGGATAGAGAAATACGAAGGTAAATGGTGTCATAAAATCAAACCGGGTGCTCTAATTTGTCATTGAAGCAAATGAAGTTGGCAGCATGGATGAAATGTAGTATGTTGGTTTTTCATGGATACGGTTCAAAATTATCTGAAAATTGGAGAAGGGATGAAGAAGACAAAGAAATGATGGAGAATAGGGTTGGAAAAATCCATTTGTCTGAAATATTTATTGATTTGTGCGTGTTTTTAGAAAATTTACTAGTCAATTTATGGTGAAAATGGCTTACTATCTGTTTACCTTCAAATATGCCCAAACTCCGTGAAGTGAGGGAAATGGATAGTTGGGGATTGCGTTGGGAGTATGGGACTGTTGAGTTCCAACTTTTGTATTACCTCCGTCCCAAAAATGAATATCCAAAAATAGAATAAAAATCTCATGAATAAATTATAAAAAAAAGGCATTTATTTGGGAGCGGAGGTAGTATTTATTTGGGTACATAGATCATATACATGTTCCAACTATTTACGGCTATTAGGGTTGACATCATAATGATGTCATCAAAAAATGTAATCCGTTGAATAATTATCGTACAATGTGTATTACTCAAAAGAGTATGGATTACGTGACTGATCACAACAGTCTAATATTTGTTTCTTAAGTTAAACTGACGGTCTGTTGATGGGATGAAGAGGGCAAAAGAATGCAGTGTTCTAAAAGACGCCTAAGCGCTAGGCGTTCATGAAACGCCTAGGTCTCGTCTAGGATATTATAGTTATTTCTGAATTCTCAGCCCCGCCTAGATCCCGCTTAGGCCCCGCCTAGGCGCTAGGCGCCCCTGCGGCGCCTAGCGTTTTTTTGGACCTTAAGTATGATTGTATTTATAAAAAAGCAATGCTAGGAGCACAAAATAAAATCATAAAATCTTGCTCACAATATAAAGTGACGAGATTTTATTGGTTGCATCGATAATAGACACGCCACACTCTCATTTTTTAAATTTTTTATTGTTTTTATTTTTTTTTAAGCAAAAGAACATATGACACGCTCTAATTAAAAACACCAATAAAATTATTATACCTAGGAATTTGTGAGTAAGATTTTATGATTTTTTTGTGTATTATTTTTATAAAAATCAATTTAAAAAGATCAACAATAGAAAAATTCAAGCAGTGATGTCACTCCCGAATCGTAGTAAAGCATGAAACCATTTCCCATTAAATTAAACTAACGGAATCTTGAGTAGGGAAAGGAGAAAAAAAAAAAAAAAAAAAAGAGGGGATGTGAAACCATTTCTCATGAAATTAACGGAATCTTGAATAGGGAAAGGTAATCTTTTTTTAAAAAAGGAAAAAAGATGGGGAAAAAATGTGATGACGTGGATATGTTTGCTAAGATTTTTTTGATTTTGGTGGATGATTGCTTGTGGGTGTGATTGACTAGGTATTTTTTTGTGGATCATATAATTGAAGAGAAAATAATTTAAAATTGGACCACATTTAGTTGGATGTGATTTTTATGCACTTATTTCTCTTTTGCTTTGAGATGTTGCTGATTGATTATCGTTGATCCAATTGGCATTAGTACAAAAATGAAATTTCCAATCATGTCAATTTCATCTTATTTTTAAAAAATCAAACAAAATTGTAAATTTGGACGAAGGAGTAATATTTATCCTAATTATTGCCAATGCACATGTTACATCTACCACTCATAATGATAAAAGGATTAAGTTGTAAGAAAATAATTCGTCACTCTTCGTGATTTGGCCTAGTTGTCGGGTTTACACTGATCTTTTGGGTATATACTCCTTCTATTAGCAAGGGAAAAGGCTACATTTACACTAAGGCTCGTTTGGTAGCCCGACACAATTAATACGTATTATTTATTCACATACTAATAATGCACCGATTACTATACCTCCGTAATAATCTTGTGTATCATGTTTGGTAGTATCCGTCCTTATACCGATGAATTACCTGGTAATCAACTTTACCACTTTATATTTCCAAAAATAGCCCCTTGATAAAGATTTCAACATTAGCTTAATTTCAATACTTTCACAGTTTCATGTATTTCATCTACTTTTACTTGAAACTACAACTTTACATATTAAAAAAAGAAAGATATTCTTTCCGTCCCAAAACATTTGTAGTTTTAGAATTTTCACATAAATTAAGATGAACAATCAATGGATATATGATTGACTATATTACCCCAAAAAGTTCTTTAAAACAAATCATAAAATGAAAACGAATGCTGTCAAATTAAATTTGTCACAAAGGTTTCACATTTTTTTTTATGGAAAATAGAGGACTGTAATTATGAGAATAGGAAGAAAATAAAATAATAAAAGAAGCTACTACTTGTTCCTGGCAGTAAACGTTAATTGCTGCAAGAATGATTGACAAAAATCGAAAACGTCTTTTTTGCGTTGATGAAGGATTTTTCTTTTTCCCCAAAAGGTGGTATTGGTGATGTTAGATCATCTCTTCTCTAATGTACAACACTAAATATGATGCAAGTTTTACACCAAATGCTCCCCAAGAAAAAAAAAATCATCTCTAATCTATAACACTAATTTAAACACTAAATTGAAATACTATTTTATGGGTAAAACCAAAGTTACAAGTTACAAAATAGTGTTACAAAATTTTGCTAGAAACAATGTTATGAAAAAATGATTGGATGTTGTGTTTGTAGGACTCAATACTCATTAATTCAACATTCAATCATGGTATGCGAATTGTATTTGTAAGCAAAGTTTTGTAGAAAAAAATTAAGAACCCTGGTATTGCTCATATTTTATTTACACCTCATCATCCTCATTATTTCATTACGGTACTTAATGTTATAGTATTGCTTTACATAACGATCCCTATCTTTTAATTGAGAAGACAAGTTTCTTGTATTTATTAAAATAAATTTTAGAAGGTACAATTGAATAAATCATGGTTATCTAGCACATAGTTTAATTGATATGATTTTCAATATGTAACTTTTAAAAATTGTATAATATTTATGAATATCAGTATGAATCATGGACACTTTATAACACAATCAACTTAGGTAGGGGACATATGCTATGAATCCGCTTTCCTTAACACGTCATAGAAAATTGTTTCTTTTTTTCCTTCAGAAAACTTACTCCATGTACAAAGCTACTTGGTTGACAGACAAAGGACTTGTTGCAAGCTCGCCATCTGCATCGTAGCAAGCGGTCCCGAGCTTGTCCACGAAACCCGCCTCCCATTTTAAACAACAGACTTCAATTTGTTAATTGTGAGTCTTATTCAACCTGAAAATCATCTAATTTGTCAACCAATAAAATTGAGGCGGGGCCAAATCTGCACCGTTAGTCGCCTGAAGCATGAGCAAAGCTCCCTTAAACGGGTGCCAAATCTAGAGGTAGCCAAACATGGGTACCGGTCAGAACCGCCGGGTCCAGGTCCAAGAAAGGAGGAATCAGACCGAACTATGGTACGCCGTGTTACCGGTACGAGTCCAACCCGGGTGGCATGGGTAGGGTTCCAAGCGGCAGCGTGTTGCCTATATTTTTATTTTATTTTTACAAATGTACATAAACTATTAATTTTCTTAACAGATTTTGTTAACAAAAAATGTTTAAAAAATAACAGTTTTTTGTTAAAATCAATAAAATATCACATTTTTAACAGATACGTATGTTAGAAAACTAACAAAATCTGTTAGTTATCTTCCTCCCAAATCCCCTCGGTTGACCGTTGATATGTCATATACGGAGGAGTATTTCCATATCCAGCTTCGACCAAACCAAGTGACCAACGACCTGCGATCCTCTCTCCCTCTCCCTAGCAATCCATCAAAATTCTGAAAATTTTATCGTTAGATCACCCCAATTCTTGCCATAATTTGGATTCAACTCCGGCCCGTTAGGGTTTCTTCTTTTCGCGCACGTTACAAATGGCTTCTACAGAGTCCATCAACGGCGGAGGAACCGGCGTCGGTGGCGAGGACATAGAACACGGGCACGTGGTGGAGCTAGTGGCGTCTTCAGCTGATTCCGATTCAATATCTGAGGAGCATATAACCCCTCTATTGCCTCAGTCCGATAAGCCCAAGATCAATATCTTCTCCGTATCCTACCCTCGCCGTAAACCTAATAAGGTCAATCCCATATTCTTCCCCTAAAATCATTTGCTGTATTTGATTCCTTTAATTGAGCATTAGTTTGTTTGTCCAGAGTATTTTTGTATCTTGAATAGTTTACTAATTTACTTGAATTACTGATGAATGTATTTATGTATTAGGTTTGATCACTAGATTGAATTTGTTTAGTGGTATGGGACGGCACGGCATTATGTTTCCTGGATTAGATTAGGTGCCAGAGGATTGAAACTATTTGTTCTCAAGAGAGAAGGTTTTGAGTTTCATTCCTGCATATTGAAGCCCAATAGCCCAGTGGCGGACCTAGGATTTTTTGTAAACGGGGGAAAAAATTGTATAAGGGGGCAAAAAAAATATTGGTGTACTTTTTACTTCACATTTAGGGGGGCAAAGTATACTAAATTGCACTAATACCCCAACCTTTAAAAAAAATTGCACTTGTAAAAAAAGAAAAAAAAATCAAACGGGGGCCGCGGCCCCCAAATAGCACCATGTAGGTCCGCCCCTGCAATAGCCTCTGTCCCTAGAAAATATTTATCCATTACCTGTTGAACTAATGAATCAGGAACTAAGTAGTAGGACCGATTAAACTTTGTGACTCAGTTAACTCACACAAACCTTTTAACTTGGTTTGGTATTTTTTATATTTCAGGACCAAATGACAAAATTAGTTGAAACGGAGACATCATCATTTACACAGTTTCTTTTGTGGACTTGGAGTGGATCTAGGTACTCTGGTCTACTATGCATGGCCTTATCATCTTGTATCTACTGTATCATGGAAGTTCTCTCAGATTCTTTCTCCGGTTAGTAGTTTCTTTTCGGCTCATGAATGATGGAATTAGTTAAAGTTGAAGGCACTGCCTTTGAGCATTAGCAAGTGAATAATAGTGAAACTTTGTACTGTCACTCGTGATATTAAAGTAAGTGTTTTCTGTGGTTGCTGAGTTTCCAGTTGCTGCCAAAGTGACAAGCTGACTGTAAGTAGTAGCTCTGAGAGCATAATAGATAAGGCACTTCAGGATTTGGCGAGTGCGTTAGGAGCTTATACGTTTGAGTATGAAAATATATAGCAAGTGAAGCGGAATGGGCTAGTACTTCAATTTAATAAATGCTGCATTCCATATTCATCAATTTGTGGGATTTTGCAATAAAAAATGCAACCCCCTCTAATAGCGCAAAATTAGTGTTCCTTTACTACAATATTCAATTGGGCAGAGAGCATTCTAGTTTCTAGCAAACATGTGGAAATTTCTGGTAATAGAGGTAATACTTCTTTAATACATAAATGTTGAATTCTTTTTTCCCTTCTATCACTGCAAAAATGTCAATTTGGGAGGAATTTATTTGAGGAATCACCTGAATTTTTACTCGTGTACATCTATAAAAGCCACATTTCACTTCCTAACAACTCCCAGTCTATTCTGCTCTTTCTTTTTACTTGCATGCATGTTCATTAGCCCGAACCCCAGACCACAGGGCTGTTGTGAGTTTATACCATTTAGGATTGTCAAGAAATGTTAAAGCTACGATCTTACTATTGACTATTGAGGGTCATGGTGTTTCACTAATACAGAAGGAAACGATAAATTGCTGGCTAGGTGCGCTCGATCTTTGCTAGTTTAATTTCCAATCTTGACTTGTTCTTTGTTTGCAATGACAGCTCAATCAATCCCTCTTTTTGAGATAGCACTTACAAGATGTTCAATCATCACGGTATTGTCATTTATGTGGTTGCGGAGAAGTGGGCAACCGATATTTGGACCGACAAATGTCAGAAATCTCTTTGCTTTAAGAGCTCTTACTGGGTGCATCTCTTTGTTGACTTTTGTTTACTGGTGAGTGGCCCTTGTAAGACAAAGCATTAATCATCATGTCTTCTCTCCCCTCCCTCTATGGCCCTTAATTTTGTTTCTGAATGTTTTATCTTGTTCCTTGCTCGTGATTAATTTCCTTTTCACGCTAAAACGCAGAAGGCTACTTAGTCCCAGGATTTCTTTCTGTTTGTTCTGGAACACTAATTTTTTTTTTTTTAAAAAAAAAAAAAAAAAAAAAAACTTGTACTATGGACATCAGCTCATTCGTGGTTTTCTGGCTAGTGGTCAGTAAGTCTCTCAGATTCGCTTCCTTAAAGTGGGGAGTGGCATGGTTATGAGCCACGATCTTTGTTAGGAAGACCTGGTCAGCCTTTATGAATATAACCCGTCACTCATGAAAGTTATAACTGCTAACGTTGCTGGTTGCTGGTTTCTGAATTGAAGTAGTGTGCCACCGCGATACATCAAGCCATATTAATGGGCTCATTATTTAACAATCCTGGAAATTCTCCGCAGAGTAGTACTGTACTCAAATGGGAAGCATGAAAAGTTTTTTTCAGGACTAAGAAATGCCTTTAGATACGGGGAAGTTCATTTCATATACTCTTGTTTATCAAATTTTATACTCGATAAGCTTGTTGACAGTATATCTATTTTCTTCCAATGACGTCACTACAGAAAGTGCCGGATATATGATTAAATAGTCCATGTTTCAGTGATGTAGTTGTGGCATACTGCATGACTAGTCAATTTTCTGTATTTCGTGGCAGCTATTATTTATTTTTGAATTTCACATTTGTATACTCCTGTTTTCCGTTTTAATGTTTCTAGAACGTGGCATGTTATTCATTGTTCCCGTTAAATTTGCGAAAATGCACTTTTTTGTTTCAGCGTTCAGAGATTACCTCTGTCTCAAGCTGTCATATTGAGCTTTACTACTCCAATTGTGGCCTCAATGGCGTCAACAATCATCTTGCGCGAGAAGTTGAAGGTTGCTGAAATATCAGGTACAAATAACCGCTGGTGACAGCACTTCATTTTCAAATTTCATTCTTATAGAGTATTTGTGTCAGATGTTAAGTCTAGGCAGCCTGCATATGTGTTAAGTGAATTTAGAAGCTCTAAAGAAGTAACCCTTCGAAGCACCTGATGCTCCAAAGTAAACTCCATGATAGCATCCAACTCATGTTCGATGCATACTGGATATGTCGTAAAAGAGAGGGCTTCATGGAAAATACCTGTGTACTATCATAATGCTTGGTCGACAGTAGAAATAGATAAAACCCCAGATGGGAAGTCGTGAAAAGGATAGGAGCAGAAAGAAGAAACTCTCATTCTTGAGTACTTCGTAAGACAAGCTCTTGCATTGATACAATATATCAGTAGACCTTTTGACTATTTTTTTCCGTGTCACTATAGTGCATTATTTTGTATCCATTGATTTGGACATTGATTTGTTTTTCTACTTCCCTGCTATTAATGCAGAATTGATATCACAAGTTTATGTTTTGACTCGTCCGAGTCTTTAAACAGCTAAGCATGCATCTTTAATGTATTCTATTTATCTATCTTCCTTTTACCCCTGATGTTTTTACATGCTTATTAATTTTTGTTGCTGTTCCACATATTATGGAACTCTCGCACTGAGTGCATGTGCCTGCCCGTGTCTCTGTGCATTTGTATGTTGGTCATGTCCATAGTTGTTAAAGGTGAGAGGCGGGCGGGAGGTATCTAGAAAAGGCGAATGGCGTGGCGGTTGAAAGGCGGCCAAAAAGCGAACTAGGCATTAACATAGAGCAAAACAGTAGTAAAAAATATTTACTAATATTAAAACATGTTCTAAACAAGAATTTTGCATTAAATAAATCTCACAATTCCACTTGTAATCGTAATTTGACACAATTTAAATCCCAAAAGTGAGAATTCTACGACAAAAATGCACATTAATTTAAACTAAGATGTTCAAAGCATTAAATATGTAGTAATGTAGATAAATTTCAAAGCATGTAAGAGATGAGAATAGTATAGTATTAAATTAAGTTAATATATAATGTCGAACCCTTAATTCGGTACATAGAGGTGAACATAAGAGTCTACGAGATAATTAGAACTTCAGTGAGTAAGAAGAAGAGAACAAAGTAAATAGCAAACAGAGTAAATTGGGCACTTATTTGCCTTCGTTCGTCATTTGTCGCACTTCTTTTCTTTCGTCTGCTTCAAAGAAATTAAGGCTATCCTTCTTTCTTTTGCGCCCCACAAGCTATATTTTTTTCTTCCAAAATGACCCATTTAAGTTAAATCATTTAAACTAAAATTACAAAATGACCTAAGTTAGCATTACACATATACCTATTATGCCTATTATGCCTTTTGCCAAAGGAGGACGCCTCACGCCACTAGCCATAACCAAGAAACGCGTTGCGGTGCCAAACGCACAATAGCCCGCCTCAATACCAAAAGGCGCCAAAAAGGCGAGGCGGGCGACGGAGGCACTAGCCTTTCACAACTATGGTCATTTCTCATGCCTACTTATGTGTGCATGTGAGTCATCATAGGATAGTAATATTTATTTGGTGTGCAAACTAGTCCATGCCGATCTTATTTACTTAATGTCTTGTTGGGTAAAGATGTCAAGAGTGATTAAAAACAAATTTGTTCCTTCTCAATTCCCCATGTACTGTAGTTATGCTTTAACGGAAGGTCATTCATCTTTTTTCTTTTAACATGTTCACGTGTCAGGTATTGCTTTCAGTTTCTTTGGGGTGATCTTCATTTTCCAATCGATGCTAAGCACACAAGGTACAGAAGTGAGTTAGTAAATCCCTCTAGTTACATGTCAAACTTACATTAAGCACTCTCGCTTGGGTTTAAGTTATCATGAATCTGCTTCACAAAGTCTGCGTTCTATTATTTGTTTGGTGCTGCTTTATGCTCGTCTTTTCTTCCGAAAGTCTAATATCTGATTATTGCTGACAAACATTATCTGCTAACTCTCGATTGGCAATTTGATTCATTCAGCTTCACAATTATGCTTCTTTGATTTATGAAAATTTTTATTTCAAACACCAGCTTGTCATGCTTTGGTTCAAATCTCGAAATAAGAGTATAACTACCGTTGTGGTACAAATGAGATTTAGACTTCAAACGGTATGTTCTGTTGATCACTGAAACAAACATCGTTCCCCCTTAGGAGTTTGCCTGTCTAGGTCTGAGTGACTATATGGAAGAACAGAATGCTAAAGCAGTTTGGGCTCGTAAACACAAGAACTGGGCAAGCTGATGTTGGTGATTAGAAAATTTGACCTAGGGGTCTGGATTGTAGTAATACACTTACACTTACTGGCTTTGACAATCTTCTTATCTATACTTACAATGAATGTGAGCTAATATGTCGAATAACCCTTCAAAAGTAGTCGAATAACCCTTCAAAAGTAGCTTAGAGTGAACTGAATGGAACCCAAGTGCAGCCTAAACCTGCAAACGCATTTACTTCATTCAAACTCATCCCACTTCCAATTTATGAGTCCTGCTCCTGCCCACCTTGCTAGTAAAGAATGCCGCCTAAACCTGCCAACACATTTAGTACATTTAGACTCACTCCATTCCATTTCATGAGTTCTGGACTTCCTCTAGTAAACAATACATAAATTGTATGTATTCTCCAACTTATCTGATCTTTCTTGTGCAGGAGGGTCAGCAGAAATTGGAACCAAATGATTCAAATGTACAGGGGAGTCACCATGTCTATGCTATTTTAATTGGTTTGTTTTCAGCAATAGCTGGTGGAGTTTGCTACTGCCTTGTGAGGGCAGGGGCAAAGGCATCTGATCAACCTGTGTAAGATCACTGGCTGGCTTGTACAAATTAAAGTTGTGTTTACATAGTAGGATCCTATTTAAATAAGGAATATGGTCAAACGAAAATGAAATCTCAGATGCAGAAACATAGACAACTTTGATGAATTTCTTGTACTCCCTCCGTCTCCGTCCCAAAACACCTTGCACTAATTTCCTTTTTGGGTGTCCCATTGGTAAGTCCCCTTTCCAAAAAAAGTTCAAATTGTATTATTTTTCTTTTCTCCCTACCCCACTGTCATTCTCACACACTTAAATTTGAGTCCCACTTGTAAATCCCACTCAACTTATCATACTGACAACTTCTTTCTCACTCACAATGCTTTTGAATATATATACTCCTTCCTTAATTCCCGTGCATTCTCAAAATAGTGCAATGTGTTTTGGAACGGAGGGAGTAAACAATAATATTGAGCATGATGAATATTTATTCGTACGTCGTATCATGGTGTTAGAGCATCTTTTCAACCAAAAGAAATTTTGCAGGGTCGCAATGTCATCTAGGAGTAAAGCTGTTTATTATGGCTTGCAATGCTTGGTAGGATTTGAATTTAAGTTCCTTCCTCTTAACAATTTTCCTTTTTTCTCTTCCAGGGTCACTGTGTTTGCATTTGGTCTACTCTCTACTCCTGCTGCTGCCATATGTGCATTTGCCTTTGAAGTAAGATTATTGTTTGTTTTATGACTTTTAAATCCATCAACATGCCTTAAAACTTGAGCTACTTTATTAATAGGCTTGTGCTACTCATAAAATATTCCCCTTTCCTTTTCGGTTTGTCCTAAAAAGAAAGTCTCACTCGTGTAAAAGAAGAAGCTATAATTGTAGTGCAATTTTAAAAAGGTACAAGTAAGTAATCTACGTTCTTAAAAAAATTGACGTGTCAAATGCAACTATCGTTTTGAAACGAGGCATTAAATGATACATTGAACCTGACCATATCGTATCAAAATGGTATAAACCATTTCATGTATGCTCTCTTTTTATGAGTTACGTCTGATTCTTTTCCCTCGAGAGTCTAGAACTATCTTTTCATGTTTCCATTTCCCTTGCAGGACTTTGTGCTGCCTGGCTTATATTCATTCCTTCTTATGGTTGTCCTGGGCGTATTGGCCTTTCTTGCTGAGGTGCACTGCTGAAATTAACTTATCTAAACAATCTATTGAGAAATAATTCTTTACTTAATTTGGTATTGGGAGTGCTCTAGAGGAACTAGAGTTACTAACCTTTTCACTCTACTGCAGATATTTTTGGCACGTGGACTTCAGCTTGACAAAACCAGCAAAGTTGCAAATATCATGTATCTTGAGGTATACCTCAATTTTTATTGCTTCTCATGTATTTCCTATGCAAGTACTCCCTCCGTCCCATTGAAAAGTTCTTATTCTTTTTAAGAGCCTCACTTAAAGCACCTTAAGCACTCTTTTGCTCTGCACGTGTTTGTTTTCCATGTTAGTTCGTTTGGGTAGTAGCAAACAAGAAATAAGTATAATTTGACCTTAGCAGAACAATGCAGTAATAACCTTTCAGAATTTAACGTAATAATGAAGAACAGATGGAGGCTTTCTCTACAAGTTTCTTAAAACCTTGAAGAAATTATTCTTTAAGGCTTTATAAAAGCTGTGGCTGGAAAAGGTTCCGTCTTCAATCATTTATGGTTAAGGAAAGTGCAGTTGGTTTCTTTGGAAGGAGCTGCGAGTAATCTTATCGTCCCTGTATTTATGTGTCCTTATTAGGGCCGTTAAACGAACCGAGCCTGTTCGAGCTCGACTCGGGCTCGGCTCGTCAAAGCTCGATTCGAATGAGCTCGAAGTGCTTTTCGAGCTCGAGCTCGAACCGAGTTCTTAAGCTCGATTTGTTATCGAGCTGGCTCGTGTTCGGCTCGTTTGAGCTCGAACTTGAGCTCGACTCGATAAGCTCGTTGACATGTAAAGTTTTTTTTCGCGATCGGCTCGTATTTGGCTCGTTGAGCTCGAATTATTATTAGTTTTGTAATAAATACACATATAATATATGTATGTACATAATAATACACAAGCTCGAGCTCGATAAGCTCGAACTTGAGCTCGTCTGACTTCAAAAATTTCCAAAAAATAAAATAAAAATCAAGCTCGAGCTCGGCTCGTTAAAACTCGAGTTCGAGCGGCTCGCGAACAGCTCGAAACTCGATTCGAGTCGAGCTCGAACAATCAAACTGGGCTCGAGCTCGAGCTCGAAAAAAGCTCGAGCTCGATAATTTGTAAACGAGCTCGAGCTCAAAACTTTAAAGCTCGACTCGGCTCGGCTCGTTTACAGCCCTAGTCCTTATCACCAGTGGCGAAGCCACGTTACCACCTTCAAGATAATAAAAAATGTAACTTTTGGTATTAAATGATGAATTTATAAATTTTTGACCTCCTTGATTTTGAGTAAAATTTGCACTAAATTATCATTTTGACCCCTTTCTATGCTAAATTTGAATAGCTATAGTATACCTACAAAACAATCTTGACCCCTTTCCGAATTTTTCTGGCTTTGCCATTGCCTATCATATACTCTTCTCTCCCTCCCCCAACACAACACCAAAGGAAAGTCATACTTTGACTCTCATAGTCCACTCGATTATTACTTACCAACCCTTTTAAGTCTTTTACCCTTGTCAATGTCATGAGTGTAATGCAAGAAAGAAGAGGACAAATAGAATCAATACAAAGGGTAGGTGGGGGGTTTTGACCACCTGGGGACATATTTAATGCCAAGATTGAGACAAAACCTTACCTAGATTTTGTCAAATGTTTGGTCTTTGAAGTTTCTTGATAAAATATAGTGCTACTACCATGATGAAAATTGGTGATTAATTCATCTCATTAAATAATGTACTATTTTGTTTTTTCCAGGTTGCATTATCCCAAATGTGGGGGATGGGTTCATCAAGAGTAGTTCCATCTTTTGGTAAACTTATTGGATGTTTCATTATTTTAGTTTCATCTTGTTGCACCTTTTATATTGGACCTGAGAAAGAGATTGAGATTGAATGATTTGTGTGAATGGTCCAGTTTCCTAAATATTGGCATGCACCCCCCACCCCCAACCCCACCCCACCCCACAGGTTTTTTATTTTGCAGCTATACCTTGTATAATGTTTTTTTCAACAAATTTGAAATTTTTTATAATTGGAATTATACAAGTTGATAAAGCTTGAAATTGACTTTATTCAATGTCTAGATGCTACTAGGCAGTGAATTAAAGTGGGAGGAAGTCTTGTGTGAGACGGTGACGGATCTTAACAAACAAGAGAGGAAATGAGCTTGCCCCGCCCCGTTCATAGGGGCAAACCATTTAGTCTCTCAGCGAGACTCGTCTCATGCCTGAGACCGGTTAACACCGGTTTTTGTTTTAAACTAGTTCTCCTGTAGTAAGGAGTAGTATGTGCTTATGATAATTTAAGATAATTAGGAAACTACAGGATGCTTAACCTGAGTGGTGTATTATATTATATTAATTAAGCATTACTTAATTTATAAGAGACCCAAGTTGTAAGTAATCTAGTTGTAAAGTGTTCTTTTGGATTATGGGACTTTGAAGTTCACTTAAGTTATTCCATATTCCGAATCTTACTTTAAAAATTACTTTTTCATTAAAATCATGGTTTTTTTTTTTCGTTCTAAATAAGTGTAAGTGGTGCGTTTTTTATTGCATTATTATATAAGTATACTCCCTTCGTTTAAAGATAAATACTGGAGTACTGTATATGTTTTTGTAAAAAAATAAAAACTAAGATAAATACTGGAGTATACTCCCTCTGTTTCACGTCACTTAAGACTTTTGGTCAACTTAATATCATTTTAACGAAGACTTTATAGAAAAATTTATGATCCTAATAAAAAATTATAAAATGATTCACCATAAATAACTCTCAATCACATTTTTTTAATTTTTATTAAAATAATCAAATTTGTTATAAAGTTTTCGTCAAAACGATATTAAGTTGACCAAAAGTCTCAAGTGACGTGAAACGGATGGAGGGTTTTTTTAAAAAAATAAAAATTAGACATTTATTTTGGGACATACATACTTCCTCCGTGCTTTTTTAATTTACAAAAATGAGACATGATGCAAGAATTAAAAAAATGATTGAAAAGGTGACGTGTTGTGTGTCTAGATAGTTGGTTGGGAGATAGAACGTGGGTAGAAAACAGTATGTGGATTGTTGTTGTAAGTATGACAAGTGGGTCTCACTATTTAAAAAGTATTAAAATATTTTTATTTTGAAATCTGTAAATTAAAGTGGGACAATTAAAATAGTTTTTTTTTTTTTTTTTTTTTATATTAAAAAGGGTCGGAGAGAGTAATAATTAAAATAAATGCTATCTGGTTTCGTAAAAAAATAACATTTATTTTTAGACAGACATAGTAAATGGATGTGGGTGGCTTAAAATAATACTCCTTTTATCCTAGAAAGATAGTCTCATTTGAATTTTTTATGATAAACAAAAATAAACTTTGACCAAACATTGGTGTCAATTTAATAATCACAATGAAATTCTAAAAATTGTTATTGATAAATCACTTAATTGATTTATCAATTACAAATTTTAAAATTTTACTAGAATGATTAGATTGTCACCAATTATTGGTCAGAGTTCATTTTTATTGACCATAAAAATTTAAAATGAGACATGAGGAGTAATAATAATGGGGATGGGGAGGATGGGTCAAAGGGGAATAATAGTAATACTAGTACTACCATGTCCAGCCGAAAGCTAACCCGCACGTACAGTCTAAATTTGACTCCATACTGTCTCGTCCTAGTCCTTGTACAATAATGAGACCTTGAGATTGTTCATATTTACTACTTTGACATCAAGCTTTTTCATGAAAATGGCAATATTTCCAAATTACCTCCGTCCCATGTTCTTTCGTTACTTATACTACCTCCGTCCCACTCAAATTAAATTAGGATTTTTGGGTTGCGCACAGAGATTAAGGAAAAAGTGTTAGTGGAGTAGGTGTTATGAGTATAAAAAGTAAAGTAGGAAAAAGAAAGTGAGGTAGAAAATAATGAGTGGAAAGTTGTTATAAGTGTGAATGTGGGACCCATTAAATAAAATATTTCCATTTTTGGGTTGTCTTAATTAGAATGAAACATTCAAAATGAAAATTTATCTTAATTCGAGTGGGACAGAGAGAACTCTAGTACTACTCCCTCTAGTACGAAATGAAATGATTGTCACTTTTGGGCTTTGCAAACTATAACTACTCCAACTTTGGGCAAATAGCACATATGAGTTGCAATTTAGGTCCTAATGTTCCAATTTTTGTAATTTGGTGCCTAATGTTCACTTTTTGTGGTGAAATGGGTATTTTTTGGATGGTCATGGATGGAAGCTAACTAAATTAACAAAAAAATTAACGAGCTTCTTAAAAAATTGCATTTCTTACCCAGAAAGGCAAGTTGGCGTTGTGGGAGTAAGAGAAAGCATGGGAGAAGAAGAGATGTGAAGGTGGCTGGTGGGGGGTGGGTGGGTGGGTGGGGTGGGGTGGGGGGAAGGAGACGAAGAAGGTAGAAGTTTAGGTTTGATTTTTGATTTTTTATTTTCCATTTTCAAGCAAATTTTGGTTAAAAGAAGTTTTTTATGACTAAACTATGGACTAATATCTAAATTTAGCCCTTTACTTTTTTTCTAAACATAATTTTAGCCCCTTTACTTAAGGAATTAGAATTATAAATGACTTTAGTGTAATGTATTTTTATTTTTATAATTTTTACTACTATTCAAAAAAATCATTATTTTAAATGATAAAAAATATTTAACTTTGATATTTATTATGTTTTTTTGGGGTTAATTAAAATATACATTCTTTTATTAATATAATATAATGTGTGTGTGTATATATATAATTTTAGGAGTTGTAAAGTTTTTAACAAAATGGGGTCAACATAAATAATTATTGAACTTTATGGGTAAGAAATGCAATTTTTAAAGAAGCTCGTTAAATTTTTCGTGAATTTCGTTAGCTTCCATCCATGACCATCCAAAAAAGACCCATTTCGCTACAAAAGGTGAACATTAGGTACCAAATTGCCAAAATTGGAACATTAGGACTTAAATTGCAACTCATATGAAACTTTGGGGCACTAATGTGCTATTTGCCCCTCCAACTTTTCGAATTTGGATTTGCTACGTTTAGGGTTAGCTACCTTACATTATTTTTTACTCAGACATACTATTAGATAATTTTTGAGTTGAGTGAGACTCACAATGAACAAACTAATCTCACTGTTAAAAATGAGAGGCGAGTTGTTTTAACGGGCTTGAGACCGCTAGCATCAGTGCTGAGTGAACTCGTACTGGAGCAGTCTCAAGGTCTAAAATAAATGTTATAATAGTACATTTGAATTTTGATGACCAATTAAACAATGTCTTACCCAAAAATATTACTCCCTCTGTCCCTAAATGAGTATCTATTTTCAAGAAATCTTTGTCCTAAAATTAGTGTCTTTTTTTAGCATAACTTTGTCCCTAAATGTTTTTTTTCAAAAAAATTTTCACCGGTTTCTTTATACGTGCAAAACTAAATGTTTGGAAAGGATATTACAAGATTATATATGAATCTTTGCTACCAAATTGTACATAAAGTTGAGATTTTCAATGTCCCTTAAAATGAAATTTGGACACTCATTTAGGGACAAAGGTAGTATGAAAAAAAAAATCATACTACCATCAAAATACTCTACTGTTTTTCTGTTCAGATTTTCCTAAAAATAAATATTTCCTTTTGATTAAATATCTGCTTTAATCTTATGTTGAAAATGAATGAATTTATTAAATACGAATTTGGTGTTTTAATCGTTAAAGTATACTCCTTCCGTCTTTTTAGTCTGTTCACTTTTTGCCATTTTTGGTGTCTCATTTGATTGTTCACACTCCGAAAGAGGAAGGTTTATATTATTCTTTATTCAATAGGACCCACTTGTCATACTCACAACGACTATCTCACTCACAATTCCAACCCCACTCACATATCACATCATACTTTTCATACTCACAACACCTACTCAACTACTAATATAAAATATTTTTCATTAAACCCGTGCATTGGTCAAAGTGTGAACAAACTAAAAAGACGGAGGGAGTACTTCTCCCTCCGTCCCAGAGTATATGTCCATCTTTTCTTTTTAGTCTGTCCTAAAGTAAATGTTCACTTCCTAAAATGGCAAAGAATCTTGTATACCTCACATTCATTCTCTCTGATACTTACTTTTATACTCACAACAAATCAATTTACTAATCCTCCACTCGTTCTCTCTCTTACTTTACTTTTATACTCACAACACTTAGATCACTTCTATCATTTCTTAATTTCCATGCAATTAAAAGAGTGAACATATACTTTAGGACGGAGGGAGTACCACCGTACATCTATGCTTTTATATTTCATCAATTTTTTTAATTTTTTTTTTGAAAGAATATCTGATCAATTAGTCGGGAAGGAGTAATACCAGGAACAAGAAAACAGAAATGGTGGTGTGGTGCTAGGGTGGCGTGGGGGCAGTAAGTACAATAATGAAGAAATAGTGCATTTTTCACCCAACTACATTCCGTACATTCTAACCGTGGAGTGTGAAATTTTTAACCACCACTTTCATGTTTTACCTTTCTTACCCTCAACCTCTCACCAACCTTTAATTTCTAGTACCACTTTTACCCTGCTATACTACTCATCGAGTATGGAACCGCAGCACCGAGATTCGGTGCACCGATGTGAAAGTTGCACAACGTATTGTAAAATGTTTTCTACACAACGTTTTAGTGCACTACACAATGTTAAAACGATCGAAAAAAGTGTTAGCTCATGAAAAACGTTTTACATTTGCAAGTACATGTTTTACATTAGGTAGAAAACTTTTACAAAACGTTGTAAAATTTTCACATCGGTGCAACGTTGCACCTACCGTGTTAGTGCAGCGGTTCGAAATCCACTACTCGTCTCTCTTTCCCACTTTATTTGATAAGTTATTTTTTTCCAAAAATGCGAGCTGGATAATAGGAATTTTTTGACGGAATTTATTAAAAAAAATATTAAGTAACAAAATGTCACACATAAGAGTAGGTATAAAGTAAATTGCCCAATGTTATACCCTTTTCAAATTAACTTATTTCCTGATCACATACGCAGCACACGGTGATTTAGTTGACATTTTTATTGAATTCTGTTTTTAAAAAAAAATTAACAAAAATTTTTAGCTATGTTTGACCATGAATTGACAATATTTAATATCAGACCCTAAATCGAGAAGTATGTCAATATTGGATCATATTTTGCAATATACCTTTTAAAAATATAAGTTTCTTCATTTGTAGCGGACCCGGAATCGCTGTACCGAAATTTGGTGCACCGCTGCATCGGAAGAAAGTTACATACGTTATGTAAAACGTTTTCTACACAACGTTTTTATTGCACTACACAATGTCAAAACGACCGAAATCATGAGCTAACTGAGAAACGTTTTACATTTGCAGTACACGTTTTACATTAGGTAGAAAACGTTTTACAAAACGTATGTAACTTTCACATCGGTGCAGGGGTGCAGCTAACTCGTTGGTGCAGCGGTTCGAAATCCATTTGTAGCACATAATGAGTGAGTCTTTTTTTTTTTTTTTTTTTTTTTTTTTTAAGAAAGTAATTTCATTCACAAGTTAAAAAAAAGATGGCACACCACATAGTCTGGAGGCTCACCCCAAATAACAATAGCAGTTTCATTGCTTAACCTACAACAACAATATTTTCGATCCAAATCTTGAGACGATCGAATTCCACTCCAAGTAAAACTTAGACACTGCATTAATCCGGCATTTAAGAAATCTCCCCTCAGGTAATATTTTGCGCTTAGCACTTGATATACAGAATTCGGGTTGACGAGTGAACGCCAACCATATATCTCAAAATCCGCGAACCATCGTTGTGCAGTAAGATCAATGGCATCCACTACATTGTGCGAAAATGCAATCATCATAATTTTAAGACAAAAAAAAAAAAAAACAGAAAACAAAGAAACAAAAGCTCTCACAGAAGAGAGAAAACAACGGCTCTCACTATGGAGAGAAAACAACGGCTCACTATGGAGAGAAACAACGACTCTCACGGAGGAGAGAAATTATTATACATTAAAAGGGAAAAACTGAAAATAAAAATAAAAATCAACAACACAATTGTTTGTAATCTCAACGAGTTGAGATTACAAAAAATTGTGTTGTTGAATGCGTATAACAAGAAAAAATTGTGTTGTTGAATGCGTATAACAAGAATGAGCACCAAATAAATGAAGATAAAACTGTGTTTTTGATGAATTAGGAATTGTTGGGTATGCTTACTTCTTAACCCTCCTATTTTTGTCAGAATTGATTGATACCATCACCTATTAATATTTTATGGACTTTAGGACCCTATGTAAGAAGTTTTATAACTTCATTTTTTAGCTTAGTTCATCTTATAGTATAGGCTTAGAACATAGGGCTCGGAGCGAATTGGAATGAAGATCTAAGCAAGACTGTGGACCCTGCGCAGGACGACTCTGCGCAGTACACCACTGCGCAGGTCTCTCCTGCGCAGCATTCTATCTTGCTCAGCTTTCGATACATTCAGATCACCTAACTTGGAAAACGCTTTGAAGATGTACGCTTTTAAGAGTGCTAAGGTGTGCAGAAACGACAAAACAAGCACACTTAGCAGATCCAACGGTGGAGACGCGCTCAAGAGAAATATTTCAAATGAAGACAGCTGTCAACCTTCTAGAAGAAGCTTTTGAATTTGGTCTTCATGCTCAGTCTCCAACGGCTCTATATACCTGCGCACCAATCATATTGTGCCAGGTCATCAACTTTGATTAGAGCCCGAACGGCTATAAAGGACACCTGCGCACCAATCATATCGTGCCAACTCATCGTCCTTGCTCAGAGCTCCAACGGCTATATTCAAGCTCTCAGCTATAAATAGCCAGCTCATCTTCATTTCCAAGTTGCTAGAGTTTGTGCTTTCTAATATCCTTGAAGTTCTAAAGATTGCTGCTTACTATTCACAGATTCAAGATCAACCTTCAAACCTTCATACCTTCAAACTCCTGCCCAGATCCTAAGCCTTAAATCACCAGAATTCTTCGTGCTCTTCATCTCATAGATTCATAGAGCCCAGAATTTCTGAACACACACACACCTCTTGAAGCTTTGATCATTTAGATCTTTCTTCTTGAGATACACCGGTTTAGTCTAGGATTTGTTCTTCATAGATTATAGATCTTTGAGATAGTTGTGTTTCATTGTTGTATCTTGTAACTCTCTCATATAATAAGATCTCCATTAGAAAATCCAAGACTAACCATCTTGGTAGAGGACGTAGATCTTTCATTGATCGAACCTCTCCAAATAGCTTGTTCTTTAATCTCGCTATTTACTTCCTGCTTAATCATTTCTGAATTACTGCTTTGTTTGATCTTATCAGATTGCTAATATTGCTGCTGTGTTCGTTATTGCTTATTGCCTTAGAACATTTTATCCAACTCTTTAAGCCAAAACTTAGCGCGTGCGTTTTTATCCTTGCGCAGCTATTTCCTGTGCAGGTGCTGCTTAAACTTCCGCTGTGCATTTCACACTCTCACTGCGCGATATACTTAGCTTATTTGAGAACTGTGCGCATAAGCCATTGATTTGCAAAAGGGTTTGAAAAGAATTTTAAAAACGCTATTCACCCCCCCCCTCTAGCATTTCTCATACCCTTGTTGCCTTTTGGGACCAACAAGTGGTATCAGAGCAAACACCTTCATAAAACTTGTTTTGTTTTTCAAGCTTAACAGCTTGGGTGCCGATTCAAGATGGCTTCAAAATCTTGAGCAATGGCTAACTATTCACATGTTCCAGTGCTGAATGAAGATCACTTCGAAATCTGGAAGCACTGCATGCTT
Source organism: Campanula takesimana (assembly GCA_026119855.1). NCBI lineage: Eukaryota > Viridiplantae > Streptophyta > Magnoliopsida > Asterales > Campanulaceae > Campanula > Campanula takesimana. The sequence goes on along the minus strand of JAOWBW010000077.1, from coordinate 1,746,400 downwards.
ACTCATTTTTCTTCTATCGACGAGATCCTCCACGACATCGTTCTTGATGGACCCTACATTCCAATGAAGGCTAATCCTGATGCTGCTACAAATAAGGAAAATCCTACCATCAAGAAGAACAAGGAGGAATGGACTGATGAAGAAAAGAAATGGGTTGGCTATGATGGAAGAGCAAGGAACATCATTCTTAGCACTCTAGACCTCTCCACGCACAATCAAATTGTGAGCGGTGGAACTGCAAAGGAACTATGGGATGCTATTGAAGGATATGTGAATGGAGACAAAGTAAGCAAGGAAAACAAAAGATTTGTGGTGCAAAGAAAATTCAACTGCTTCATGAGAAAAGATGGTGAAACCTTGAGACAAACATATGATCGCTTCTGTGCTGTTGTAAACTCTTGTAAATCTCTTGGAACTACTTTCACTAATAAAGAATTCAATTCTCAATTCTTAGATGCGCTAGGTTCCAGATATGTGCACAAAGCAAGTCATCTGGAAGATTCTGGATTTCTAGATACTTGGCCTCTGCGCAGCTTATACGCTAACTTAAAAGTGTATGAGCTAAAGCTTGATCGAATCGACGAAACTGAAGGCAAAGGAAAGCTTGTTTCCTATGTTGCACAAAAGGAACATGCGCCTGCTCAAACCTCAGACAAAGTCTCTACTTCCTCTTTACTTGAAATGGATGATGATGATTTCGCTATGTTCGTTAAGCGATTCTAAAAATTCAGGAAATTCTCTAAACCTGGATCCTCAAGCAAACCACCTGCTAAATTCTCTCGTGGCAGAGACTCAAAGAAAGATGAAGAGTTGGTCTGCTACAACTGCAGAAAGCCCGGTCATTTTGCTTCAAAATGTCCTACTCCAAAATTTGAATACATGAAGAGGAATACTGCGCAGAGATCATCAAGGCAGCGCGGAATGATTGCTGAAGAAGACTGCGCAGAAAAGGAACTGAAGACTTGGATAGAGACGGACACTGAAGACAGTGATGATGATGACTCAGAGGATGGACTGCTCTGCTTGATGGCCAATGCTGATGCTGATAACGATTCAGACAATGATCCCGATGCGGACACAAAGGCTGCGCCAAGGACAAAGAAGAAAGGTCCCACTATCACAGAACTGGTGGAAATGGGACATCTGACTCCAAGCAGACAGAATGGCAAGTACTTGTTTGCCAGAGCAGACCTATCAAAGAAATTTGTAGCTGCGCCTCCACGCAAAGAATCTCTTGAAATTCCTGCTGAAATTGTAATAGAAAAGAATGACTCTGCTGCTGAGCGCGAGTCTATTTTTCAGCAAGCTGAAAAGGTAATCAAGAAATTTAACTCTATGAAAGAAGCAGTGGACTTATCAATTGGAGAAATTTCACAGCTTAAGACGGAGAAAACTCTTTTAAAATCTGAAATCACCCTCCTTAAGGAGCAGATTAAGAGCATGACTCCTCTTACTGAAAAGAACCGTTTTCTCACAGATCAAAATGAGCTATTTAAAGTAAGAAACGAAGAATTGGCTGCTCAAGTAGCTGATCTCACAAAGATCACTGATGAGTGGACCAAATCTCGTGTCACTATGGACCAAATTCTAGAATCCCAAAAAGCTAGTGGAGACAAGGAAGGCTTGGGGTTCTCAACTAGCGATAACTTTAAATGCGCAGTTTGCTCTGAAAAGGAAAAGGAATTTACACCACAGCAAACTATTGAAATTCCTAAAGCAAAGCATTCTGCTTCAATGGGTAAAGGACAGGAGAAAGTCCAGAGACAAAATTTCCATTATGTCTACCAAAAGAAGCAAACTGGAAAAGCCAATGGTAAGGCTAAAGTTGAACCTGCGCATGACAACTCATATTCTGACTATGGTTGCGCCTCAACTTCAAATGTCAAATCTGCGCAAAAGGGTCATGCGCATGAAAGCCATGCGCCCCAACGCCAGATGCGCATTCTTAAGAAAAGCGCACCCAAACCTCAGAAAATGATATTTGTCAAAGCAAGTTCATCTGCTCCAGTAAAGAATGCTGCGCCAAAGAAAAGTAAAGAGTTTGTAAAAACCCAATCTATAAGTGGCTTTCATCATTGTGTTGTGTGTGATGGTTTAGGTCACAAGGCTGCAGAATGCCTTTTGCGATTTGCTCCTAATGCCAAGGGACGTAAAAATCCTAAGGTCAGACAGGAGTGGGTTGTCAAAAGTTGCTAACTCTAGGACCCAAGAATAAAGGGGACCTGCGTTCTTAATGTATATCTTTCAGGTCTCCTACTTCACTGCGCACTCTTCACAAGCTAAAGCGCATATATGGTACCTCGACAGTGGATGCTCTAAACACATGACTGGAGATGTCACCGCTCCTGAAGATGTGCATGAAGGAAGAGGTCCCTCTGTAACTTTTGGAGATAACAACAAAGGGCACATAGTTGGATATGGAAAAATCAGAAAAGATAAAGTGTGCATTGAGAAAGTTGCGCTCGTAGAAGGTCTCAAACACAACCTGCTCTCCATATCACAATTCTGCGATAAAGGTTTGGAATGCCACTTCACTGCAACGCACTACTACATCAAAGATGGCATATCCGGACTAACTTTGCTCACAGGGACTCGTAAGACTAATGTTTACATTATTGATCTTATTGCTATAGATTCTATCACTAATCTCTGTTTTGTAGCAAATAATGTAAGTGAAAGCAGCTGGCTATGGCATAAGCGCTTAACTCATTTGAACTTCAAGTATTTGGCTAAGCTAGGAAGGGAAAATCTTGTCAAAGGACTTCCCAAAGTAGCTGACCATCATGACAGGAAATGCACAGCATGCCAGCTCGGTAAACAACCTAAGCAGTCTTTCTCCAACAAGATTGCCTCCTCAACTTCCAAATGTTTACAACTGCTTCACATGGACTTGTTTGGACCGGTCACCACTGCGAGCATTGGAGGAAACAAATATACTTTAGTAGTGGTGGATGACTACTCAAGATACACATGGGTCAAAATGATGATATCCAAAGATGACTGCTATGATATCTTGACTGCGCTATTTCGAAAGCTCCAAACTCAAAAAGAAGATGACATCGTAAGTGTTAGATCAGACAATGGAACTGAATTCAAGAATAACGGTGTTGCTCAATACTGCGATGACCATGGAATTGATCACAATTTCTCTGCTGCTGGAGTTCCTCAACAAAATGGCGTTGTGGAAAGAAAGAATCGCACGTTGATTGAGGCTGGAAAAACAATGATAGCAGAAGCTAAGCTTCCAAAGTATTTCTGGGGAGAAGCTGTCAACACTGCTTGCTTTACTCAGAATAGATCCCTCATCAACAAAGCCTACAACAAGACTCCATATGAGCTATGGAGAGGAAGAGCGCCCAACATTGCTTTCTTCAAGATTTTTGGCTGCAAATGCTATATCCTCTACAATGGCAAAGATCATAGAGGTAAATTCGACGCCAAAGCAGATGAAGGTATTTTCGTTGGGTATGCCAAACATTCTAAAGCTTTTCGTGTTTTTAATAGAACTACTCTAGTAATTGTAGAATCTGTACATGTTACTTTTGATGAGCATTCTCTCCTTGAACCACATTTGGCTCTAAATGATTCTGATGATCCTGCTGAGAATGTTGAGATAGGTACGCAGCCTCAAACTGTACCTGCGCAGAATGTTAATCAAGAAGATCAAAACCAGAATCAAGCAAGTCCATCGCATGCGCATACACCCAATGCTGCGCCAGAAGTAACTACTCCTGATGCGCAAACTCCTCCTCCTGCGCATGATGTTTCTCCACTTCAGCAAATCACTTTTGATGACCTTAATGCTGGAACAAATGAATTACCCATTGAAGATCTTCGTATTCCTACCACTCAACCTAACTTACCTCCCAAGGTTCGTGAAGTTAGAGATCATCCAACTTCAAACATCATTGGTGATCTCAATGTAGGGGTTCGTACTAGGAGAGCATCAAACTTTGATGATGAATATCACTCCTTTATCTCTCAAATCGAACCAAAGAAGATTGATGAAGCTCTCCAAGATTCAAGCTGGGTTACTGCTATGCAAGAAGAGCTTAACCAATTTGAGCGCTGCAAGGTTTGGACCTTAGTACCCAGACCTCATGACCAAGGAGTTATTGGTACAAAATGGGTATTCAGAAACAAGATGGATGAGAATGGAAGTATCACAAGAAACAAAGGAAGGTTGGTGGCGCAAGGCTATAGGCAAGAGGAAGGAATCGAATATGATGAAACATTTGCGCCTGTAGCAAGACTTGAAGCTATAAGAATTTTCTTAGCTTATGCCTCTCACAAGAAATTCAAGCTTTATCAAATGGATGTGAAGAGCGCATTTCTCAACGGTGAACTCCAAGAGACGGTCTACATAGCTCAACCACCTGGATTTGAAGATAGCAGATTTCCAAATCATGTCTTCAAGCTTCAAAAAGCTTTGTATGGACTTAAGGAAGCTCCAAGAGCATGGTACGATACGCTATCAAAATTCCTACTAAAGAAAGGCTTCAAGCGCGGTAAAATCGATACAACTCTTTTTATTGCTAAGTAAAATGATCACTCTTTACTTATTCAAATTTATGTCGATGATATTATATTTGGTTCTACTAATGAGTTACTTTGTAAGCGCTTTGAGAAGCTCATGAAAAGCAAGTTTGAAATGAGCATGATGGGAGAACTCACATTCTTCCTCGGGCTTCAAATCAAGCAATTGAATGATGGCATCTTCATAAATCAAGCAAAGTACACAAGGGACTTAATCAAGAAATTTGGACTTGAGAATGCTAAAGCATACGACACTCCAATGGCCACGGGCAATAAACTTGACAAAGACTTGAAAGGTAAGAAAGTTGATCAAACTTTATATCGAGGTATGATTGGCTCTCTTCTTTATCTTACTGCAAGTAGGCCAGATATTATGTTTAGTGTTTGTGTCTGTGCGCGCTATCAAGCGGACCCTAGAGAAGCGCACTTAACTGCTGTTAAACGCATTATTCGTTATCTATCTGGAACTATTAACCTTGGATTTTGGTACACCAAAGATTCGAATTTCGATTTGCTAGGTTATTCAGACGCAGACTACGCAGCATGCACTATTGACAGGAAGAGCACGAGCGGAACTTGTCATTTCCTTGGAAATCGACTTGTTGCGTGGGCAAGTAAGAAGCAAGCTGCGGTGTCCATCTCCACTATAGAAGCTGAATACATTGCTGCTGGAAGCTGCTGCTGCCAAATCCTATGGATGAAGCAACAACTAGTGGACTATGGAATTCATGAAGCAAACTGCCCAATATTTTGCGATAATATGTCCACCATAGCTGTCTCAAACAATCCTGTCATGCATTCAAAGACAAAGCACATCGACATCAAATATCACTTTCTCAAGGACCACGTGGAAAAAGGAAACATTCATTTAGAGCACGTGGGCACAGATAATCAAATTGCTGATATTCTTACAAAGGCTCTTAACGCAAAGAGATTTGTATTCTTGAGAGGAGAAATGGGTATGCTTGAACTTAGCTAACCTGTCCATATGATTTGTTAATACTAATAATCTTGTGTTTGCTTGATAAAATTGTTGGGTTTTGATGCATCATGCGCAGCGGAATAAACAGATAAAATCAAACACCCAAGAGCCCGGATCCGTGCATGTTGATTAAATTAAATACAAGATGAAAGAAACATACCCTTGAAGATCGAATCCATGAACACGGACTTTAAGGTGCTAACACAAACACCCTCTATCAGTATCCACACGTCGAACGGATATCAAGAACACCTTCTTGATCTGGATTGCTAGACCCAAGGCTTGATGAAGAAACGATTTCTTCATAGGAATTATTTTGCTCCATTGATTATTGAGTTATGATGATTCTAAATATCAAAACTAATAATCCCCTCTATATTTGTGTAATTGTTTCTCAAACAACATGTTATGATTTCTAAAATCAACCATTAGGTTTCTCAAACCCGACTGCACACATATATAATAGGGTATAAACCTAATTCCTTTTGGGATCAGAATTCCTTGTCAAACAAGAAGTCTGAACAAACTGTTTTCGGCCGGACAAACCATCCGTACGGATTGGTTGGGTGGCTCCCAAACCATCCGTACGGATCCTTCCATCAGGATCTAGTTTTTTCCCGTTTTTTGTGCCTTATTCAATCCGTTCTATTGTGTGTGACCCAATAGGATTATACTAAGTTGGCAACGAGTCCGAAAGAGTCAGAACCCGTAAGTCATAAGCGGACTCTAGCAAGCCATTATGACTACCCAATTAGTATAACTTTGAAAGCCCAAAGTAACCTTATAAAACATATCACAATCCCTTTGTCACACGATATCATATTGGACATAAGTCATGGTCCACGTCAACTTATGTTGTCCAATGCTTTCTCGATCCCGAGTAGATTGATATGATCAAATAACATTGAACGCTTCAATTCATTTGGGTACGGCCGTACACTATTATCAATCTCACTCATCGAGTGGCCAAGCAGATATCTCTCTTGAAAGAGGGACAAATCCCATCTTGACTTATCATTCTTCCCTACAGGAATCCGATTATGCCAATCGTAGCCTTTATAACCACCCGGTTAGGGGTAGCGTTTGAGTACGTCAAACATAATGTTCATCATGTGGAAGACTATGATAATCTCAGGTCTAAGGATAAATGATATAACTATTATGAGATTTAATTATGACATTTGACCATGACATAAATCTCATAACGGGTCTATCTAGTACTTGTTCTCCAACATGTACCCACAAGTTCAATCCGCATCCTATGCGCTATAATCATCATAAGATTATCCATTAAACTCATGCTAGCCCTTCATAAGTGCTAGGGACAATGATCATTATAATAAACATGCAAAAGATATAATAATCGGGTTTGTTATCTCTACAACAATGAAGCTATGATATAACTCATAAGCCTTTCTCAAGGGCCTAGCGCATAATATCCAACAATCTCCCACTTGCACTAGGCCCAATCAAAGTGTATCAAATACCCATTGATCTTAGTTATGATCTCCATCATAATTGCAAACGAGCTTATGTAGGATAATTATCCTTGTTATTATCATGAGGTATTTTGCATATTTTGACATCTCCTATCTTTGACGATTTCTCGAGTAAGATAGAAATGTCTAAGTATATGTCTAGATAAGATATTAGTCCCTTGACTTGTGTAATAACGATTATTGACACAATGAAGGTACATTAAATTAGTGACACTAGAAACGATTTCTAGTTTACTAATTAGAATCTTAATCTTAACATTTTTCTAGTTGCATCTCATGCCACTAGATACTCAACCTTTTGTAGAATAGTAATGGTCCATTTAGAACTCTTCTAACACCATTATTAGATGTAAACATGTATTTATACTGCAATATTTATCTTTGTTGGATTATAAGAATGCATCTATGTAACTATTACAAGATCATCTTTCATTCCATCAAAGATCAAGAACGCATCCTTTAGTTCCTTTTAGAGAACATAAGAGCGTTTCTTAACTAGTGACTCTCACTAGGATCCGATTGGTATTATCTCATCATACTCTAAGTATATGAGACATACGGTCTTAGTACATTTATATGGCTTACATGATAGATCCAATTGCCGAAGCATATGGAATCCTAATCATGTACTTTTGCTCATTAGTCTTCTACTAAGACTAAATCTTGCAAAGATTAATGCTATTAGACTTTCGCAAGTAGCCTCTCCAAGAGTCTTGCATAGTGAACCTTTCACTAGCTTGTCAATATTAGTACTTTGACTTCGACCAATCAATCTCTTAGATTTATCTCCATAAATCAGTCCAAGGATGTAGGCGGCTTCATCCAAGTCTTTCATTTAGAAACTCTTTCAAAATGATTTATATATCAACCATATATATATTAGACTATAAATAATATTACGCTCCCACTAAATTCATTGTAATCACAAGTCTCATCTTTGATGAATTCAAACTCTTTGAATACTACATCAAAATGAAATTTCACTCCAAGTAGTTTGCTTCAATTCATCTCATGAATTTCTTCAACTTGCATATTTTATTAGAATTTTATGGATCAGTCAAAACTTTTAGGTTGTTTCAAACACATCCTAATATAAGTTCCTGTTAAGGAATATAGGTTTGACATCCATCTGTCATATTACATATTCGAAATATGAAGTCATGATAATTAGAATTCTAATAACATTAAGCATGACTACGGGTGATGAACTTTCATCATAATCGACATTATGAATTAACTTTTCTCAATTAGTCTTGCTTAATCAATATACACTTTTAGATTTTATGACTTCAAGTCATTGATCTAAATCCGGAGCGGACTTTGAATCTTGATAGGTAATAGGTCAATCATTCGCAATGATATCTTCCCTATTACTTTATATTACGAGAAATCAATATTTCTTGTTATAGATAGTATCCTATCAGTTGTGCAAATTTCTTGTGTATACTTGAACGAATTTCCACAACTCCTTGTGAATATTTGTTCAACTTCCATCTTAGGTTCCATGTCAATTTTTCGGGTCTCGAACTATTCGAGATACATTTTACTCCCACTAGTTCTTTAGAGATAAACGATTTATCTAGAAAGTGCTATTTAGAGTGACAAACGATTTGTACTCTAAAGGGTGTAAAATTAATATCATTAAGATAGCCCATAAAATACATTTATTAGATTTAGGTGTGATTTTGTCCAAGACAAAACTTTTCTCAAAAGTATCACATCACAAATCTTTATGAAAGACAAACCAAGTTTTCTTTCATTCCATATCTTATATGGTATAACGAACCTCCTTAGATGAATCTCAATTTAGTGTAATCGCAGCTGTTTCCAGCACATAATCCAGAAGGATAATTAAAGATCAGCTTGACTTATTATGAGACGAAAAACTGTGTTTTAGAGACAATCTGTAACCTTCTGGAACATCATCCGTACGGCTGCTGTTTCCAGATTCTGTTTTTCTTAAATTGCAGACTTTCTGCAGAATTCTCATCGAGTCCAAGGCTCAAATATTTATTACTTTGATCTAATCAGAGTACATCAATACTTTTGCCATGAAGTGTTGAAATCCTTTCTAGCATTGTTACTTTAATAAACTACATACATCAAAATGTATAAGTTCAAAAGAGTACTTCCTCTTACTACTATTAGTAAAAGATATCTTGATCAATTTCTAAGATTCATATCTATCACACGATTCGAAATCATATGAATTTAAAAGTCCATCCCATGGAATTTTAGATATGTGTTTCTTATCATTTGATATAGACATTAATGCTTTTTAAGAATGTAACGATTACATCCTTATATTCAGATTTCCATTATTTACGTTATGCTCATTATTTTGTTCTTCCAACATAAGGATATTAAGTCCCATTATATGATTAGCAATACAATAAGGTAAATCATATTTAATGGAACACTTTCTTATTCGAAATAGGAAATATCCATAATCTTGTAATGAAGAAACCAAAATAATATTTCTACTTAAAATAAGAACATAGCACAATTTGTTCAAAACAAATATGAACTTATTAGATAAAGACACTTCGCAAGTTCCTATGACTAATGTTGCAACCATTGCATCATTATTGCCACATAGGTTAATCTTTACCCTTACAAGTAGAATTTTAACATAAATACTTGAAGTGGTAGTCCAACTACCTTTCCTTTTGATATTTTAATTCAAATTGTAATTTCACCAACGGTCAATCCTATTGCCAAGGTACAAATTACATCCTTTGGATTTTAGGTTTAGCCACAAATATTTTCTTTAGGTTTGACAACTTTTGTCTTGCCTTTATCTTAAATCCTTGTTCTTATTAACCTTTAAAGTTTGAGAATGTTTTCCATTTGATATTAAGACATAGCACTTTAAACATCGAATGTCGCTCATGAATTAATATCAAATCCGTTGTTAGTTCCAAACTAACTTGATTACCGAGCCATCTAAGGTAATTAATATGTCTCTCCATGTTCGAAACACGAGATCTTACTAATATACCTTTCAGTCATCGCATGAATTTTAGGCTCTAGTCAAACTCAAACTCTTCTTGCCTTTCTTGCTTGTAGGAACTCTTCCTACGTGATTGCTTATCGCATAAGCATTCATATATTTCAGATACTTCTAAAGTTCCGATCATATGATAGCAAGTCGTAGGACAGTTGACATCTATAGAATCATCCACATGTTTCTAATCAATGTCTTTGTCCACCCTTAAGGCATAAGGTTTCGTAGGAATAGGATTTATTAAGAATTCATAACTTCCGTTCTTGCTTTAGAACAATTCTTAAGCTCATGACTAGGTCAAGAAAGTTAATCTTATTCTCTTTAAGTGGGGTCTATTGCAGTGATTATACATGATTATAGTTTAAGACATTCTACGAAATATGCAAATAAATATACACATATATTTCATACCATTATCATTTAGAGACATTTAATGTATTTCATAAATACTCCCACTAAATTATACACCTTCAAATACAACAATTGTATAATATAATTTAAGTAGGCTAAGATCAAACTTTAATTTAATTTCATGTCCGCTTTGGCGATACTGCTCAAAATTAAATTAATTAGGTAGACAACTCTTTGTCAATCATATCATATATGATTCTTAGATCTTTTATGAGATTTGTTAGACATCTTATGTCAGACATGTTTTAATCTCATCTTGTGCCTTAGGCCCAAAACTTTGTCTTTTGATAGCCTAATTAAGTCAAACCACGTTAAACGTATAGGAAACTCTCATTCCTCATCTTGCTCAGACACTGATAGAATTAATGTACCTCGCTTTGGCAGAGCCCACATAAAAATACCCGGTGTACTCACAAGTGTTTTAATAATGGATTGGCACATGACTTAAGTTTTAAGAAGGTTTATTTGCTTAGAGATATGCATCATATATTTAATTATGTGAAACATAATATAATATAGTCTTTGCATAATGATGTTAACTAATCCAATTAATTAACAGAAGCAAAATCTTGTGATTTAATTATGAAGCAACATAATGGGGACGGAATCTAAATTATCTGTAAACAATTTACAGATTGGATATTTCATTCGCATTCACAGAAACAAGGCGTGAGCCTGCCATTGGTCCATGCAATGAATTAATCCAAATTTAGTTTTCTTCTCTTGCTAACGATTTGCACTTTGTATAGGAGTAATTCTGAAACTTTGAGATTACGCCAATCTTAAACTCCTTTAAGATTCTGATCTCATTAACAGATTGGATTTCTGAACTGAAATCTGTTTCAGGAAACACGGTTTCTAAAACCTGCCCTCTGAAACAGATCAGAATCAGTAATGCCAAAACTATCCGTACGGATGTTTCTGGAAGCATCCAGATTTATCCGTACAGCTCTTTCATACACGTCACATAAACTCTGAACTCTTCAGAATTCTGAAACAATATCCGCAGAGCATCTTGAAATTGAAAGCACAAACCGCACGGCCGAAACTAAGCCAAAAGGCATCCACATTTCCGTGCTAAGATCAAGAAACCAAGCAACTTCTCTATACGGTCGAAACTAAGCCAAAAGACATCCACATTCCCGTATAGATTGGATACTTGTTTCAAGATCTTTCATTGTCTCTTAATCTCACAGATTACAGCAGTTCTAAACTCTTTAGAACTCTGATTTCTGCAATTCCTTTTGAATTCTCCGGCTGAAAACTGTTTCAGGAAACACGATTTCGAAAACCAGCCGTCTGAAAGCAGTTTCAAGTTTTCAAATTCGAATTCTGTAAACGATTTACAGAATAATCTGAACACCAGAAAACAAAATCAAATCTGAGAATTTCCAAACTAGCCGTACGGATCAGTTTGGCATCACCCAAACCATCCATACGGATTCATTGGTAGGATCCCAGATTTCCAAGTTTTTTCAGAATTTCAGAAATTCGACCAAATCCAATATCATGTTTGTACATAATCAGATTACAGAAACATGAATTTACAGATTACGAATTTAATTAGATCTAATTAATATCATGAATAAACAATTTATTATATATATATATATAAATTAGATCTAAATTATCAATACACATAATCCTATATTTATTGATAATCCCAACATGCAATTATTCATATAGATCAAATCAATATAATAATCACATAATCCCCATGTCATGCTCATAAACCTTTATATCTCATTTATAAAACTCAAATCACTCATTCATCTTATTATCATGTAGATATCATATAATCGAATTAAAGAATTTCAACATGGTATACTAAAATAATCAACAACGAACGGGGCTCTGATACCACTGTTGGGTTTTGATGCATCATGCGCAGCGGAATAAACAGATAAAATTAAACACCCAAGAGCCCGGTTCCGTGCATGTTGATTAAATTAAATACAAGATGAAAGAAACATACCCTTGAAGATCGAATCCATGAACACGGACTTTAAGGTGCTAACGCAAACACCCTCTATCAGTATCCACACGTCGAACGGATATCAAGAACACCTTCTTGATCTGGATTGCTAGACCCAAGGCTTGATGAAGAAACGATTTCTTCATAGGAATTATTTTGCTCCATTGATTATTGAGTTATGATGATTCTAAATCTCAAAACTAATAATCCCCTCTATATTTGTGTAATTGTTTCTCAAACAACATGTTATGATTTCTAAAATCAACCATTAGGTTTCTCAAACCCGACTGCACACATATATAATAGGGTATAAACCTAATTCCTTTTGGGATCAGAATTCCTTGTCAAACAAGAAGTCTGAACAAACTGTTTTCGGCCGGACAAACCATCCGTACGGATTGGTTGGGTGGCTCCCAAACCATCCGTACGGATCCTTCCAACAGGATCCAGTTTTTTCCCGTTTTTTGTGCCTTATTCAATCCGTTCTATTGTGTGTGACCCAATAGGATTATACTAAGTTGGCAATGAGTCCGAACGAGTCAGAACCCGTAAGTCATAAGCGGACTCTAGCAAGCCATTATGACTACCCAATTAGTATAACTTTGAAACCCCAAAGTAACCTTATAGAACATATCACAATCCATTTGTCACACGATATCATATTGGACATAAGTCATGGTCCACGTCCAATGCTTTCTCGATCCCGACTAGATTGATATGAGCAAATAACATTGAACGGTTCAATTCACTTGGGTACGGCCGTACACTATTATCAATCTCACTCATCGAGTGGACAAGCAGATATCTCTCTTGAGAGAGGGACAAATCCCATCTTGACTTATCATTCTTCCCTACAGGAATCATGTAACGCCCATCCTTAATCTCGTTAAATATTTGACTTGCTTGTTAAATTCTTGGCTAGCATAATTATATGCTATTTTATTTGAGTTAATTATTTAACTACTTTAGAAAATTAAGGTGGTTAAATGTCAAAGTTGAAAGTTTAGGGGCCTTTTTATCAAAGATAGAACTTGAGGGGCCTAAGTGTCAATTTTGAAAGTTGAAAGGATAAAACTTATGTTGCTTCCTTCTCTGACTCACTTTTCCTTGAATTTATTCTCGTTGCTTCCTCTGTTTCATAAAGAAGGTTTAGGATTCTTCCTATTCTCGACTCCTCGAGCTTAATTATTCCTCTGTTCGTGATTCTGGTCCCGGATAAATATTCGTGGCATTGAATAGAGCGTTTCCGACCGATCAGAAATTAATTTGGGTCAACTTGATTTTTGACTAGGTAAGTTATTGACTCCCCCTTACTTGTAATAACATGCATATATGTTATTCCCGCTACTTGTTCTTGTTAAAATTGTGTTTTGGGGAATTTTTGTGATACTTGTAAAATTGGGACGAAGGGAGTATTTATATACTAGTATAGTACAGAGAACCTAAATCTAATGGGTTTGCAAATTGTTAAATTATACTCCTATTCGTGAGACGGTAAAATAGTAACTTGATTTAAATATTATTAGAAAAATTGTACTATTATTTGTGGTACGGGGAAATGAATGGAAGTATCCCTAAATGGATATAGTAGTATAATATAAAATTGTACTTATACTTTTGGGGTCGGTGAAATATTTAATTGAAATAAAAGGAAATTGTCCTATTATTTATGGGACGATAAAAGAAATGAATTGAGCTTGAAAATAGGTGTTAAGAAAATGTTTGTATACTCCTGGGTGTATTAAAATGTTAATAGAAAGTTACTCCTACGTTTGGGACAGAGATTTCTTAACCTGGGAAAGAAATAAAAAATTTCGCATTTTGGTACCTTGTTAGAACGCACAAAAACCCTTGGGCGACCGCCCATCTTTCTGAAAGGTTTTTCAAAGGAATTGACCTGCTTGTGTGCGACCGCACAGGACATTTTAGGCGACCGCACAGTTACCTGAAGAACAAAATGTTGTTTAAAGTTTGTATAAGTTGGAAGTAACTCTAGTTAAGAAACAAGAAACAAGAACTAATGGGAAACAGGAACAATACCTGTTAAAAACAAAACTGACATGATATATATACTCAAGAGTAGGGAGCTAAGATAGCTCACACGAGTTCTAGACCAAGAAAATTAAAACAAAATTGGTTACATACAGCGGAAGACATGCCTAGCAAATAAGCTGGCATCAAGAACTGTCTAGGGACAACAAATAATACCCCAATACAAGCCCAGAGTTTATTAAATCATACAAGATCGTCCTTACCAAAATATAAAAGGACACTAACTTCAAACAAGAATATCCTGCTGAGTAAATTCCCAGCTAAGTTGAGCCTCACTGCGTACTATCCCCTGTTTTCCTGGGGGGGAAACAATTAAACAAATAAAGGGTAAGATAAATCTCAGTAAGCTATTAACATGCAACTATATGTCATGTTATCATGCAATACAAGTAGATACTCAACTAAACATATATCAAGTATCATCAAGTAACAAGTATAGGAGAGGCTAAGCCAACCCAACAAGTAATCAAGCTCAAGAAAGGTTCAGGTAACAAGTAGTCAAGTAGAGTGAGAGGCTAGACCAGCTCACCAAGATGCACATAGGCCTATCACGCATTTGTACCTGAATCCTTCCTTATTCCTCCCAAGAATACCATTTGTTGTCGATGCTTTTCTAGCTGAGGACAACCAAGAACAAGAACAAGAGACTGCTGTGCAGTATATAAGAAGACCTGGTAACCAGTGTCATCCACAAGAACAAGATCCACGTGGTGTTCAAGACAATCGCATTCACTTAGGTCAGGCTTATTGCTCTAACCAAGGAAGCTATGCCCTTACTATGGCCGGTAGTAAGGGGTCAAGCGGAAATACATAGGGACCCGATTGTCACTTAAACCCCAGCTCTCGCGACAAGCGTGAACCTATATATTTTCGAACAAGCAAGGAGAACCAGCTGGACTCACACAAGAATGCACAAGTAGATGTTTACTTGAACTACGAGAATAGAACTAAGTCCCATATTAGTGGACCAGTCTTTATGCACTATGTAATCATGTATCATGTGCTCACGAGAATATGCACCATGTAGTAATGTATCATGTGCTCACGAAAATATGCACCATGTAGTAATGTATCATGTGCTCACGAGAATATGCACCATGTAGTAATGTATCATGTGCTCACGAGAATACAAGTACACGTACGCAATTATTGCGAAGACAAATCAATCTAACAATGGCACGTAGAGTGTCCATATAACACAGTCAATCCAAGTTAGAGTCTATTAATAACAGACCTCAAACAAGTAGTAGGGTATATCATTCTATATCACTTTGTCACATGCCAATTTTGCACGTACATATTCATATCACGTTTAACACATTAAAGTGTCTATCACGATACCCTTACTATCAAGTAGAGCTCAATGCATTATACTCTATACACGTAGTAGAATAGGTCACATTGTACCTAGACACAGTCATATTTAACGTATAGGTGTCGTTAATAATCGAATACATTTTCTAACACATATTGTGTTCTATAACCATTCTTATTAATTTAAATCGTAGTATTCACGATTATATGAATTATCTTCATATTACACTAGTCCCTATTTTCTTTAGGAACCCATTTCAAGACAAGATATCTTCTTTATTCTTTATATACTTTATTGAGTATATACATGATTAAAACTAAATCATTTACACTTTAGTGCTTATTTATAGCACTTCCAATATACACGTATCAAGTTCAAGTATGTAGTAGAGTTAATCATTCTCTATCTAGTTCCATAACCCACTTCTTTGGTTATTCATACCATGTACCAATCAATCAAGAAGCCACATTCTATCAAGTAAATATATGCAAGATTCGCATATACACATCAAGACTCTTTCAAGTTTATTACCATACACCTATATTGGTGTCAAGGCACGTACAAGATTTTATAATCTTATATTCAAGTCTTAATCCAATTATTTGGATGTTCAAGTCATGTACGAGATTTTATTGTCTTATACTTCAAGTTACTGTCTCATCTTAAGACATTCAGGACATTCAATACATATACAAGATCTTATCATCTTATATCTAAGTTCTCAATCCATTTCTTTGGATGATTAAACATGTACAAGAGTTAATTATCTTATACTTCAAGTTCAAGCTAAGAAGATGAATTATACATCTTTCACGAATTATTTTCCAATCCTTTTCTTAGGACATTCAAGCTCTAGACATTAGTTGGTGTCCCTAACGTACACAAACATTGACTTCAAGACACATAAACGAGTTACTACTCTTATACTCAAGTTATTATTTAATTGTGATTTAAGTCCACATTTCATTTGATCACGAAGGGACTATTTTTCAGTACTAGAGTGTTCTACAACACTCATCTAGGCCATCTAGGGTAGTACCCTAAACCTACACCAAGACTATTTCAAGTTCAAATTAAGTAAATGAGCTATACCACTCATACTTACAAGTTCATAATCCCCTACATAGGATATTCGAGCTCAAGACACTAATTTGGTGCTCTCACGGTGCACAAACATTAGTTCCAAGACAAGCATAACACATAAGTGCTTGTTCATAGCACTTTCAAGACATATAAAAGAGTTGTTACTCTTATACTTAAGTTCTCATTTGAGTTCTATAAGTGTCCATGTACAAGACTAAGTTCTCATTTTAATTCAATGAGTATACACGTTTAAAACCAAGTTCTGATGCCCCTAAGGTGTCACAACACTTGCTAGGACATCTTATACTAAGGTTATATACCTTAACTAGAGTTACTTCCAACTTATACAAACTTTAAACAATATTTTGTTTTTCAGGTAACTGTACGGTCGCCTAAAATGGCATGTGTGGTCGCACAAAAGAAGGTTAATTCCTTTGAAAAACCTTTCAGAAAGATGGGCGGTCGCCCAATGATTTTTGTGCGGTCGCACAAGGTACCAAAATGCGAAATTTTTATTTCTTTCCCGGGTTAAGAAATTTCCCGTCCCAAGTGTAGGAGTAACTTTTATTAACTCTTAGGCAATACCCAAAACATTATTTCAGGCTCAATTCATTTCTTTTACCGTCCCATAAATAATATGACAATTTCCTACTATTCCAATTTAATATTTCACCGTCCCCAAAAGTATAAGTTTAATTTTATATTATACTACTATAAACATTTAGGGATACTTCCATTCATTTCCCCGTACCACAAATAATGGTACAATTTTTCTAATAATATTTAAATCAAGTTACTATTTTACCGTCTCACGAATAGGAGTATAATTTTTCAATATTTTTTTCAAGTTTCTTTTCCCAGGTGCAAGCTATTCCTTTATATTTAGCATACGAATACTCCCTTGGTCCCAATTTTACAAGTATCACAAAAATTGCTCAAAACACAATTTTAACAAGAACAAGTAGCGGGAATAACATATATGCATGTTATTACAAGTAAGGGGGAGTCAATAGCTTACCTAGTCAAAAATCAAGTTGACCCAAATTAATTTCTGTTCAGCCTGGAACGCTCTATTCAACGCCACGAATATTTATCCGGGACCGGAATCACGAACAGAGGAGTAATTAATCGCGAGGAGTCGAGAATAGAAGAAATTTCTACTCCTAACTTTAGAACAAAGAAAGTACGAGAAGAAGTAATTTTGGGAATATGCTTCTGAGAAGCAAACCCACTTGATATACATGCCACTTTCAAAGAATTGCAACTAGGCCCCTCAAGTTTTAACTTTGACAAAAAGGCCCCTAAACTTTTAACTTAGACATTTAACCACCTTAACTTTCTAAAGTAGTTAAATAAATTAACTCAAATAAAATAGCATATAAATATGCTAGTCAAGAATTTAACAAGCAAGTCAAGAATTTAACAAATAAATCAAATATTTAACGAGATTAAGGATGGGCGTTACATCCTCCCCACTTTAAAGAAAATTCGTCCTCGAATTTTTACTAGATCAAGATTATAACTTATATAATCAACAAGTAGAACTCAAGAACATCACGACTATGCACAGATACTCACAAATATTCTATGCAATTTAGATGTATAAATTATAACATCAAAACACATAAAGTCAAGTAGACTCGATTAGTCAATTCACTATATCGGTGAAACTTGACATATCCACTAGAAATAATAGGACTGGTCATATCCTCCAGATCACTGTAATACTAGTCAAATCCACTAGGCAATCTCAGATACTGAAGTCGTGGTTATCCATCGTTTCAATATTCAGAACTGACTTTACGTATATCAATCCATCAAGACAATCCATCAAAAGATGTAGCTCTCGATGTCAAATAGTTAACAATGGAGCTGCCTTCAAAATTCATTCATGAATCTCTAACAAGTTCAAGAAAATCTCAAGAACACGCGTACCTTGGTTGTTTCCACCTATAGGTCAACACAGATACTCACTTCAGACATCCACTACAATGTAGATATATCCTCTATCAAGAAATTCTCAAGTTGAATCTTCAACTCGTTTAACTCAATCGAGGTCAAGAACATTAATCCAGGTGTCAGCGCTGTATTTGCACTGTAACTACTCAAGATAATCCAAGTTTCTCATCAAGAATGGTGTATCCATCTGTTTTGGTATATAAATTCCACTATCAATCACATAGGTTGAGTACCCAGTACAATCTCAAGAACCCTTTCTAGACTTTCAATGTAGAACATAAAGGTTATGCATAAATCTATCATGCTCACATAAATAGTCAAGCATACTAGAAGAGAATTAATTACCATCTATTATGGTAAACAAGATTGGCCTAACACATAGAAAGCCAAGTCATGACACGTAGACAGCCAAGCTATATCACGTATCACATCAATGTCCCATATCGGTGACACGACCCAGTCAACATAGAACGTATAGGGTGTTATCACCCACACTTCTATCAATCTCTTATTCATAACAATATCAAGCACGTAGTCTCTTACTAGAGAATACACTTCAACGTAATTCACGAGATAAGGACAAGCATGCATATATAGCACGAAACAATGTCCACAAGACAAGATAGATACGCCTAAGTCTTTGAAGACTCACGCTCTCGATTCTCGAATCATCTAATCCAATTGGATCAATCCTATCAACACCAGTCCTATGCTTGGTATAACAACAAGTAACGAAGCACTCGACGTCTGTAGCACGCCCAAGACTAACCCAACCTAGGCCATAGACCCTATCCAGGCTTAGAGCTAAACCATAGCTCTGATACCACACTGACACGCCCCAAGTCCCGGGATTCCCTAATAGAACCTCGAGAACCTGGTGCGCGTAACTAACAAGAAACAAGAACTAATGGGAAACAGGAACAATACCTGTTAAAAACAAAACTGACATGATATATATACTCAAGAGTAGGGAGCTAAGATAGCTCACACGAGTTCTAGACCAAGAAAATTAAAACCAAATTGGTTACATACAGCGGAAGACATGCCTAGCAAATAAGCTGGCATCAAGAACTGTCTAGGGACAACAAATACTACCCCAATACAAGCCCAGAGTTTATTAACTCATACAAGATCATCCTTACCAAAATATAAAAGGACACTAACTTCAAACAAGAATATCCTGCTGAGTAAATTCCCAGCTAAGTCGAGCCTCACTGCGTACTATCCCCTGTTTTCCTGGGGGGGAAACAATTAAACAAATAAAGGGTGAGATAAATCTCAGTAAGCTATTAACATGCAACTATATGTCATGTTATCATGCAATACAAGTAGATACTCAACTAAACATATATCAAGTATCATCAAGTAACAAGTATAGGAGAGGCTAAGCCAACCCAACAAGTAATCAAGCTCAAGAAAGGTTCAGGTAACAAGTAGTCAAGTAGAGTGAGAGGCTAGACCAGCTCACCAAGATGCACATAGGCCTATCACGCATTTGTACCTGAATCCTTCCTTATTCCTCCCAAGAATACCATTTGTTGTCGATGCTTTTCTAGCTGAGGACAACCAAGAACAAGAACAAGAGACTGCTGTGCAGTATATAAGAAGACCTGGTAACCAGTGTCATCCACAAGAACAAGATCCACGTGGTGTTCAAGACAATCGCATTCACTTAGGTCAGGCTTATTGCTCTAACCATGGAAGCTATGCCCTTACTATGGCCGGTAGTAAGGGGTCAAGCGGAAATACATAGGGACCCGATTGTCACTTAAACCCCAGCTCTCGCGACAAGCGTGAACCTATATATTTTCGAACAAGCAAGGAGAACCAGCTGGACTCACACAAGAATGCACAAGTAGATGTTTACTTGAACTACGAGAATAGAACTAAGTCCCATATTAGTGGACCAGTCTTTATGCACTATGTAATCATGTATCATGTGCTCACGAGAATATGCACCATGTAGTAATGTATCATATGCTCACGAAAATATGCACCATGTAGTAATGTATCATGTGCTCACGAGAATATGCACCATGTAGTAATGTATCATGTGCTCACGAGAATACAAGTACACGTACGCAATTATTGCGAAGACAAATCAATCTAACAATGGCACGTAGAGTGTCCATATAACACAGTCAATCCAAGTTAGAGTCTATTAATAACAGACCTCAAACAAGTAGTAGGGTATATCATTCTATATCACTTTGTCACATGCCAATTTTGCACGTACATATTCATATCACGTTTAACACATTAAAGTGTCTATCACGATACCCTTACTATCAAGTAGAGCTCAATGCATTATACTCTAAACACGTAGTAGAATAGGTCACATTGTACCTAGACACAGTCATATTTCACGTATAGGTGTCGTTAATAATCGAATACATTTTCTAACACATATTGTGTTCTATAACCATTCTTATTAATTTAAATCGTAGTATTCACGATTATATGAATTATCTTCATATTACACTAGTCCCTATTTTCTTTAGGAACCCATTTCAAGACAAGATATCTTCTTTATTCTTTATATACTTTATTGAGTATATACATGATTAAAACTAAATCATTTACACTTTAGTGCTTATTTATAGCACTTCCAATATACACGTATCAAGTTCAAGTATGTAGTAGAGTTAATCATTCTCTATCTAGTTCCATAACCCACTTCTTTGGTTATTCATACCATGTACCAATCAATCAAGAAGCCACATTCTATCAAGTAAATATATGCAAGATTCGCATATACACATCAAGACTCTTTCAAGTTTATTACCATACACCTATATTGGTGTCAAGGCACGTACAAGATTTTATAATCTTATATTCAAGTCTTAATCCAATTATTTGGATGTTCAAGTCATGTACGAGATTTTATTGTCTTATACTTCAAGTTACTGTCTCATCTTAAGACATCCAAGACATTCAGGACATTCAATACATATACAAGATCTTATCATCTTATATCTAAGTTCTCAATCCATTTCTTTGGATGATTAAACATGTACAAGAGTTAATTATCTTATACTTCAAGTTCAAGCTAAGAAGATGAATTATACATCTTTCACGAATTATTTTCCAATCCTTTTCTTAGGACATTCAAGCTCTAGACATTAGTTGGTGTCCCTAAGGTACACAAACATTGACTTCAAGACACATAAACGAGTTACTACTCTTATACTCAAGTTATTATTTAATTATGATTTAAGTCCACATTTCATTTGATCACGAAGGGACTATTTTTCAGTACTAGAGTGTTCTACAACACTCATCTAGGCCATCTAGGGTAGTACCCTAAACCTACACCAAGACTATTTCAAGTTCAAATTAAGTAAATGAGCTATACCACTCATACTTACAAGTTCATAATCCCCTACATAGGATATTCGAGCTCAAGACACTAATTTGGTGCTCTCACGGTGCACAAACATTAGTTCTAAGACAAGCATAACACATAAGTGCTTGTTCATAGCACTTTCAAGACATATAAAAGAGTTGTTACTCTTATACTTAAGTTCTCATTTGAGTTCTATAAGTGTCCATGTACAAGACTAAGTTCTCATTTTAATTCAATGAGTATACACGTTTAAAACCAAGTTCTGATGCCCCTAAGGTGTCACAACACTTGCTAGGACATCTTATACTAACGTTATATACCTTAACTAGAGTTACTTCCAACTTATACAAACTTTAAACAATATTTTGTTTTTCAGGTAACTGTGCGGTCGCCTAAAATGGCATGTGCGGTCGCACAAAAGCAGGTCAATTCCTTTGAAAAACCTTTCAGAAAGATGGGCGGTCGCCCAAGGATTTTTGTGCGGTCGCACAAGGTACCAAAATGCGAAATTTTTATTCTTTCCCGGGTTAAGAAATTTCCCGTCCCAAGCGTAGGAGTAACTTTTATTAATTCTTAGGCAATACCCAAAACATTATTTCAGGCTCAATTCATTTCTTTTACCGTCCCATAAATAATAGGACAATTTCCTACTATTCCAATTTAATATTTCACCGTCCCCAAAAGTATAAGTTTAATTTTATATTATACTACTATAAACATTTAGGGATACTTCCATTCATTTCCCCGTACCACAAATAATAGTACAATTTTTCTAATAATATTTAAATCAAGTTACTATTTTACCGTCTCACGAATAGGAGTATAATTTTTCAATATTTTTTTCAAGTTTCTTTTCCCAGGTGCAAGCTATTCCTTTATATTTAGCATACGAATACTCCCTTCGTCCCAATTTTACAAGTATCACAAAAATTGCTCAAAACACAATTTTAACAAGAACAAGTAGCGGGAATAACATATATGCATGTTATTACAAGTAAGGGGGAGTCAATAGCTTACCTAGTCAAAAATCAAGTTGACCCAAATTAATTTCTGTTCGGCCTGGAACGCTCTATTCAACGCCACGAATATTTATCCGGGACCGGAATCACGAACAGAGGAGTAATTAATCGCGAGGAGTCGAGAATAGAAGAAATTTCTACTCCTAACTTTAGAACAGAGAAAGTACGAGAAGAAGTAATTTTGGGAATATGCTTCTGAGAAGCAAACCCACTTGATATACATGCCACTTTCAAAGAATTGCAACTAGGCCCCTCAAGTTCTAACTTTGACAAAAAGGCCCCTAAACTTTCAACTTAAACATTTAACCACCTTAACTTTCTAAAGTAGTTAAATAAATTAACTCAAATAAAATAGCATATAAATATGCTAGTCAAGAATTTAACAAGCAAGTCAAGAATTTAACAAATAAATCAAATATTTAACGAGATTAAGGATGGGCGTTACAATGAACTTGTAAGTATGAGTGGTATAGCTCATTTACTTAATTTGAACTCGAAGAATTCTTGGTCTAGGTTTAGGGTACCACCCTAGATGGCCTAGATGAGTGTTGTAGAACACTCTAGTACTGAAAAATAGTCCCTTCGTGATCAAATGAAATGTGGACTTGAATCATAATTAAATGATAACTTGAATATAAGAGTAATAACTCTTTTATGTGTCTTGAAGTCAATGTTTGTGTACCTTAGGGACACCAACTAATGTCTAGAGCTTGAATGTCCTAAGAAAAGGATTGGAAAATAATTCGTGAAAGATGTATAATTCATCTTCCTAGCTTGAACTTGAAGTATAAGATAATTAACTCTTGTACATGTTTAATCATCCAAAGAAATGGATTGAGAACTTGGATATAAGATGATAAGATCTTGTATATGTACTGAATGTCCTGAATGTCTTGAATGTCCTGAATGTCCTGAATGTCTCGAATGTCTTAAGATGAGACAGTAACTTGAAGTATAAGACAATAAAATCTCGTACATGACTTGAACATCCAAATAATTGGATTAAGACTTGAATATAAGATTATAAAATCTTGTACGTGCCTTGACACCAATATAGGTGTATAGTAATAAACTTGAAAGAGTCTTGATGTGTATATGCGAATCTTGCATATATTTACTTGATAGAATGTGGCTTCTTGATTGATTGGTACACGGTATGAATAACCAAAGAATTGGGTTATGGAACTAGATAGAGAATGATTAACTCTACTACATAGTTGAACTTGATACGTGTATATTGGAAGTGCTATAAATAAGCACTAAAGTGTAAATGATTTAGTTTTAATCGTGTATATACTCAATGAAGTATATAAAATATAAAGAAGATATCTTGTCTTGAAATGGTTCCTAAAGAAAATAGGGACTAGTGTAATATGAAGATAATTCATATAATCGTGAATACTACGATTTAAATTAATAAGAATGATTACAGAACACAATATGTGTTAGAAAATGTATTCGATTATTAACGATACATATACGTGAGATATGACTGTGTCTAGGTACAATGTGACCTATTCTACTACGTGTTTAGAGTATAATGTATTGAGCTCTACTTGATAGTAAGGGTATCGTGATAGACACTTTAATGTGTTAAATGTGATATGAATATGTACGTGCAAACTTGGCATGTGACAAAGTGATATACCCTACTACTTGACTGAAGTCTGTTATAAATGGACTCTTACTTGGATTGATCGTGTTACGTGGACACCTTATGTGCCATTGTTATCTTGGTTTGTATTCATAATAATTGCGTACGTGTACTTATATTCTCGTGAGCACATGATACATGATTACATGGTGCATATTCTCGTGAGCACATGATACATGACTACATGGTGCATATTCTCGTGAGCACATGATACATAATTACATGGTGCATAAAGAATGGTCCACTACTAAGGGACTTAGTTCTGTTCTCGTAGTTCAAGTAAACATCTACTTGTGCATTATTGTGTGAGTCCAGCTGGTTCTCCTTGCTTGTTCGAAAATATATAGGTTCACGCTTGTCGCGAGAGCTGGGGTTTAAGTGACAATCGGGTCCCTATGTATTTCCGCCTGACCCCTTACTACCGGCCATAGTAAGGGCATAGCTTCCTTGGTTAGAGCAATAAGCCTGACCTAAGTGAATGCGATTGTCTTGAACACCACGTGGATCTTGTTCTTGTGGATGACACTGGTTACCAGGTCTTCTTATATACTGCACAGCAGTTCTTGTTCTTGTTCTTGGTTGTCCTCAGCTAGAAAAGCATCGACAACAAATGGTATTCTTGGGAGAAATAAGGAAAGATTCAGGTACAAATGCGTGATAGGCCTATGTGCATCTTGGTGAGCTGGTCTAGCCTCTCACACTACTTGACTACTTGTTACCTGATCATTTCTCGAGCTTGATTACTTGTTGAGTTGGCTTAGCCTCTCCTATACTTGTTACTTGATGATACTTGATATATGATTACTTGAGTATCTACTTGTATTGCATGATAACATGACATATAGTTGCATGTTAATAACTTACTGAGATTTATCTCACCCTTTATTTGTTTAATTGTTCCCCCCCCCCCAGGAAAGCAGGGGATAGTACGTAGTTAGGCTCGACTTAGCTGGGAACTTACTCAGCAGGATATTCTTGTTCGAAGTTAGTTTCCTTTTATATTTTGGTAAGGACGATCTTGTATGAGTTAATAAACTCTGGGCTTGTATTGGGGTAGTATTTGTTGTCCCTAGACAGTTCTTGATGCCAGCTTATTTGCTAGGCATGTCTTCCGCTGTATGTAACCATTTTGGTTTTAATTTTCTTGGTCTAGAACTCGTGTGAGCTATCTTAGCTCCCTACTCTTGAGTATACATATCATGTCAGTTTTGTTTTTAACAGGTATTGTTCATGTTTCCTGTTAGTTTCTTGTTTCTTGTTAATTACGCGCACCAGGTTCGAGGTTCTATTAGGGAATCCCGGGACTTGGGGCGTGTCAAATCCAATTATGCCAATCGTAGCCTTTATAACCACCCGGTTAGGGGTAGCGTTTGAGTACGTCAAACATAATGTTCATCATGTGGAAGACTATGATAATCTCAGGTCTAAGGATAAATGATATAACTATTATGAGATTTAATTATGACATTTGACCATGACATAAATCTCATAACGGGTCTATCCAGTACTTGTTCTCCAACATGTACCCACAAGTTCAATCCGCATCCTATGCGCTATAATCATCATATGATTATCCATTAAACTCATGCTAGCCCTTCATAAGTGCTAGGGACAATAATCATTATAATAAACATGCAAAAGATATAATAATCGGGTTTGTTATCTCTACAACAATGAAGCTATGATATAACTCATAGGCCTTTCTCAATGGCCTAGCGCATAATATCCAACAAAAATATTCATCATAGGTCATGATTCATGCTTCTGCGCAACTCCTGCGCAGTACTTCATTTGCGCTTGACACTAATGATAATCTGTTTTAAGAATCTATTGCGCTATTTACAGCTCTGCGCATGATTTTAACATGCGCACACTTCGTGGATCGCAGGTAAGTCTTCTATTTATTAGAAATTGCACTTAGGTCCCTGACTGAAAAGTCAACGCTTAGTTCACAAGGATACTTGTGCAATTAAAATTTTCCCTCGCCTTATTTTTGAAATTTCTTGGGAAATTACGCTTTTGCTCATGCGCATGTCCCATTATCATTAAATGCAAACGGCCATTAATGATAGCGCCTGTTAGAATTCCTGATCAACATTTATGAGGGAGTTGATATGAATTTGACCTGCCTAGACCTACCCACTCACTCGCGCGTCAGGTCTGCGCACGCGCGTTCCCTGTTCGGCCACGTCGCTTTGCTATCGTGCGCCTCTGCGTTTTTCACCAAATTCGTCGTCTTTTACCAAACCGTCTCACTGACGTCATGCGCCTTTTCCCTTTTCGGTATAAATCCTTTTGACTATTCTCCTTTTTCTCTCTTTCCTGCTCTCTCTCTCTCTTTCACAAATTCATCCTTGTTTTCCTCTGCAACCTACTCTCCATATCCCAATCATTTCCTTTTCTTCTCTCCTTGACTTTTCTCTCAATCTCTGTAAAACTCTTCTCTCTCTTCCTTTTTCAAAAACCCTAGTTTCTTTTAAAATGACTCCCCGAAAATCGAAAGCTAAGGTAGTTGGTGAGGTCCATGAACCTGTTGAAGAGGTTCCTCCTCAAGAAGCTAAAACCGTTGACGACTTGGTAACAGTTTCTGACCCTTGAACTCTTTTTCAGTCAATCCGCCATTGTTATGTCTCGAGCTCTTAAAACTCCCTTTTTCGATTTTGCTCTTATCTGTTAATCATTTTTGAAATCGTCTGTTGTTTTGAGTTCGTCTCTCTCTGATCTACCTTTGTATGTACTTTATTTCACGATCAGTACTGTTTTCATATGTTTTCTGCAAAAAAAATTCGTTCGAAAACCTCCGAGGCAAACGAACAGTTATTCTCGATTTCTGTGCTAAATGTTTTGTTTTTGGAAATCTTGTTTTCTTAGTTTTTTTTCGTCTCTGAAATGCGGTTATTTCGATATCTTTTTTGTCCTTTTTGGTCAAACTTTGATTTTTAGTGTTCTTGGTGTTCTTCGTGTTCATATTTTATTATTCCGTGTTCATCAAGTTCTCTTTTTTTGTCTCTTGATTTGGGTCGCCTAATATCTCTTAGTCTTTGCGTTTTTGCGCATATCTTTTTCATTTTTTTCCTATGGAGATGCTGCGCATACGTGTATCTGCGCATGCGCTTCACTCCATGCGTAATTCTTGACTAAACTATTCTTATTTTGCGCAGAATTCTTTCTACTTCCTACAAGGCTGGGAACTAGATCTTGCTGCGCTACACAAAGATGCTGTCGGACGCAGGATTGTTCATCTTATAGATTCTTCCGGCATCTTACCTCTCTTTACACTGGCTCAGGACTTCTATGTCCCCTCTCTTGTAGACGAGTTCTTTGAAAATGCAGAGAGAGTCACCATGACGCACAAGCAGACTCGAGAGAAGATTGATGTTATCCGCTCAGTCGTTAGGAATTTTTCAGTGCGCATTGTTCCTGCGTCACTTAAAAAGCTTTGCGGATTTAAGGTTGATGATGCGCCAGAAGCCTATTCTGAAGCTAAACAAAACAAGCTTGCGCAGAAACTGGTTGG
The DNA here is from genome assembly GCA_026119855.1 of Campanula takesimana. Lineage (NCBI taxonomy): Eukaryota > Viridiplantae > Streptophyta > Magnoliopsida > Asterales > Campanulaceae > Campanula > Campanula takesimana. The sequence continues at coordinate 1,718,045 of JAOWBW010000077.1, read as the reverse complement.
GGAACCTTCTCTGGTTAAGAAATGGAGTGTTCATGATCGCAAGGAATTTGGTGAGGTGATGTATCCCTTTGCACCATTATTGGCGACTCCATAAACTGCAAAAATGGAAATAAGGGCAAGTTCATTTCCAAGCAATGGGCTTATTGCGCTGATGTTTATAATGGCGATGCTCTAGACTGGTCCTCTGTTCTCTTTGACGAGCTATGGGATGCATCGGAGAGCTATGACAAGCGCATGGACAAGAAAGTAGCCAAGTACAGAACTCACTGTAGGCTATTATCCAAGTTTCTGATGAATGTCTCTGAGCTGCGCACCTTCGTGCAGAAGCGTCCTGATCTCAAAGTCCCGTGCACCAAGACCTATTCCATCTCTCACCTCTACTCTCTGCGCAATGAAATTGGTCGCAGTGATTATCGCAAGATCTGGAACAAGGACACCAGCCCAGACAAGGAAGATTGGGTTGATAGTGATGATGATGATGAAGCCCCTCAACCCAAAGCAAAGAACACTGCCGCGCAGCCTTCCAAGGCCTCAGCGCCTACTGAACCTGAAACTGCTGCTGTGCAGGCAAAGCGCAAAGGCAAAGGTATTGCAGATCCTGCGCCAGAAAAGGTGAAGGAAATCCCAAATGTCAGATCAACTGCTGGCATTAAAATTGGATCTGATTTTCCGCCCCCTGCTCCCAAACCTTCAAAGAAGCGCAAAGATCCTCCTGCGCCTTCTCCCTCTCCTGCTAAAACCAAGAAAAAGCCTGCATTTACCAGACTTCCTCCTGCGGCGGCTCTGGTTGAAGAAGACAGCGAGTCTCGAATGGCTGCTGATGCTGCGGATGATACCGCGCAGGGGGAGCAAGATCCAAAGGCTGCTGAAGCCCCTCCTGCTCAGGGTACAGGAGATAGTGATGATTGGATGGATGAAGCCTTTCCCGTCTCCGGTACGCCTGCCAAGACCGCTGCTGCTGCACCTGCTAAGGATGATCCTCCTCGAACTCCGCGCAAGAAACAAGTTGTGGGCAGCACTGCGAAAGGACAGCCAAAAGCTGCGGCTCCTCCTTGTCCTGAACCATCATCAAGTGCCTTTCAACGCCTCAATATTCCGGTTGGAAATACTCAACCTGACACCTCTGTTCTCCATGATGATTTGGACTTAGAAGATGAGGATGCGGATGAAGTTACCAAGTCTGCGCAGGCCGATGATGCTGCATAGCAGGCTCCTGTTAATCCTCCTGAAGGTGAAAAGGAAGGAGATATGTGCACAACTGATACAGATAGCAGCAGCACGCACTCATCTACGCATAGATCTCCTGCTGCTGATCCTATTCATCTCTCTCCCAAACAACCTTCTCCAACGCACTCTCCTCCCAAAGTTCCTCCTCCAGCTCAAGTTATTCCTTCCGCCCCTACAGTATCTACTTCCTCTCTATCTTCCTCAGCTGATCCGCGCCAAATTCTCCAGGATCTCAATACTATTCAAGTCAACCAGGTTGCTGCGCAGTCCCAAATGACTCAGCTCATTACTGCGCAGACAGCTATCCAAGAGCAACTTGATGCGCAGCGTTTAGAGATTGCTGCCATTAAGGGGAAGAATATATCAAAGGCAAGTACCTCCGCAGGCCCCTCTGCGCAACGCGTTCCTGATGCATTAGACCAAATGGTCCTGGACTCATTGAAGTCAATAGCTGGGATGCTTGAAAACGTCTGCACCTATACCGCTATCAATGATGGGTTTATAGGACTGCTTAAGCGTCTGCGCAAGAGCTTGGCCGATGGGTTGCATGAAGGGTTTGCAGGGATGGAAGCAATGATGTTGGAGAGATTGGAACAAGGTGGTCCCGCGAATGCCAATTCGCTTAATATGGAAAGTGTCAGGGAGTGCATAACTCAAGCGACTGATTTCGCTGATGGGTTCAACGCTAGGATGGATCAAGCCATGTTCGATATTCAAGCCAGCGTGAACACTCAGCGCCTCCACACTGACCAAAGACTCGAAGCAACGCAGGCCACCGTCATCAACACTATTGAAGCTGCTGAGCAGTCATATTTCAACCATATGACGGGACATCAAATACAGTACAGAGCCAACTTCCAAGAGCTGCGAGAAAACAACAGAGATATGCGCAGAGGAATGGCTACCTATGTCGGTGAGGCTGTGGCGTTCAGAGAAAGATTTCAAACTGAAGATTGAACTTATGAATAAGTTCAACAGTCTGCAGAATGAGCTGCGCGAAGCCTTGCACCGGATCAACATAGACTAGGTTCTATGTAATTTTTGTTTTTGCGCAAAGTATCTCTTTTTGTGCTCATTTTGTTTTTTTTTCTTATTCAAACTTGTAATCTGCAATTCTTTACACTTCAAGTTTTAATGAGAAAAATTTGCATCATGTGTTTCCAAAACCTTGTTCAATTCAAACCCTTTGTTTGTGGAACAATGACTGCATTATTTCAACCCATGCGCATAATCTTAACTGTCCATATTTTCAACGCATAATGTTTAAACATTCAGTTTAAACGCATACTTAAAACCAAAACTCATATTATTTGTATGCACTAAATGATATTTCTGTCTTTCCCTTTTTGTTAGCTAATCTTTTGGATAGACTAGAAATCTATGACATTGGCTAGTGTGTGCATTGACTTGAGGCATGATTTGCCAATCACATCTTTATGGACATGTTATTATCAAGTACAATGAATTGCCTTTGTTATAGTAGGTAATGGCATCAATCATTTAGGGGGAGATTGTTGGGTATGCTTACTTCTTAACCCTCCTATTTTTGTCAGAATTGATTGATACCATCACCTATTAATATTTTATGGACTTTAGGACCCTATGTAAGAAGTTTTATAACTTCATTTTTTAGCTTAGTCCATTTTATAGTATAGGCTTAGAACATAGGGCTCGGAGCGAATTGGAATGAAGATCTAAGCAAGACTGTGGACCCTGCGCAGGACGACTCTGCGCAGTACACCACTGCGCAGGTCTCTCCTGCGCAGCATTCTATCTTGCTCAGCTTTCGATACATTCAGATCACCTAACTTGGAAAACGCTTTGAAGATGTACGCTTTTAAGAGTGCTAAGGTGTGCAGAAATGACAAAACAAGCACACTTAGCAGATCCAACGGTGGAGACGCGCTCAAGAGAAATATTTCAAATGAAGACAGCTGTCAACCTTCTAGAAGAAGCTTTTGAATTTGATCTTCATGCTCAGTCTCCAACGGCTCTATATACCTGTGCACCAATCATATTGTGCCAGGTCATCAACTTTGATTAGAGCCCCAACGGCTATAAAGGACACCTGCGCACCAATCATATCGTGCCAGCACATCGTCCTTGCTCAGAGCTCCAACGGCTATATTCAAGCTCTCAGCTATAAATAGCCAGCTCATCTTCATTTCCAAGTTGCTAGAGTTTGTGCTTTCTAATATCCTTGAAGTTCTGAAGATTGCTGCTTACTATTCACAGATTCAAGATCAACCTTCAAACCTTCATACCTTCAAACTCCTGCCCAGATCCTAAGCCTTAAATCACCAGAATTCTTCGTGCTCTTCATCTCATAGATTCATAGAGCCCAGAATTTCTGAACACACACACACACCTCTTGAAGCTTTGATCATTTAGATCTTTCTTCTTGAGATACACCGGTTTAGTCTAGGATTTGTTCTTCATAGATTATAGATCTTTGAGATAGTTGTGTTTCATTGTTGTATCTTGTAACTCTCTCATATAATAAGACCTCCATTAGAAAATCCAAGACTAACCATCTTGGTAGAGGACGTAGATCTTTCATTGATCGAACCTCTCCAAATAGCTTGTTCTTTAATTTCGCTATTTACTTCCTGCTTAATCATTTCTGAATTACTGTTTTGTTTGATCTTATCAGATTGCTACTATTGCTGCTGTGTTCGTTATTGCTTATTGCCTTAGAACATTTTATCCAACTCTTTAAGCCAAAACTTAGCGCGTGCGTTTTTATCCTTGCGCAGCTTTTTCCTGCGCAGGTGCTGCTTAAACTTCCGCTGTGCATTTCACACTCTCACTGCGCGCTATACTTAGCTTATTTGAGAACTGTGCGCATAAGCCATTGATTTGCAAAATGGTTTGAAAAGAATTTTAAAAACGCTATTCACCCCCTTCCCCCCTCTAGCATTTTTCATACCCTTGTTGCCCCTTTGGGACCAACAGGAATAATGAGTGAGTCTTTTAGAAGCAACCTTTTTTTTTTACTTTACCAAAAAATGGATCATTTTTTAGAGAGCATGAATATTGGATATTTATGGTACTTTTAAACCATCAATTTTATTATTAAAATATGCCAAATTATTATGTATCAAATTTGTCAGCTTTAAATGACAAATAATATTTTTAATAATCAAACTGACAGTTTTAAATTGTAAAGTAGTTTTGAGTTAAAATTGACCTTTTTACCGGCAATTCAATATGCCACCTATAAATTCCAAATTTGCGAGACGGTAATCTAACACTAACTTTAAGAGTAAATCTAATAACTTTAATGAAATTTATATTTTTTCTTATATAGGAAAAATACAATTTTAATAAGATTTGTGCTAAAGTATACTCCTCACACCCATAAATTTAAAATAGAACTTCTTATTCCTTTATGGAAAGTGTCAACAAAAGAGTCTTCTTACCCAATTTTCATTTTTAGGTAAATGAACTTTACAGGATAGTGTACCTTTTGGTGAGCACTCTTTTTTTATTTTTTTTTGATACCCAGGTTCCCAGCTTCGCCGAACTATTCCTAGACCATCAATCTCTGGCCCCTCAGTGACTGGCGGAGGTAAACCGCGGGATATGCCCAAGATGGTTCGGTTAGTAACACCCCTTATACTCCTGGCCCTAAGGGAGCTTCCTCCAAAGCAATTACATCACTCTTACATCACCAATAAATTGGTTGCTCCAGCTGCTCCTGCCAGGATTCGAACTCCCCACCCTGAAGTTGCAAGCCCAGCAATACCACTTTCCTTACCACTCAGCTGTTCCCCGGGGGCCACCTTTTGGTGAGCACTCTTAATCTTATCCATAGTGATCTTACCTCTTGTTTCAACTTTTTTTAACATGCGGCATTAACGCTTAAAATAACACTTAATTATGGTAGTGAATCTACATAATTACAACAAATTTATTTAAAGATCTTAAATATTAATAAAATTTGCTGTACTTACATAAATTTACAGCCATGATTAAGTGTTATTCTTTGTCTTAAGGGCACACATTAATTATTATTATTTTTGCTTAAATTCATTTTCTTACCATTGATTAATAATATTCCAAGATAAATTAATGAGAACATGAAGTTTGTAGAATGATGGGAGATTGGAATGAATGCATAATGTTTCTGGTAGGGGTGAGCAAAAACCCGAAAAAACCAATAAAACCGAAAAAATCAGACCGAAAAACCGTTCCAATAAGCTATTGGTTAGGACCGGTTTCTAAAAATTAGAAAACCGAAATTAGTGGTTCGGTTTAGGTTTTCAGCTTGTTAGAACCGATAAGAAACCGAACCGAACCGATAACCTAAAACTATGTCGTTTTATTCCTAGCTTATTATTTGAATTAATAGTTGCAAACTTTAATTTGTAGTTTTTGGCCCAAGTAGTATGACCCATTGGCCCAATTCATACTTCAACCAGAAAATGTGCCTTATTTGACCTTATTATTTATTATGTGCAAATTGGGTCTCATTTGAATGTAGCCCATTAAGGCGGCCCAACAAACCCACAACCCAACAGTCCATTCTATTGGTGTGACACTGAACCAAACCGATATCACACCGAAACCGAACAAACCGAACCATTAAGAAACCGAAGCTTAATGGTTTTGAATTATATAAACCGATAACTATTGGTTTGGTGTCGGTTTTGGCCTAAAACCGAACCAAACCGATCCGTGCACACCCCTAGTTTCTGGACCCATTTGTAAAGTAAGAAAAATACTGGGGGCTGCATTGTACTTTGTGGACGATTAAAGTAGATAATGTCGGACTAAAAATTAAAATATGAAATCAAATGGCCCACAACATAATTATCGTACAGTTTGTATGGTTTGTCAGTTACACAAAATCTTGGTGTGGATTCTTTTCCTAGTTTCAAGAAATACAAAAAAAAGACTCATGGATTTTACCTTTTTAGTTTTTAGCACTTCACTCTCGTCAAATTTAGGTCATGGATTTCATAGTTTGATTTCCGATGAATTTGGCGACAAAAATTAACAAGAAGAGAAACTTCAGTATTTATAAAATAAACAATTCTTGAACTTCTATTCTTGATTTTCTCTCTCTTTCTTGATTAATAAAATAATTACAAGAATGCTCTATTTATACTAGGTATACTAAATATTAAGTATGGTAGGACTCTACCATATCTTGATAAATAAGAAAACAATATAAGAATATCAACTAAACTAGGAATGTGATATGGTAAATCTCGGAAATCCCAAGCATATCTCGGATATCCTAACCGAGATATGATGATATCCTACAATTTCAATACTTAGCTTACAATTTTGGAACATTTCTATGACTGAAAACAGATAAATTACTTCTTTCGGCAATATATATATATAAATAAAGGGATTAATTTCCCAAAAGTTCTACAAGCAAAACATTTTTTTTTTAAACAAGCAAAACATTTCTTTTAAGATGTAGCCAATTTGATTTATTTCCGTCGGATCCCTTAGATGGAACATTTAATTGCATCAAGTCCTATTTTAATGAAATATTGTAATCTCTAAACTAACCTTAACTTTAAATATGGCATTTGTCTCTCTTTCTCTCATTTCATTTCAATTCCAACCTCATCGCTCTAAACTACACCCTTCCCTCTCGACCCCTCCCCTCCCACCGATCACCCCCCCCCCCTCGTGTTTTCAACCATCTCCTTATCGTAAGCTAACAGCCAGTGCCCTCAATCCCGCCTCCCTTGCATTCCCGCTTCAAATCTGGATTAAAGAGTCACCTCCGACCACTCCGACCAATCACTTACAACGGCTAAGTTGTTTTTGGCGCCGACAAAGTAGGGTAACGTACTATCGCGTTTGTTACAATTAATGCAACGTACTACGATTTGACATCTTAATGAAATGTACTTTATCATTTTGTTACATATAATGGAACGCATCATAACGATGTTAAAAAGTTAACTTAAATGCCAACGGTATAAGCACAATACTAACACCCGTTAAATAAAATTAACATTTGTTACCTTACTTAATGAGGTTGGTTGTCTTCTTCCTTAAGCCCTAATTTTTGAATCTGGGTTTTCAAAATCGATACTGAAGCGACCACCAAATCACTTCCATTGCTGTTGCCCACGAAATGTCATTCAAGTTCATGGAACAGAGGATGCTTCAACACTTTGATTTTGAAGAATGCTCGTCTCCGGCAATGATGTGAAGACGCAACGGAATTGTAACCAATAATTGATCGAAACCAATTATTCTGCAAGGAATAAGGATTCCCAAGAAGAATTTCAATGAAATTCTTGAATAAAGAAAATAAATGTGGTGAAAGAGTGATAAATAATTGCTAAGCAATCAAAAGTTTATTGAATAAAGTCTAATTTACGGAATACAACTTTAGACCTATTTTATAGTGCCCATAAAACTTGAAAAACACTCCTAAACCTTCTAGAATTAACCCTAACCTATATAGTAACCTAATAGGACTTAAAAACAAGTAAATTGACTCAAAATCTATTCTAGAATCCTTTAAAATTAACCTACTAAAAATAATGACGAAAATACTAATAAAAATACTAATTAAATCTAACTAATAATAACATACCAATACAATTAGAATATTTGATACTCCCTCCGTCCCGGAATAAGAGTCTCACCCCCAATTTGCACGCTTATTAATAAATATTAGATGTGATGTAAATGTTGTGAGTGTAAAAGTAAAGTATGAGAGAGAATGAGTGGGAGAGAATAGTGAATTGATTGGTGTGTGAGTATAAAAGTAAAATATGAGAGAGAATGAGTGGGGTGAATAGTAAAGATTCTTTGCCATTTTAGGAATGTGACTCCTACTCTGGGACTGACCAAAAAGGAAAATGAGACTCTTACTCTGGGACGGATGGAGTATAATCATACTCCCTCTGTCCCGCTCGACTTAGGACGATTTTCCATTTTGGGCGTCCCACTCGACTTAGGACGGCCCAAAATGGAAAGGTTATACTATTTTTTAATTTAATAGGACCCACTTGTCATACTCACAACAACAATCTTTTTACTATTACTCACAACACTTCCTCCACTCATTCTCTTTCCTCTTAAAATAATAGTTTTTCTTAATCCCCGTGTCGGAACCAAAAATCCTAAGTCGGGCGGGACGGAGAGAGTATATTCGTATTGCATCATTCACCACCACTAATTAAATCCTAACTAATAATAACATACCAATAAAAAAATTCTGATTATATAAAATATTATAATTGTATTAGTATTTTACTATTAGTTAGGATTTAATTAGTATTTTTATTAGTATTTTCGTCATTATTTTTAGTAGGTTAATTTTAGAAGATTCTAGGATAGATTTTGAGTCAATTTACTAGTTTTTAAGTCATATTAGTTTACTATATAGGTTATGAGTAATTCTAGAAGGTTTATGAGTGTTTTTCAAGTTTTATGGGCTAAAATAGACCTAATATTGTATTCCGAAAATTGGACTTTATTCAATAAAATTTTGATTGCTTAGCAATTATTTATCTCTCTTTCACCTCCTTTATTTTCTTATTCAAGAATTTCGTTGAAATTCTTCTTGGGAATCCTTATTCCTTGCAGAATAATTGGTTTCGATAAATTATTGTTTACAATTCCGCTGCGTTTTCACATCAGGCAATGATTGCAATGGCGTTGAAGCAGACCAATCTGGATTGATGCCCCTTTCGCCATTGTTTTGGCTTATCTTTGCGATTTTGCCTAGGATTCAAGTCGATTTTGCCTAGGGTTTGAAATTTCCACTTGTGATTTGAGTTGTGTTCAATCCGATTTGCTTACGGTTCGGATATTTCAGTTTTGATTTGAGTTTATGTTCGATTTAGGTTCGATTTAGGGTTATTTTGTGTTGAAATTTTTGGATTCACTTTTCACCATTGCATTTGGTTTGAATCTGGTTCATGAATAGAGATGAAGTGAGGATGATGATGAAATGGGTATGACTTCATTAACGGACGTTGTTTATTTAACGAGTTCATTCATTCCGTTAGTGAAATTTAACTTCATCCAACTGAGTTGCATTATTTGTAACCCGACTTGAAAGTACGTTTCATTATGTTGTTAAAGAAGAGCAGATTACCTTTTGTATAACCAAGAGTGTAGTACGTTGCATTGATTTGTAATTATCTCGCGCGGATTCTCGTACAAGTACTGGTACACACCGATTCAATTGCTCTTTATCTTCTTCTACATTTAGTCGTCTTCTTTTGATATCTAAAGGACTAATTGTAAAACATTCAATTATTATTATTATGAAAAAAATATTTCACTAAAATATTTTTTAAGAGAATATTTCACTAAAGTTTACTAAATTAGTTTTTTTTTTTCTAGAAATATATTTTGAGTAAATTATTTTTGTTTGGAAAATATTACACTAAATTAATACTATCCTAATCAAAATCCTAAAATTTATCTCCCACCCTCTATTTAGTAAACTTCTTATAGTCTGAGCTTGCATCTTAAAATCAATTGGTGCTAAGAGTGTGGGCCATGTTCTTTATATTGTATAGGAAAGGTTTGTCAGTTCTCGATGTGGTATAATGTCTCTAACACACCCCCTCACGTGTAGCCGGACTTTGCTAAAGGTTACAACGTGGACTTATTAATCGGGTGGGGGAGAGTAACATCGTGGGTCGTTGGGCTTGCACGTCTAATAGGTTTGCTCTGAACCATCTTAAAGTTTGAGGTTCTACCTTAAAACCAATTAGTACTAAGGGAGTGGTCCACGATCTTTATATTGTATAGACAAAGTTCGCCAGTTCCCGATGTGAAATAATGTCTCTAACAAAACTTATGTCACCTAGCATTAAGTTTAATTATATATTTCATTTTTATGCATATGATGTAAAAAGTTTATGTATAATGTAAAACATTTCGAAGAATATATTTACTTTATATTTTAAAAGTTTTGCAGGCACTATTAAATGTTTTACATGACATTTAATGCAATTTTTTTTTCCCAAAATATTTACACTTTGTAATAAATTTTATTAAATTCTTTGTTTGAGTTTTAAATTTATACGTCGCAGCAAAGGAGTTGTTGGAGACTTGGACCAAACCCAAATTATGAAAAGCTTAATTTTCGAAAGTCTCTTGAACAAAACATTAATTTTTAATAAGAGGTTTGGAATTTTTTTTCTTTATTTTTAAAAAGTCTACAAATTAAATTTTTATTGGTCAAAAGTTTTCTGAGAGTGTTTGAGTGACGTGCCTCTGACCACATATGAACATTAAAGAAATATATGAGAGAACGTGTCTTAAAACCATACTCCCTCCGTCCCACCCGAAATAGGACGTTTTGCCATTTTGGGTGTCCCACTCGAAATAAGACATCCCAAAATGGAAAGCTTTTATTACTTTTTTTATTAATAGGACCCACTTGTCATACTCACAACAACCTTTCATTTATTATTCCCCACCCACTTTCTCTCTCCTTCATGCTCACAACACCTACTTTTCAAACAACTTTTTATAATAAAAGATTACTAGTTAGTGACCCGTCGATACTCGACGGGACATAATAAAAGTAATTAATTATAAATAACTTAAATATACGTTTTAAAAAATTAATAAAATTGTTTACTAAGTTTAATTCTATTCTCATCTCCATGATTCTTGTAAAATGATTCTTGTAACCTTATTATCTATAGAATATGAAATCTTTAGAAGAGTAATACTTGTTATGCAATTCTCACACATCTACTAAAGAGAGAAACATAGAACAATATATATAGATTTGAGGAGCTACTCTCCTTATCACCAATAGCTGTAAGGTGGACCCTCTAATATAGTTTGTTACCGGATCGGTCTAGCCTATGTTCATACTTAGGCCTCTCTCTGCTTCTGACACATCTATATTCTAAGATGGTATCAGAGGCACCAATCTATGTTGACCTGATCGCTTTCACTGCTTTTATGGACCCTCTGATATCTCTTCTACAAGGTCCACTACACGTGCAGGTCCAACAGCTCACGATGTTGCTCCGCATCACCCGATTAATAAGTCCACGTCGTAAGCCTTAGCAAAGTCTGACTGCCTGGCTATATATGAGAGGGCGTGTTAGACAAATATACCAGATCTACTAAAGAGAGAAACATGGACTGATATATAGACTTGAGGAGTTACCCCCTTATCACCAATTGGTTTTAAGGTGGAACCTTCAACAGTGGCAAAGCCACATAGTGCTTATGGAGGTTAGCTGACCCCCTTGGATTTTGGAGCTCTATGCATTTCACCCCTTTCAAATTATAATCATAGCTTCACGCTTTTTTGCCGTTAGTATGAGGAAATTTGAGTAATAATTTTAGGTTGATATAATTATCGTAATAAAAATCTAAAAATTGTTATTGATAGTATTGTTGATGGTCTATCAATGACAAGTTTTAAATTTTCATTAATATAATTAAATCAACATAAACTCATTGCTCAAAGTTCTTTTATAATAACAGTGAAAAAAATGTGAAAACATTTTAGGACGGATATAGCATATACCTGCAAAACTAAATTTTTTTTAAGGTGCAAATTAAAAGTTTAGAAAATAGATAACTAAGATTTTCATACACTTTTGTTAAAATTTACAAAAGTAAACTCACAATTAGTGTGAAAAATAATGGCAAGTTTTAATTCCTTACTTGAGTTTGCAAAGTAAACTCATAATTAGAAAATTGAAATTCATTTGAATCATAAAATAAACATGCAACTAAATAAATTTACAACACGCAAAAATAATAATGTAACGTTGATTAATTAAAAAAAATATATTTTCTGTAAATATTGTCATGGAAATGATTGTAGTAATAAAGCTTTGGGCAAATAAAGTGACACATACCTTAATAGAGTCATTTAGGTGTGAATGCCATACTTGAAATGTTTACACTGAGAAAGCACTACACCAAGATATGGTATTAATAGAAAAATATAAACAGTATCTCAATATTATTTGTTATTTTGAAATTTTTAGAAGGGTATTATCTTTTGATTGATAAATTAAATAAAGGGAGCATTATTTGAAAATAAAAATTTGATTTATTCCAATCAATTTTTTCAAGCCAATCGATTAGTCAATCAGATAGGAATGAGATAGTTCCAAACTAACTATGTGACCATTTAAATCATTTTAGTGTTGGTGTTGGTGCCCTAGGCACGGTTGTTAAACGTTGTATAAGCTATCATTTTATTCATGATGATAAAGAGATAATAAGATTATTATTGTTGCTCATGTTTGCTTATAATAATCTTCGTCCCTAGAGCTTGTTAAGTACTAGTATAAAGGCTAAATGATCATGGGATGATCATGTTAGATTTATAGGTACTTGTTTGGAACAAGGTACTGGACATGACCCGATGTATGAGATTTATGTCATGGTCTATGTCATATATAAATCTCATATTAGTTATGTCATTTGAATCTTTAGACATGAAGTTATTATAGTCTTCCACTTGATGAATATTATGTTTGACATATTCAAACGCTGCCTTAACACGGTAGTTATAAAGGGTATGATTGGCATAATCGGATTCACGTAGGGAAGAATAATAAGCTAATTGGATTTGTCCTTCTTCGGAGAGATGTCAAGCTTGGGCCCCTCAAAGGAATGATGTTGGTGAAATGTTTGGCCAAACTCAAATGGATTGGTTGGATCAATGTCATTTGGATTATCAACATATTCGGAATCGAGAAAGTATTGAACAATACAAGTTGACTTATTGACCATGACTTGTGTTCAATGACATCGTGGACAAAAGGGATTATGACATGTTCTAAAAGGAATGCGAACTTGTATCTAGTTATACTATTTGGGTAGGTATGACGGTTTGCTAGAACCTAATCATATCTTATGGTTTCATGTTTGAACCCATTGCCAACTTAGTGTAATCCTAGAGGGCCACACACAATAGAATGAATCTTAAATAAGGACTATATTGGAATATTGGGTCGAAGGACTTTGGAGGAATTTTGGAAATTAAGGCTGTCTGAAGGTCATGTGCGACCGCACAAGACATGCTGGGCGGCCGCACATGTTTGGGCGGCCGCACACATGATTTTGGGCGGCCGCACAGTGAGTCGAGACAGATTTCCTGATTTGATTTGGAAAAGAATTTTGGACGGGTTTAAACACAAGTTTCCTATTTGGAATAGGTCTTACTTGTATAAAAACACCAAAATTCGGCCAGAACTCGTTCCAAGCTTTTGTGCAAGTCTCCAAAGAGTTTCAGAGAGTTTTATTTTGTTCTAAGACATCCCAGATTGAAGAACAAAATAATACACAAATAATATTCCATATAGTTTATATTAATTGTGAAAACGTGTTTCACAATTTTGGTCTAGCAACCAAGATCAAGTGTTTTTGATATTCGTTCGTGGTGTGGATACCGCTAGAGAGTGAAAATTATCATCTTCAAAGTTCGTGATTCTTGCTATGATCGTGATCAAGTTTTCAAGTCTCTATCGAATTCAAGGTTGCAGAAAATCAAAGGCATCAAGGGTTAGTTTTTCTAGTATTCATAATGCAAGTATTTGATTTAATCATATGAATGGATCTATGGGCTTTGGGTTTCATAAAATTTTAAATGCTATTTTCCGCTGCGCTTGTTACTCCGAAACCCAACATTTAGGATTTGCCTACATCTCTAAAAATTTAAATAGTTTTATTTGATAGAGCTAACAGTTATTTAAAATTTGAAACCAGTTTTCTACATTTTTCATCCATAAAATTTCAACTAAGCTAATGCTGCCACGTGGAATAATGACGTGGAATTCCACGTGGCGCGTGGTAGAAGCATGAAATATCTCTGCTATATTATATATATAGATTATTCCTTAATCCCCGTGTTGTGACCAAGAATCCTATTTCGGATGGGACGGAGGGAGTATATGAATTCCCCCTCCGTCCTATTTGAAGCTTCACCATTTTGGTGATGGCACATAAATTAAGAAAAATGATGAGTGTAAGAAGAGTTGTGAGAGGGAAGAAGTTAGTGGGTATGACAAGTGGGCCCCACAATTTAAGTATGTGAGAGGAAGAAGTAAGTGAGTATGACAAGTGGGCCTAATATTTTTTACCATTTAAGGAAAGGGTGAAGCTTTTAACGGGACACACATCTATATATAAATAAAGGGTGAAGTAGATGGAGTCCTTTCTAAAACAGTTTCCCGCTCAAACACCCTTGATTTGGTAAAAGACGCAAGATTTGAGAATGATCCTTTCATATTTATCGTAATACATTATCACTTAGAGTTTCTAATTCAACTTAGTAATTAATTGCCGCATGACACTCCTAAATTTTCGAAAAAAAAAAAAAATCTATCCTAATTGTGGTTTCAAAAAGAAAAAAAAAATCTATCATAATTATTCCAAAAATAAAATAAAGTCTATACAATCATTACCAAATCTATGACATGGATTGCTTTAATAATCTTTTTCTTACTGTGTCTCTTTATCCTCATGTTTCTATTTTTTTTAACAATTTTACCAAAATAACTCACAAAGTAGACATGCATTCGGATGTGTTTCGTTTCCTTCAACTCCATCATCTATTCATATGTAATTATATCATTGTTACGAATTATTATAATTTATACTACTCCCTCCGTCCCAGAGGAAGAGTCTCACTTTCTATTTTGGTACGTCCCAGAGTAAGAGTCCTATTCTTAAAATGGCAAAGAATCTTTACTATTCACCCCACTCATTCTCTCTCATATTTTACTTTTATACTCACAACACCAATCAATTCACTATTCTCACTCACTCATTCTCTCTCCTACTTTACTTTTACACTCACAACATTTACATCACTTTCAATGTTTATTAATAAGCGTGCAAATGAGAGGTAGGACTCTTACTCCGGGATGGAGGGAGTATTATATA
This sequence comes from Campanula takesimana, assembly GCA_026119855.1. Taxonomy (NCBI): domain Eukaryota; kingdom Viridiplantae; phylum Streptophyta; class Magnoliopsida; order Asterales; family Campanulaceae; genus Campanula; species Campanula takesimana. The sequence continues at coordinate 1,702,943 of JAOWBW010000077.1, read as the reverse complement.
TGTGTATATATATTTATAGGTGCAAAATATTTTTACACGTATGCATATTCTATACCTTTATAACAAAAACTTGTATGAGAACACCATGACCCGTCTCATAGTAGAGACGGGTCTTTTTTGACCCATGACCCGGATTTATGACCCACGGTATATATATATATATATATATATAGTATTATTATTTTTGGTTTTTTTTTCGGTTTGTCAAAAGTAATAGTTACTATAACTAAATTTAATAAACGTGTTACTTATATGTAATACGTTTTTATGTAACAGTATTTATACGCAATTGTAATACTTATTACAACTAAAATGTAACGAACGTGTTACTTATATGTGTTGGAAATTATGCCTTAGGCCCTTGAGAAAGGCCTTGCGTTACATCATGTTCTCATTTGTTATGGAGATAACAACCCTGGACTATTATATGTTTACATGTTTATTATAATAATCCCGTCCCTAGTACTTATGAAGAACTAGTATAAGTTTAGTTGATGATCATACGATGATCATGTGTATATGATACAAATTAAGCTTATGGGTACTTGTTAGTGAACACGTACTGGACATGACCCGCTATGAGATTTATGTCATGGTCAGATGTCATAATTAAATCTCATATAGTTATATCATTTATCCTTAGACCTGAGATTATTATAGTCTTCCATATGATGAACATTATGTTTGACGTACTCAAACGCTACCCCTAACCGGGTGGTTATAAAGGCTACGATTGGCATAATCGGATTCATGTAGGGAAGAATGATAAGTTAAGATGGGATTTGTCCCTCTCTCAAGAGAGATATCTGCTTGGCCTCTCGATGAGTGAGACTGATGATAGTGTATGGCCATACCCAAATGAATTGAAGTGTTCAATGTCATTTGCTCATATCAATCTACTCGGGATCGAGAAAGCATTGGACAACATAAGTTGACGTGGACCATGACTTATGTTCAATATGATATCGCGTGACAAAAGGATTGTGATATGTTCTATGAGGATAACGAACGTCGTTTTAAATTATATTAATTGGGTAGTCATGATGGCTTGCTAGAGTCCGCTCATGTCTTATGGGTTTGACCTTAGTCAGACTCATTACCAACTTAATATAATCCTATGGGATCACACACAAAAGGACGAATTGATCAAAAGGCTAAAATTGGATCAAGCTGAAAATCTGGCAGGCTTGGCCCAAACGGCACGACCGTCCAGGTTTATGTTCGCGACCTTGCCAAATGGCGCGACCGTGCCAGATCCTAAGCTCGACCGTTCCATTATTATCCAAAGGAGATTTCACTCGGCATGAGTGGCACGGCCGTGCCGCTTTGTGAGCACGACCGTGCCAGGACTACTGAAGCCAGTTTTGGACAATTTAATTGGTGACGGGATTTAGGTCTTCTAGGTCATTAAGGGTTAATGACTAGGGACTATAAATATATCTTTTCATCAGCCATTAAACTAATGCAACTTAGTATGTTTGAGAAACATAATTCTTGATCCAAGATTGAGAATCAAAGATAAAGAACACCAAAATTCATATAGCTGTAAGTACCCCAATCTGAAATTGACCAACTTAGAGGAATTCTTAGCGCCATTCAGGGATAAACTGATAGGCCGGGACCTCACTAGGATAAACATAAAATTCCAGGACTGCTCTGGAATTAAGCTTGGAAAAATCCAGAAACTCGCCATGCTGAGCCGTACGGATGGTTTGGACGCGGGAGGGGCCTAGCCGTACGGCTGGTTTAGACACCCTCAGTCCCTATACATTGAGACCCTTGCTGATCATTTCAGGGGGAGAAACATAGTTTTATAGGTGAAACTCTGCAGAAAAACAGTCTGAGAGAAAGACCACCAAATACTTGAGTGAAAAGAGAGGAAGATAGGCCATAACCACCATAGGTGAAGCCTTCTTCTCCCCATCTTCTCTCCATCTCGAACTCTTATGTTCTTGTTCATGTTATTTATTTACTTGCATTTCAAGCCTTGCCCTTGTCAAGCACCTTTATATTGCAAGTCTTGTCCTTTCAAGCACCTTATATTCTTGTTATATATACCTTGGAACCAAACCATGAAATGATTCAAGGTGCCCTCACATCCAAGTATGTGAAAAGGGGTTAAAACCTAAAGAAGATCGTGATTTGTTAATTTCTTGTCTTTAAATAGCTTGATGATCCATTTTTATGGTGAAAGCATGTGTCTTTATGTTGTATTTGGCCATGATGATCATTTGGAGTGATAAAGGCTCCATCTTTATCACCCAAACCTTGATCTAGCCACTCATTCATCACATTTGGGTCATAAAGGTTCAATCTTTATGCTTCCAGATGTTTATTTTGTTGTCCCAAAGGCTTAATCTTGTATAAAGATCCCATTTTGATGGTAAAGTTTGAATCTTTACTCATCAAAATGGCCATCTTGGCTCAAAGGCCACATTAATCACCTTTTCTAATTCTTCTCCAATGATTGTCTTAATCACACCCAAATCCATGTATTTGGGGTCCATTTAGTGATTAATGAGTATAGGAATGATGTCAATCAAAGCTTGTTTGTAAAAATGCAAACTAAAAATAAACAGTTCAGTCAAGTTTCAGCAGAATGCTCTGTTTCTGCCTGAAACTGGACATTTTCTGGACAAACTGTAAAATCCCCGGGAAGACCTTGTATAGCCGTACGGCTGAGTTGGGTCAGAGGGATGATTTTTTTTTTCTTTTCTGTCTTGTTCTGTCAAGATCTGTGCAAATGAACCCCTTTTGTTTTGTTAAAACAGATAACCAGTTAACTTCGCAGTTTTTTTGTTAAATACACACACATACACATGCACTTTTCGTTAACAAGCATAAGGGAGACTCGACTTTGTCCGAGGCGGCTTAGGTGACGTAAAACTCTTCCCAAGCCGTAACCTGATCTCCGAACTCATAAATCTCTAACCATTTTCATTTGTTGGGTTAAAAGTTAACAAATGTGGCGACTCCGTTAAGTTTGTTAAGTTACACATGTTTGGCATTTCTTCCTCGAACGTACCCATCTCGCCCCAAGGGGGGATCCTTACAATAGCCTTTGAATATTAGAAAAGTGTGTTTTCTAATGGATCTAGCAATCCAGATCTAGAATGGTTCTAGATATTCATCCGCGTGTGGATACACATAGAGGGTGTTTGCTTTAACATCTCAAGTTCGTGTTCCTGTGATCCTGATCCGAAGAACGCGAAGAACGAGGAGATCAAATATTAAAGCTTGAAGACTTAAAGATTTGGAGATCCGGAAAATTTAAATGCACACCAACGGTTAGTATTCTAAATTCATCTTGCTATTAATTTAATCATCATGAATGGATCTTGGGGCTTAGGGTTTTGTTAATTTCATATTGCTTTATTCCGCTGCGCATGTTGCCTCAAAACCCAACAATATGTAACAGTATTTATACATAATTGTAACACACATGTATAGAAAAAGTAATAATTCAACCATTTACATTTTTAGAGCTAAAAACACTTGATTAGTATTACATGTAAAAGTATTACATTATCTATAAAAATATGTTATAATTTCTTTTATTAAAGTGTTACATTTACTTGTACAAACAATTACATTCATGTATATGAGTTGTTACTTTTCAAATGTTACTTTCTTTCATAAAATTAAATCAAAATACACAACATTTTACATTTTTGCAAAAGCACTGTTACATTTCAGTATAAATGATAATTACATTTAGATATTGTTTGGGTTACGTAATTATAGTTAGTATTACATATGAAAAATTTGGTAAAACGATCTTTTGTTTTTGTAAAACAGGTGTTACGTTTACTTATGAACAATGTTACTTTATATGTATACAGTCATTACATTAAGTTATGGTAACTATTACTTTTGGTAAACGACGGAAAAGCCGGTAAAATATATATAAAAACAAAAAAAAAAACAATTTTTTTTGGCTAATGGGTGGTTGCCACGTGGCAGATTATGCCTCATGGGTCATGGGTCGACCCGTCTCTTCTATGAGACGGATCTAGGTGTTCTCACAAGAGACCACATCTACCTTTATATAGTGTGAGATAAGACTCATTAATAATGATATCTTAACATAAATATTACAATAATAAGCTATCATTTTATGAATAAAATTACTATCAGATTTTATTAATGTAATTTTATTTTATTCTTATAATTTTTCAAAGTATTTTTTGCATAAGCTATCATTTTATGAATAAAAATACTATCAAATTTTATTAATGTAATTTGATTTTATTCTTATAATTTTTCAAAGTATTTTTTACCGTGCGTTTAACGCACGGGTGTTACTCTAGTTTGGGTAAAAGGTGAAGCTTTAAGTGGGACGGGGAGGGAGTACGAATCTTTTACAAACATAAAAATTACATAAAATTTTGATAAAAAATAGGTTTAATTGAAAGACATTTGAGAAAATAGGATTTTTTTCTCAAATAATTCACTTTTAAAATTATAATTCCCAAAATACCAACCCTCCCAAACTATTTGCAAAAATGTTCAGTTTTTGAAAACTCGCTACCACCAATGGCGAGTTCAAATTTTTTTCGGGAAAACTCGCCTCTGTGGTTAGCGAGTTTATTTTTCTTGAAATTTCTTTTTGCCATTTTTTTTATTTTACAGAAAATGGCAGAAATTAATTTCAAATTTAATTAAACTCGCTATTTACAATAGCGAGTTTTACCAAAGTTAAACTCGCTATTTCCATTGGCGAGTTTGACTAAAGTTGACCATGACTTATTTTGACTAAACTCGCCATTTGTAGTGGCGAGTTTGAGCGAATTTTGAGATAAAGCAGCAGATTCTATTCTGATTGAAACAGTTTTCTAAACACCACAAAATTGGTTCCGAAAAAACCCCCATTTTTTTTTCATCTTTCAACTCCATTATTGGTGAAGACTTTAAGGTAAAACAATAACAATTCATTGATATACTCTTGTCATTTGTTATGTAAACTTGTTATTTTTTCTATTTGGTGTATTACAGGTATAGATGTTGAAATTAGGGTTTGAATGATTTTAACACTATGATTTCTTAATGTAGGGTTATACATGAACGGGATTTCACTCATTTACATGTGCTATTGGGGAGGTGATGATGAAAATCCATTTGATGGTCCTCATTTTCATAAAGGGCCTAAATGTGCGATTACAGCTCATTGTAGGTGGAGATACAATCAATTGATTGATGAATTATATAGATTGATGGATGTAGATCGAACACAATATGAGTTGGAAGTTATTTGTAGATATCCCCATTCATTTGATAGCGGGATTGGTGAGTATTTCCCATTTCGTATCAAAGATGATGCAGATATGGATATAATGTTCGATGTTTCTGTTAAATTTGGTGGGTTGAGTAGCTTGCAGTTGTATGTGGTCAAGAAATTCATTGAAAATCGACGTTTTGAAGAGGTTGGATTGTATGTGGGAATTCACCGAATCGTGATGCAGGCATTGGTCCAAGTACTCAAACCCTTCTATCAACCCAAACATCAAATACTGATTTTGGGGCATGCACAAATGATCAAGTTGAAGATGAGAATTCGGAAGATGATGAAGATTATGAAGAAGAGGAAGAAACAGATTTAGATGCAGAACTAGATGATGTTGATGATGGATATGAAGAGTGTAGTAGTGATTCTGATATAGATTTGGGGGAGGGTGAAGATGGCCCGATGGATTACGATGTGGAGACAAATTTGGTTCGTTATGAAGCGCCGGAAAATCGGATGTATGAGAGAGGAGATTATGCTTTTTACAGTGATATTGGTGATCTTGCTCGAGAAGAAGAAGGCTTGATTGATTTTCAAACTCAAACGGGTTTTCCAATTTGGGATCCAAAGAAAGATGAAATTGCTAAAGGTGTACGCTTTTCTACCAAGAGTGAGGCGCAATTTGAGATAAAGAAGTACCATATTAATTCCAACCAGCGGTTCAAGGTAAAAATAGCACACCTCATAGATGGGTAATAGAATGTCTACTGAAAAATTTTCCGTGCAATTTTCATGTTCGTGTGAGTCGGAAGAAGCTTGGGTATTGGGAAGTGACCCAATACAAGAGTCCTCATTGCTGCTTGTATTCTGGAGAAAGTCAAGATCACCCCAACCTAGATGCGAAGTTCATTGGTCGGCAAGTAGTAAGTTTTATTAAGAAGGATCCAGATGTGAAGATTGGGGTTATTATTGCACATATAAATGAAATGTACGACAAGACAATTACCTATAGGAAGGCATGGTATGGGAAACAGAAGGGTATAGCAGAGGTATTTGGAGATTGGGAGGAATCTTATAAAAGGTTACCCCGCGTCCTAGCAGCCATTCAAAAATACAACCGAGGAACAATTGTTGAGTATGCTCTTCTTCCTGGTTGTCCTCTTCCTCTTGATGTCGATCTCTACTTTGAACGTGTTTTTTGGGCATTTGGGCCTTGTATTGAAGCTTTCTCTCATTGTCGGCCTGTCATTTCAGTTGATGGTACATTCCTACACGGTAGATGCCAGAGGCAATTGCATGGATCGCTAATTTAGATGCCAGAAAGTGGACATTGGCTCATGATGGTGGTTATAGATATGGCATTATGACTACTAACATGTCTGAGGTTTTTAATGGTGTCATGAAAGGAGCCCGTGGGATGCCAATAACAGCAATTGTTGAGACTGCATTTTACCGGTGTGTGGAATACTTTCAGGTTCGACACGGGTTTTCACTAAATGCCTTAGGAGGTAATCCTGATAACCCAAGTATCAATCCCTTGCAACAATTCAGCCAAAAGATTCACTATCGATACAGGAAGAACAGCGAGAAGGCAACAAAACATTTTGTTAGAAGGTTCAACACTCATGAAATGGGGGTGTATCAAGTGACAACCGCACGTCGTGGTGAAAAGGGTGGAAATATCCAAATTGTCCGATTTAATGATCGCACTTGCACGTGTGGTAAATGGGTTGCATATCACATGCCTTGTTCGCATCTTCTTGCATGTTGCCAAGCTCAACATATGGACGGTCGTTCTTTCGTTGATCTATTTTACACTCTTTTCGAATACTACAAGACATGGAAGGGAACATTTGAACCACTACCTCATGAGGACTATTGGAATGTGAGTCATTTGGTGCCAAGTTTTCTACCTAATCCCAGACTGAAACGTGCTGCAAAGTCCGGACGGCCCAAATCTAGACGATTTCGAAACTCGATGGACTTTCAATCAGATAAACGAAAGACTCAGTGTTCAACATGCAAGCAAGAAGGCCACAATCGTCGTAGATGTCCAAATAATAGGGCATAGAGATTTCATGTAATTTCTATTTGAGTTGGATGTAATATTTGGATTATTTTCTTTGAACTTCATTCTGACCTCGATGAACTATTTTATTTGACTTTAATGAATTTCCTTTTAGTTGAGTTTGATTTATTAGTCATTTCATTTCTTTTTCGTACTTGACATTAGTCATTTAAGTCTCAAATTTTAGCCTTTTGATTCTCAACCGCATTTGAATTTTTTTTTTTTTTTTTTTACAGAAACAGTCCCAGTCCAGTAGAGAAGAAACAGTTGGGGAATTTCAAGTTCACTAAACTCGCCACTGGTAGAAGCGAGTTTAGTGAAACTCGCCACTACCAGTGGCGAGTTTAGTGAACTTGAAATTCCCCAACTGCTGCTTCTACAGATTACCCACCTGCAAAGAAAAAAAACTCGCCACTTGACCATTGCAAAGATATATGACCATCAAGCCACTAGAACAAATGGGATCCATCAGAAGCCTTTGAAAGTGATGTAATTGGCTTTTTATGGCCAGTTTCCTTGTCTGATTCTTTTATCAACTTTCCTGTCTGTCAGTTAGAGTAGTGCAAAGCCAAAACATTAACTTCATATACAGCATAAACAGCTACGGAGTGAGTGAAAATCATTGCAGAAACTTAACCATCAAGCCACCCTCAAGTCTCAAATTAAAAATTTGGCTTTGTTTTATTAGCCACTAATATAATACTATATAGCAGATTATTACAGTGCAATATAGATAACTTTAGACAATAATGTCACCGATAAGAATACTTTTTTACCGCCAGTTAATATAATGTATATTTTACTAGATCATTTTAAGAAATCAACTAAATTCATAGATACACATTTCACTAGTTGCCACACATAATAAGCTCTTACAGATTTTTACTCTGGACAAAAACCCAATGCTTTTCTCTTTCTGTAGTATGAGAGCAGAGATGTCATGAATTCCAATGATACTAGACCTCAAAAAATACTCCATCCGTCTCAAAATGATCTTCTCATTTGCCATTTTTCATTGTCCCAAAAAGTTCTTCTCATTTGCCATTTTTCATTGTCCCAAAAAGTTCTTCTCATTTCTACAATTTAGGCTTAAATGTTCATAATCACAAACTTGGCTAGTGAAGCAAGTGTTCCTATCCTTAAAAAGTTTGAATAGTCAAATGTGAAGATCATTTTGGGACGGAGGGAGTATATTGCAAATACCAACTAATAACGAACAGCAACAATAAACAAAAAAAAAATCAATTGCATAATCCTATCAAAGATAATAACATACCAACTTATCAGCTTCACTTGACCATACCAATCATAAGCAAAGCAGACTACCAAGGTTTAATAAATTTACATCATATAAAAACAAAGCATAATTTATGATGTATGGAGCTAGAATCATACTCATTTGCGGACTGGTGGATAAAGTTATTCAGCTGTTGAAATGCAGTTCCAGTGATTATGCTCCAAGAAAGACATTGATAAATTGGAAAATATAGTATCTAGTAGCAGATCTACTCTCCAGAGCTGATATGGAGCTAAATCCTTCAAACTTAGACATTGCCATTAAAATTGAAGGTAGAAGAATGAGGAAAATCTTCAAAGCAATTCCGGGCAGAAACCCTTGGATAAATGACTTGATAAATTTCCTGCAATAAACCTTCTTGTTGTCAGATTATGAAATGATCAGGAAAAATATTAGCTTTATTATTAATTTAAGAAGATAAATAACAAACACAACCATAGATAGCAGACCATGACTGTACACAAACACTTCAATTACATTGCAAGAGCATGGCTGGACATTCCTAAATACCTAATTGACTATCATATGCAGGAACGGTTGTAGCCAATGACATAACATGTACAACAAACACAAGGAACTTGATGAAGAGTAACCACCCTGATGTTCTGTTTTTGGATACAACCTAGGAGTTTGGGTAACATTCGGTGTCAAATTCAGATATTACAGCATTCACCTCATTTGATTTACCAACTTAGATGGTCTCTCATACTGAGCTTAATTTTATGTTGACTAACACCAACCAATACAACAATCTCTACCCCCACAAAATAAGGCACGCATTTTACCTATTTGTCCTTGAGGCCCTCCGGCAGGATAGATTTATTTGGGGAAAATCCAGCCCGTTCCAGAATCAGACTGCAAAAAAAAAATTAAAAAATAAATAAATAAATAAACAACAACAAGACTGGGAATTATACAAACAAAATGGGTAAATGGGACTACCTTTTTGGGACGGAAGGAGTATACTCAAATCCAACTTCTACACCTGCAAAAAGAATAAAAATAAAAAAAACGAAAACAAATACAGCAATTCCAACAACAAAAGCACTAACATAAAAAATGCATAAATACATGTAATTGTTTCAAAGAAAACATAAAGACATATCAAGTTTCGTGACCACAACCCGGTCACGTAGGGACAATGTCTCACTTCTTCTTGTCATACGCAGACGGGGTGTACTTGTTGGTTGGATGTCGCTCCCTTGACCCTTTCCTTACATATGTCTGTCTCCTCAATTCCTCCCTCTGCTCGTTACTGAGCCCGGATGAGGTCCCAGACGAATCGGCAAATGGTCGAAGTTGTCCCCGTGAAGAAGATGTAGGAACACTAATACCACTCCCTGAATATCGTACTGCCGAGGCTCTAGATGGGGGCTGAAAATCATCATCATCTTGCTCAGGAACACGGGCTCTACTAACCTCCTGCTGCTGTCGATAAACACGAGGAGGTGGGCGGGGGGGACGAGGAGTACGGTCAACAAAGTCGTCATCATCTGGATCTGGAACACGGGCTCTACTAACATGATGTTGTGGACGTAGTGGAAGAGGTAGAGGGGGAGTGGGAAAATCATATCTGTGTCTCTGTGGCTCCGTCCCCTCAAATATAGAAGAAGCTACCTCATCTAACTGACTCTCTGAAAATAAAGGTGGAAATCTGGAAGTATCAATCCCCTCCTCAACCAGTAGCCTAGCCTCCTCCTCCGCCTCCTCCACCTGACTAGCTGTCCATCTGTCTCCCTGCTCCTCGGGCTCCTCGGCCTCATCCTGTAAGTCCATATCTCCATGTCCATGTCCCTGGACATCTCCATGTCCTTGTCGTTGTCGCTGCCGCCGCTGTCCCTGTCCCTCTCCATCTCCCTGTGCTCTCCTCCTCCTCTCCCGACGTTGTGGAGCAACTACCCCCTGAACACGATCAACAGGCGGTTGAGGTGCAGGTGCCTGAAGTCTCTGCTGATGCTGAATAAGCCGGAGAGTATCCCTAATTTGCTTCTTTACCTTACCTCTAGACTCGTCCAGCTCTACCATTGCAGCAGCATCATGTGCAATGCCCTCTTCATTGTTCACATACACATTCTGTAGCGATTGCACCTACAGTTGTAAAACAAATAATATTTATTAAGAATCTTTAAAAAAACATTGCTCTGACAAAATAATACTTAAAATTGCTTACCAATCCCTCTAAGAAAGCGGCAGACGACTGATATCCAACCGGCTGGATATGGCTAGGGTTCTGGACAAATAGGCATGTTATCTTCCTGAACCACATGTAATATGGATGGGTGTAATCCATATACTCAACACCACGAACCCCATCTACCACACGATCCCGCCGGGCACGCCATAATTCTATAGACCTCTGGTGGCGTTGACTCCAAACAACAAGTGAATTACCTCGGCGATCAAGCTTGTGCAACTCCACGTCAGTGTCACAAGGGTCGGGAACGGTCTGCTGGATACAAAACTGTCTCAAGACACGGTCTGGGAAATGCCACTCTACCCTCTCGAAACATATCAGAGGCACCCTCGACCTCCAGACGTCCTGACCCTGACGACAATAATCTGGAGCGTGCTGAGCTCTATTCTTGTATGGACACATGATGACTGTGCGGTCATTGAGCATAGCCAGCTGATCTCTATAGCTAATGAGGTTGTGTGGAGTGACAAACTTATGGGATTTAGGCCCGATCCACCTGAAATTTATTAAAAACACAAAGTATAAGAAAATTGTTGGAAATATGCATTTTAACTAGCAAATTAATCATTATATAAGTATACCTGCAACCCAATGGCAACCCGGTATGACGATCCTCATTTGGCCTAAAAGATTGCGGCTGCGTACAAAGCAACCTATCCCATGCCCAAATCTGTATGCATAAATTAAGTATCAAATACTATCCAAAACAGTTTATGTACTAAATCAAAACTAACATCATAATGCACATTAAAATGAGATAACCATACCTGCAAAATAGTAAGAAATCCACCGCACTGGCTCGTAGTGGGGGAAGTCGCACCACAGAGCTCTCGATATAAGAATGCCAACGCGGCACTGCCCCAACTATACATCGAAATCTTGTCTACATCTCTAAGTAATGGTAGGCAGTATAACTTTACCCTACTGTTTGTCTTATCCGGCATCACAACAGACCCGAGGCATAACAAAATGTAGGCACGCGTGTACCTATCAACAATGTCCTGTGGGGACTCTTCCGCAAGCGTCTCAAACTCACTAAAGTGGGTCAGAATCCACTTAATCTTTAGACTACTCCCCTCAATCTCTCCATCAGGTGGGACAGCACCTAAAAGCTCCTGACATAATGCCTTCCAATCTGGAAACGGCGGATAGTCAGCATCAGTGACAGGCTCTCCATCTTTCGGCAACCCGGAAAGCAAGCCAATATCCTCTAATGTGAGAGTCATCTCACCGATCGGAAAATGAAACGTATGAGTTTCGGGACGCCATCGCTCGACCAGTGCCTCAAGCAAACCACAGTCATAATGCAACCTCCCTATATGGTGGACCCCCACGAACCTAGTCAATGTTACTCTCTCCAATATAATAGGAGCCAACCTCGGTGGTAGAGCCGGACCGTGTCTAAAACTCAAACTCTGCACCGGCTGTCCTGCCCAAATGTATCGAGCTCGGTGATTGTGATGTGCAGTCAAAACGGTGTCCTCAATAGGGCCAGGATCAACCAAAGCCATCTGTTTAAAAAAAAACAACTAGAATTATATGTACACCCAAATACATTTGTTAACAAAACTCACTTTGGGACAGAGAGATAGTATAACAATGCAAATCCAACAAAAATTGATATACACTTCTTTAATATACACTTGATTTTGTCAAAATTAACACCACAAATGTTGTTCAACAATGTCAAATACATCAGATCGAATTTTTTGTTAAGGAAACCCTAATTTATCAATTTTTCATACACACTTTAATTTATCAATTTTACACCACAAATGTACAAATTTTATCGAAAAATTGGAATACTTACACTTGATTTTGACAATGGCGAGTTTCAAGGAGTTGATTTGAACAACAATGGAGTATATTTCGCTAAAACTCGCCTTCTTCTCTTCCTCTACCGTCGGTCTCTACTCTTTGAATGAAATTTGAAATGAAATGAAAATGCCGACAAGCCACTGGTATTTCGCTGGAATTCGTCTTTGCCAGAAGCGAGTTTTAAACTTAACAAATTTACAATTTTGCCACTCGCTGGTGAGTCAACTTTGGTCAAACTCGCCATTTACAATAGCGAGTTTAATTAAATTTGAAATTAATTTCTGCCATTTTCTGTAAAATAAAAAAAATGGCAAAAAGAAATTTCAAGAAAAATAAACTCGCTAACCACAGAGGCGAGTTTTCCCGAAAAAAATTTGAACTCGCCATTGGTGGTGGCGAGTTTCCAAAAAACTGAACATTTTTGCAAATAGTTTGGGAGGGTTGGTATTTTGAGAATTATAATTTTAAAAGTGAATTATTTGAGAAAAAATTCGAGAAAATAGCCAGAAAGGGGGTTGTGGTAGAAGCGTAAATAAGTGGAGAGAAGTGGGGTGATTAATAGGGAAAACCGGAAAGGAAAACGAAAATTCGAATTGAGGTTTATCGTCGGTTCAGTTCAGGTGGGGTAAAATCAAATCAAATGGCGTATCACAGAAAGTGACTCTTAAACCCAAATATTAATCCATCCTTCCTCCTCCTCCCCCACCCTTTTCCTTCCGTCGTCTCTCTCTCACACACACACACACACCCACCCACTGCCATCTCTCTCTCTCTAAATTCATTTTCTGCAAATTTTTGTGCAACTTTTTATCCACTGTCCTCTGCTTTGCTTTGTTCGTAGTTCTTCTTCCTCTTATATTCTCTCTCATTCTCTCTCTCTCTCTCTACATATATATATATATACACAGAGAGAGATATAGGAGTATTTATTGATTCTGTGTGGGGAAGCTCAAGAAGCAGCTCCATCATCATCAATGGCGGACATCAGCCACCCTCCCATGGAACAGCTCCAGGACCTTGAATATTGCATCGACTCCAACCCTCCCTGGCGTACGTACCACTCTCTCTCTCTCTCTCTCTCTCTCTCTCTTTGTGTGTGCTAATGGGTTTGAATTAGTTTGAAGAGTAGGTTTGTGCTGACCCTCATTAACTTCATAGAGCTTTAATTACTGCAACTCTGTTTCAAAACATTCGGTGAACTAATTTTTTATTATTTTTTACTCAGTACGAGTATTTATATTTACTGTATTATTTAATTCTGACAACAATATGTTTACTCCATTTATTTTTCTCTTATCTGAAACTGGGGTATTTTTTTAGGTCAATTATTTTGTGAAAAATAATTGCTGTTTCGAATTGGGAAATGTGAAAGCAGAACAACAATGCCGGCTACTTTTTTTTTTTTTTTTTTTTTTTTTTGGAGGAGAAAAGTCAAGATTTAAATTTGAATGTTCATGATTATTTTGTTTGTCATGCGGGTCTCTAGTCACCCCACTTTCTTTCTTCCTTTGTTTGAAAATTAATGGAGTATAAAAGTTCATAACTTTAATTACTAACAAATCATAGCAAATTAATTAGTGACCCCATAATTTGATCTAAATTAATATGGTTATAGTAGCAGCAAAATCAAGAATATGATTCCTGAAAAGATTAGGGATTGTGGAAAAAGAAAAGGTAGAAAGAATATAAGAATATGACCACATGCTGTGATTGAATCAGCTGGTGGGCTTTGAACTGTCCTTTTTAAATTTTTATTTTTATTTTATCTGTTTCTCTTTTTAGCTTCTTTTCCGTGTTAGTTGTATTTTGCAACCAGAGGATGAGAGTTGTAGTATTTGTAACCTTTGATTTAAATATGAACACGCAAGTCTTTAATAGTAATTTCGTCAATTAGCCACATTAACCACCCTCGCGTTGCTACACTTAGTTTTGGGTAGTCGGGGTAACGCTGCATAGACTATACCTTTCATCATGCCTTTGATTGTGATTGGATAGTTTTGTTTTTACTCTTGAGAAAATAAAAAGTTGGAAAATGGAATATGTTGACCATCTCCAACAGTTTAGTGCAAAAATTGCACTATTCTTTATAATGGTGCAATTTTTGCATCAAATATTTCCAACAGTTTGCTTCAAATCTTATACTAAATAAAAAATATAATAAAATATTCATTATTGTTTCACATATGTAAATAATACTAGGTTATATAAGTTTATATTGTAAAATACTTTTGTATATATCAAAAAGAAAAACAAAAAAACGGATATTTAAAAAGAAAATGAAGAAGAAAAACGAGATAGCCCAACACTATTCCTTGCACCAAATTTGGAGCAAGTGATAGAGTTGCTCTATAATAAAGCAACGTTTAGAGTTCCATTGGAGAAAACAATGCTCTATTTTTGGAGTTTTAAAGTACCGTTGGAGATGGTCTAAGGTATTAGTAGCAAATTACGTAAACTTCCAAGCATTTGCTCAAATTAAGATCAGGAACATGAAGCAGGAAAATACACTTGTTACGTATTACTTCATTTAATCAAAATGATTACACGAAAGACTTCAAAACAACAAACCACATATAAAAATGAAACTCCACATAAAACACAGCCTATACTTGAAACATTCAGCTAGGTTATTTAAGGACAACTTTGGGATATTATTTTTTTTGCAGGTTTAAGTAATAACTAGATCCTAGTTCATACAAGGGCATGAAAAGATTTTTCATGAGTATTTTCTTGTTTATTGAGTTTTCATTTTTGGTTGTGCAGCTGAAACAATTCTATTAGCATTTCAGAACTACATACTTATGCTGGGCACAACCGTAATGATCCCCACGGCGCTTGTCCCTTTAATGGGTGGTACGGATGTAAGTAGTTAATTTCTTCACTGATTGAATTTTTTTTTTCCATTTCTTTGTGTGGAAGGGGTTGAGTTAAACAATTTTTTTTTTTTTTTTTTTTTTTTTTTTTTTTTAACTTATCGCTAAAAATAGTTGGAATCATGCTTGGAAAACGCCCCTTACATTTTTCGATTCTACATGAATAAGTTTTAATTTGCATCTCTTTGTTCAAACTATCAGGGTGAGAAGGCTCGTGTTATGCAGACTTTGTTATTTGTAGCGGGAATTAATACACTTCTACAAGCGCTATTTGGTACCAGATTACCAGCCGTAGTTGGTGGCTCCTTCGCTTATGTCATTCCAATCCTTTATATTATACATGACTCTTCTCTGCAGCGAATTACTGATAATCATGAGGTATTTTCCCAACAATCAACCCCTTCTTTTTGTAAATTATGTTCTCTATCTGGGCCCACACCCCCAAACCACCACCACCACCACCACCAAAAAACATACGCATATTCCCTCCGTCCCATAACAATGTGCATACTTTTGAGTGTGCACGGGAATTAAGGAGAGAATAGTAGTGGGTAGTTGTTGTGAGTGTGAAAAGTGAAGTAGGATAGAGAGTGGGGTGGAGAATAGTAGTGGATAGTTGTTGTGAGTATGACAAGTGTGTTCCTTTGAATAAAAAAATATATAAAATTTCCAATTTAGGAAAGTGTGACTTATCAATGGGACGGCCAAAAGGGAAGTTTGTGCACTTATGGGACGAAGGGAGAGTATAAAAAAGAAGAAGGTTTGTGTGCCACATTGGAACATAATTTTTCATGTTCAATTTAGCAATAAAATAACAAGGTGTTCTGAACATTTTCTCTTTCTCATGGTCGTCTAAAAAACTTCTTTTTGTTGATTAACTTGATATTGTTAGTAGAAGCATATTGGAAGAATCCCTAGTTTGTCTTTTCTTCTCAAACTTGTAATGAATAGCTTTCTCATGTGATAGGGTAATGAAAGAGATCTTCGTGTCAAATTGGTTGCAGAGATTTATACAAACAATGCGAGCTATTCAAGGGGCTTTAATTGTTGCAGCGAGCATACAAATTATTCTAGGCTACAGCCAACTCTGGGGTCTCTTTTCACGGTATGGTTTTGACTACTCATAATTTTTATTTTTATTTTTTCATGAAAGAATTGTACATGAATTTCTTATTTGTTCTGATCACAGGTTTTTTAGCCCCCTTGGTATGGCACCTGTGGTTGGATTGGTTGGCTTGGGGTTATTTCAAAGAGGCTTTCCCGCGGTAGGATTGCATTATATCTAGTACTCCTTTTCTCCAATATTAAATAAATGCAGCGCTTTCCTTTTTAGCCCTCCCAAAATGAATTTCGTGCTTCTAATTAAGGAAATAATTTTTTAGTGCAAATTCACCATTGTGCAAGCAAATGCACAAACCAGTAAAGCACATTTCTTAAAAACGCTGACAAGTATAATGTGGCATTTATTATGGGACGATGGAGTAGCTTATTGTGAATGCTACATGCTCTAATGTGATTTGATTATCCACCTGAGCTCTGATACTAAACTTCTTTCTTATTCTCATCTACTGTTTCAGCTGGGGAATTGTGTAGAAATCGGTTTACCAATGCTATTATTGGTCATTGGAGTGTCACAGGTGAGTGTAATTACAATTGAAGCACCTTTAAAATGATACTCCCTCCGTCCCAAAATGAATGTCCAAAAGGTTTTTGAAAACTTTTTTGGACATTCATTTTGGAATGGAGGTAGTGTAAAATCATCGCTTCTGGTGTTAATTTTCAAGAAATGTTATCACGATTGCAGTATTTAAAGCAAATGAGACCACTAAGAGAAGTCCCCATCTTCGAGCGGTTCCCTGTGTTGATTTGTGTCTCAGTTATATGGATCTACTCAGTATTATTAACCGCTAGTGGGGCATATCGACATACACGTAATATTACTCAGCACAGTTGCCGTACAGACAGAGCAAACCTTATATCAACTGCCCCATGGTCTGCAACGAGTAGCTTTTACTTGTTATTTCAACTGTCATGTTGAGTTAGGCCTGAAATTCAATATGATCGTGCTTTTTCAGGTTTAGATTTCCATACCCTCTGCAGTGGGGTCCACCTACATTCTCAGCGGGTCATTCATTTGCTATGATGTCTGCAGTTCTTGTGTCCATGGTTGAGGTATGTATATTAGAAGTTACACATGTGGCTCTCTATTTCTCTCTCTTTAAAATCTATATTCCAGTTTATGTAAGTTTTTATTTTCGAATGATGTAGTCAACTGGTGCGTACAAGGCAGCATCTCGACTGGCGATAGCTACACCACCTCCTGCCTATGTGCTAAGCAGAGGCATTGGCTGGCAGGTGAGTTTGTGTTAATATTCAAGAAAGCATCTTGCCAACATGCTACTACGTTATACTCCCTCCGTCCCCATAATAACTGTTGCTGTTGACTTGTCAAACCTTTTAAGGAACATGATTAACTTGATTGTAAACTGCTTGTACCATGGTAAAATTACACCAAGACTATTTGTTTATTAGAATCGTGACACTTATTTTTGGACAACCAAAAAGGAAAGAACGTCACAGACACTTAGTATGGGACGTATGGAGTACAATATTTTTTCCAAAGTACTCCCCAGTGACATTATTATAATACTGTTAGAAACTCAATATGTTATTTGAGAAAGCTGAGTAGGTTTGCATCATTGATTGACAGGGAATAGGTGTAATGCTGGACGGCCTTTTCGGAACCGCAAGCGGTTCCTCTGTATCCGTGTAAGAAATTGCGAATCAGTTTATCTTCGTCTGATGTTTATCATTATTTTTGTTTGCAGAAAAGATAAGCTTAACAGTAATTTGATTTATTTCAGTGAAAATGTGGGACTACTTGGACTAACCAGAGTTGGAAGTCGTCGAGTTGTTCAAATTTCTGCTGGCTTCATGATATTTTTCTCTATCTTAGGTCGATAAGTCAGATACTAATACTATACTAGTAACTTTGTTTACTTTGGCAAAGATTTGTTGGGAACTATTACAAATTCTTTCTGCAGTGCAATAACCCTAACTTTGGTACATTGTTCATATTTTGCAGGGAAGTTTGGAGCTGTTTTTGCGTCTATACCGTTTCCTATATATGCAGCATTATATTGTGTTCTCTTTGGTCTTGTAGGTACGCCACCAGGATTTGAGAATGTCGCCCTTTAGATACTCCTCCATCCCAATACATGTCGCACCTTGATTGTTTTTTGGTCAACTTGATTGAACTATGACCAAGTAATTAAGAAAAATTAATTATCTTCATGTTTTTTGGTCAACTTGATTGTTTTTTCATAGAAGGTTGGTCAACATTCAATCAAGTTGACCAAAATTTTCAATATGCGACATATGTTTTGGGACGGAGAGATTATTATTTAGGTTTACAAGATTTTTTCCTTGTTTCTGCAGGTGCAGTTGGCTTATCATTTCTTCAGTTCACTAACATGAATTCAATGAGAAACCTCTTCATAACTGGCCTCTCGCTATTCCTTGGAATATCAATACCCCAATTCTTCAACGAATATTGGACCATTAATCACGGGCTTGTTCGTACCCATGCTGGTTGGGTGAGTATTTCTTTGCATTCATCAACACTTCATCCATGGCCATTTATCAATGCCCACCCCCGAGGTTTGGCCAAATATTAGTACCCACCCCTTATGTTTGCCTAAATATCAGTGCTCACCCTTCTGTTGTTATAATTAAAAATGGACACTGATACTTGGTCAAACCTCAGGGATGGTCATACTACTGGTTTTCACTTAGGGAAGCAGGGGATGGACCATGTTAACATGTGTTTCCTTTTGCAGTTCAATGCGTTTCTGAACACCATATTCTCGTCGCCTCCAACAGTAGGGTTGATAATTGCAGTGTTTCTTGACAACACGCTGGAGGTGGAAAAGTCAAAGAAGGATCGAGGGATGCCATGGTGGGTCAAGTTTAGAACATTTAGAGGGGACAACCGGAACGAGGAATTCTACACTCTCCCCTTTAACCTCAACAGGTTCTTCCCGCCTACTTAACAACAGGGGTCTAGGAACAAAGCTAACTCTTTTTTGGCAATATCTAATTCGAGTTGGAGCTGAATTTTAGGGATATAACTTTTAACTATTCTGTTTTGTAATTGGCAAGATTATTATTTTTTATTTTTTTTGGTGGGCCATTGAACGTGTAGCATGCAGGGTCCAGTATTCAAATGTAGAGAGCTACTGAACATTGATTTGTAGATTCTGAATTCTAGTGAAATAAGAAATTAATACCCAGTCTCTTCCCAAATAAATGTCTATTTTTTATTAGAAAAAAAAAATATCTCTGGCCTAAAATGAATTGTTCGTAATTTTTTGTTTTTGTTTTGTTTTTGTTTTTGTTTTTGTTTTTGTTTTTGATAAGAACAAAATAAAGATTTAATTCGGTTCTGAGTTAACTCCATTCAGATAGTATGTTTGGCATTTTGTCAAGTTCGGGATGGAAGGAATACAAAATATAAACTGCTACTCGATCTTTAGTTAATACAGGAAATTGAGTTGCAAATTTCAACTCTCTTCCTGTATAAAAAAAAGACAGTCTCACTCTCACTTTAACTTTTATCGCAGCTAAATGATTTATTTTATTTTTTGAAAAGAAACGTCCAAATGAAATAGTAGAAATGGTTATGATAATGATAAATGCATGTCTCAGTTATCATACTAACAACCAGGGGCGGACCTACCCTATGTCTATGGGGGGGCAATGGCCCCCCTTTGTTTAAAAAATAAATAAATTTGCTAGTGTATTTTTTTTTTGAAAATTTGGAGTATTAGTGCAATATTTTAGACTTTGCCCCCCTTTGTTTAAAAAAATAAATGCATTAGTATTTATTTTGCCCCCTTTAAATGTGTTATGCCATTTTGCCCCCCTTGTGAAAAATTTCTGGGTCCGCCACTGCTAACAACTGAGAAATGCATGTTTCAAGCAGTGTTCTAAAAGTCGCCCGTCTAGGCCGCTTAGGCGCTAGGCGTTCATGAAACGATTTGGTTCCGCCTAGGATATTATAACTATGTCTGAATTCTCGGCCCCGCCTAGATCTCGTCTAAGCCCGCCTAGGCGCTAGGCCCAGCTGCGGCGCCTAGCGACCGCCTAGCGCTTTTTAGAACCTTGGTTTCAAGTATTATACTCAAACTCATGAGTGAACAACTGTGAAATAAATATTCCAGTTATTATACTCAAATTCATGTGTGAACAACTGTGAAATGCATGTTCCAATTATAATACTCAAACTCATGTGTGAACAACTGTGAAATGCATGTCTCTATTATTATACTAACAACTGGGAAATGCATATCCCAGTTATTATACTAATAACTGAGAAATGCATGTCCCAGTTTTTTACAAGTCAAAACTCAAACAAAAAAAAGTATCCCGTGCGCTTGTTTAATTCGTCTTAATGATATGATTCATGCGGTGGCTTCATATTTTTTTTTAAAGTGTTATATTACTTTTTAACGTTTTTGAGTGGAAAGAAAAAAGAAAGAAAGAAAGTGTCAGAAGGAAGTTGGAAGGAGGCCGGTGGCACTCATGTCCAAAAAATATACTAAGAACTTTTTGGTTAGTTTTGATAATGTTTGTCCTTCATAATTGTTTCCTTTTTGACGGATTGATGTATTGGTAAGAGCCTCCTCTTTTTTTACTTTTATTTTTCCGTATCAAAAGCAAATTTTAACATTTAATTTGAAATGTCAGTTTGAGGCAGTTTTCAAGTGTTACTTGGAGTGGAATCCGAGCATCTCATGATCTACATTGGAATAGTCTTTGTTGTAAGTTAAGAGATGGAACAAATACTCCCTCAGTTCCAGAAAAGTTGAAACATTTACTTTGGAGTTGGGAAATTAATGATATAATATTATATTAAGAATGAAATGTATAGAGGAAGAGAGAGAATTAGTGGGGGTGGAAAGAGAATGAGTTGAGAATAATGAGTAGTTGGGTTGGGAGGAAGAGAGAGAATGAGTGGAGGATTATAAAAGTAATAAAAATGTTCAATTTTTTTATTGTTGCAACTTTTGTGAAATACCCTAAATGGTAAAATGTTGCAACTTCCTTGGAACGGAGGGAGTACTGATATTTGGGATGAGCCTCCGACCTTTGTGGAGTGTCGTCTCTTTTACTGTGAAACGCAATTGATTTGTCGTTTGCTTAAAAAAAAAAAACATTTAATTTGAAATGAAAGTTTTGAACCGGATTTTGAGAACTGGCCGTCTATGGTTTTAGAAGTTGGACTGTGGACTAAAACTCAAAAGCGACCGGAGACAAGAGTCGGATACAGAAAGTCTGATCACAGAACCAAACTTATTGCCTGAAAATCATTGGATCTGAGTTATCGGCGGTGAAAGGAATCGCAATGTCAATAGGAAGCGATACTACATGGGTTGGTAAAAAGGCCATTAGACGACTTGGTGGCATGTCCGACGCTCTCTCTCTCGCCGCCGATCTCGGTTTCTCCGTTCCCCCTCCTCCATCTCAGGTGCTCCACATATACAATCCTTACCCCCACCCGTCTCTAGAAATTCATTATTTCATGATTTTAATGTAGCTATTCTTAATTCAAGATGCATTATTCATCATAATACTTGCTTTACCTTTAGCCCTCAATTTTGATCTACATTTCATATCCTGCCTTTTTAAATATGCAGAAAATAATTAGGTTTTCGTTTGTTTCTTTAGTAACTGTTAGCTGACGCTGTAAATGCTGATGGTTTTCCTTCTAAAATGGACTGCTTGCCAAGTTGCCATGCTATAAAACATTATTTCACACTTTTAATTGAATCTCTGTAGTGAATGCTTGGAGATGTATGATTTGTATATTATTCTCGTAAGGGGGTGGGGTTAAGGATGGAGCTATAACTCTTTAGATAGTCCGTCTTTTTTGTGAAGCCATTGTTCATTATGGTTTGGTTTTAAAATACTCCCTCTGTCCCGGAAAGATAGTCCGTCTTTTTTGTTGTTACTACGAAAGAACTTTGAGCAATAATTAAGGCTACTTTTAATTTTCTTAATGTGAATCTAAAAATTGGTATTAGTAGTATTTATAATGGTGTATCAATAATAATTTTCGAATTTTCATTAAAATAATTAAAAGTAGCTTTAATTATTGCTCAAAGTTCCTTCGTAGTAACAAAAAAAAAAAGAGGGACTATCTTTCTGGGACAGAGGGAGTATTACATCTATGAAATTTGGTAATGCTTAATTATGCCCATTATTTTTATCTCATATTTAGGAAGAGTTGCAGAACTTATCCAATGGCACTGGTGAGAAGAGTGACGATTTGATAAGAGTTCTGAGAGAACTTACATCAGTACAAAGAAAAATTGCAGATTTGCAGGTGGAGCTTCAAGGTCGAAAGGTGACATACTCAAAACTTCGGTTCTATTGCTTTGTGCATCTTAGGATGAATTTCATTAGCTTGTTAGGTCATTTATGAAACTACCTTATCTATAGTATTCTAGAACCTGGATAAAGATGTTCTAAAATGGACTTTCAAGCCAACAAGTCTCCATCTCTCGTTAGCTTAACGAAGTAGAGAGAAGACAGAGAGAGAGAGAGAGAGAGAGAGAGAGAGAGAGAGAGAGAGAGAGAGAGAGAGAGAGAGAGGGAGAGGCTAAATCATGGGTTGCTTCCTCGGTATTCCATCTTGAGCCATTTCTGCTTTGGGCAATCTTTGTCTTTCAACGTCTATCCACCCAGAATCTATTCTTGGATGGACAGTCCGCGAGATTCATCAATCTTTTCTGAGTGGTTGTTGCCTCTTTGCATTCTGGATCATTGTGAGTAAGTATTATCCGTTGTTCCAGAGTGGAATCGCTTTTCCTTTCTCCACCTCCATTCTCAATCATATCAATCAATACAGACGAAGGATTTCAAGCGCCGTACGCTTCAAATATTGAATGTAATCTGATTTTCCACTCTATGGTGAATTGAGTTTAGTTGGCACACATGAAAACCATTATTGTGGTTTTCTGGCTCAGAAGAAGACCTCATGGTTCTTCCTGCTTATAATCTGTATTCATTAAGTGTGTTGAGGTTTTGAAAAGGGTTTGCGCCAAATTTTGAACAAACTGGTTATTCAAACTAAAGTGTTTTCCAATCAACGAGTTTGGGTTCGCTGTGCTGATGTGTATCAGCTATTTAACAGAATGTGATGAGGCTAAGAGGTTATGTTAGATAAAGACAAATGCTAACTTTTATGCTGAAGTATTTGGCATTCTATTTCATGGAAAAGTTGAAAACTGAAGAAAAAGGCATGTTTTACTAAATATTAAATAGAATGAAGTTTTCACTCAGGAACTATTGGGATACGGGTTACTTGCCCTAACTTTTATACTTTCCTTCACCAAAATGAAACGGTCCTTAACCTGTTTTCACTGTTTATAATCAGATGCCTCTCATCTATGTATAAAGCAGACACTTGGCCTTTTCTAAGATTTCCCAATCATTAATTTTGTATTTCAGGGTTTTGATTTCTTTCACATTCGATTCTGTCATTCATCATGTGTATGTATACGAAATTGAAAACTATAGTGAGATCACCTTGTTGTTTTTATCATAAGAAGCATTTACTGACTGTTATTTAAAAACTCCTGATGGCATCTATCATGATTCCAATCTGTTGACCCTCCTTTTTGTGCACGGATACCAATTTGTTATTATAAATAGTAGCTCACCATTTTTTTCTCAGTTGTTATAATTAGAACTCTACTGTAGTGATAGCTTATCTCATGGTCCTGATATCAATGCTCGTGATTGAATCTTTTGAATCCCTCACTTGTGAAAAGACCAAACTGCTTATTATATGAATTTCTGCTATTTTCAGGAGGATAAGAATGTGGCCCACTTGACACATGTTAGTGAAATGGAAAAGAAAATTGAGACTCTTGCAAGGATCACTACTATACTGAAAGATGTTATCCAGAATAAGGTAATTTCATCATTTTTAGCGAAAGAAAATCTAGAATATTGGTGAAACTTTAAATTTCAAGGGTGAAACTTTAGGACCTAGTCAAAAGCAATTATGTATTTCCAATGCCGCAAATGGACTCTGAAGAGTGACCTACAATTTGAATTTGCATGTAGGATTATAGTCTTTAGATTCAGGGCCATGTTTCAGATAATAGGTTGATTGTAGAATGTGATGCCCCTCTTTCAGCTCTCAAGTAGTAATTTAAGTGTTGTTACATTGTCCTATTGCGCCACATCTCCAACAAGCACATGTTTCCATGGGTTATTATTATCTCCATACCTAAGGATGTTCTCCTTTTTCTTATATCAGAAGATAGTTGCCAGTGTTTGACTGTTTGCAATGATTCATGCAGGTTTAGAAAATAAGGATAAGCTCCAAAAATGTAATAATGAGATCGTGGTGGCATATTAAGCCACCAACTGTAAATTGAATCAATGATAACACCAACAGTAACTCCCGACTCTGGACCCTGAGTTCCCACTTTGCAATTATGACAGCTGTTCGCATTTTTTCCACCACTACGGCAAAATAAAGATGAGTTCCAACCCTGTAATAATGACCATTGTGCTGACATCTTAAGCCGCCAACACCAAATGAAATTGATCATATCACCATGACTCGGGACTCTGACAAATGTTAACTTGTCCAAAAGAAACCATGTTGCTTCAATTGAAGATGCAAGATGTGAAGGATTAGTGAAGTTTGCAGTTGTATCGGTCCTAATCAATCCCCCCCCCCCCCCCCCCCCCACACACATTCTTTAACTTTCGCATGTGATTGAATAAACCTTTCAATCGTTGTAACTATCGCTTGATGATTTGGTGTGGTTTATATAGAGTGGCACTAAAGCAGACCTCTATCATTTTTCCCTGCAAGCTTAGCTGAGTAGAATCATTTTATTTACACGTGTTCAAGAAAGAGTAAACAGCTTCACTTTGGCAAATGAAGTGTTGACTCAGCTTAAGACTCAGGGCCAAATTCTCATTGAAGCATTTACAGGTTTTCATAATGTTTTAGCTGTTTGGATAATGCTCAATTTCTCTTGATTTATTTGCAGGATCGCATCATAGCTCGTCTTCAGCAGCCATATTCACTAGATTGCATCCCGGTTGAAGCAGAATATCAGGTAAGCAACAGTGAAAGCATAACCTTCATTTTGCGGTTTGCGCAGTAATTTGCATTCTCTGGTGCTTGAAAAGTGAGCAAAGAGAAGAGAAAATGGGATATAGAATGAAATAAAGATAAGCAACTATATGAGGGTAAATCTATTTTTCATACTATTACAAAACTTAAAACTTGTATCTATCATTCCGTTCGTAAAGTGGCAACCATTCGTTTCCCTCTCAGGAAGTTGGTGATTTTTTTCATGTCGTGCTGTAGAACCCATTTTCCATTTGCTCAAATCTCTTCCTAGAAATAGATGTTAAGGATTTGGGGGTCACACATCCATCTAGCGCGTACTAGCAGTACCAACTATGGGGAGAATCAATAAACGCAAATAATATGGTAATACAAGATTTGGTAATCCAATTCGTCAACACATGACTACGTCTGTGGGCGTTGGGATATTCACTATAATCAACATAAATGGTGTTTACAATCACAGTCACAGCACATTCAATCTCATATAGGTACTACCATGACTTCTCTCTCACACACATGTATCACTTCTCTAGAAGAACGGGTGGCCGAGTGCCTCATGCCTCTCCTAGGCCCCCGGCCTCTCTTGACTCTTTTTTGGGACTCTCAATAGTATCCTAGCTTTTCCATCCAGTACACTTGTTAGACCGTCACATTATGTTTATATAGGGTTTACACAAAAGTCCTAAACCTGTTTTTTTATAGGAAATCCGGAATAAACTAGGAATCCTGAAATCACACCTTTCCGACCAGACCAAACTTTCGTTTCTCCTATCTGGGCAAACAGTGTGGCCGGAAAGCACCCAGATTTCTCCTCCGCCTTTTCGGCTTCCTTTTCCTCCTTTCCTCCACCCTGAGTACTTTGGCACCAAATCAAACTCCTCAATGTTAGATTTTCACCCCACCAATGTTTCTCGTTGGTTTAGACTCCATATCCTAACATTAGATTTTCACCCCACCATTGTTTGTACTTTACATTCCAATGCTTATTTAGTATTTGCCTGGGATTTTGCAGAAACAATTCTCGGAATTGCTAATGAAGGCTGCCAGTGATTACGGTGCTCTCACAGCGTCGGTTGAAGATTTCCAATGGACTCAGAACTTCAAGGAACCACCTTCAGTATGGGGGGTATGTTTATGGAACTTGAAATCTTTTTTCTGATCTATAGTTTCTCAAGGTTAAAAAACAATGCTCCCTCCCTGGTAAGGCGTTTTGGAGAACATTCGCTCTAGATGCAGTATCAGTTTATTGGTCGCTCAGCTTGTTGGTTTGGTGCGCAGGAGATGCTTCGTCCAATCCCAGTAGCTTTGGCATCGTGCACTAGATTCTTCGAAGCAATGTCAGCAATGAGAGAATCATTCGCGACACTCCAGAGTTTGAGAATGGGTTCCTCGGCAACCGGTCAAAGAAGATCATCAACGAATTATGATTGCGTGACTCCACCTCCTTGTAGAAACGAATCAAGCTTTGATGATTTGGGCCTACCACGATGCTAGTGAGCCGACTGAGGGTGATAACATGAGCAATCGCAGGTTACCTTGGCCTCCCCTGAAGCAAAATGGTAAATAGGAGTATATAACATACATTTACGATAGTGTCAACTAAAGATTGTGAACATGACCTAATTGGAGAATATGGAGTATTTATTTATTTATTTATTTATTATGATATCAAAAGTCCAATTCTCAGAGGTTTGAAATCTCAATACTCTTTCCGCCCAAAATGATATTTTTATGCTTTAACGATTAATCCTTCCAAAAAAAAAAAAAACACGATTAATTTAATTAAAATTTGATTATTTCAATACCCTTCCAGTCCTATAATGAATGATATTCTTATGTTTATGTTTTAAGGAAAAATAATTATTACAGTATAATAATATTATAAAATCTTTTTTTTTTTTTTTTTTTTTTTTTTTTTTTATGGTTCTCTGACAATGAAGCCCATGCGGCGGAAGTGATGTGATGACGTGTAACTCAAATGAAGAGCATACGGCCAGTAGTTTGTTACTTGTCTTATCCTACTGATCTTACTAACGAATCCAATCATCCCTGGATGGCCCTACCATGACTACTTCCCTCTCCTACGTCCAAAATCAATCTGGGCTCGGGTAGCACTGTTCAGTTTTTCTTTTTTAGTCTTTAGTATGTTCCAGAGTAGAGTACTCCCTCCGTCCCATCCGAATTAGAATTTTTTGGTTGGGCACAGGGATTAAGGAAAAAGTGTTAGTGGAGTAGGTGTTTCGCAGGTCTATAGCGATGGTAATCGACTAATCGCCGACCTGTTCCTACGGGGTGGAGTTGATGGGGTCGGTCCATGGAGATTGCGTCGTTGTGCCTGGGCTGTGAGGGGGCAGCGACCATGACAAGACGGCTGCGATTGCTGATTCTTCCGAAGAACCGGAAGCGAAGCGCTATGCCGGGGGGAGCCACTTGGTACGATGGCTCACTCTCGATAAGGCAAGGAAGTCGGTAGATGCGGGAGGTGATGGGGCTGAGCGGCCTAGTGGATAAATCAGAAATACAAAAACGTGAGTATGAAAATAGGAGAGAGAAAGTGGGGTAGAGAATAATGAGTTGAAAGTTGTTGTGAGTCTCATTAAATAAAACATTTTTATTTTTGGGTTATCCTAATTCGAATGGGACACCCAAAATGGAAATTTGTCCTAATTCGAATGGGACGGAGGGAGTATATATTTATTCTCTCAGTCCCATTTTAAAAGTTAAAAGTTTTCTAAAAGGGACTCACATTTTAATTTTAAGAGTCAAAAATCCTAAAATGGAGAGTTGGTCCTATATGTCATAGTCACAACAATTATCCACTAACTCTTCTTTACCCCACTTTCTCTATCCTTGTAGGATATCATCATATCTCGGTTAAGATATAATATGATGATATCCTACACTCTTACCCAACTATCAAGCATATCACTTTTTCCTTAATTTTTGAACTCACCCATTTTTTACTCTTAAAATGGGACGGATTTTTGAACTCATCATTTTTCACTCTTAAAATGGGACGGAGAGAGTATTTCTTAAGAATCTTTACTATTTCTTCAACTCATTCTCTAACATGCTTTACTTTTATACTCACAATACCAATCAACTTACTATTCATTCTCACTCATTCTCTCTCTTACTTTTATTTTTATACTCACAACTCTTACATCACTTCTACCATTTTTAATCTCCATGCAAATGGAGGGGTGGACATATACTATTTATGAGACCGAGCTTTATAAGACCGGATTGAACCCGGTCTAAACCAGTCCGACCGAGTCCGCCCAAACCGGCCCTGAACCCTGAGGGCCAAACCAAATAAGCCCGCAGGAGAACAAGCTCGAGAGACCCGGTTTCCCCGACGACCATGACCGAGGTGGCCCTGCCTCCCGCTATCCTAAGGGTCCCATGCTGAATCTCTCAACCTCTTGGCCTGAGCCCGCAGTACCCAGCTGGTATAAACGTACCATGGACGTCAACTATTCGTACCTGACATACCATAACGGTTGGTGGTGGAACCATGACTTCCTGACAACACGCCACGCTCCCTGCCACTTTCCTGGCTGATCCTATGAGGACCCGCCACGTGTTTATCAAGTACCAGGGCAGTTGGTACCTTGAGCCATTCCCTCATCTACCCATATAAATACTGCTTTTCGTTCCCATGGGCCAGGTACGTGCTCTATCCTAATCACACACACAAGGTCTTGACAGATCTTTCTTCTTAGGTTTTCCTCAGAGATCTTACTTTCACACCCGAGGGCCTAAGCCGGATTCAAACCCGGCCCTGGTCCTGACGGTGTTGTTGTCTGTGTTGTGATCAGGAACAGGAGACAATCAAACCGGAGTTCTATCTCCATGACCCCAGATCCCTAGGGCGTCATCAGTGGTTCCATTGCCGGGAATTGAAAATCTTCCTAGTGTAATCTTCTTGTTTTATTTGCTTTTCCAGTCTAGTTCGTTTTGAATTCTCTATTGCAAGTTATCAAATCAAGCTTTGTTTACTTCATCTTAATCTCCAACCGTTCAGTCTAGTTCCTCTGTTTCTTACGGTTCTTAAGTGCATTCAATTCTATCTGTTGACTTTTGATATACAAAATTTTTTGCAATGACTGGAAAAGAAATTTTGAATCCGAATCCTAGCCCTTCGAAACAAGCGCCTCAGGTATCCATCTTCGCCAGATTGGGGGATAAGACGCTTAGCGGCAACTCTTATACCCCCTCTCAAAGGGCAAGAAGAGAGGCGGATCTGAGAGATCATATTGAAACTTCAAGAGCTCTCAAAACTCAAAAAACTCCCGTCACTCCCCTCACTCCTGACCAAATTCAAAAGAAAATTCAAATCCTAACAGATAGGCAAAATTTGGTGGCGGAAGGCTTGCAGCTAAATATGGCCTTAGAGGAGCTATTTAATGCCGAAGCTAATGCTGGAATTCCTCCTGAAAAATCAAAAACTCATGGTCTGACAACCTCTAAAAGCAGAGCTAGTAGAGTTGTAGGAGAAAAAAGGCGAACAATCCTCGGGGAGGATGATGACGAGAGGGAGGAAGAAGAGGGGGAAAGTGAGGAAGGAGAATCACAGCCTAGAAAACCTAGAGGCCAGTTTAAAGGGAAAGCAATTGTTAAAACCGATAATAAAATTACAGAAACATTGAGAAAGAGGTCCAAAACGGGGGGCGAGATGGATCCAAAATTCCAAAGAATGATCGCAGAGCTATGGTAGTCCAAGCAGAACGTAACAAAGTGCGTTGGACCCATGGACGCTTTCGCATTATGGATCAACGACTCCCCAATTCAAAGGGGAAAGGTACCTGCGCTGGACGCCTATGATGGCTCATCTAATTCAAAAAGCCATGTTGGGCGATTTGAAGGGCAGATGGCTCTATTTTCAACAGATGAGGCCGTGAAGTGCAAAGCTCTTGCCTCCACTTTTAAAGGGAAGGCGTTGGGATGGTTACTGGACCATAAACCCCGCTTTATCTGCAGCTATGAGCAATTGCGGACTTCATTCTTGAACTCGTTCGCGGGCGCAGGGGAGGCCGCAAGGCCAAAATCGGACCTGTGTGGCGTTAAGCAATATCCCGGGGAGAATACAAAAGCATACATCACTCGGTTTAGAAAAATGACCGATCAGATTGTGGACTTAACAAAGAACGACATCGAGCTGTGCTTCTTAGGGGGATTAACATCCCATACTTTGAGGCAGGAGTTTGCTTGCCGAAAACCCGAGGGGACAGAGGAGATGTATAATAGAGCCATCGCTATGGCCGGAGTAGAACCCTCATTCATGGCTGATGCCCGCAGGAGCGTAAGGGATAGGATCGAGCCCGCTTATGATTCCCATCAACACTCAGGCTATGCGGGGAGCAGCAGTGGCAGAGGAAGAGGCAGACCAAGGGGCATGCCCAATTTTAAAAGGGGCGATGACAGCGCTTTCACTCCTTTGATCGCGCCGAGAACTGAGATTTTGCGGGCATAAGCTTTACCTCCCCCACCTCCGCTGGAGAGGAAGCCTTATGAGGCAAACAAAAAGAAATGGTGTGGATACCATGAAAGCCACGGGCATACAACGGATGACTGTTTCCAGTTAAAGAAAATAATACAACAGAAGGTAGAGGCCGGGGAGTTGAAAAAATGGATCGCGGGGTCCGGCGATAAAGGGGCCCCGCGGGGAAACGTCCAACATATCAGGCATAATTATGCAGACGGGGAAGGACATTATGACATTCAGTATATCGGGGAGGAAGCCCCAAGCAACACCCAGCTGTCTAATCAGATCAAACAGTTGGAGAAAGTATTCCTGATACCTGCGTACCCGCCCGAGCAGGAAGAAATGATTGGGTTCAAAAGGAGTGAATTGGCCTCCACCCTCTTCCATTCAACACAGCCACTAACAATCAAGATGGCTATTGGTAGAGCGAACATTGGGAGAGTCCTCATTGATACCGGGGCTTCGCGGGACATACTTTACTTCCATTGCTTGGAAGAAATGGGAATGTCTGAGGCACACTTAACCCCATATGCGGTCTTATTAGAGGGGTTTACAAACCATACGGTCCATGCGAAGGGGACTATTGACTTTGATGTGACCATAGGGGAGAGGCCATTCGAGAAAACTGCCCGCTTTACGTTTATGGTGATCGATCTGAAATCCCAATACAACGCAATACTGGGCGTGACCGCACAAGCTGCCCTTGGAATCGTTGCCTCGATCCCCCACCAGAAAATCAAGTTTAAAACTCTTGCGAGGATATCATGCATTGAAAATAAGCCCGAGCTCTTCCTTAAAGTAATAGAGAGAAAAAGAAGGGAGAACGCAACAAAGCAAAAGTTGGTAAGCCCGAGGGAAGCAAAAAAGACCAGGACAAATGAAAAGGAGGTTGAGGACGCGACCATGATTGGAACCTTGTCATTCCACTCGACTCGGGCAGAATTCAAACGGAGCAGGAGAGCCCGCCGTATTGCCGCGGAGACCGAACAAATCGATATCGTGATTGATTCGCTACATGACCGGGAAATGACAGACATCCGCCCTAACGATGCTCTGGAAGATGTGGTTATAAATCCAGCATACCCCGGGCAGACGATAAAGGTCGGGCTGGAGATCCCCGCTGAGGAAAGAAAAACTTTGATAGAACTGCTGAGGAAAAGCCTGGACGTGTTTGCCTGGACCGTGGAAGATATGAAGGGGATAAGTAGAGAAGTGGTCGAGCATGAATTGAATATCGACCCCACGTTCTCCAGGATCCTTCAAAAAGAAAGATATTTTTCCCCGGAGAAGAGAGCTGCGATCAAGGAAGAGGTGGATAATCTGCTGAAAGCAAAAATCATAAGCCCGATCAAATATCCGGCATGGTTAGCCAACGTAGTAATGGTGACCAAAGCAAACGGGAAATGGAGGATGTGCGTAGATTTTACAGATCTGAACAAGGCTTGTCCCAAAGATTGTTACCCACTCCCCCGGATCGACCAGTTGGTGGACTCTATTTCCGGGCATAGGGTATTGAGCTTTATATATGCGTATTCGGGCTACCATCAAATTAAAATGAAAGATGCTGACGTCCCATCTCGCGCCTTTTATGCTGCGGGCAAGACCTACACTATTAACAACATGCCATTCGGTCTCAAGAATGCGGGCTCAACGTATCAAAGAATGGTAGGCATCGTTTTTGACGACCATTTGGGCCGGAACTTGGAGGTGTATATCGATGATATGGTTATCAAAACAAAAGAGGCATCTCATGAGATTGATGTAGCGGAGACCTTCACCAATCTCTGGAAGAACAATATGAAGCTTAACCCCTCCAAATGCGCCTTTGGAGTAAAGGCAGGAAAGTTTTTGGGTTTTATGGTGAACCGGAGAGGGATGGAAGCAAATCCGGAAAAAATCATGGCATTGATAAATATGCAACCCCCCAGATGCATTAAGGAAGTACAAAAGCTTAATGGCCGCATCACGGCTTTGGGGAGGTTCATTGCCAAATCAGCCGAAAAATGTCTGCCCTTCTTTAAAACTTTAAAATTCGGAAAAAATGAAGGTTTTGAATGGAACGAGGAGTGCCGAAATTCTTTCGAGCAAATCAAGGCCTACCTGGGAAAACCGCCGCTCTTGAGTAGCCCTATCTTGGGTGAGGAACTCTATATTTTCTTGGCCGCAACAGATCATGCGGTGGCTGCGGTTGTGGTAAGAGAAGAAGACGACCTTCAGAAGCCCGTGTATTATGTGTCCAAGGAACTGTCCGCAGTGGAAAGTCGCTATTTAAACGTTGAAAAGTTTGCCTTCGTCTTACTCATGGCTGCTCGGCAGCTGCGGGCATACTTCATCGCCCATCCGATCACGGTTTACTCTAACACCCTGCTGAAGAAAATACTCCATAAGCCCGAATCCTCGGGGAGAATGCTGTCATGGTCCATAAAGCTAACCGAATTCCAAATTACTTATTCTCCAAGGAAGGCCATCAAGGTGCAAGCGCTGGCGGACTTTGTGGCGGAAACCACGTTTGAATTAAAGGAGAATGAAGTGAACAAGAGTCAGCCCGTGAAAGCAAAGAAAAGGCGGGACGAGGAGGCAAAAGGTGCTAAAGGGAGACCAGAAAACTGTTGGTCATTAAGCGTGGATGGATCCTCGGGAAAAACTATCAGTGGCGCCGGAATCCTTTTGATCGCCCCGGAAGGTCAAAGGTTTAAGCGGGCTCTAAGGTTTAAATTCGCAGTCTCAAACAATCAGGCCGAGTACGAAGCACTGATAGCGGGCTTGGAGTTAGCCCGGGATATGAAGGTACCGAGGTTAATTGTGAAGAGCGATTCACAGCTCGTGGTAAATCAAGTCAAAGGGGAGTATGAGACAAATCACCCGGTGCTGCTCAGGTACAAGGAGCTCGCAATAAGTCTGTTGAAGGAATTTGAATACCACGAGCTAAACCAAGTCAACCGGGCTGAGAATTCCGAGGCTGGCCTGCTTTTGAGGATAACAAACGAAGACATTACCAAGCTCAGTGTTGACTGTTGGATAGAATTTACGGAGCGCCTAGCCATTGACAGGGTAGAGATCCACCAAATAGGAGAGCCGGTGAAAGATTGGGTTGACGAGATCATGAAATATGTTGAAAAGCAAACCCTCCCCGACAATCCTGACCGGGCAAGAGTGTTGATGAAGCAGGCCGCCAGATACACGGTCATTGATGGCGTGCTTTATCGGAGATCTTTCACCAAACCATTGCTGAGGTATGTGAAGTCTGAAACCGTTACGAACTTGTTATACGAAGTTCATGAGGGCGTATGTGGGGGGCACCCTGGGGCTCGAACGCTGTCCGATAAAATCAGATTCCTTGGGTACTACTGGCCGACCATGATGAGAGATGCAGAGGAGTATGTCCGCAAATGCGATCAGTGCCAAAGATTCGCCAACATTCCGAGGCAGCCATCCACAGAGCAAAGTTTGGTAGTTCCAACTTGGGCATTTGATATGTGGGGGATTGATTTGATTGGGCCTTATCCCAAAGCGCCCGGAGGAGCACAGATGGTAGTGGTCGCAGTAGATTACTTCACGAAGTTGGTGGAAGCAAAGGCCCTGACTAGTACTACCGAAGCCAACATTATCAAGTTCGTTCACGACCATATATACTGCCGGTTCGGTTTGCCGCGGGCTATTGTTTCCGATCATGGACCCCAATTCCAAAGCAAGTTTACGGCGGAATGCAAAAGACTCAACGTGGAGCATCGACAGTCCTCAGTAGCAAGACCACAAGGGAATGGACAGGCTGAGGCCGCGAATAAACTGCTCTTGACCGCGTTGCACAAAAATCTGAAGGGAAGAAGTGGGCGTTGGATGGAAGATATCAATACTGCTCTGTGGGTTGTCCGCACCACTACGAGGAACTCAACTGGAGAAACCCCCTTTTCCTTGGCATATGGGTCGGAGGCGGTCGCGCCCGTGGAAGCAGCTTTGCCCACCTACAGGGTAGCCCATTTTGATGAAGCAAAGAACGAGGAAGCCCGGAGAAAAGACTTGGACTTTCTCGAAGAAAAACGGTTGCAAGCACGGACAAAGATGGTCAATTACAAGCAGAAAGCAAAAGTTCATCATGACAAGAGGGTAAACAAGAGATCGTTCGCCGTAGGGGACTGGGTGTTAAGAAAAGTTGAAGTCACGGGAAGACAGCCCGGATATAACAAGCTCGCGCCCAATTGGGAGGA
Organism: Campanula takesimana; assembly: GCA_026119855.1. Lineage (NCBI taxonomy): Eukaryota > Viridiplantae > Streptophyta > Magnoliopsida > Asterales > Campanulaceae > Campanula > Campanula takesimana. The sequence continues at coordinate 1,667,611 of JAOWBW010000077.1, read as the reverse complement.
GCCTTATCAGATAGCCCGCATAATCAAAGAAGGGACTTACAGGCTCCTCACCGCAGAAGGGAAAGATTTGAAGAATGCTTGACACAGCGACCACTTGAAGAAATACTACCATTAAGAATTGTATTCCCCCCTTAGTCAGAAATTCGCCCCTTTTCTATTTCTACATTGTAATTTTGATGTAATGGATCGATGAGTGAAAAAAATCTGAAAGAGTTGTAATGATATTATGTTTGTTCCGTTTCAAAGAAAAGCGCGTATGGCAAAGTACAACGAATGCCGTTGCATGACTCTTCATGCACGATGCACGGTCATACGCCCTCGAGCTAGACCGCAAGCCCGTCAAGGGAAATGCCGTTGCATGACTCTTCATGCACGATGCGCGGTCGTACGCCCTCGAGCTAGACCACAAGCCCGTCAAGGGAAATGCCGTTGCATGACTCTTCATGCACGATGCGCGGTCGTACGCCCTTGAGCTAGACCGCAAGCCCGTCAAGAGAAATGCCGTTGCATGACTCTTCATGCACGATGCGCAGTCGTACGCCCTCGAGCTAGACCGCAAGCCCGTCAAGGGAAATGCCGTTGCATGACTCTTCATGCACGATACGCGGTCATACGCCCTCGAGCTAGACCGCAAGCCCGTCAAGGGAAATGCCGTTGCATGACTCTTCATGCACGATGCGCGGTCATACGCCCTCGAGCTAGACCGCAAGCTCAAAAAATTATGGCTAAGTTCAAAATCTTAAGCATACATGTAATAAAGAGTAATCAAGCCAAAACATAACAAAGGTAAAATTGAGGAAAGCAAAACACATGTGATAATATAACAGCAATAACGATCAAAATACCAAGGGGTACATTAACAGTAATAAAGTGTACGAAATGTTGAGAGATCTACGTTATTACAAAAGTACCCAGGACGCAGCCCGGTTTGATCTTCAGACGGCAGAGGGAGGATCGACATCCACTTCTGGAATAGATTCAGAGACATTGGGATCAGACGCGGAAACGGCTTGAGCTTCAACTGTAAACCGTAGATCATCAATCTCTTTCAGTAATTGCTGAACGGTTACAAGCGAGACCGGAGGAAGAGCGTTACGGACTGATTCAGGAAGCGCCGCGAGCTGGTAATCAGCAAAGGGCACAAGGGAATGACCGGAAAAGCATTCGGGATCCGTGGCCACAATGGAACAAATGATTGTTATCTCTTTGGCAGTATATTTCCCTGTGGCAGCAAAATTCCAGGCAATAATATGCACCGCCTGTTCGTATTGCTCTGAGCCCGCAGTATCTAACCGTTCGGAAAGCTCTTGGGAATTTTCAAATTCTTTGACTGCCGCGGCTCTCTCCTCCTTCAGGACCAGCTCTCGGTCTTTTTCAAAACTCATCTGGTCAAGAAGTTTACCGTCCAGCTCGTCCACTCTGTTGGACAGCTCCTCGGTTTTCTTCTTTTCCGCCTCTAAAGACCTCATAAGCTCATCATTGCGAGCATCTGCCTTCACTCTCTCCACTTCAAATGCCTTCCGGGCAGCAACCATATCCTCATTTAATTTGGACACTTCCTTGGCCGCGCTCATGACCTCAGCGTCCTTGCCTTCCAGTTCTTTACACGTGGCAGCCAGAGATTTGGATAGCTTATGGATTTCTTCCCTCGCCTCCAGAAGCAATTTGTTCTTCGCGGCGATTTGGATGGCATCTGCTTCATGACGGTTGCGCATATAGATGATATCATTGGCAACCTAAAAAAAGCAAAGTAAGTTATACCAGGGTAAGAAAGGGGCCTAATGACAAGCCATGCCGCGAAAATACATCGGTCAAAGCCAAGCCCGCATAACCCGCGGCAGCAATAGGATTGGTAGGGGCCAAGATCTTTTGTTGATAGTCGGAGAAATGGAGACGATAGCATCAAAATAAATCATACTGATCATGAGTTGAACTTTTAACTATAAATGGTTATTTTACTGATAACTACAATGGAACAACAACGTCTTGTTCCATAACAAATTGCTCTTTTTATTTTAAAAACGTGAGTTACAGAAAAATATTTTAAATGTAGGTGTTGTGTGTAGGAAGAAGAGAGAAAGGGAGGTAAAAAATAATAAGTGGAAAATTATTATGAGTATGATAAATGAATTTCATTATTATTAAAGAAGTACTCCATATAAAAGTTTTTTACTTTAAGAAAATGAAAACTTTCAACTGAACATCCACAACTACGAAATGAATTACCTTCTCCGTCTCATCAGTTGGACTTCTTTCTTTTTCGGTCAGTCTCACTATAGTTAAGACGGTTTAAAATAGTAAATTTATATTTTTTTTATATATAATTAGACTTACTTGTCATTCTAACAACAACAATTAACTTTTTATTCTTATCACACATTCTCTCTTCTACTTTTCATAACCACAACCCTCCTCCGATACTTCAACTTTGTTACGAGACGAAAGAGGAAGGGGGGTTCCATCAAAAATTAGAAAGTGAAATCCCTACCTACAATCTAGGCATAAAGTATACTACCTCCGTCTCAGGTCACGTGAGACTTATTTTCATTTTGGTTCGTCCCACTTCACTTGAGACCTCCTTAAAATAGCCAACTTTTAATAATTTTATATTGAATCTACCCCACTACTCATTCTCTCTTTTCATTTTCCACCACTCAACTTATTCAACGAATACAATACTACTATTTACCTTACCTATTATCTCTCTTCATTTTCTACCACATTTTTTTTTTAAATTATTGTACACACCTCTTAAGTTTCAAGTGAAGTAAGATGGAGGAAGTATAAAGTATAAAGTGATCCCTGACCCAGCAGGAATGCAGATAAGCATATCATCCGAAGAAGCTTTCATTTCATTCCTAACACCCTGGTTCACATTTAAGTAAATATAATGATCATACAAAAAAAGAAAAAAAAAGTGTCACAAATTTGGTTTAGTAAATGATGTATCAGAGCTTTGTTGGTGTTTTTAATAACATAAAATTTTAGGAAAAACGCGTTTTAGTGTAAAACGTGTTTTTCCTATGCGAAGCTGCATTTTTGTAAATAAGCATAACGTTACTTAAAGACGCGGTGGCATTGCTGTAAATAACTGGAAATTATAAAACTCAGCAGACACTTTTTAACGCTACAGAAGACAGTTTTCAATACTACAGTAGGTAGTTGTTAACATTAAGGCAGACACATATTTTTTGACTTTTAAAAGCTCACCAACCACTTGTTTAGAATATAAGAGGCATATTTCAACACTACAAGAGCCACTTTTCAACACTAGGAAAGACAGTCTTAACACTACAACGGACAATCATAACACTACCTCTAAAAGTGTCTGTTTGAGTGTATAAAAGTGACTGCTTGAATATGACAATCATAACAATACCTCTAAAAATGCATGTTTGGGTGTATAAAAGTTTCTACTTGAATATTTATAAGTGTAATATTACAACAGACGCTTTATAATACTCCATCCGTCCCAAATTAATGTTCTTAGTTTGACTTTACACGGAGATTAAGAAAAAGTAAATGTTGTGAGTATAAAAAGTAAAGTAGGAAAGAGAAAGTGTGTAGGGAGTTTTTGTTGTGAGAATGATAAGTGGGGCCCACTTTCCATTTTAGGTAATAAAGTAAAGTAAGAACCTTAAATTGGGACAGACTAAAAAGGAAAGTAAGAACCTTAAAGCGGGACAGATGGAGTATTAGAACAGACACATGATAATGTTAGAGAATGCAATTGTGAAAAACACGTTTTTCTATAGCTTAGTGTAAAACGCGTTTTTCACAAGAATGACTCTTTTAATAAAATTGATTTTAAAAAATTAAATATTGCTGACTCACTTTATAAACTTTTTTTTACCCCTCGCATTGCTCTCACACCCTAGCACATCTCCTATCTGTTGGAACAATCTTAACCCTGAATGTCATACTCAATTCTAGAAATAAGTTTGAGAAGGGAGAAGAAGGCGGAAGCGTATACCTGATGAATCCATGATTGATGTCGTAGGGAGACATAAGATGAAGGAGAAGATGTAGGGAAGAGGATCTTCTAAATGATGAGTGCCCTTTAATTTCTCAATAACTTCTAGACAATAATGAAGATAATTTAGGAGAGAAAGTAAAGAATGTAGTATGTTTCTAGGCTTGATGGAAGGGCTTTTAAATAGGAAACAAAGGGGCACTTCATTTAGGGACCACACCCTTTCAACCTAAGTCATGTCAAATTACCTTTTTGCCCATCAAAAATTGGTAAATCACATCTCAGGAATTCTACACATTATTATTATTAACTACACTTTATATTAACATTATAATCATGATTTTATGTATGGAAATGCTAAATGACTTGTGATGCAAGCCATGTTCTAACAATCTCCCACTTGGGTTGCAAAACATAGTCTTTCCTTTAAAATCATAAGTATAACACAAATAACAACCCTAATGTGCACTTTGTTTTCATCTATAACAATCCCGTCCATTAGCCATACACGTATAAGGACTAAAGGGGCAGTCGTTGTAATTGATTCGCAACTAAACCCACAATAATCACATATACAAATCCAACTAAATGACATAGATCAAAAGTGTAGATGTGTAGCATGGAACATAATGAATATATACATATTCTTCCAACTAGTCCAACTTAACCAAATGAGATCAAAACGTTAAAATAAGAGAACAATTAATGAAAGCACAACTCAAACTCCCACTATAATAAATGTTATCAAGATTGTTACACCCATGTGAAACACTGAAGATGATAACACTTTCATAAACGGATCCACTAATATGGAGTTTGTTTCTATAAGTTGTATTTCTTTTGTTCATTTTCCTTTGCAACAAGAAACTTAATGTCTATATCCTTAGACATTGATGAACTCTTGTTGTTATAAAACTGACGTCTGATTGTCACAATAAATCTTAAGTGGTCTTTCGATACTGTTGACAATTTGCAGTCCCTCAATAAACTTATGCAGCCATATAATTTAACCAAATATCGGAATACCTAATGATCTCAAGATGATCCAATTTCAAATATATAGGCAAGTAGTTCTTTAGTGTTTTGTAAATATTTCATCATTCTTTTGGCTGCTACCTAATGTTCTCTCCCGAATTGCTTTGGTATTGACCAAACATTCCAATAATAAATGCAAGACTTACGCATACATTAAGCTTCCTACTGCTGATGTACAAGGGATATTTTCCATATACTTGGATTCAAAATTACTTTTAGGACATTGTTTGAGACTAAACCTGTCTCCTTTAAAATTAGGGGTGTCAAGTGGTTTACAGTTTTGCATGCTAAACTTTTGTAATACCTTTTCCATATGGGCCTTTTGTGATAATCCTAAAACACCTCGTGCGTGATCACGGTGAATTTGGATTCCTAATACAAAAGATGCCTCACCAAGACCTTACATTTCGGGAAAGAAATATCTTAGTTTAGTTAAGAAGGTTTATATCATTACTAGCAAGCAAAATATCATCCACATATAAGACCAAAATTATAAATTTACTCACACTGAACTTATGGTATACACAATCTTCACCAAGATTCATTTCAAAACCAAATGAAATAATAACTTGATTAAATTTTAAGTACCATTTGCGAGAAGCTTGGTTGAGCCCATAAATGGATTTCTTAAGTTTACAAACTGATTGATTAGTTTGATCCAAATCAGTTACCATTAATGTCTCCATTAAAGAAAACTGTCTTTATATCCATTTAATGAAGCTCATAATCAAAAGGTACTAGTAGTGCCATAATGATCCTTAAGCATTTTTAGAAGATACCGGAGAAAATGTTTCTTTATAATCAATGCCTTCTTTTTTAGTAAATCCCTTAGCAACAAGACGAGCCTTATATCTTTATACATTACTTTGTGAATCATTTTTGGTCTCAAAGACCTATTTACACCTAATAGGTTTCACATCTTTAGGTAATGTAACAAGATCCCAAACATCGCTGTCTTTCGTAGATTTTAACTCTTCCTTTATGGCATTGATCCATTTATGAGAATTAGGACTATTAATGGCTTCATGGAAGGTGAGAGGCTCATCTCCCACTAAACCTAAGTGTCCTTCATTCTCGGCAAGATACACCTCATAATCATCCGAAATGGCATTTCTTCTTACTCTATTGGATCTCCTTAAGGGTGGTTCTTCCTCATTTTGAGGTTGTTGAATTTTCTCATTATGATCAATATTTTCATGTTGTTCAATATTTATAGGGGGGTCATTATTTTGAATTGTATGTTCCTCTTGAATTTCAGGTACAAGTACTTGATTTCCAATTGAAACTTATGGGAAGAGGTATAGAAATGGATGCCCTCTTCCTCTACAAATTCAAAACTATTTCTAATTTCCCCTCTAAATTCAACATCCTCAAAGAACCTAGCATTTCCCGTTTCAAAAAAGGTTCTAGTTTTCGGATTGTAAAATTTATAGCCCTTAGATCTCTCGGCATACCCAACACAATAGCTACTAACAGTCTTAGCGTCCAGTTTTGCCCTTATTAGGCCTATAAGGCCTAGCTACTGCTGGACAACCTCATACATAAAATGATTTAAAGACGGTTTCTTATTCGTCCATAATTTATAAGTGATTTTATTATTAGTAGCCTTAGAGGGAGCTCTATTGAGAATATAAGTTGCGGTTTTAATGTATCGCTCATAATGAGTGAGGTAGAGAAGTACAAGAAATCATACTTCTTACCATATCCTTAAGGGTTCTATTACGTCTCTCAGCTACACCATTCATGCTAGGCGTACCCAGCATAGTGTAGTGAGGGACAAACCCACACTCTTCAAAATAGCGAGCAAAAAGGACCCGGGCGTTGTTCCCTTGAACCGTCATTCCGATCATAGTATACACCATCACAATCAGACCTAGCGTTCTTAATAGTCTTTCCAAGTTGATTTTCAACTTTGGCCTTATAAGACTTGAAAACGTCTAAAATTGAGACTTTTCATGAAGTAAATAAATATACCCGTAATGAGAGTAGTCGTCTATGAGCGTAATAAAATATTGTTGACCATTCTATGAAGGGGTAGTGAATGGCCCACAAAATTCCGTATTTATTAGTTCTAGGACACTTGATGCTCTCGAGGATACTTCTTTGTTTGTAAATTTTCCTTTAAGGCTTTTAATGCAAAAGTCTTTTCCGGAATATCAAGCTTGTTTAAAATATTCCTTCTGACACAAGCTTGTCAATTCTCCTTATGGAGATATGATCCAAATGCTTATGCCACAAGGTATAAGAATTTTCACTTGATAACTTTTGCTTTCTATTTTGAGTTCATTATTATGGGATTCTTTTATTGCTTGAATAGTGTCAAGCAAACAAAACTATCATTACTTGACAAAGTACTTGTACCAACAACCTTGGAATTAAAAATAAAAATCACACTTATTATTTCCAAATGAACAAAATAACATTTCTTGTTCAATATTGTGATAGATATTAAATTTCGTCTAAATGACGGTACATTAAAAGTATTATTTAATACAATATAATAACCAGTATTTGAACTATAATCGAAAGGTACCTAAGCCTATCACTTCAACCGGATTCTCATCTTCCATATAGATGAATCTCTCATCTTCACTGAGTCTTCGGTAATTCAGTCAACCCTACATAAACATAATTATGTGAGTTGTTGCACCAGAATCCAACCACTATGTATATGTAGGAAATGAAACCAAATTAGCATCAGTACAAACAAGACCAAATGACATACCTTTCTTAGCACGCCAAGCGTGATACTTAGGGCAGTCAAACTTCATGTGAGCGAGGTCCTTGCAAAAGAAGCATTTCTTTTCCTTTTGACCATTAGATGATCCCTTAGGCTTCTTATTACTTGCAACCGCAATATCCTTCCCTCTTCTCTTTGTCCCATGAGAAGAGGTAGATGCCAAACCTTCCTCAAGGATGTCAAGGAATGTTTTAGCATCAACATCCTTGGAGACACTGTTCAAAATAGTCTCCGGGACAACTATATTCATGATCATTAGGCTCACGCGGTTGGAGCGTTTCCACTTCTCAGTATTTAAGCAATCTTCTTGAGTGCTTATATCAGAGAGAGGAAGAGGAAACAGATCCCTTAATGCGTGATCTATGTCAATATAGCCTAAGATCATTATCAATTTATTTTTCCAAGTTTTAAAATTAGTCCCATTAAACATCGGTACGGTACTCATAGCAGTAATTATGGATGAAGCAGTAAGCAAATCTGTTGGAATTTGAGAACAAGAATGAATACAAAACATAATTAAGAAACTACACAATGAATAAATGATTAATTATATCAACGAAATCCATCAACAAGACAATCAACATGACATCAAAACTAATCTTTGGATTGCGAGTTGACTCATAAATGATTGCCTTGGGTAACAATCAATTTGAACAATGTTTCAATCTTCCTTTGGGCCGACATAAGCATCTAACAAAACCAACTTAATGTTCATTTCATTTGTTACCACATGAATGCTCAAGTTAGTCAAATGTCAAAATCTTCTTTGGAAAATTCAAGTCATTCACATATTAACTCAAACATTCAACATTTTAACAATTTTGGATTTAAATAACGTTAATCACTTTGGCGATAATATTATTTAAACAATGAATAAAATTCTTTAAGCATTTAATTAATCAAAACTTTAGGGTTTGAAAAATGTATATTTGGTTCAAAAGGGAAACAAAGTTGTGCAGAAAACTTGAAAAATTCCAAATTCTGTGAACAGTGTTTGCTCGGCCGAGCATAGGGAATGGCACGGCCGAGCATCACTTTTACAGAAACCTTGATTTTGGCCAATTAGTGCACGGCCGTGCAAAACAAATGACTCGGCCGTGCAACACTTAGTGGTCCGCCCGGGTTGCAACAGGGATCCGCCCGGGTTACTTATGGTCCGGCCGGATCTAAACCAACACCCGACCGGACCAGCACCCAACAGGTAGCACCGGTTCAAGTGCACGGCCAAGCATATCTTAAGACCCGGCCGTGCAGTTGATTTTCTGCACTTCTGATTTTTGTCCAAAATTTTCCCAAAAGCAATGAACAACAAGTAGATCCACAAGTCTACACATTTAAACAATGTATAGGCTTGCTATATAGGGATAATATTGTTTTTAATACAATGGAATTCAAGCAAGTAGATCCACACAATTATGCATTACACATAACTATGTTATGAAGGGATAGTCAAGCTTGAACCATTGTGTTCATTGGAGCAAATCTTTCAAACCTTTAAATGAAAACTTTATGGATGATGAATATCAGCACTCTAGAAATGAATTAGAGCCTCTAAACAACATCATAACCTTGATGATTCCAAAATGAATCAAAATTAAGTATTAAAGCTTTTCCAAAAGAACTCAAACTTAAACCAAAATATGAGCTGGCTCTGATACCAATTGTTGGAACAATCTTAACCCTGAATGCCATACTCAATTCTGGAAATAAGTTTGAGATGGGAGATGAAGGCGGAAGCGTATACCTGATGAATCCATGATTGATGCTGTAGGGAGAAATAAGATGAAGATGAAGATGTAGGGAAGATGATCTTCTAAATGATGAGTGCCCTTTAATTTCTCAATAACTTCTACACAATAATAAAGATAATTTAGGAGAGAAAGTAAAGAAGGTAGCATGTTTCTAGGCTTGATGGAATGACCTTTAAATAAGAAACAAATGGACACTTCATTTAGGGATCACACTATCTCGCCCACATACATCGACCACTTTTTTTTTTTTCTCTCTCTTTTTTCTGTAAGACTGTATCCCCAAACTAAAGCCAAGGACGATGCTGGCGGGAAGGTATCAGATCCCCAAGCAAATTTACAAGTACACCCCTTCCCTTCCCTCCCATATTAACTCCCCCAAAATTAAACGAGGCTTTAATCTTCAACCTGAATTTTGTTTCTACGTGTCGTTGACGAAAGCCTCCCACCTATTCCCTTCCACCCCAAACCAATTTCAATTTCAATTTCAATTTCAATTTCAATTTCAATTTCAGAGAGAGAGGGAGAGAGAGAGAGAGAGAGAGGGAGAGGTTGGATCATGCCTTTATAACTGACAGTTTGAATTGGTTGCAGTTTATTTGTCTTGATTCGCGCGCCTCGTCTTGTTACCCGTTCATTACATTCTCTCTCCTCGCCGTCTCTCGATCTCCCCCGTCAACGTGTCTCTCGGAGCGAGAGACCCCTTTTGTTATGAAGTTCGTCGGTGATTCTTCCGTCTTTCCTTCGTCTTCTTCACCGTCAGCTCCTTTCTCATGGCTTTTTTCTCTTCTTGACCAATTTCATACCGCAGGTATAATTAATTCGTAATTGGTTAGGATTTTAATTGAATTATGTAGCGGCACGGTTATGGAATTTGTTGTTATTGTGAATTTTTTTTGATTTCGTTCTTATTTGTGATTTTTCTGCGAATAATTGAGGCAGTGGTTTGTGGCGAAATTGTTGTGATTTCGAGCTTTGAGCAGGGATTAGTGCGTGGTTTATATGGAGAAAGGCTACCACGGACGTTGTGTTTTCCCTTTGACCAGTTTGCAGATTGGGTAAGACTGCTTTCTATCATATCCGGATGAATCTTATATTTTAATTTGCTGTTCTGGAAGAGGTTTTTAAAAAAATAATTAAAAATAAATAAATATTGTTCTCTCAGTTTGTGATTTTATAAGAATCTCTCGTATCTGTTCTAAATTGATAACTAGAACTTGGACTAACATAATGTTGGTTTTGATTTTTGATAAATGCTAGTGGTAAGATGTGACTTGTTTTGTTTTGGTAGTGAATGGAACTTGTGCTTGACTAAGAAGTTGTCAATTGAAGTTTTGACGTTCATATTGGTGAAACAAGCTTTTATGTTATGTTTTTCTAGGATAATTTGGATTAATTTATTGGTTGATGCTTAGAGAACAGCTTAATTGTGATTTACGTTGCGTGGTTATCAAATTGTTTTCATATGTAGTACGGGCGTGAGTTTGTTTGGGCATATAATTGACTTGGATGTATTGTTGGAGACATTGGAGACTTATTTAACAAGGAGTGGGAGGTTAGTGGTTGTGAAGCATGTTCAGCGAACTCTTTATTAGGCCTTAATTTGAATATAGTTGAACTGTCCCTGCATGTTTAGAATTGTTATTTGTAAAGAAAGGCACAATTCCCTATTTGATGAAAGGATAATGGAAACCTGGATGGCACTAAATGAAAATCTCGCTGGACTCGCTGCTTATTTAAGTTGTAATCAGTCATCTGTTAGGGAACAGCATCAATGATTCACTGTGTGCAAAAGTTTATGAGCTGCGTTATGTTATCTATGGACTTCCTGTAACTGACTTTATAATGGTGCCATGTTTTGCAGGGACTTGCAGTCTTATCTATCAGATCTTAGCCTTTTTCTGGCTCCTGAAAGTAAGAAATTTTACATATTGGTTGACAATCGGCCATGGCTGCAAGACCTCGTTTCACGGCCTGCACACTTGTGGCAGTTGATGGTCACTAAGGTATCCGTGTCCTTCCTCATGTCTTTCTTACATTCTTATGGCATGGTGATTGTCGAAGCTTAGAAGAAAGAGGCTAACTTTCTTAATACTCTTTTTCAGTCTAGGATGTCCCCTTTTGCAAATACTAGAGGACAGAAGGGGAAGAAGGACACTGGATACCCGAGTGAGCTGAAGACTAGTTCAAAATTGACAATTAGTAGGTCTCAAAAGCTTAAAAAATGGTTCTCCTTGGTTGACGCAGCAACATTATCTAAAAGGAGGGCCTTGCTACCTGTAAAGAAACTCAGGAGTGCTTTGATTTTAAATAGCAAATTGCACAGGACCTTGTATGGTTTTATCGTCTTTGAGGTGACATGGTCCGATGTCCGTGGCATTAACTACCTAAATGAACTTCAGGTTTATATCTGTCTCGTTTATGAATTCATTGTTTCTCTTAAAGTTCTTATGTGTCCCCTATCTACCAAAATGCTGACTTCTAGCTCCCCCAAATGAATAGTCATTTAGTCTAAAAATTTAAGAGTTTCTAACCATTTCATTTATGATATAAACAGACTGATACTTCACTGGCCATAGAGACAAAGTTTATGAGAAGATGGGAATTCGATAGCATAGTGCAAGCAGTAAGATGCATATCCTCGTGGTTTCCAGGGACGCCCAGTGAGCGTTTTCTCTTGGAAGATCATCTTAACACCGCAATAGGTACCTTGTGCCATGTGTTTTTATTTAATGGATAAATAGTACTCCCACGTCCCAGAGTATATGTCCACCCTCTCATTTGCACGGAGATTAAGAAATGGTGGAAGTGATGTAAGTTTTGTGAGTATGAAAGTAAAGTAGGAGAGAGAATAAGTGGGAGGGAATAGTAAGTTGATTGGTGTTGTGAGTATAAAAGTAAGTAGGAGAGAGAATGAGTGGGAGGAATAGTAAAGATTCTTTGCCATTTTAGGAAGTGGACATATACTCTGGGACAGACTAAAAAGGAAAGGTGGACATATACTCTGGGACGGAGGGAGTATCTTTGTAAAATCTGGAGGTGATTGCTGGTGTTGCATTTACCAGTGGAGAGGCGTTAATTTGATGAGTTTGTGCATATATTTCTGTGGAATCATCATCATTCTTGTACTTGAACATGTTAATGTGTGAGGCTCGTAGGTCTTTTGTACTTGAGTTAATCATGCCCTTGATGCAACGGTTTACGGGTAGATTTTCTGATATACTGCTTCAAGCAATGGTGGAAAAGAGGCTGCAGAGGAACTATTTACGACCACATGTCTCATGAAACCATTCTAATCATGCATACAAGCTCAAAATACTAGCCAATTGAAACTGTTGCTTTATGTTTTTGTGATCGACGCTGAAGGGAGTTAGAAATTTTTGATTGCTTAATCTCATCATGTGATTCACTTCTAAATTAAATGAATATTCGACAAGAAGACTATTTCCTTTTGCTAAGTTGTCTGATTGATGAATTGTTGCTTTATGTTTTTGTGATTTGTGGTTCTGCTGATCCACATTGTTGTCCTTGGTGGTTATAGTACCTCAGTTTAGGAGGAGCTTTGAGAAGTTTTTACTTTCCGCTTATTGCTTTCTGGCACAATTCATTAGTTAAAATGAACCCTTTTTTTCAATATTGTGAACGTAGATTTATCCATTAAGTTGGGATATTGACAATTTACTGTGGGTTTGTATCATCTTGATCGACTGTCTAATTTTACTGAACTCTTCGAAGCTTTCTTCACGTGGTGACGATGTCTGGTTTTATGAAACATTACATGGCTAAGGAATCTCATTGTATCCAAAATACCCGCTATGAATGCTTTTCTACAAGTGTAGAGGCATTAATTTGACGAATTTGTGCATATGTTTCTGAGGAATCATCATCATGCTTGTACTTGAACGTGTTAACGTGTGAGGCTCGTAGGTTTTGTGTACTGGAGTTAATCATGTCCTTGATGCTACGGTTGACGAGTAGGCTTTCTGATATACTGAACAATGGTGGAAAAGACGCTTCAGAGGAACTATTTGAGACCACATGCCTCATGAAACCAGTCGAATCATTGCAGTGAAACACAATAGTTATATGTAGAAATTATGATCGATGCTGATGGGAGATTGCATTTTTTGTTTGCTTAACCTCGTCATGTGATCCATTTCTAAATTAAATGAATACCTACAAGAAGACTATGTCCTTTTGCTAAATTGTCTGATTGATGAACTGTTGCTTTATGCTTTTGGTGATTTGTTGTTCTGCCGGTCCACATTGTTATCCTTGTTGGTTATAGTGCCTCAGTTTAGGAGGAGCCTTGAGAAGTTACTACTTTACTGTTATTGCTATCTGGCACAAATCTTTAGTTAAAATGAACCCTTTTTTCGATATCTGAATGTTGATTTAGCCTTTAAGTTGGGATATTGATGATCCACTGTTTGGTTTGTATCATCTTGATTGATTGTCTAATATTAGTGGACTCTTTGAAACTTTTCGCAGGGTGGTGATGTTTGGTTTTATTGAACATTATCTGGCTAAGGAATCTCCTCGTATAAAAAAATGCCCGCAATGGATGCTTTTGTGATCATTGTTGATGCCATATAAACCATACAATTCATATCACGTCCTGCTAACTTGGGGATTCTAAAAAATATAGAAGTGAAAGTATTTGAACCAAAACGATTGCCTTGGGTTGTTTCTATGCCATGTTGCTGGATTCTGGTCCAAGTAGTTTTTTTTTTTTTTTTTGGTGATTCTTAACAAGTTATTAAAGGGCACGTTTTAGTGAAAATCACATGTAATGTTCAAGCATAGCTTAAAGTTAAATTTGTAACTTTGGAATCTGACGTCTCACGCGTATGATAATGGTTTCTAATTGTCTCGAGGCTTGAAGCTGTCATGAGATTCGAAAGTTTTCAAAATGGAGTGACGTAGGTTCTGAGCAGTAAAGTGGGATTGCATGGGGCAGGGGGTCAAGTCCTAAGTCGAACTGTGCCACTGTTATCATCTGATTCTAACATCTATTCACACACTTGAGTTTAAGGACTGGCCTAGTGGATAGAAGGCTGAGTCCACCTGCTTGTGGTTACAGGTTTAGATCTCATGGGAGTAGGAAGGGATATAGAATAGGGGTTTCATCGTTGTAATAAAAATACATATATGCCCAGTCTGACCTTTGCAGAAGAGAAGAAGGTGTCATTTCGTTTATCGGGTGGCAGAGATGACTTGTATTTTAAGTTTACGGGTGATTAGTAAATTACTTATAGTTGCTGATTGTCTATTTCTCTTGCTTTGTCCTGATCCAGTAGTATGCTAGTGATAATATATAAAATAGTTAACCATGGAGAGGAGTATCAATAATTTTCTGCTTTCTGAGGCACAGATCTCTTTGTGGATGTGACCTTGCTTTATATTACCATCCCAATGTAATCTTTCTAGGAAAAGAAATGGATTTTGCTCAATTTCATCTTCACCTCTTTATGTACATCAAGTATAGGAAATTTCCATTTTGTGTATATGTTTTCATACTTGAACTTGGCCATGAAGTTTTGCTGTATTGTTCTCAAAGCTCAACTTGAATGTGTCAAGATTGCTGCTCCCGTTTGAACATGATTTTTGTTGTAGGGCAACTCTTACTTATACACATTTCTGGTTTAAATGAAAACTGTAGGGGAAGTATTCTATGATGCTTCGGAAATTTTTCTAAAGGATAGCGTTTCAGACGATGATGGAGCTTTTAATGTTAATGTTTGCGAGGGTGGATCTCCCAGCTACCTTAGTAACAGTCTTAGTATATATCCCCACACACCACCTCCAGAGGGGCCTTACAAGAGAAGAAAATTAACTAGTTCTGTGTGTACTGATGCCGAGTCTGATATGTGTGAGGAAGGAGCTTCTTGCGGAAGCATTGGCTCACCGGTGCAATCTCAGACTTCTTATGAAAGTGATTGTGAGGATTCAACAGAAGCTAGCCACTACAGAGATGTTTTGATTTTATTCCGATTTGATGACCATGACCTTCCATTTAAACTGAAGGGGATAATAATGTCTGATTTGCGATTGCTTACTTTATTGGAATCTGGTCTTCCATCTTGGGTACTGTTCCTTCAGTCTTACCCAGTATTTTGTCATCTTTATCGACCATGGATGTGCCCTCTAGCAAGAACTCTATATGTTTTGATTTCACTTGTTACCGTTCTCATTGGCTTTTATGACTTGTACAAAAATGTTCCTGTTCTTAAGGCAACCGCATCACGGTTGTGTGGGCCTCTTTTTGATTGGATAGAAACATGGGAGATGGTATCAAGGATTAAGTACTTGGGAACAATGTTATTTTTGCACAACTTTGAGAAGGCTGTGACGTGGTTCCTGATGGTTACACGTACCACTCGATCATTTCTCTCAGTTCTGACACAACCCCTAGCTGGACCATTTGTTGAATTGTTGGAGCTCCTCCTTCCCGTTTGGAACTTGTCTATACAGGTAGTAGAAGGCTTCTGCTCATTTACTTGGGTTCTGATTGAGGGTTCTTGGGATCTAGTGGATAATCTTGTTGAAATCATAATTCAGCCTGTGTGGTTCATCATAACACTTATCTGGGGTATTGGTAAGTTGACAAGTTCTTCGTATATCCAGCACTTCAATTATATTTTATTTTTTTTGGCACTTTTTGAAGTCAGTTAGGAGCATCCTAACAATTTGCCCTCTTTGCAGCTACATCCATCATTTATCCAATATTTTGGTTCCTCTCAGAGATTCTTTATGCCCCAATAAGGCTGGTCCTTGGAATATGTACTCTTGTGGCATTTATCTGTACTAGCATATATGAATTAATTGGAGGCCTATGGCTGTCTATCAGCAGCTTAGTCCAATTTGCTTCTAGTGCTGAGGAAACAGTAAGCAGTTATGAGGTTTCATTATGGCGCTCACTTTGGAATGACCTTTTCTCCCATGTGAGTCGTGTTTGTTAATATGTAGACAGTTACAGAATCACATAAAGTTTATTTTGCTTATGGAATTCTCGTTCTCCTTTCAGATCTTTCGAGCTGTGCGAAGTATTCTACATGGTTTTGTTGCTTTCTTCACAGCCTGCAATAGGCATCGATTAAGGTTTGACTCGGTGGCATTTTCCTTTGAGCTTTGTGTAGTTAAAAAGCGTACTTCAGTAGTTCTACAAGTGGATGGTGTGGCTGGTTACTGAGGAAGTGTATGAATTCATGTTGATGACTAGAAAAGAGTAAAGAAGAGAGAGTACTTTTAAAAGGAAAGGAGTAGATAAAAAGTTTCTCTTAATTATTACTCCCTCCGTCCCGAAATGATCTTCCCAGTTTTTTTGTTGTTATATGAAGTTACGTTGAGCAATAAATTTAGGGTAATTTATTTATCCTTATGATAATTTAAAACTTGTTATTGATACACCATTATAAGTACTATCAACAACAATTTTTAGATGTTCATTAGAATAGTTATATTAACCTAAAATTATTGCTCAAAGTACCTTCGTATTGATAACAAAAAAGAGTAGGAAGATCATTTCAGGCCGGAGGGAGTATTATCTTATCTTTTTTTTTTTTAATTATTTTATCTTTTTTACTATTATTATTATATTTTTGGTTTTTTTAATGGGGGAGGGTGGCGTGTTAACTATTAAGTGCTCTAATGACTTCTTTTATTATGCTTAATCACTTTATTATTGGTGCAATTAACACTAGGATGTGTTTACTTCTTTTTTCAAACTGTTTTGTTTTACTCCTCAAGTGTCAACAACAGAGACATTTGAAAAGTAAAACTTTCAAAACATGAATTTACCCCTCTATAAGTGCCGAACGCATTTTTTCTAATTTCTTAATCATCAGTCTTTTCAACATAAAAAGATTAATGCATTTGTTCTGAGGTCACTTGAGGAATGTGTGATATTCGTAGGAAACTAGGAGGTGTTTACTTATTCTTTCAACAAGGAATTTCGCGCGATTTGCAGCCAGAAAATATTGGTGTTATGGCCCCCAAATATTCACAGAGGAATGAGATAAGGGTTAAAAATGAAAGAAGGTGCTCCAAAAACTTGGTGCCATCTCTACGGGTGGATTACTCTGTCCTCTCCTTAACCCCTTCTATGAATGCCTGCTTTCTTATTTCTGGGGTGCATCATGCATGTGCGCGGTGAAGGAAATTAATTTTTTCTCCTTTTGATCGTTAATCATAGGGAATGGAGCACATTTTTTGTGTACTGTGAAATAGTATTAATTGCACCAATGGTTTCTATTATACTCATTAGGCCTTTTACTATTCCATTATTTGCTTTTGTATTGCCTGTAAAACCAATTTACGACTCAAACTTGGATATTATATCCCTTGTATATGCAGCATATATAATCATGTATCGGAGTTTATTCATAGACTCCACCGCCCAGCCCAAAGATTGAAGGTCAGGAACTCCAGCCAGGACGTTCAGGCATCAGGAATTCAAACCATGGTATGTTGCTTTCCTTGATGTATTTGAGAGTTTTTTGTGTTAGTAGTGTATATGCAGTATGGATGGTTTCATATTGAGATCATTACTTTGGAGCGAATGCCCTTACCAGATATCTTGTTTCTGTATTTTTCTTGCATGATTTTGTGGGCTATATTTTTATCAAATTTTGTTATCTGCTTTATATTGACCATTAGTTTGTACCAGTACCCAAGGATTAGAGCGTACTTTGTTCCATCGCGTGTCATGTCATGCTCTTAAATCTTAGTTTGACGGTGTGAAGAAGTATGTGGGTAAATCATTGTAACTGCTCTATGGATTGATTGTGTTGCCTTTTATTTATGGTGAAATATTAGTTCCAACACAATTCACATTTTTAAAATAAGAGCCTTGTTATGAAGAAAATTTAACTACTTTGGATTGCAATACTTATTATCATTAGTATTAAAGTAAAGCCTAGTCTTACTCTTACTTGTGAAAGAAAATTTACATTATTTTTATTTTTGCGCTTCTCTTTTCCTTTTCTGTTATCATGCTTCTCTGCCTTTAGCAATGTTATACTCACAGAACTTTTTATTCGAGTTTTAAAACCTCTAATTTCTGCGGGTTTTTAACTTTCCTCTTATGTTTCTGGAATGAAGAACTGTGTCCTGGGAATTTTGTGATTATGATTGTTCAAAAGGGTTTTGGTTATCTTACCTCAAATAGCCTCATGATTTCCCCAAAACCAGTACCAAACAAATTAATCGTAAGCTATTACGATGGGGCAATAAGCACTTCACTGGATCTTTGATAAACTTTTTGTTTGGTTGTAACTTAATTGTAACTGAATTTATATGCTTAACTGGGGACGAGAAGTTACATATGGATACTTTGCTTTTTGCTATTACCTCAAGTGAATTTTGACCAAACATTAATGTCAATTTAATCATCTTAGTGAAATTTTAAAAAACTTTTAATTGATAAATCTCATAAAAAAAACAAACAGGACTATCTTTCCGAGACGGAGGGAGGGAGTATTTGTCTATTATCAAATGATGTTGATATTATCTTTTGGTTTCAATTTTTTGCAGTTAGAAGCTAGGGAGGAAAACCCCTTTCAGATAAAAGATGGGAAGCAGAAGTATATGTAGGGAACGACTTATGTACTTGCAAAAAAGGAGTTCCCCATCACCAGTATATACAGTAAGGAATAATACAACCATCAGGCTTTAGCCTGGTGGCCAGAGCTCATGGCTTCCAACCTGGAGGTCATGGGTTCGATCCCCCCTCCCCCAGAAGTTAGAGAGAAGTTTTTCTCTCCCTAGAATTTGTCTCCTAGGCGCTTCTACTGATGATTATGTATTGAGTTTAACTATGAATTAAATTTGAAAAAAAAAAAAAAATTTTAAAAAAAAAGTAAGGAATAATACAAAGTCAGATTATAGGAATTAGGAAGCGCTAGTTTACTTTGTAGGATTATATTCTCCCTTTCCTTCTGTTGTAGCTTACGTGTGTGTTATTTTTTTTGTTCATATTCTCCCCCTCCATTGTAGTTAATCCCGAATTTTGCATATGAGATGTAAATATAACGAACAATCTGTTCGACTACACATCTATTAGACAGCAATTTCGACTCAGCTTGTAGATCTCTATTATTGTTTCATTCTGTCACTCACCGAGTCCTCCAGGCATTTCAACAAACATTTTTTATGCATCTTTGCTAGATATGTTGTATATATTATTCGAAGCAACTTTCCTGGCATTGGACTCATTTTCATCAGAATCCACATTTCACTCTACAACACTGCCAACACTTCAAGCATCTCCGGCATCAGTAATCAACTTCAACTACACCTACATTTCAAGCATCTCCAACAGCACTTACATTTCAGGCATCTTCCCAAAAGTTTCCGGCATCTTCAAACTTTTCACCTCAAAACCCAGCTCAGAGTAAAATGGATGGCTTTCAGAATTTGCATTCTACGAGAACAGATGCCTATCAGGTCCTTGAATCAACAAAACCTACCGCATTAACAGCGGTTGTGGTTGCAGCAGCAAAACAAGATCATCGCCAAGCATACACCTTTAGTTCTGAGTTCAAGTACTTCCGTAGTTGCCACACACACACACACACACAATCTTCAGTCACCTTCATAAACTGAGATGATAGCAAGAGCTTACAACTCACTACAACAAAATAAGTAGTATCTTCAACATAAATTCAACTTGTTTGACTACTTGACAAAATTATAGGGTTTGGACCTTGAGAAGAAGATAATTTCTATAGGACTCTGACAAGGCTAAAACTGAAGTCTGTCGCAAACTCAAAAAAGGAACAAAATGAAATCAATCCATACAAGCTCAAAATACTAGCCAATTGAAACTAGTTCATCCTCCTAATTAGCTCGTTGATGAAATCTTCACGGTTTCCGGCATCTCCACCCTCAACATAGTGGTTTCTTTTCTTTTTAAGGCCACCCAATGGAGCCTTAAGCTTGAATGGCCAGAGGAAGTTGTTAGCCTCCTTGAAATGAGGACCGACTGTCAAGATCTCATGAATAAGATCTTCAACACAAATGATGCCATGCTTTCCAAGTGCCTGTTTATGAGGTTTACCGGATCATTAATAATCATCTGTACTCTGCAGCAAAGTGAAAGGAAGAATGGGGTAGATAGAATGTACCTGCTCAACAATTGAGTTGTCTGTCAAAGCAATCCTTTGCTTGTTTAACTTTCCGTAACCTCTCTTGTAGATCAATTCCCTGACACTCTTCAAATTGGGGTACCTGGAGAAAGGCACGTGGTAATATTACTTGATCTATGCTACGAATTTAGTACATTCAGAGTGCACGAGTAAAAAACGTACCCAAAAGTCACGTATGGTTCAACCCTGTGAAGCATGTTGATTGTTGCTTTGTTGACTTTCAGGAAGACACCATTGAATATCTGTTGGTAAAATGTGAGGTACTTAGAAAATGCAACCAAGAACAGCAAATACTAGTTGGAATCAGTCCCCAGCCCCAACCATCACTGAAAAAATACTTGCTCCATTCTAGAATACAGATTATTCAAGAACTATGAATCTCTTGAATAGTTGACCAGTTCAACAAGAAGTCCATCCATAGCTCTAGTTTCTAACCCCATAGTCCGTCTAAAGCTCGCGCACAAAATGTAAACTAGTAAATCGTGAAAATGAAAAACTAGCAAATAAATGCCAAGTCACCTGTCTCAACCGCAATAGCTGCAAGATCTTTTTTGACTTGGGGTCCATCGCATTGATACTGAAAATTACGGAAGTCACATTAAATGATAATCAACGCATAATTCACAAACTGATTAACTAGTACAGTCATAAAAACTGGATTAAATAGCATTGTACATACCCACGAATACGAGTAATAAACAAAAGCTTGGCTTCTGGGTTGACATAAAACCCACCCTTGAGCCTCGCTTCACGCTTCAACTGAATCAACTCCTTTGCCTGCATCAGAAAATGCAATTGTCGATTTTCAGTAAAATAAACTTTTCAACTCTTTACATGAAACTAGCGAAGTTCTGAAAAACGACCAAAAAAATATACCTGCTCTTCATACTCCTTGCTGTATTGCTTAGCTCTGCTGAAAATGAGCTTCCTGTTGTCAGAGTTCTTCTTCTTCAGGGCTTCGGTATCCAGCTTCTTGGCCAGAGCCCATTCCTCACTCCTCTTCTGTTTCTTCAATACAGACTCGGGCACTACTTGCCCTCCCTTAGCTTCCACGTCAGCCATCTCCTCTGTAAATCTGTAAGCAAAACAATCATCATCTATAACTAATTTGACCATTTGATTATACCATATATAACCACCCTTAACTTAATGCAAAACGAACCGATTTAGACTACAAAGATGTTAATACTGCTGGCCCAGCTCAAAAAAATAGTTTTATTAATCTTCACTTAAAGAAAATAATATACTCTCTCGGTCCCAAACTGAATAACCATTTTGAATATAAGGGTCAGTTTGAAATGTTGATTTTTAATAGAAATCAAAATCTTAAACATTCTTGCTATTCACCTTCAAAATTTTAGTTTTGCAAAAGTATAATAAAATCTGGAAAAGAAAAGAATAAACAGAAGCACCCACACTAGCATTCTTAGCACAACATAAGATCATTCTACCTGATCCACTGGCCCTTTTCATTTGTCAATTTTGTCTATGGGTAGGAGATTTGGCCTTTGCGTGATAATCTTATTTTCTTACAGTTGTTGGTCAAAAGAATTAGGGGATAGCTGATAGATAACTTGATGCAAAACATGCTTTTATAAATCTAAGAGAGACGGGTTTAGAGATACATAGGCATCCCAATCACCTGCATCAGCATTATTTCAACAGAAACATTTTTCCTATTGCAAGGTACGGAGTATTTTGTAGTTAAAGGGGTACTCCAAATGTAGACAGAGACAGTATCTGACTAATAGTGGGCAGGAAAGAGAATATAATAAAATAACCAAATGTTGTGCAGAGAATGTTGGTTAGAATGCAGGGTCTTCTTGTTACTTCCATCATTTCTTAATCTCCGTGTTAATGGGAGGGTGGACATATACTCTGGGACGGAGGGAGTACGTATTTTAATTTAATTTATGTTATATGTATTTTAGTTTAAGTTATACTCCCTCCGTCTCAAATTAGATGTCGTTTTGGGAGTTAATTTTTGTCTCAAAATACTTGTCGTTTTACAATTTTCAAGGCTTATTTATTGTTATATACCAATTCTACCCTTATTAATGATAAGGAATGATAAGGAATTATCTCTTGCACACGCATTTAATAGTCTAGGTAGTTGGATTACTTTAGGGGTATATAAGACATTTTCATATACATTAATTGCATTTCTTAATATGTGTGAAAGTGTCTAAAACGACATCTATTTTGAGACGGAGGGAGTATTTCTTTTAATTTATGTTATGTGTATCATATAGAATTTTTAATATACCCGTCTTACTTTTTAATTTTGGTTTATCTTTAAAAATAATCCTAATATTAAAGAAAAAATAAATACAGTATAGATTACTTTAAATAGTGAATATATTTATACGTGTAAGTTTTAAAATTGAAGGGACTAAATTGCACTTTCGAAAGTCTTGCTTAAAAAAAGCAATTGGATAGTGTTGCTTCAATTTTGAAGCAAGATTTGAAGTAAATGAGAATAGTATCAAATTTAAAGAAATATTGCCACCTGATCATCACAGCATCAACAGTGACTACTACCTATGTCCCAAAATGAACTACCATTTATAGGAAAATTTTGTCACAAATATGAATGTCATTTTGGCAAAAAAAAAAAAATTGTCCCTAAATGTTTATTTACCATTTTTTTACTATTCATTATATAATTGCAAAATTAGAATTCTAGAAAGTAGATATCAAAGATTTTCATACACATTTGCTACTAAAATTTACAAAAAGTTAAAAAAAATTTAATTTCTTCAATGTAAAAAATGGACATTCATTTTGGGACGGGGGTATCAACCTTCAATATAAAGTTTCACTAAACACAGAGATACATCAATTTGGAACTTCTCACACATACAAGAGGCTAGACTGAGCAAACTTTCATTATGAACAGTACAAACAGAGAAATTGATGTACTACTATAATATTTTCAATTTCACTGGATTTCTGTGCAAACATTTACTCATCAACAAAACATTCAACGAGAACAAAATCTAGAAATATAAAACCAATTCTGGATCAAACATGATGCGGAATTTCAGACCTAATCAGAAATCATTGATTGAAACTGAACTGAAAAAAAATACAAGTCAGATCGTTACGTACCAGTTGATAGAGGCAGGAGGAATTAAACGGAGGCGTTTGTTTCCGCGGTCGAACTATTTGAAGAAGAGAGTGAAAACTAGGGTTTTGTAGGGCTTCCACTCTGCTACATTTTGTTCTAAGCAAGAGTGGGCCTATTAGCCCATTAGTAGCCCAGACCAACTCATTTTACTAAGACCATCCATCCACAGTGGTTTCAACCAAAAAAACCATTCAACACCCACTTTATCACTCCACATCAGCTTCTCTCTCTTCCAACTCACCCATTCAACAAAACACCCTACAATGGTTTGTTTAATCCTCTCATTCAACACTTTTCTCACTCATCATCCTATACCCCGCCACTTAAAATTTATTTTTTTATTTTTTATTTTTATGATTAGTGTTGAAATGATTATTATTGGGATCCATTTCAAGAAAAAGATGGTTTTTTTTTTTTTCGAAATACAATGAAACTTACGTCAATTTAAAGAGAAAAAAAATTTAAGAAATTTGGTGTAAAAATTTTTTTTAAAAAAAAAAACATTTTTTTTTGAAATAATTGAGCTCAAATAATTGGGATAAAAGAAAATAATTCCTCAGCTAATCACGCGCCGACACATGGCGCATACAATGAAACTTGCTGACATTTTTTGGATTCACCGGTGTTGAATTTATTCAACACAATTGCAATTCAACCCCCGAATTCAACACTCCATTGCAGCAATTCAACCTTCTTTTTTGTTGAATCTTACATTCAACACCCCAAATTCACACCCATTGTACATGGTCTAAGGGAGTATAGGAATTACTTGCACATCTATTACCCACTAGTCCAGTCGAGACATAGCTAATTTGAATTACTCCCTCAGTCCCATTTATTTTGGTTACACTAGTGGGTAACCCGTGCTATATGCACGGATACTAATTTACTAATTTTATTATATTTTATTTTTTTATAATTTTATTTAATAATATTAGTTAATCATCAATTATAATTGTTAGTAAATCAGACCCAAGAGATAGCAACAATAATGAACACAAGAAATAACAAGACAGAATTTACGTGGTTCACCAATCTCTATTGGCTACCTCCACGGGCAAAGGGAAACAAATATTATTATGGCGGAGAAACAATTACAAGAATATGATCACACTAATCTATGTTTGCATGAACTTTGATCACAAATTCCTAGCTATGCAAAACCCTAGATCTAGAATTATTGATCTCTCTCACTTTCTGAATACAATAAGGTACTGAATTAAATTGGGACGGAGGGAGTATAAATATACGCCACTTGATTCCCTAGCGTAAGGAGTAAGTCTCTCATGTGGCCTTGATTTTTTTAAGTCTAATTGAATAAGGATACCTTTTCCTTATTTACCCAGTAACCAATCAAACCAAAAAACACGGTCAACCCATGATTCCTAGCCAGTCATGTTCCTTGCGTGAAAGTGACCAAGGTATAACTCTCGGCTTTTGTGGCCTTTGCCACAAGCCTTAGCCATACTCCTTCTGTCTCGAAATTACTCTTTCTGTCCCGGAATTACGAACTTGTTAATTTAATCCATTTAAATTTACGTCCCAAAATTCAAAGGCATTAAACTTAACAATCTCCACCTTGACTTTGAATCTCCCCTAATAATTCAAATGCACGAGCTTTCCGACATAGCCTCCACCTTGAGCCACATCCCTCGTACCAGATTTTTCAACCTTTGCCTCAGTTCTGTCTTTCGTCAAAGACACTAGATTTTGTGCACCATGTATCTTCAAGACACCCAGAATTTGCCTCACCAGACAAACAACCTTGTCCTCTGGACAATCAGATTTTCTGCATGCAATGTATCCTACGGACACTCAGAATCACCCCAACGGGCAACTAACAGTCATTTAATTGTGGCCCATCCAGTCGACATTGGATCTTGCCAACCATGACTGACAACGCCGGTGTGTGTTGATCTTCTAGTTGTGGCTTGCCCAGTTCACTCCGGCCTAGAGTAAAATGATGCTCCACCTGCTTGTCAACACCCTCACCAATCTCAGAACCTTGGAGGATGAACAAGGAACCTTTTCTTTCACCCTTCAGAATCACATCTGAACCTTTGTAAACATTCAGAACTCCACCTTCACCCTTGAAACTGTACCCCTTCTTGTCCAAACGACTAAGTGATATCAGATTCTTTGCTACCTTATATTGATATCCAGAACCAGAAAACCCTTCTGGCTATCACTTTAAAAGGTTCTGGCTATCACTTTCAAATGTTCTGCTATCAAATCTCATATCCAGAAGGCTTTATATTGATATACAGGACCCATCTGGCTATCAATCTCATATCCAGAAGCCTTTATATTGATATCCAGAACTTACATCAGTAACGCGTTGTAGATACCCCGGAAAACCACGGCTTGGCTAGAGCGCGTGAATTAACCTAGGACGTCTACTTGGTTTTATGTTTTAGAGTTGCCACCCACGTTTTTAGAGGAACGCGAGAAAACCTAAGAGAATAGCCTTTTTGTACGAAAACCAGAGATTCAGGAGAGAAGGGTTCGGGGGTTAGGTGATGGAGTGGGAAGTACTTAAACACCCACTCCGCCCCGCTTACGCGGGTCTTGCTACTTTTGGTGTTCTAATGCTAAATGTCCTTCAATAAAAAGTGCTAACAATTAAAATAAAAAGAAAGGGGAAATAAAAAGATAAATGATTTTATTGATTTAATTTATGCTAAAAATTACATGTTGAATTATCCTAACAATTACATTAATAATGAAATGGGGAGATTAAAGTAGAGATTAAAATGTAGGGAGATAACCTTAACCAACTTTAATGTAGTAAAGTGGTCATTTGGTCGTATTCCCTTTTATGGAGATTGCATACTAGTAAGACACAAATAAAAGAGAAGGAGAAAACTTGTACCTTTAGAAAAGAGAACTTGAAACCTTGACTTGAAAGTGTTGTTGTTGTAGATAAATGGTTGTGTAGAAATTTGTGTAGAGTTTTGTTGTGTTAAACTCTTGTTGGGAGAACTCTTGTAAAGAGAATTCTTGGGAGAATTGTGTATGGTGTATTTGTGTAGAGATTTCAAGTCAAAAAAGAAGGTCCTAAAAGTCCAGAGTTTTGGCTAGAGAGAAAATGTTGAGGTCCCCTTTTCTAAAGTAGAAGAAGGGGGTTTTTATAGGTAAAAAGGAGAGGAAAAGGTTGGAGGGAAAAGATGATCAATCCATGTGAGATGGAATTGACCAATAGAAAGTAAGATAAATAAAATAATTAATAAAATCAAATCAAATAAAATCAAATAAAATAAAGAGGGAATATTTTATTTAAAGGCATGGCTAAGAATATGAGATTGGTAGTTATGAAATAAAGGGGGATGAATGTGGATGTAAAAGATAGGTCGTTTTGTATCAAGAAGAGATGTTGTAAATAAGAAAATGGAGGGAAAAATCGTGCAATCCGCTACTGCCAAAGTGGGAAGCGCGCGGGTCCGGCCTTTGGGGCGAGAAGCGTGCGCGGCCCGTTGACAGTGTCGGAGGCTGTAGACACCCCGCTTTGGACCTCTCACCCCGATTGCATACATAGTATTTTTATTTAACTTGTTTTTGTTAATTTCTGTTATGTCCGTTAAGTTCCTAACTAATTCCGTTAGTTTTGGACTAAACTGCATAACAGAGTTAACTTTTCGAGTCATTCTGTTATTTTCACCCGCGGGCGCCTCCCGTAATGGTTATGGGGCGCGCGCGCGTTTGGTCCAATAGGCCGGACCCGCGCGCTTCCCACTTTGGCAGTAACGGATTGCACCTTATTTCCCTCCCTTTTCTTATTTACAAACATCTTCTTTAGTCAAAAACATATTTCTTGATCATAAATATTTACTAGCTTTTATTTGTAACCTCTCAATCCCACATTTCTAGCCCTTTTCATAAAAACAAAATATTTCCTTTTTATTTTATTTTATTTCTTTCTTTCTTTCATTTATTATTTTATTTATCTTATTTTTGATTGGTCATATCCATTTCACATGGATGATAATCTTTTCCCTCCAACCTTTCCCTCTCCTTTTTACCTATAAAAACCACCTTCTTCTACCTTAGAAAGGACCTTCTTTTTTTACTTGAATTTTCTCTACACATACACTATACACAAATCCTCTCAACAAGATTTCTCTACAAAACACTACACAAAGTGTTGCACAACATTTTCTCTACAACAACACCATCTTCAAGTCGAGGTTTAAAGTCCTTCTTCTTAAGGTACAACTTCCCTTTTTCTTCTTCTTATTTTATTCATGTCTAGTCAATGTATGCAATCTCCATAAAAAGGGATACAACCAAAAGGCCACTTCACTATTGAAGTTTGTTCAAGGTTACATCCCAACATTTTAATCTCTACTTTAATTTACCATTCTTTTCTTAATATAATTGTTAGAATAGTTTGACATGTAATCTTTACCATTAAATAAATAAAACAATTATCTTTTATTTCTCTTTTATATTCCCCCTTTCTTTACTATATAATTGTTAGCACATTTTAATATCAATAGAAGGACTTTTTAGCATTAGAACACCAAAAGTAGCAAGACTCGCGTAAGCGGGGCGGAGTGGGTGTTTAAGTACTTCCCACTCCGTCACCTAACCCCCGAACCCTTCTCTTCCCGAATCTCTGGTTTTCGTACAAAAAAGGCTATATTTCTTAGGTTTTCTCGCGTTCCTCTAAAACGTGGGTGGCGACTCTTAAAATCAAGTAGACATCTTAGGTAATTCACGCGCCCTAGCCAAGCCGTGGTCCCCCGGGGTATCTACAGTGGCGACTCTGCTGGGGATATAGAGGGTTAAACTTGTATTTTCTGCTTTTGGTGTTCTAATTTCTGTTTTCTGGGCATTCTGGTAAAAAGGGTGGGAAGCGCGCGCTTCTGGCCTTCTTGGCCTAAAGCGCGCGCGTTCGACCCCCTCTACAAGAATCGCCCGCCTCTCATTTTGTTCTTCGAATTTTATGTTTCTGTGCTAACGTTTACTGCAGGGGAAAAAGTTCTATAATTTAGGGTCAAGGCAATCCCTTGAACCCGCTGATTTGCAGGTACTGCCCAGAAGCGGGCGCCTCCACTTCTCTCAGTCTAACGCGCGCGCCTCCCAAGTAGGCATCCGAATGCGCGCGCTTCTGGGAATTTCCCAGAAACAGAAACGGTGAACAGAATGGACAGTTTTGACAGTGTGTGGGCACCGGGCCTGCACAGAACAGCTTTTATTTCCTGTTTATTTTTATCGGTCACATGGGTGATTCGAAAGTTGTAAATTACGTGCTTATTTGTTTTTTTTTTTATTTTGAAAAAAAATATTTTGTCACTTGTTAGACCTCACACTACGCGCACAATTCTTATCGACTGCTCACTATCGAGTCGCACAAGTCCAACCCTAAACCCGTCGAGGCCCGTCCTAGGAAGTTTCAAGCTCCACTCGACCTTGACTCTTCCGAAGCGGTAAACCTCAGCCCGTGGCGTAGTTCACGACTACATGCCGGGGGTGACATTTAAGCCTCTCTTTAGCCGAGCATAAACCACACAATTCTAGTTAGGGTCTAACACTCCGTGACTCAAGTCAGTTTCCGTGTGCCGAGATTTCCCTAAACTAATGTCTTCAAATCATACATGCCACTCGTTGTTATAGACGAAATAAAAATCAGTCCCCAAGTGGTCATAATGGACGCTAATAAAAAATCTGTCCCCGCATGTATGCTTTACTACATTAACTTAGTTTAATCCCGACACATGTAGGATTCACAAGCGTGGTGGAATCCGATGAGTATATGGGACCGCGAGATGGTCTATATACTAGTGTGACGATTCCACTATTTCCTAGAAACCCCAAAAAGGACCACGTCCTTCCGACTTTTGTAAATAAAAAAAAGAGTCATTTTTCTTATGTGGTTGAGTCTTTTTCCTTTGTTTGTGGGTGAATTTATTTTACTCAAAAGGTATTTGTGGGGCCAACCTAAGATCGACCGTGTTCTCTCAATAGGTCCAATGGCTTCCAACAGCAACAACAACAAGGGTGAGAACATTCCCGTGTCCAACGAAGGGTTATTCAACATGGTGAAAGCATTGAAAGGGCAAATTGATGCACTAGCCGAGAATGTCCACCGCAAGGATGATTTATGGCGAGCCCGTTACGAGCATGTGGAAATGGCCCATAAGAAAGAAGTTGCTCAACTAAATAACCAATTGAAAGGGCTCACGAATGAAAGAAAGGTCCAAAGCATTGATACCGGTTTGGTCAACACTCTCATATCCTACATTGACCAAAGGCTTAGTGGGCTAAATTTGCACAAGGGCCCAAGCACCGATCTTCATCAAGCTTCTCTCCTCATAAACACAATGGAGGCTCTTCCCGAAAAGTTCAAGATGCCCGATATTGGCAAGTTCAACGGCAACTCTTGCCCCGACGCTCATGTTGACTCCTACATTTGGGCCATGCTACCAAAGAAAGTGTCTCCTCAAATAATGGCACAATGCTTCCCGCTTACTCTCGAGGGGGTCGCAAAAGATTGGTATATGGGTCTTCCAGTTTCCACCCGCCTCAATTGGGATGCCGCTGTGCTTGCCTTCAAGTCACAATATCAAGGCAACTCCATATTCCGCCCCACCAAGAAGGAATTGGAGAGCACCGTGCAAATGGGTGATGAAACATTTGGGGACTTCTATCACCGTTGGAATGACAAGCTAGCCGAGATGGTTGATAGGCCTTCCAAGAAGGAACAAATGGACATCTTCTTGAAGTGTTTGAAAATGGACTACCGCACTCATCTTAGTGGGGCTTTTCACTCTGATTTTTCAAGCATGTATATGCGGGGGTTAGAATTGACAATTTACTCCGAGAAGTGGCCGAGTCCTCCTATGACACAAGCTTCAATGACAAAGGGTTCCCAAGCAATGACATGGAAGAATGTAGTGACATGGAAAACTACAACGACAATGAGGACTACAACGACATGAGGGATGACGACAACAATCTCCGTTTCTCTTTCTCTACCTAGAAATAGGATAAAAAAAAAAAAAAAAGTCAAAAGTCCTCTAATGTGTGCATTAATGTTTTCTCTCGTCTAATGTTAAATTTTGAGTCAATCATTAAATAAAAGTCGTTCTTGTCCTCATACACTCTTCCAAGTTGTTCAATTAATTATTGGCAAAATGATGAAAAAAATGTCTAAACAAGTTTTGGAATGAAGACCATCGCTTGAACGCCTAGGGGCTAAACATCAACGACGGCATCAACAACGAAGACATCAACAACGACGAAATCAAGACAAAGAAAGGTGGAGCAACGATCATGAAGCAAAGTTTTCAAAAGGGGATTTAAAAAAAAAAAAAAAAAAAAGAGACTCGCTAGGTTGAAATCCTCAAATCAACCTAGGCAAAAGTTAGAGCACAAAAAAAAAAAAAAAAAAAAAAAAAAAACCCTCAATCAAAGAAGTACAACAACAACATCATTCCACCGATGAAGGACGAAGCAACAACCATCTCGACGAAAGGAGCATCCACAAGAACTACGGTGACCTGAGCCTCTACACTGGAGGAACGTAGGCAACCTTCGGGTGCGGTCTCATGCAAGAAAGAAGATATGTTCAGCCCTAGCGCGTTATGGTGATCGGCCTTCCTCTCGAACTTATCATGACATCTTTGTACGATTCATTTGCCAATGAATTAATCACCTCAAGATTGAACAACTTTCCTAGATTTGGAATCACTTTCTGTTCCTTATCGAGTCTAGGGCTTCTATTCTTTTTGCGATACTCCCAGTTTCTTGCAATCAAACTAGGGCTTTCTTTCTCTTCTCTCTTAATGACTTACTTGCCTTCGTGAGTCATTCAAAAAATATACATACATGAAGTCAATACTAGGGACACTTCCCTAGTCGAGTCAATGTCACTCATCTTTAGTGACAAGAGGTCTTCACCGCAAAATCACATGTCTTATCTCCTCAGCCAGAGTCAATGCACACTTCCTCATTAATCGAGTAAAAAAAAAGAGAAGACGCAAAAGAGATGCCCGCTAGATTGAAAACCCGAAAGGGCGGTCTAGGCAAAAAACAGGGTGCGTCATAAAAAAAAATGAGAGAGTGAGAGAGAGAAGGGAAAGAGAAATGGAGATCTCCGGCCTCTAAGGAAGACAACTGCACAAGCTCTACATTGGATCTCCTCAGCAAGTCAATTCCCCACCGAGTCAACTTTGGGATTGCAAAAGGCTCGACAAGATATGGCACCATCAAAGGTTGTCTTGGGTTATCGGCATCATTCTCCAGCAGTGTGCATTTTTGGGTTCATGAAAAGAAGGCCCGTGGTAACCAAGACCCATCTGAGAACGAGCCCATAATAAAAGGGCAC
Source organism: Campanula takesimana (assembly GCA_026119855.1). Taxonomy (NCBI): domain Eukaryota; kingdom Viridiplantae; phylum Streptophyta; class Magnoliopsida; order Asterales; family Campanulaceae; genus Campanula; species Campanula takesimana. The sequence goes on along the minus strand of JAOWBW010000077.1, from coordinate 1,635,509 downwards.
GAGGTTGCACAAATAATCCCTAGCTAGTCAATTGGCTTGGGCAGCAAATAGCAACAACATGTGTCTCAGTTTTCAAAGCTTCTGCAAGTATATGCTTCTAAAGTACGCCGAAAGGCTCCCGAGAAATGGAGTGGCTCTCGCCATGTCCTCTCATGTTTGTTCTCTCGCACGAGGATGAGTCACTCTTACTTTGCTCAAAAAGCCCTAGGGGCTATGTAACTCAAGAACAAGGGCTTCTTTTGCTTCATTTGACAATCAATAAGCCCTAGGGGCTATGCTCGAGAAAGATGTGTAAGACTATCCTCAAAGTCTCTCAAAAGGGATGTCAAAAATCCCTCTTGTCATGTGTGTCCGTACTCGTTCCCCCAATCAAGGATGGACCTTTCTCGCAATCAATGATGACACTCTAGGGGCTACGGTCAAGTCTTAAAGGCTCCCTCGGCAAGAAGCAATTCACTTCAATGTCCCCAGCAACATTTGAAGCTCTATAACGAAAGGTCTCAAAGGGGCTTCGCAATCTACAATCTTTTGGGCTACGGCATTACAGTGATACAAGCAAAGGGCAGTATTGGGGCTTCGCAACCGACAGTCTTTTGGGGCAACAATGATCAACCAATGCAATGTGGAGTCGTCTTATGGCTCCATGAAAGAGATCAAGCTTCAAGGGTCCCTCAACACTTCCAGTCAAAAGGCCTCTTGGTTTTAAATGAAGGCTCCGATGATATGAATGAATTTGATGATTCTTGTTAGAACTCACAGCGAGATTATGAAGGAAGTCTTAGAGAAAAGGAAAAAGACTCAATATGCTAGACTCACCCGACTGAGTTATAGCGGGCAATGCCAATATGTTAACTCTATAAGCAGAGTTACGGCCAATCCCAATATTTCTGCAATACAGCACCCCCTTCTCCAAGATCAAAAGCACAGGCTGCATCCGAAGATCCGCGATCCGAAGATCCGCCGTCGGTTCAACTCAAGAAGACTCGAGCAGTTTTCTGAGATCCAGTGAAGGATGCAGAGTTACTCCCAATCCCAATTCCCCAACAAGGGACTGTTCTGCAGTTTCTGAAACCCAAGGACTGTTCTGCAGTTTTTTGAGATCCAGTGACTGTTCTGCAGTTTTAAGGGTCCAGTGACCATTCTGTAATTTCTAGGAACTTCAGTGACCAATCTGTAATTGTCGAATGCAGAGTTACGACCAATCCCAATTGCAAGAGTTGTTTGATAGGGGTTTCATCCGACCCAGTGTATCACCGTGGGGAGCTCCTGTGTTGTTTGTAAAGAAGAAAGATGGGTCCTTGAGACTATGCATCGACTATAGAAAACTGAATCAGGTGACTGTAAAGAACAAATATCCTTTGCCTCACATTGATGATATATTTGATCAACTCCGAAGGTCAGTTGTCTTTTCGAAGCTTGATTTGAGGAGTGGGTATCATCAGTTAAAGATTCACTCAGAAGACATTCCTAAAACTGCTTTCCGTAGTAGGTATGGTCATTATGAGTTTCTTGTTATGCCTTTCGGGTTAACAAATGCTCCAGCTGTTTTCATGGATATGATGAATCGGGTTTTCAAGCCTTATCTTGATTCTTTTGTGGTTGTGTTTATTGATGACATCCTTGTTTATTCCAAGTCTCGGGAGGAGCATGAGCAACACTTGCGAATGGTTCTATCTATTCCTCGGGAGAAGCAGTTGTTTGCAAAATTCAGTAAGTGTGCTTTTTGGCTCGATGAAGTTTCTTTTCTGGGACATGTGGTTTCTAATAAAGGCATATCTGTTGATCCATCAAAAATTAAAGCTATTGTGAATTGGAAGAGGCCAGAATCAGTTACAGAAATTCAAAGTTTCTTAGGGTTGGCTGGGTACTACAGAAGATTCATTGAAGGATTTTCTAAGATTGCAACACCATTAACTCAGTTGACTAGAAAGAATGTGCCATATGTATGGGATGATAAATGTCAAGTCAGTTTTAATGCAGAGTGGGAAGGTAATTGCGTATGCTTCAAGGAAGTTAACTCCTAGTGAGCAGAATTATCCAACCCATAACATGGAGCTTGCAGCTATTTTTTTTGCGTTACACAAATGGAAGCATTATCTATATGGAGCAAAGTTTGAGATTTTCACAGATCATCAGAGTTTAAAGTATCTTTTCTCCCAGAAAGAGTTGAATAATAGACAGAGAAGATGGATGGAGCTGTTGAAGGATTATGATTGCACCATTTCTTATCATCCGGGCAAGGCCAATGTGGTAGCTGATGCTATTAGCAGGAAGTCTTATGTAGCTTCATTGATGATACTGGAATGGAAGATGTTAGAAGATGCTCGAGATTGGTGTCCTTATGAGTCGAGGCATGGGGATATATTTGCGAATATCAGAGTATTGCCAACTTTAATTCAACAAATCAAGGATGCTCAGAAAGATGATCCCGAGTTAGTGAAGGTAATGGGAAAAATTAAAGATGGCAGATGTGAAGACTTTTCTCTCACTTCTGAAGGAGTATTGACTTTCAGAGGTAGATTGTGTGTTCCTAATGTTGATGGGATTAAACATCAAGTTCTCGAGGAAGGTCATAAGTCGAGGTATACTATTCATCCTGGGAGTACCAAAATGTATCAAGATTTGAAGCAACACTTTTGGTGGAACAACATGAAGCGGGAGATAGCTGATTATGTGTCAAAGTGTTTGACTTGTCAACAGGTGAAAGCTGAACATCAAAGGACCGCGGGATTGCTTCAACCATTAGAGATTCCGAAATGGAAATGAGAACATGTTACTATGGATTTTGTGACAGGGTTACCTCGTACTCGGAGAAGGCATGATGCTGTTTGGGTGATCGTAGACAGATTGACAAAGTCTTCTCATTTCCTACCTATTGAGATTGGTTATTCGATGGAAAGGCTTTCTACTTTGTACATTAATGAGATAGTGAAGTTGCATGGAGTTCCAGTTAGCATTGTTTCTGATCGGGATCCTAGATTCACTTCTCGGTTTTGGCAAGTATTTCAGAAGGCTTTGGGTTCAGAATTGAAGTTCAGTACTGCTTTTCATCCTCAAACAGATGGTCAGTTAGAAAGGACCATTCAGATTCTTGAGGATATGTTGAGAGCTTGTTCAGTTGATTTTTCTGATTCTTGGGATATTCATTTGCCTCTCGTAGAATTTGCTTATAACAATAGTTTTCAGTCGAGTATTGGGATGGCTCCTTATAAAGCATTGTATGGAAGAAAATTTCGTTCACCTATTTGTTGGGATGAAGTTGGGGAAGCAAAAATTTGGGGTGTTGACATGGTTAATAACTCAGTTGAGAAGGTTAAACTTATTCGGGATCGATTGACTACTGCCCAGAGTAGACAGAAAAGTTATGCCGATCATCGAAGGCGAGACCTTGAGTTCGAAAAAGATGACTTTGTGTTTTTAAAGGTTTCCCCTAAGGTTGGTATTCGAAGATATGGAAAGAAAGGCAAGCTTTCTCCGAGGTATATTGGTCCATTTGAGATTCTTGGAAGAGTGGGAGATCGGGCTTATCGTCTTGCGTTACCTCCATCTCTTGACAAGATTCATAATGTGTTTCATGTTTCGATGCTTCGAAAGTATGTGTATGATCCATCTCATGTGTTATCTGAGATACCTGAGGATATTGAACTCAGTATGTCGTATGAGGAACATCCAGTTCAGGTGATTGATTCTAAAGTTCAAGAATTGAGAACTAAAAGTATTCCTCTTGTTAGAGTTGTGTGGAGGAACCATAATGTAGAAGAATCAACTTGGGAGCTTCGGGATTAAATGCAGAGAAAATATCCTTGGCTATTTGATTCGTTTGGTAAGTTATTCTAAAATTCAGGACGAATTTTCTTTAATGTGGAGTGATTGTAACGACCCCAAAACCCGTCCCTATTTATTTTATATTTTGGGAATTTTTATTTGACTTATGTGTGCATTTTATGTGTTGCATCATATTTTATGATTTGCACATCTTACTTGATTATTTGTGTTATTTACTTAGTTAGTAGTAATAATGGTTAAAGGAGTTAAATGATTAAGTTGAAACTTTAGGTCCTTGTTGAAAAAATAAGTTAAGGGGCTTAAGTGTTCAAATAGAAAGTAGAGTGATTAAAGTAGAAAAGGGGGTAAAGGTTTTTTATAAAACACTTCTCCTTCTCTCTCTTCTTTCTCTGTGTATACTTTTGTTCTGCAACTTTCCTCTCGTTTCAGTTTAGGGTTAAAGAGAAAAAGGTAAGTTCAACCCATTTCGATTTAATTATTTTTATTTACTTACCCGTTTTAAAATCTAATTATATAAAAATGATCAGGTCATTGAGTAGGTCATTTCTACCCGAACAAAACTTATTTTAGCGATACTTTTTCCGGAAATAAGTAAGTTACTAATTCCCCTTTAAATGTTAAAATGGTCATATATGTTATATTTGATACTTGTACTTGTTAATTTTGTGATTTGAATAATATTTGTGATACTTGTAATTTTGGAACAAAGGGAGTAAAATTAGCAAGTTTTGGGTCCGGCGGGTATGTTGGGCGGCCGCCCAAATAGGGCGTGCGACCGCCCATCTATCTGGAAGATTTTGGTCGTGGGACAGAGCATTTTGGGCGGCCGCACAAGCTGGTGTGGGCGACCGCCCAGGGTTGCTGAAATAGTTGAGTTGTTTCATTTCAAGGGATTTAAAGTTCAATCTTGGTCTAGGTATTAGGTGATATCCTAGAGTACCTAGAGGGTTGTTGTGGAATACTCTTGAGTTTGAAATGGTTCCTTTGTGAACATAAGTGTTGTGGAATTTGACTGAATGTTAAGTGGATATTGTTGAACATCTTTTGATGTGGTCTGGATTGGGTCATCTTTGTGAAGTGTTTGGCTTGGTTCCCTACTTTGGAATCATTACCCTGGTTGTTGTTTAAGCAAGTATTCATTACTATGCTCGTTTTAAAGTCCAGCTGGTACTACTTGTTGTGGTTTCGGGCAGTGGTAGGGATTATGATGGCACACGAGCCAAGTTCATTGTAAGGCTTCTACCATTGGTTTCCCATTTTTAACCCCCTTCATTGGGCCAAAGGTTGGGCACTTTGGGTTATGACATTGTGTCATTTTCCCCCTCTTGTTGTTGTTTGCCTGATTGTTATTGTTTGGTTCCGGAACCGGCTTCAGCCCTTTGGTGCTGCTCAGTTGATATCTCTTTGATGGTTATATTTGATTCGAGAACCTTGGCTCAGTATCCACTTATGAGTGTTTATTTCCGCCTTATGTGCTGTATGATGAGTTGGTCGTTATTTCTAACCGGTATGGGACGGTTGGCGATAGGGAGCCTCTCATGTTATGTGCTAAATGAATGTTTATTGACATTGTTCAGTTATGAGTATCATTTCCGCATGTAACGTAGTTGCATTTTAGTAGCTTACTGAGATTTATTCTCACCCTTTATTTGTTTACTGTTTAGATAAAGGAGAGCCCAGGGGATAGGTCACTTCAAGGGAGGACGTCGAGGTGGTGCTTTTGGGTAAGACATTTTGGGAAAGTAAGTTTGGTTTGTAAAGGCTACATTATATAAATGTATAACCTTTTGGGTAGTGTACCGTGACTTCATCTTTGTATCACCTATTTTTGGAACATATTGGTGATTTGTAAATTTATAAGTAAAGTGTGTGAGCCTTATGGCTAAGTACTTTGGAATGTGAGTTTGTGTAGAATGAAGTCAAGTTCCAAATAAATGTGTTTGGTTATATTAAACTTTTATGAAAGTACATTTCGAAAATTTTTCCTAAAATGTTTTATGACGTCTTCCGCGCGTGTCCCGGACGTGGGGCCAAGTAGGACCACGGGTCGGGGCGCGACACTTGCAATGCTCCCCATGAAACTAGGATACACCTTGCTTCTTGCATTGTCTTCTTGTGGTATTTTCTCGCTCTCTGTTAGGGCCTTTTGACTCCCACCGCGACTTTCGAGTCACTCTCCCCCCTAACACACCGTTCATCGATGTCTCTCCGTTTTACACCAATAGGCCGGTCTCCAGGCCTCTTGCTCCCACCCGAACGAAGTTGATGTTGTCGGTAGAGTACAACATCCTCCTTACCCCTATCCGTCGTTTGCGAGAAGTCCTCCTCTTCTCACGTGGTCAAACCGCTTATACCACTCACCTTTGCATCGTCGGTTGCTTACGCAAGTGCCTGATGCAATCTCTTTTCTTTCATATTTTCTCCAACCTCCTTGACTGCCCCAAGATCCCTTAAACACCTCCAGATCCGATCTCTGCATCTCCAAATTCCACCTCAAATTTTTGCAGATCTCATAAGAAACAAACGAACTTTTCGGACTTTCTGATCTTCCGCACGATCGTGGGCCTATTTGGCACGTGTCTTGCTTCAACCATAAACCCTAGAAGCTCTCAGATCCCTGCACATCTTCCACATGAAGAATCTGCACTGCACGAAATCTGCACGTGCGCTCCACCGAGCCTGCACGTGCATTGCACGAATTCTGCACGTACGCTGCATGAAAATCTGTTGTCGCTTTTCTTCGCCTTGGATCTCCCCTAGATATCTAATCAAAGCTCTGATACCAGTTGTTGGGGAATTGGGGGGATCACCACATCCACTAGCCCATACTAGCAGTCATCAACATGGAGAAATAAATCAACACATGAAATAATAATATGAAATAACAAGAACACCATGATTTGTTAACCCGGTTCACCACCACCCATGGCTACATCCGGAGGCCCCAAGCCAGGATATCACTATAATAATATATGAAAGATTACAACTTTACATATGCACTCACACAGATCTAGCATAGTAACTCTCCATGAGCAACCTCTCATATATATTATCTCACCTCCCAAAGAACACACAAACAATATGACTATGGCCGGGTTGTAGGATCGCCCCCCATGGCTCTCCTAGGCCCCCGGCCCCCTCCTACACACTATTTTGTGCTCTCTCTTGATATCCTAACTCTCTCCTTTTGGGTACACAATATTCTGGACGAAATCATGCTTATATAGCAGTACAAGGAAGCCCTAAGTCTATTTGGAAGAGATACAATCAAAATAGGAAACAAATCAGGAAACCAGATCCGGCACCAGGCGCCCGCTCGCACCCCACCAGGCGCCCACCTAGATTATTTTCCCAGAATCTGATCCTTTCTGCCTTCTTGAGCGCGCGCTCGCCTCCTACCGAGCGCCCGCCTGCTCTTCTGCCCAGAAAGCCTCCTCCGTTTTGAACTCCTTTTGATCTTCACCAATTCCCCCGACTTGGACTCCTTTTCCCCCTCTACTTCCCCTTAGGTTTAGGACTCCAATCCCAACATCCCTGGGTTTCAGAATAGTGCAGAACAGTCCCTGGGTTTCAGGAAATTACAGTTTGATCCTCAGATTTCAGAAAGTTTCAGAACAGCCCCTGGAGTTCAGAAAATTGCAGTTTCACCCTCTCCCTTCTTTTCTTTGACCGGTCATTGGTTGACTCGGAAGTTGTAATAATTTAGGACCTTAATTCTCCTCCCTCCTCTCTTTACTTGCACATATTTGCTTTTCTTTTCTTTTGAAAAAAAATAAAATATTTTGTCACTTGGCTTGACCTCACACTACATGCACATATTCTTATTAATTGCTCACAATCGAGTCGCACAAGTCCAACCCCAAACCCGTCGAGGCCCGTCCTAGAGAGTTTCAAGCTCCACCCGACCTTGACTCTCTCGAAGCGGTAAACCTCAACCCGTGGCGTAGTTCATGACTACATGCCGGGGGTGACTTTTAAGCCTCTCTTTAGCCGAGCACAAGCCACACAATTCTTAGTTTAGGTTCTAACACTCCGTGACCAAGTCGGTTTTCATGTACCGAGATTTCCCTAAACTAATGTCATCAAATCATACATGTCGTTTCCAAGAGAAACAAACGGTTGTCATGGACAAAATAAAAATCCGTCCCCAAAGTGGTTATTTTGGACGAAAATAAAAAATCTGTCCCCGCATGTATGCTTTATGACATTAATTTAGTTAATCCCGTCACATGTAGGAATCACAAGCGTGGTGGAATCCGATGCGTGGTGGAATCCGATGAGTATATGGGACCGCGAGAAGGTCTATATACTAGTGTGACGATTCCATTATCTTTTCTTAGAAACCCCAAAAAGGACTACGTCCTTCCGACTTTTGTAAATAAATAAATAAATAAAGTGTCATTTTTCTTTATGTGGTTTGAGTCTTTTCTCTTGTTCGTGGGTTAAATCATTTGATTCAAAAGGTATTTGTGGGACCAACCTAAGATCAACCGTGTTCTCTCAATAGGTCAAATGGCTTCCAACGGCAACGACAATAAGGGTGAGAATATTTCCGTGTCCAACGAAAGGCTCTTCAACGTAATAAGAGACATGGGGGAACAAATGGATAGACTTCTCGAGGATGCCCGCCGCAAGGATGATTTGTGGCAAGACCGTCTTGATCTCGAGAGGAGAATTCATGAGGAAGAAGTGTCCGAACTTAAGGCTCGTTTGCAAGAGTTCACCAACAACAAGGCAAAGGTCAACGATAAGGCATGTTCAAGTGGCTCGCCTCTCAAGAGTCACAAAGGCTCTACCAACGACCGTGTGTACACTCCCCTCCAAGGCATGACTATCACCAAGGCCTATGAAGATCGCAAAGCAAAGGGATAAATTTCTCCTCTCCAAGGGTACAAGCAACCACAACCATTGCGTCGCAACCATGCCCACCACAAGTGGTGTGACTATCACCTATGCAGCGGTCACCTCACCGAGGATTGCTTCTCCATCCGCAACATCGTCCAAGACTTGATTGACAATTGTGAGTTTACCGTGGTTGAAGAACAACAGTTAGAGAGTGAGAACATGCAAGAACTCATCAAGGAAGGGGCTCAGATTTGAAATGGGGCTTCAACAAGGGATCATGCCACAAGGAAGACTACAATGACATTGGGGACTACAACAACAATCTCCGTTTCTCTTTCTCTACCTAGAAATAGGAATTAAAAAAATGGTGAAAAAAAAGAGTCAAAAGTCCTCTAATGTGTGCATTAAAGTTTTCTTTCGTCCAATTCGTGTTAAATGTTGAGTCATCGAATAAAAAGTTGTTCTTGTCCTCATACACTATTCCGAGTCGTTCAATTTAATTCTTGGCAAAATGATGAAAAAATGTCTAAACAAGTTTTGGAATGAAGGCCATCGCTTGAACGCCTAGGGGCTAAACATCAACGACGGCATCAACAACGAAGACATCAACAACGACGAAATCAAGACAAAGAAAGGTGGAACAACAATCATGAAGCAAAGTTTTCAAAAGGGGATAAAAAAAAAAAAAAAAAAACTCGCTAGGTTGAAATCCTCAAATCAACCTAGGCAAAAGTTAGAGCACCAGAAAAAAAAAAAAAAAAACCCCTTAATCAAAGAAGTTCAAGATCAATATCATTTTCCAAGGACGAATCAACATCAACAAAAGGAGAATCCACAAGAACTACGGTGACTTGAGCCTCTTCACTGGAGGAACGTAGGCAACCTTCGGGTCCGGTCTCATGCAAGAAAGAAGATATGTTTAGCCCTAGCACGTTATGGTGATCGGCCTTCATCTCGAACTTGTCAAGACGTCTTTGTACGATTCATTTGCCAATGAATTAATCACCAAAAGATTGAACAACTTTCTTAGATTTGGAATCGCTTTCCGTTCCTTGTCGAGTCTAGGGGTTTCTCTTCTTTTTGCGATACTCCCAGTTTCTTGCAATCAACTGGGGCTTTCTTTCTCTTCTCTCTTAATGACTTACTTGCCTTCGTGAGTCATTCAAAAAATATACATACATGAAGTCAATACTAGGGACACTTCCCTAGTCGAGTCAATGTCACTCATCTTTAGTGACAAGAGGTCTTCACCGCAAAATCACATGTCTCTCATCCTCCGCTAGAGTCAATGCACACTTCCTCATTAATCGAGTTAAAATGAAGACGCAAAAGAGATGCCCACTAGATTGAAAACCCGAAAAGGCGGTCTAGGCAAAAAACAGGGTGCGTCAAAAAATAAATAAATGAGAGAGTGAGAGAGAGAAGGGAAAGAGAAATGGATATCCGCAGCCTCTAAAGAAGACAACTGCCCAAGTTCTACATTGGGTCTCCTCAGCAAGTCAATCCCCACCGAGCCAACTTTGGAATTGCAAAAGGCTTGACGAGATATGGCACCATCAAAGGTCATTTTGGGTTATTGAAAGATTGTTCTTGCAATGTGCATCTTTAGGCTCATGAGAAAGAAAGCCCGTGGTAACCAAGATCCATCCGAGAACGAGCCCATCATTAAGGGGTACGAGGTCGCACAAAATAATCCCCAGCTAGTCAGTTGGTTTGGGCAGCGAGCAACAACATGTAATTCAAGATTCTACAAGCACGTATCTCTAAAGTATGCCGAAGGACTCCCGAGAAATATGGTAGCTCTTGCCATGTCCTCTTATGTTTGTTCCCCCACATGAGGACAATTCTCTTTTTTTGCTCAACAAATGATGACGCCCTAGGGGCTATGTGACTCGAGAAAGAAAACTTCTCTTGCTTCATTTGACAATTAATGAGCTCTACGGCTACGCTCAAGAAAGATGTGTGAGATTATCCTCAAAGTCTCTCAAAAGGAATGTCGAGAAGCACCTTCTTGTCATGTATGCTCATACTTGTTCCCCCGATCAAGGATAGGCCCTTCTCGTCCCACTCCTAATCAATGGTGTCACTCTAGGGGTACGATCAAGTTTTAAAGGCTCCCTCGGCAAGAAGAAATTCACTTCAGTGTCCCCGGCGGAGTTATGTGCAACATTGGAAGCTTCCTCAATTCAGCACCAAAGGTCTCAAAGAGCTTCGCAATCTACAATCTTTTGGGCTACGGCATTACAGTGATACAAGCAAAGGGCAATATTGGGGTTTCGCAACCGACAGTCTTTGGGGCAACAATGCTCAACCAATGCAATGTGGAGTCGTCTTATGGCTCCATGAAAGAGATCAAGCTTCAAGGGTCCCTCAACACTTCCAGTCAAAAGGCCTCTTGGTTTTAAATGAAGGCTCCGATGATATGAATGAATTTGATGTTGTTAGAACTCACAACGAGATTATGAAGGAAGTCTTAGAGAAAAGGAAAAAGATTCAATATGCTAGACTCACCCGGCTGAGTTATAGCGGGCAATGCCAATATGTTAACTCTATAAGCAGAGTTACGGCCAATCCCAATGTTTCTGCAATACAGCACCCCCTTCTCCAAGATCAAAAGCACAGGCTGCATCCGAAGATCCGCCGTCGGTTCAACTCAAGAAGACTCAAGCAAAAATACCGTTCGAGACTTTATCACACCAATACCTTATCATCTGCAACAACATCATCATCTCCCACGAGACGTCTCCCATTTTCAACATGGACCTTCCGCCATTTGGGTATCAACCACAAAAAGAGCAATCAATCTCCAAGCAAGAGAAAGAAGGAGATCGCCTTCAAGAGTTCTTCCCAATAGCGCCATCCGCTCCCAACACAATGCTAAGCCGATTCCAAGAAAATTTGAGGCTTCACACCGAAAGGTCTCCACATCCCGCCATCTACAAACTTGATAAGCCCATGACATTTGGGGCTTAGCAATCAATCTCTCAAAGATTGGTATCAATGATTTTCTCTTGGAGCTTGCCCACGTCGACAACAAAAGACAGTTTATTTGAATGGGCTAAGAGTTGATTCATCTTGGGGCTTCATAAGCCACTCAAAGTTCAGCATTCGAGGGGATTTACAATCAACAACCCCTTGGCATCTCGGCATCAATAGTCCTTTTGAAGCCCCCCTAAACGACAAATCTCTTGGGGCTAGACATCAATTTTCGTTGGACACCGCGGCGACAACATTCAAGCGAGGCAATCCGGACTTCGATCAAACATGACATGATCTTGGGTTGGCTTTACAAACACACAATGGTCAAAATGGTTCACCCACGAACTAAAAAAAATAATAAAAAAAAAAAATCTTTTTCCCACATGTGTACATATTCTATTCCTACAAAAAGACAAAAAGAATTTTCCTTTTCTTTTTCTTTGTCTCCTTATTTGCGCAAAATATGTGCATCATTTTATCTTGCTCCTCCCTAGCATTCCCCAGCATCCTTGAACTACGCTGGTCTGATTCTCTTAAAGGGATACGTAGGCAGCCTTTTGGCACGACCAACCCATCACCCAGAATACCATCTCACCGACACTCCATCAAAGGCAAAAACAATTCATCATCACCAACATCATCATTCTCCGTCCAAAGGATGGACATTCTTCATCAAAAGCATCAAGGCATCCACCACCACAACACTAATCCATCCAACGGCAATGGTAAGTGAAGGTATGAATATAACTGAGGCTTTCCTCAAATCACACCGCACACAAAATCACTTTCTCCATTCTTAATGCTCTCTCATGCAAAACTACCTTCAAATCACATCATACCACAAGCACAATTTCTCTCATAACAGCCATTTCACATCTCATACATGTCACAAGCACATATACCTGCAAAGCACACACTTAACAGGTACCACCACAAGGTCAACAGCATCTGCAACTCAAGGCACTTCATCCCCAGCAGAAAGTGATCCGCCGTCAACTACACCTGCATCCCACATAATCAAACAATTACAGTTCAATGACAATAACTCGGTCCATGGTAAGCCGCAAAATCACCACCTTTCCATCAAGCAACACAATAATATCACATATAGGCAGACGGAGCATCGTTCCCGCCATCCGCAAATGGATCCCTCATCAGCAAACGGATCCCGCATCAGCAAACGGATCCCTCTTCAAAAAACGGATCCCGCATTAGCAAACGGATCCCGCATCAGCAAACGGATCCCGCTTCAGCAAACGGATCCCGCTTCAGCAAACGGATCCCACATCAGCAAACGGATCCCCCACCAGCAAACGGATCCCGCCATAGCAAACGGATCCCGCTATAGCAAACGGATCCCGCTTCAGCAAACAGATCCCGCATCAGCAAACGGATCCCGCTTCAGCAAACGGATCTCGCATCAGCAAACGGATCCCGCTTTAGCAAACGGATCCCGCCATATCCTTTCTACATCAATAAAGCCGCTCACACAGGGAGCGCACCCCTATCCTTCGCAAATTTCAAATTCATGTTTTATCGAGTCTTTGTTTTCTCTTGTCGATGTCCTCGGCGGTTGTCTTTCTTTCGTCGACGTGTTTTGCTTTGCAATCCATGTCGCCGAGGGGCTCTGTAAACACCCCGCCTTGGACCTCTCACCCCGGTTGCATACATAGTATTTTTATTTTACTTGTTTTTGTTAATTTCTGTTACTTCCGTTAAGTTCCTAACTGATTTCGTTAGTTTTGGACTAAACTGCATAACATAGTTAACTTTTAGAGTCATTCTATCATTCTGTTATTTTCACCCGCGGGCGCCTCTGTAGATACCCCGGGGGACCACGGCTTGGCTAGGGCGCGTGAATTACCTAGGATGTCTACTTGATTTTAAGAGTCGCCACTCACGTTTTAGAGGAACGCGAGAAAACCTAAGAAAGATAGCCTTTTTTGTACGAAAACCAGAGATTCGGGAAGAGAAGGGATCACCATATCCACTAGCCCATACTATGCTAGTATGGGCTAGTGGATATGGTGATCCCCCCAATTCCCCAACAAGGGACTGTTCTGCAGTTTCTGAAACCCAAGGACTGTTCTGCAGTTTTCTGAGATCCAGTGACTGTTCTGCAGTTTTAAGGGTCCAGTGACCATTCTGTAATTTCCAGGAACTTCAGCGACCAATCTGTAATTGTCGAATCCAGCCCAATTTTTTTTATTTTTTTTAATAAAAGAAAATCAAAAAATTTTGGGGAGAGAAAGGAAAGGAGGAAAATATGTACAAAAGTTTTTGTCCTAAAATAAAAAATGTAACTCCCCTTTTTGTTTTGGGAAAAGCTAAAAATGTGGAACAAAGCTAGCTTTCCTTCTTTTTTTTTTTTTTTTTTTTTTTTTTGTTTGTTTGCAAAAAGAAAGAAGAAGAAAGAAACAAAAATAACGCACACTCACTGACAGTGCACACACACACACGCCTGTGAAGGCCCCTTTTTTTTGGTTTAAGAATAAAGAAGAAAAGAAATAAAAACAAAAAATACACACTTACCCACACGACAGACATGGAGAAGGCACCAATTGCTGCCATTTTTTTTTATATATTTTTTTTGTTGGAAAAGATACCGGATGCGCGCGCGTTTGAAATTTAGAGCGGGAGGCGCGCGCTTTTGAGGATGTCGGGCAAAAGCGCACGGTTCTGGGCACATCTGTAAGCTGATGGATTCAAGGGATTGCCTTGACCCAAAAAACCGTACTTTTCCCCTACAAACATTGTTAGCACAAATAACATAGAAATTGAAGGACGAGTCGAGAGGCGGACGATTCTGGTGGTGAAGGTCGGAGGTGCGCGCCTTAGGCCAAGAAGGCCAGAGGCGCACGCTTCCCGTCTTTTTACACCAGAATGCCCAGAAAGAAGAAATAAGAACACCAAAATAAAAATGCAAGTTTAACCCTCTAAATAACCCCCAGCGGAGTCGCCACTGTAGATACCCCGGAAAACCACGGTTTGGCTATAGCGCGTGAATTAACCTAGGACGTCTACTTGGTTTTATGTTTTAGAGTCGCCACCCACGTTTTTAGAGGAACGCGAGAAAACCTAAAAGAATAGACTTTTTGTACGAAAACCAGAGATTCGGGAGAGAAGGGTTCGGGGGTTAGGTGACAGACTGGGAAGTACTTAAACACCCACTCCGCTCCGCTTACGCGTGTCTTGCTACTTTTGGTGTTCTAATGCTAAATGTCCTTCAATAAAAAGTGCTAACAATTAAAATGAAAAGAAAGGGAAAATAAAAAGATAAATGATTTTATTGATTTAATTTATGCTAAAAATTACATGTTGAATTATCCTAACAATTAAATTAATAATGAAATAGGGAGATTAAAGTAGAGATTAAAATGTAGGGAGATAACCTTAACCAACTTTAATGTAGTAAAGTGGTCATTTGGTCGTATTCCCTTTTATGGAGATTGCATACTAGTAAGACACAAATAAAAGAGAAGAAGAAAACTTGTACCTTTAGAAAAGAGAACTTGAAACCTTGACTTGAAAGTGTTGTTGTTGTAGATAAATGGTTGTGTAGAAATTTGTGTAGAGTTTTGTTGTGTTAAACTCTTGTTGGGAGAACTCTTGTAAAGAGAATTCTTGGGAGAATTGTGTATGGTGTATTTGTGTAGAGATTTCAAGTAAAAAAAGAAGGTCCTAAAAGTCTAGAGTTTTGACTGGAGAGAAAATGTTGAGGTCCCCTTTTCTAAGGTAGAAGAAGGGGGTTTTTATAGGTAAAAGGAGAGGGAATGGTTGGAGGGAAAAGATGATCAATCCATGTGAGATGGAATTGACCATAGAAAGTAAGATAAATAAAATAATTAATAAAATAAAATAAAATAAAATAAAATAAAGAGGAAATATTTTATTTAAAGGCATGGCTAAGAATATGGGATTGGGAGTTATGAAATAAGGGAGGATGAATGTAGATGTAAAAGAGAGGTCTTTTTGTATCAAGAAGAGATGTTGTAAATAAGAAAAGGGAGGAAAAAATGGTGCAATCCGCTACTGCCAAAGTGGGAAGCGCGCGGGTCCGGCCTTTGGGGCGAGAAGCGCGCGCGGCCCGTTGACAGTGTCGGAGGCGCCCACGGGTGAAAATAACAGAATGACAGAATGACTCTAAAAGTTAACTATGTTATGCAGTTTAGTCCAAAACTAACGGAATCAGTTAGGAACTTAACGGAAGTAACAGAAATTAACAAAAACAAGTAAAATAAAAATACTATGTATGCAACCGGGGTGAGAGGTCCAAGGCGGGGTGTCTACACGCGTACAATTGTAAGCCGAATGTTCCTAGCTAGGAAATGGTAAAAGAGTAGATTTTTGGAGAAATTGGGTTCTCTATAAATTACATAAAGTTTACTTTTTTTTTTTTTTATAATTGCAATCATTTAGCGAACATTTAAAAACATAATTTTTTATAATTTATGGAGAAACTAGTCCGTAATGGTAACAATGGAGTAGTATTAAATACAAGGCACATTACATACAATGCATAAGTAAATTACTTAACTACCCTCATATATATACTCCAAACCCTCATTTTTTTTCATTTGAAAAAACACTCCATCTTTGGGAGAATTTTCGCCATATTTTTCCGACGAACATATCTCCCGCTCCGGTGATTATTTAAAAGATCCCAACGGTGTAAAGGTGCGCAGTGGTGATGCGAACTGGCTCCAGAAGTTTGAAGACGATCCAACGGTTAACAAAGCGGGAATTGCACTTTTCTGGTCCGATTTTTGCATTGCAATTTTTTGTCAGATTTTTCCGGCAGACATATCTCCCGTTCCGGTGATTATTTGGAAGATCCCAACGATGGACAGGTGCTCAGTGGTGATGCAAACTGGATCCAGAATTTTGAAGACGATCCAACGGTTAACGAAGCGGGAATTGCACTTTTTCTGGTCCGATTTTTGCATTGCAGTTTTTTGTAATTTTTCGCCAGATTTTTCCGGGGGACATATCTCCCGCTGGTGAGTATTTGGAAGATCCCAACGGTGAAAAGGTGCACAGTGGTGATGCGAACTGGCTCCAAAAGTTTGAAGACGATCCAACGGTTAACGAAGCGGGAATTGCTGGTGCATGGTTGGTGGCTGGCGGCGGCTGAGGAGGGTGGTGCCGGTGGTGTTGGATGATTGATTTGTGAAAGGGGTTGGGAATGGTGGCAGAGAAGGGAAGGGTATTTTTGGCATTACTGTGCCTTATACACAATGGTGCCTTGTATTTAAAATTCACCGTAACAATGTTTGAAAATACAATCACATCCAAAAATGTCTTGAGACCAAAAATGAATGTGATTGTGTAACGGCATGGAATCCATTGTAAATATGATTTGAAATGTACTTAAGCTTTCATTGGGCCAGAGATTTTGAATTAGTCTTTAATTTTTCGATATTTAGTTAATTTTGAAAATGTATTTTTTTTTTTAGTAAATTCCATTGGGCCAGAGATTTTTTGGTATTAAACACCTTAATTGGGACTAGGCACTAGCCAGTATTCCATTTCAATCTGGTGCTTGGGCTTTAACAGGGGGGTTGTACTGCGATTAGACAATTAGGCGACGCCCCATTTCAGAAGAGCGGCTTCGGGCAGAAGGACGATCTAACCGCCATTCGCTCGCAATCACAGTGGAGCAGATTCAGTAGCAGAGCTGTCTATGGTGACCAAGGCATGGAAAATCATACCAAGGCCACTTCTTGAAACCATACTCAACAATCACGTTCAGCCCCATCGTGTACCTCAGCCGCTCATCCTCCACGGCCCCCGCGGCGTCGGCAAAACCACTCTCATTCTAGACCGTAAATCTCCCAATTTCCCAATTCAATTCTCTATCAAATTTGTACAGATTTACTCACTTCCACTTTGCATTTCTCCTTCCTTCCCAATTTTCAGGACTCCTCGATAATTGGAACATAGGTCCCCACGTTACCGGCTACGTCGACTTGGCTGAATCAATAACGGACCACCATCCGCGCCATGGCCAGTCGTTTCCATGGGCGTCTTGGTCCAACTGTACGCCGCCGTCTCTTCCCAACCTCCGCACCCAGCTCGAGGAATGTCTCGAGTCTCTGGCTCAAAAGGGTGTAAAGCTCGGCAACATTAGTTCTCAACAAATATTCGCCACTCTCAGAAATGGGCACGGTCTCAACACTGCTCTCAGGCAAATAGTTGAAACGAATGTGAATAAATCCAACAGGGGTTTGGCTGGAAAGCTTTCTGATTCTGTTTTATGGGGGCGGGCTTTGTTCGCGCTATCTGTTCGATTAAATGCTCAAGAGAAGGACGACAAGAGTATGAGTGTGGAAGAGGCTTCCTATTATAAGGAAGGTTTAGTGGCGTTGAAATTGGCTAAGGAGGTCATTAGGATTCAGCAAGGGTGGAGGGCCAATGCTGTTAAGGATTTGAATCAGACTGGTGGGTTTTCTAGGACTTTGGCTAACTCAGCTACCGATTGGCCTTGTTTGCTGTTGGAGTTGCTGTCAGCTGCTGCAGAGATTGATTTCTTTCAGGTAGTAGAGTAGAATTTTAAAATGTTCATTAGCTGACTTTCCCCCCCCCCCCCCCCCCCCCCCCCCCTACTATGCTTACGAAATTTTTAATGTCAACTGTGTTCATATGATATGACTAAGCATGAGAATTTTGCTCCGGGTTCAAAGGTCTTACCATGACCATGAAAATTGTATACCCGAAACACAATGTTGATTATCTAAGTAATGTTTGGATCATCTAGATAAAAGCAAATGATTTTGAATTGAAATCCTGTTGCTTCATAATTTATACTCCCTCCGTCCCACCTCACTTGACACCCAAGAGGTGGGCACAATAACTAAGAAAAAAGAATAAAATAAGGAAAATGTGTGGTAGAAAATGAAGAGAGAGAATGAGTGGGGTAAATAGTAGTTGTTGATTGAATAAATTGAGTGGTGGAGAATGAATAGAGAGAATGAGTGGTGGGGTAGAGTGGATATAAAATTATAAAAACTATGCAATTTTGGGGAGTGTCAAGTGAGATGGGACAGACCAAAATGGAAATAAGTGTCAAGTGTGTCAAGTGAGCTGGGACGGAGGGAGTATACTGTTATTGCTAAAATTAAAATTTTGAGGCGTGAGTTCCATGCTTCTGAACATAGAATTAATACTTTGATCATATGATTTCCAAATTAATGGGTGTTTTTTGTTCATTCCTTTTCTGTGCATGAGGAGTAGCCGAAACTTGTGATAAACAATATTGATGTCCTGAAGAACGCGGTCTTATCGGATGATTCAACAGTCTGCGCATCAATGTATCACGATAGTCTGATATGGAGAATGATAGCTTTGGGTGCAAATGAGAGGTCGTTGCCAGTCATTCTTGTAACATCAGATAGGTAAATTATAATACAATCTTAAAATGTCTGTATTTGTAATTTTTGTTGGTGGGCTCTTTTTGTCTTGAAATAATTTGAACTTTTTCTTTCATTAGAATATGTTGGTTTACTGAATTGCAGTATCAGTAAAGAATACTTGGTTGTAAAGATGGTTTTCATCTTGGATCCCTCTATGATAGATACAAAAAGTTCATATCCATTCAAACTCATTTCACTTCTGTTTTCCAAGTCTTGGCTGAATAATGTTTATTTAATTGAAATAGACATATTTTAATGCTTAAGGTTCATTGTTGATCATAACTATAATGCATTTGCGCAACTAATTGACTTCCCCACTGCATTTAATTCTAAACTCTGAAGGATATGCGTGAGTGTGTCCTGATTGACCAGTTTTCATTGCAAAATAATGCATGTTGTAAAACCCCACCCAGTAAATTAGAGACTTGGTTGAGTTGAGAGTTATACATATATACCAGGTAAAGTACACCAACGTGGCAACGTCCTTAAACTTAGATTATGCCTGTGGGTGATTAGATAGTACATTAGTTTTCTTGCATTGGTCCCTCAAGTAGACAATGTAAATATGCTGCCGTTATGTGATAATGCATTCATTATAATAATCAATATCTGAAGGAAAAGTGTAAAGCTATAATAAAATAAAATGTGTTGTTTGTCTTTTTGTCTTTCAAGGGTGTGTATATATCTAGCTAAAAATTATTTGGTGCCAAGATTACCTATCTTCTCTGTTATAGTCAATCATCTTCTGCAACCAAAGGTCGCTTATGGGAGTAATTGGGCTTTCTTTCATTGCTTTGGCAATTGCATAGGTTGTTTGATGTGCTGTGCCCATTTCCTTTGTTCAGTGGGATTGGGGACTCTTTGGCTCTGATATGTCCTTTGCGTATTCCTTTCTTCATTTCCCCATCTTGTTTGTTACCATTCATCCTTACTATCGAATTCTGCATTTTCAATCAACGATAAAGTAGCACGACTATCAAACGCAGTAGACTGCAGCTCTATTATGGCCCATACATGGACCAGCAGAGGCGGACTCACGGCTTACGTACTGGGTGGTGGTGAACCGAATAACCAATATTGTTGTAGTATACTCCCTCCGTCCCGCCTCACTTGAGACTTTATTCCATTTTGGGTCGTCCCACTTCACTTGAGACCTCCCAAAATGGCCATGATTTTATTATTTTATATTCAATCTACCCCACCCACTCATTCCCTCTCTTCATTTTCCACCACACAATTCATTCAACCAACCTACTATTAACCCCACTCATTCTCTCTCTTCATTTTCTACCACACATTTTCCTTATTTTATTCTTTTTTCTTAGTTATTGTGCCCACCTCAAAGGTCTCAAGTGAGGTGGGACGGAGGGAGTAGTGGTTAGTGCTTTTGTGTATTAAGTAGTTGACTCAGGTTTGATTCTCACTAGTGTTATTTTAGTTTGTGCACCCACTTTAATTTTATCATGGATCCGCCTCTGACCAGTATTATGAATTGGGGAAACTTCTCTAGCATTTACTTTTAGTATAAAAGCTTATGCTTTTACAAACTATTTTAAATAGAAAATGCGATACTTTTTATTTGGTAAAGCCCTGAAGGAGTGATTATGAGCACCAAAAATCTCCATTTGACATTTCAAATACCCGTGTTGTTTCCCTCAATGGAAAAGTCCAAACTTTTTAAACTCACATGCAGTGACTCTCACCGCCTATTAGCTCAAACGGCATATGGGTCTAGGGTGGAATTGTAAGAGAGGATACATGGGTTTGGAGTGTCAGTGAAGCTATTACAGAAAATTGTCATATGGACTTTGGGGGGGGGGGATGTTTTCTTATGAAGGAGAGATTAGATGGAACGTATGGGGTAGGGGGTTGGCTGGTGGAGAAATACAGTGAGCTACATGGGATGGGGTTTAGTTAGGTTAATAGAGAGAAATTAGAGCGAGGTGATGACGGTGAGCATGAGATTAGTTCGGGAGAGAAGAGGGAGATGGGTGAGTTGTTGGACAAGGGAGACGAGAGAAAGGGGGGGGGGAGAGGAACCGAAGATTGTGCTTGAGAAGAAGAATACATTGGAAAAGGAAAAGAAAAGGAAAATTGATGTTATTATATCCCCTAAATACCTGAGAATTTGTATTAATCCCCTTTAATCCTGGAGTTGAAAGTCATATAACAGCTTTCCTTTAATTTCCACACACTTCTTCCCTTAACACGTAGGCTTCCAGAAGCAACCAAGGATCAACTTCTTTGAACCACTTAGGTAAAGTCTTAAGTTCAGAGACTATCTACTATCTAGTCGACTATTCCGATATTGTTGAAAATGAAGCCATGCCACGCTTTTTCAGGTTTTCAACTTTATCCCCACCTCTTAATATAATTACGACACTTAAAAGTTAAGTAACTACACACTAAGTCTAATGTAACTACTCACTAACTTTCCATAACTACCCACTCTTCCAACTATGCTAAAGAAAAAAAGGTAACCTGGTGCAAGAGCTCTATCTATGCACGGGGGCTGAATTATACAATGATCATTGAAAAAAAAGGAAAACAAGGAAAAATAGAAATTAGAATAAATTTTTGACATTTATAATTTTATCATTATTTTATGCGCACACAATTTGTGTCATGTTTATGAGTTTCATCTCTCATAGAACATGAATGGTTGTGTACTTTAACTAAAGCTTCACTTCTCTAAACCAATAGAGAGTGGGTGGGTGTTAAATTTCATGTTGGTTTCTATGGGAAAAACGAGTAAGATAGAACTCTTAGGTTTTTTCGTTTTAATTATGCATCTTCATAATTGTGAGTTTATGAAATAAATTAAAAAGTCACTTTAAAGAGCACATTAAGCATTTATATTGTCAAGCTATGAGTGCGACCACATGCAATGATATGCAGCTTCCTGAAATATAGTGCAAAGAAGAACAATGGAATAACTTGAGTTGTATTTCGTCAGCACAAGCACTATTTTTTTTCGCACTGTGTATCTTCTTCCTCATGGCTACTGATAAAATGTCTTTATAAAATGTTTATTTGACTGTGCAGCTACTATTCTTACCGAGCTTATATGGATTTTGGGTTTCCAGACATTTTCATCTCCCGTGAGGTAATTAGCTGGAGTTGTTTGCTCTACGTTTACTGATGCTATTGTAATATTCTTAGTTGGCTCGAACAATATGCCTTCTATTTTAACATAAGTAATAGATATACCGCACACATTTCTTGGGACCTTCTAGAAGTACGGTAGTATTAATATCTATAAAAAGCTTGTGGTAAGAGAAGGAAGACGGAAGACCAAAACTAACTATGACAACAATAATAAAGAAGCATAGTGTTTGATGATCTTGACAAATAGAATGGTGAAAAAGGATTCGTGAAACCATCGCTAGTAATTGAGATAGAGGCTGACTTGATCTGATATCCTTTCTAGATGCATTAAATTCTCTAATACATTACGTGTGTATGTCCATGATTGTATGTTAAATAGTCTTTTTTTTTTTATCTGATTTAATAAAAAATCATATTAAACATTAAGAAATATTGATCTTCACACAACTTACAGACCTTTGGATGGACTCCTCAAGAAGCCAAAATACATATGGTTACAGATTACTACAGTCAGTCTGAGGTGAGAGCTCATATCAACAGGAGATCTTTTCCTCTCATTGTTAGTGGGATTTATTCCGTGTAATGGAAATATTTTGATTTCTGTGATAATACTGAATATTTGTTGGGTTTGTAGTGGAATGTGATTGTTGAGGTGCTCGGGCCAAATCCACGCCATCTTTTTGAGCTCTATGCTCTTAAGCAGAGCAGTTATTATCTGAAGTAAGTATCATCAGGTTTAATTTTGAAGTCACATGACAGACATGAGTTCCAATTGTACTTCATTTTCATACTAGTGGGTATCTGTCATCATTATTTGCTGCAGCTCGCAATCACCACTTGTATGGTTCACTTGATAATGTGAGTGATCAACCCTAATCATCCTTTATAATCTAGGATATTTCATTTACCTTTAAGTTTGTTTTTGAAATACATGTATAGTTCTCACTAGATGTCAGGGTGATCCCATAACTTAAGAAACACGTTCATTTCTATCTAGAGACACATTAGTTTTTGCTATGGTACCAGATGATGCCATCATTATGCTCATTACAATTATCAATGGTGTTATCTTTAATATTAGTATGGGTCATGTCTTCACGTGTTATTGTAGTATTCGGTTCTTGGTTGTTAAGTTAGGACCGGAAGAAGGACTTTAGCTACTACCACCTCATCTAGATGATTCAAGGCATGGAGTGAATGGGACTGGAAGTGGGTGCCTAAGAGGATTTGATGCACCCATACACGCAGTAGAGTTTTGTCGTAGTGGAGCTATAGAAAACAGGAATAGACACTTACTAGCACAGATTTCCCGCCTACCATTCTGATTTTTCACGCTTTCTCCGTACTAACTTTCTTTTATATGATCATAAATGCCTTCTTTTGACTATTCTCACATTCACTCTTTTGGCTGGGTGTAGGGTCATGGGTGACCAAGATAGTACGTTCGAGGATATTGTAGATGCATATTTGGCATATTTGCAAGTAAGTTTCATAGTTCTACTTCTCGGAGAGCATGATGATGTATCAAAAATTTTAAATTATTGTTTGGAGTGTGAAGGACCGAGCTGTAGACCAGTCTAAGTTACCTCTACATGTTTATACAAACAATTTGTGCAAAGAGAGTGCAGTTTCGTAATTTATTTTTTTCCCCAGAAATTTGTGTCTAATGTTGTAAAAGGAATCAATATTAATTGTGAGACTGTGCAGGTTATATGCATGTCTTGTTCTTGCGTTCTTTTGTTTTGTAAGAGAGAGAGATAATGGAAGTTTATAATATTATATATGACCGTTACTATGGTTCTTGTTGTCATCTTGTCGTTTTGGTTCATCAAGTGTCTCACTTGAACTGACATAGGAAAATACAGGCTGTGGTGAGATTTTAGAATTGAAGTGTTTTATACAAGAAGCTTTAGCTCTAGTCGGTTCCTCGGTGGATATACGAATGCCTGTAATGTTAATGATTACTTGTATGCAAGTGTTACATTCTGCTATGTAGATATTCCATGGATATAAGATTAGAATGCAGTCTGATTTTGAAAAAATATAAAAAATATAAGAATACATTCTTGTAATCAAGCATCCAAACTGGAAATATCACCTTTTCTGCTCTTGTCTAGTGCTATTGTGGTGATATTTTTTTTGTCTAGCTGTGCTGAGCGCTTGAAGGTTTGAGCTTGTTGTGCCCCAATTGACGGTTGGACCGTAGGCCCTTGTATGATCCACCACAGGTCAAATAGCAATCTCTTGTGGTCACTGCCAAGCCTAGCTAAAGTGCAGCTTAGAATCAAGAACATAAGTTACAAGTCCATGAATTGCTTTTTCTAAAAACTTACTTTGAGAACTACAATTTTGTAAAACCAGAGGTCTATGAAAAGGCTGTGAACTAGGCTTTTAATATGCAGTTAGCAACTGCCATTGTGTGTGCCTGATGATGGTTAATTTTCTTAAATATAATAAGTAATGTTTCTTCTGAAGTCAATAATTTTGGTGAGGAAGC
Organism: Campanula takesimana; assembly: GCA_026119855.1. Classification (NCBI taxonomy): domain Eukaryota; kingdom Viridiplantae; phylum Streptophyta; class Magnoliopsida; order Asterales; family Campanulaceae; genus Campanula; species Campanula takesimana. Next base: position 1,610,882 of record JAOWBW010000077.1, on the reverse strand, counting down.
ATACAACCTTATGCTCAATGGACGAACTTCCAGTACCATGTAATTCGTTATGATTGTTCATTATGTAGGTCACAGTTGTAAATCCTGCCATGGAAAAAGCTTTGTCCATCCTGCAAAAGTTTGCTGTTGATGCTCATAGCGGAAGAATTTCAAAAGATAAGCTACGTTTCGGTGCTCCGTGGAGGCATCCGCCGCACAAGGACAACCATACACTGCGTTTAGAGTGGGCTAAGACGCAACTAATGGACTTCATTCAGTCTCTTGTCAATACTGAGTTTGGGGTACATTCTCGTTTTTGTCCTCTCTACTTACTGTTAATGGAGGCAATGTTGGAAGTAACTGACTAACTTACGTCAATCATGTGGTTGGTCTCCATTGGATTGTTTGATTTTACATTCCATATATTGCAACATGTGCTGAGTTCACGTATTTTCCCTGTATTTGTTCTGTAGCATGTAGAGTTATTTGTCCACTTTTCTTTCTCATATTGACACGACTTGGCTCGTCTCCGATACCGAATCCTCCCCCCACCCCTTATTGGGTTTTTTTCTTCCAGTTCTTTACTAATTATCTTTGGAGTAGTAGAGACACTTATTTTGTACCACACTAACGAACGCACCGCACACTTACGCACACATATTCCATTATTCATCATCTGCAGTTTGCTATGAATAGGTAGAGAAAAGTTCATGGTCATATTGCCATAACATATGCCGTTTAAAATGTTTTACTATAAATTATCTGTCTCTGATCATCAATAGTTACCTAACTAGTACTAGTAATATGTCATAAGAAACATACATGGGTGTTCAACATAGGCACTTTATTCAAAAGACTAAGTAGTTTTGCAATTGTATGAGCATATGCATAAGCTATTTACAGAATTAGACACAATGCTATGCTAAAGCTTAAGATTCAATGTATCAAAATCGTGATTTTTATTGCAAACTTGCCTTTTTGCAGGTTAATTATCTAGCTGATTGCAGCCTTGAGATCCTGGATGATCCCTGTGCACTTGCTTTGATGGAGGTCCTTTTTCTTTTCCTTGTCCTTTATGCATTGCAGGCTTTGGATAGTGTTGCATTTGTCTTGTGTAGGGAGTTTATGTTGGTCATATGATACTTCAAGATTTAGTACGTGCGCAACATTCATAGAATGAGTATGATGATTGGCTCTGCTCCAATTTAGTCCAGGACTTTCCGTGGCTATACTTTGGCAGAATCACGTTCTTATTTACCCTTCTACTTCCTCTCTCTCTCTCTCTCTCACACACACACACACACACAAACACACAAACCCTCATTTAAAAAAGAAATTGTGAGGATCTTGTATTAGAGAAATTTCTTATATAAATAAACATGCGCCTGCGCGTGAATAGATAAAGTGGCTTATCTGAAGATAAGACATTTAGAATTCTTCTATGACGGATTAATTTTAAAAGTTTGGTTTGATTTGCACTTTCGTAGGTTGGTTTGCTTTATGCCCAGCGGGATCCATCATTCATTCGGCCTATATCGCGGGGTATTCAAAGATGTCTTGTGAGATGGTAATATATGTCTTCATGTCTGGAGTCACTTCGAGTTAAGAATGAAATCCTGATAAATAACCTTTTACCATGGACCTGCAGGCTTGTCCAAGAGAAAATGCAAATGAGCCTTCAGAAATCAACCATGTTCAATTGGCATCGAGTTATAAGGGGCCGTAACTATCGTCATTTAATGCTGCAAGTGGGATATAAATAGAGTATGTGCTTTATCAATTCAGTATCTTATTTCTTGTGCTACTCCGTCTCAAAATGTGTTTACCTTCTCGTTCTTGACCATTAAAAGAAAAGACACCCTATAGCATTTTTTATGTACTTAGATATGCAGCATGGCTATAGCCTATTCATCCACCAATTACTGCTTTTATCTTCGCTCTTTGATTTGATGGGCAGGGAATAGTCAAAGTGAGATCTTCTGCATCCATCCTTTGGGATTCTTCACTTCTCCCATGGTTTTGATGGATAGTGATAGTTGACTGAGATCTCTAGCATGCTTTGTGGCATCATTTTTTCTTTAAACTACTAATTTTTACCCTCAAGGTCCCTAAACGGCTGTCCATTTTCCACATTGAGGGAAATTTTAGAAAGTTGACGTTTAAACAACCTTTGTAGCAAATAAATATACACAAGTACCCTTACTATTCACCTTAAAGACTTGTAACATTGCAAGTGTTCATTGGAATTTCACATTTGCTAAGATGAATCTGCTAGCTTCCTTAAAAATGGACAATCATTCAGGGACGAAGAAAGCAAGTAATACTCCGTTTATTACATACATTACATGTCCAGATTTTGAAATTGTGGCTTCCCTCCCCTGGGTACATGCTTGTCTTCTTCTTTAAAGTCTACTCAACTGACTGTCCCAAAACCACAAGGCCCGTTTCTTATTAACATGACGATATATGATGGTTATTTCAGGTGATTATGATTGATTCTGCTTTTTTGTGGTGCTGATCACCATTGAGCTTCACATCTAGCTGTAAGTAATTGTTGAACATGTCGCCATTGCAGATACATTAGCAGAATCTCTTCCTAACATGTCAATAATACTGGAAATTCCTTGTGATTTGTTTCTACTTGTTTTAAAATGTTTCTGCTAGATTTTCGCACCTCGTAGTCCTATTTTATATTCGAATGACTTGTGGCATTTTTTGGTTTCAGTGGTAGATGAGCCAATGCGATAGAAGCTGCAATGGTGACCCTCAAAAGAAAAGGTGAGAACCACTCTAAGAAACCTTTTCGTCATTATAAAATCCTCAACCCCCATTATGGCCACTGATAGCGTTCCTTTTATCATTTTAACCTTTTTGTTTCTGCCCCACATAAAGTGACTTGATCATCTTTATCGCCCCACCCCCCAAATTTGAACAAACATACCACTTTCAAGCCACTCAAACAAACCAAACTAGTCTTACCGGATTTAAAAAAAAAACATGAACAAAATATTGCATGTGTGTAAAAGTTCCCATCCCACCACCGAACTCAATGTCATGAAATACTACCTCTGCCTCAAAATAAATATCCAAATTTGCTCTTGACATTCATTTTGGGACGGAGGGAGTAGCTCAATAGCAGAAATTGTAAAGACTTTAATTTGTTTGATCGGGTTATATCTTTGTTGGCAGATTTTGTACATCCTCAGCTCGGATTGATTGTTTGACAAGGATGCAATTCCTTGAGGAATGATTCTTTAGTTACAAATTGGTGGTAAAATATTATTTAAGACCGTTGTAATTTGTATTTTTGTTCAGAATAATCTGATGAGTTGTCGCAACACCATAGATATTTTTGCTGAAGTATTTCATAAGCTGTATAGTAAGAACATTTGGGTCAGCAGAGACGACGAAAAGCGAAATGGTATCGTAGATATATAGAGCTAAATTGTGCCCCCTCTTTCTCTTAAAACCCTGGAGGAGAGAAGCTGAGAAGTGTGAAGAACATGAGTCCAGTTTAGTTTAGATGAGCAAATTTAATGTTTGTTTTAAGAATAAGGGGGTGTGATTGTTCAAAAGTCAAAGTTGAAGGACGAAGATGAGCTGGTTTACAAAAGTCAATACTGATCACGCGGCATTGAACATGATTACTAATGCCTACACGTTGTATTCTTTATTTTCTGCACCCCCACCCCCCCTTTACTTTCAACTTTCTTGATTTGGCGGCAGAAATTTGTACTAATTAGGAAAGCTGTACATGGTATTCTGCTGTCTCTCTGTTTTCCCTTTTTTTGAAATTATCAAGTCCATTACTCGTTTTTTCCTTTCTCTTAAATCTGAGCCTATTTTCTTTCTAATACTCTTAAAGTCACAAAATGATATTCTTACTTTTTTTTTTGTTATTACGAATGAACTTTGAACAATAATTTATAAATTGATTTTTAACTATATTAATGAAAATTTAAAACTTGTAATTGATACATCAATAACAATTATATTTATTAGAAGTTTTAGATGTTCATTAAGGTAATTAAATTAGTACTCCCTTTGTCCAGATTTAAGTTTCTTACTTTCCTTTTTAGTATGTCTCAATTTAAGGTTGTTACTTTACTTTATTACTTAAAATGGAAACTGGGACCCATTTATCATTCTCACAACAAAAACTCCCCTACCACTTTCTCTCTCTTACTTTACTTTTCATACTCACAACATTTATTTATTTTCTCTTAATCTCCGTGCAAAATCAAAAGTAAAAACCTGGGACGGAGGGAGTATAAAATAATTGCTCAAAAAGTGAGAATATATTTTAGTAGGACGGAGGGTTGTTTATATTGTACATACCTTGAGAAACTCGCGTGATTAGTAAAAAGAGGTGATGACTGTTTTTTCGTTTTTAAGAAGGTTAACTTTAATATGTGACGAATGGGAGGACACTTTTTGTTAAAGGTGAAGGGTGTTGATTGATAAGAGCAGAGCATTTTTTTTTGCTTATTATTATACTCTCGAGAGAGATCTAACAAAATCAAGGAGTGATAATAGCATTCTTTTTGCTCATTATGCTATGGTGAAGAAAACAATTAATTACCCTACATTTAGTAGTTAGGAGTATTTTTTTACTCCCCCTTTGTCCTTTTAAGTATACGTTCAAATTAAAAATTGTGCTGTCTCAATATAATTGTCTTTAAAAAAAAATATGTCTTTTAATTTTTTTTTTTCACGATTCATTTTATTATTGCAAAATTAAATGTTTAAAAAGAGGATAATAAGAATGTTTATGCATCTTTGCTATTAAATATACATTTAAAAATCATATATTTTCAAAATATCCCTTAAAATGAAATCTAAGCTTTGCTATTAAAATATCGTAAATTGACAAACATTGCTTATAACATATAAAGATTTTGGGTCACTCCCAATTGGTTTTAACGTGGAACCTCAAACTTTAAGATGCTATCAAATCCTAGTTCGTCACATGTGCAGACCCAACAACCACCGATATAGTTATTTATCAGGAATTGATAAACCTTGTCTATAGCATACTCCCTCCGTCCCAGTTTAAGGTTCTTAGTTTTTTAGCTGTTTCTTTAAAGGAACTTTGAACAATAATTATTGGTTAATCTAGTTATCGTAATGAAGATCTAAAAGTTGTTATTGATAGTATTTATAATGGTGTACCAATAACAAGTTTTAAAATTTTCATTACTTGCTCTGATTTCCTTCAAATAAACCTTTAAAATACTAAGAACCTTAAAAGTGGGACGGATGTAGTATAAAGATTCTATGCCTTTTTAGGAAAGAGACTCTTACTTTGAGACTTACCAAAATAAGTTTTTTTTTTTTTTTTTTTTTTTTTTTTTTTTTATGGCGATATTAAAATGATACTAAATCCGACTTTTAGGCCTGTAAAACTTAATTTTGGAAATGTAGGTCTGGACAGAGGTAGTACTACCAGTCTACTAAACTTGGACGAGCTTTTCTCCCCTGTCCTCACTCCTCCAATTCACCTCCATTTTCATCTTCACCTTCACCTTCACCTTCACCTACTAACTAGAGAGAGAGAGAGAGAGAGAGAGAGAGATCTTATGGATCATCGACACGATGTTTGAATGTATAATTATAATTACAATTCTCGATTTTACACACACACACACACACACACACACACAAAGTATATGATCTGCATGACTTTTTGGTGTTTTCAAATTTCATTGATTAATAATCATCTCCCTTTTTTGCAGGAATGTTTATAATTTGAAATGGAAGGCGGCGGCGAGGCGGGGGAGAGGAATAAGCAGACGGTGTGGAAGAAACTCAAGAAAAAGCTTAAATTCAAAAACATCTTCACCGGCCTTTGTGGCTCCTCCTTCTCATCCAAAATGACTAATATTCCCCTCCGTGAAGACGACGACGACGATGCAGAGCCGCTCATCAACGCCGTCCACGCCAACCCACCGGAATTCTACCACATTCCGTCGAGCGGCACTATGAACCTCGCCACCGCCCTAGCGGCGGAGCGCCAGCTGGCGAGTGCGGGTCTCAGAACAGACATCCACGTGCCGCCGCTGAAGTCGTTGATGACGTTGTTTGAAGAAATCGACGGAGCGGCAGGTTTGAAGAAATCGACGGAGCGACGGGGGATTGGTAAGATGTGTTGCCTGTGCATGGAGAGGAATAAAGGTGCGGCATTGATCCCATGTGGTCACACCTACTGTAGAGCGTGCTCCAGAAATTTGTGGTTGAATCAAGGATCGTGCCCTCTATGCAACCGATCCATTATTGAGATTCTCGATATCTTTTAAATAAATTATCGAAACGAATTGCATTTCAAGCTTCCGAATATGCAATTCGTTCCTCTAGTTTTTTCTGAAGATAGTGAAGAACTGATGTGTATGTTCATGTTCAACAAAGTGTTAAAAATTTAATTTGAAGGCATTTTAACGATCAACTGGCTAAATTGTAATCATATTGTTTTAAAATTAATTTATTTGTACATTTATTTATATATATAGACGTCCGCCCATTGAAATTTGCAATGCAAAAAATATGTAATGTGACAAATATCATAGATGGGAATGTTTGCTAAATAAATTTGACGAATCCTTTTTGAGGAGGTGTCAACCGTACTGTTAAAATCCAATACACTTCTTTTTACCAAGTGCTGAAAAAATTGGGAAAAAGGAATGGCCACTTTGTTAAGTGCTAGTCAATGGTAATGTGCTGTGGGGCATTTGACAAGCACATAAAAATGATCAGTCGTGATGAGTGTTTTGGCACACTTTTTGGCTCGTGCTCATATTTTTTATTTTTTGTTTTTCCTTTTTTTATGGGTTAGTTGCAATTTAGACCCTGAAGTATGCTACTACCCTTCCAATCGAGCCCTGACTGTCTTTTTTAATCTATTTCAACCTTGGGTAATTCATTTTCGCCAGTTAGAGCCTTTTTGACGGAATCTATTAGAAATCTTGTTAAATCAACATGTGCCATGCACGTGACTAACTGAATTGAGTTGTTTGAAGTTGATGTTTCTTTTAAGGAGCTTAGTGAAAATTCCAAACTTAAAATGGATGAAAATTAAAATAATTATTAAAATAGTAAATAAAATGATAAAAGGGTTTTTAAAGTTATTTTCAAAATATTAATAAAAAAGAAAATTATATAAGATTATTCTATAAACAAAATAATTTTAATTATTTTTTATTTTTAAAACTAAGATATTATTATTTAAAATATAATTTTATAATTCTAATTTAAGAAGGTGTAATACAATTGTATTTTTTAATATTTAATTTAATTTAGTATATAATTTTTTTTACATCAAATAAATATGCAACTAAAGACAAACGGGAAAATATAGAAATATGCCCTTATACTTAGGTTAAGGATGCGGATCTACCCTTATACAAATTAATTGCCACATATGCCCCTGTACTTGAGAAAAATGTATGGATATACGGACATCGTCATCTTTCCGTCCAAAACTTAACGGAATGGCTGACTAGGCATCTTAGTTGGCATGCAAAATTTCTCACGTGGAAAAAAAGTGCCCAAGTGGAATTTGCTGAGTATGAGGGATTCAAAACTACGTCGTTTGGCACTTGTTCGGTCTAAACTACGTCGTTTTAGTTGAAGGGGGTAGAATGTTAAATATTAAACTATCAATCCAAAAAAAATATTTCATAATAATGTAAGGTTAAAATTAAAATATTTTTTTACAATTAACACCTCTCATAACTTATCCCTCATCCTTTCTAGATCTACATAAAAAAAATGAAACAAAAAAACAAAAACCCTAATCTTCTACCTTTTCTTCTTCACGCAGCCCCAACGACTCCTCCACCCCACGCCCCTACCGCTACTGCCACTGCCTAACCTCTTTAACTTAGGCTATCGCCTCTTCTTCCTCTCATTACCGATTACCGCAATGCCCACGCAGACTCTGTCTCCGTTAATTGATCTCCGACCCAACATCACCAGCACCCACCGCCGCCATCAACCAACCTATCTTAATGCCGTCCATTTCAGCTAGCGACCTACCTCATAAATTCGCCGACATACAAAACACATCACATTTCTTCTTTTTATTCTCAGATTTATTTCAAATAACCATGACTACTATGTCTAGATCTTCCCTTTACCCCTCCCCCGATACACCTCTTCTTCTTCTTCTTCTTCGATCTATTTCAAATTCACAAAAACTGAGTTTTCTAAAAAGAACTTTTAGAACTATCTTGGCTTTGATTGGGATTTAGGATTTGAGAATTTTCACATCTATCTTAATCTGTCAATTTGTGTTGTGATTTTGGTGGTGTTGATTTGGTTGTGATTTTGTGTTGTTGATTTTGTAGTGATGGTAGTGTTAGATTTGGTGGTGATGGTGGATGATGGTTGTGAAGTGCGAGAGGTGGATGGGTTACAGTGGTGCTGGTGTTAGAGATAACGAGGATGATTAAGAAAGTTGGTTTTCTAACAGATTTGCTAACTGTAGTGGCAAATAAAATGTTATTTCATCAATTATTCAACAGATCTGTTAAGTACTTAACGAACATGACCTTCTAATTTAACAATCAAAACGACGTAGTTTTGAACCCCTTGTATTCAGCAAATTCCACTTTGGCAATATTTTTCCACGCGAGAAATTTTACATGCTTACTAAGACGCTTAGTCAGCCATTCCGTTAAGTTTTGGACGGAAAGATGACGATGTCCAAATATCCACACATTTTTGTCAAGAACAGGGGCATATATGGCAATTAATTTGTATAAGGGTAAATCTGCATCCTTAACCTAAGTACAGGGGCATATTTCTATATTTTCCCAAAGACAAACCCTCCTCTCTCGTTCATTCACCCATTCCGCCTCCCAGCCTCAGCTGCAACCAAGTTCCTATCGTCTCCGGCCGCCACCATGTTACTCCCTCTCCCCACCTTTCCGCGAATACCCATCCCCATTCTCACCCCACCTTCTCCCTCCCTTTCCGCCTCGATTTGATGCCTCAATGGTGCCCAAAGTCGCCGTCTCCCTCGAAAATTCCCTTTTCATCTTTTTTTTCTCTATTATGACATCCCATCCCGAAAGAAACCTAGATCTATACCCTTTTTTTGTCGATTTAGTGTTCATTATTATTGTCATGATGGAATCTAGTAGCTTTTGGGGAGAACCCAGAAGCAAAACATGAATTCTTGAAACCAAGCAAACTGTAGTTCAAGAGTATGATTTTTGTGGTGAAGTTGATGAAATCTCCAGCAGAATTTGATGGATAAAGAGTAGTATGATTTACTTTTTTATTTTATTTTTTTGAAGACTAAGAGGATGATTTATTTTTCCCTTTTTGGGTTTGCCTGGAAGACTTTTTTAATGAAAGTGAGACATGAATTTTTTTATTATTGGCAAATTAAATTTAATATTTGAATGATTTAAATCAAAAAAAATTATTTTAAATGTTAACATTGGTATATACACTGTTTGCCCGGAGAATTTTTTTATCCAACGGAGTCACTGTTCATTCAGAGTTGAATTCGAAGCATCATATCCCTAAAATCACAGTTGGGTTTTCTTCAATTCTTTGTCATCTGGGTTCTTCTTTATTGAAAAGATTGTGATTTTTGTTGGGTTATCTATGGTTATTGCGATTAATGCTAGCTTGCTTGATTCTTGGACCGGTGAAAGCCTCAGCATATTGACTCTGTTTTGACTGGGAGGATACAATGGTGGGGGACTGCGGTGGTGGTGCTAAGGGTGGTGGCGGCGGTGGGTTGGTTATGGAGGAGTAGGATATGAAGATGACACTGGGAAGGGTTATTTTTTTTCCAAAAGGATGAAACTTGGTAAAAACTAAATTAAAACAAATGGTAAATTAAAAAAATAAATAGTAACATTCTTTTGTTTTTCTTGTAAATAGTGATAATTATTTTGATATTCAGCCTTATTCATTAAGCCTCTTGAAAGAAATTTCAACTTCAAACAACCCAATTCAGTTAGTCACGTGCATGACACATGTTGATTTAACAAGATTTCTAACAGATTCCGTAAAAAAGGTCCTAACTGGCGAAAATGCATTACCCCAAGGTTGAAATTGATGAAAAAAGACAATCAGGGCTCGATTGGAAGGGTGGTAACATACTTCAGGGTCTAAATTGTAATTAACCCTTTTTTTATTTGTGTATCATTTTGTGCTTCTTGATAGAATTGAATAATGCAAACAATTGAATAAAAGCCATATTGATTTTATTCTATATGAGACACATATATATACAGGATGAGTGACTTGAGTCACAAGTAAAGTAGAGACCTAACTATGGTGAAGATCTATTCTATATATACAGAGAAGATAAATGCGGTATACTAATCAGGATGTGATTCTGACTTATTGTAGACACCCCGCCTTGGACCTCTCACCCCGATTGCACATTTGATTTTGTGTCTCTCCCCATTTTAAGTGTTACTCGTTAGTTTCTGTCACTTCCGTTAAGTTCCTGACTGACTTCGTTAAGTCCAGGGACTAGACTGAATAACAGGGCTGACTTTCTAGTCCATTCTGTCAAAATTGCCTTCTCTGAGTCGCGCGCCTCCGATAGGAGGAGCCAGGCGCGCGCGCCTCCCGCCCCCAAAGCAGGAAGCGCGCGCCTCTGGGCGTCAGTTACAGATTTCTGGCCAGGATTCTCTCCCTTGCTCAATTTACAGGATTTTGCCCGGGAAGGATTTCTTGGTGACTGAGTTTTGGCACCAAAAACACCCCTCTTTCACCTATAAAAACCTCTCTTTTCCTCCATTTGAGAGGATGGAAAAATCATCGAAAAAGGACCCAATTTTTGAGACTTGAACAAAAACTCTACACAAATCATCTCAACAATCCTTCTCTACAAAACACTACACAAAGTGTTTGCACAACATTTTCTCTACAACAACACCATTTCCAAGTTCAAGTTTGAAGTCCTCTTTTCTAAGGTACAACATCTCTTTTCTTCTCTTATTTTATTTGTCTAGTCTTACTAGTATGCAATCTCCATAAAAAGGGATACAACCAAAAGGCCACTTCACTATTGAAGTTTGGCCAAGGTTACATCACAACATTCCAAACTTCATTTAATTTATATTTCATTTCTTAATGTAGTCATTTAGCACTAGTCCAACATGTAACTATTTAGCATTAAATTAATAAAATCATTCTTTTCCCCTTTTTCTTTACATTATAATTGTTAGCATTGTTAATAAATTGAAGGACATGTAAATATTAGAACACCAATAGTAGCAAGACCCGCGTAAGCGGGGCGGAGTGGGTGTTTAAGTACTTCCCACTCCGTCACCTAACCCCCGAACCCTTCTCTCCCGAATCTCTGGTTTTGTACATAAATTAGGCTATTTTTAGGTTTTTCTTATGTTCCTTTAAAAACATAGGTGGCGACTCTAAACAATCTAAAACAAGTTAGACATCCTAGGACAATTCACCGCTCTAGCCAAGCCGTGGTTCCCCGGGGTATCTACAGTGGCGACTCCGCTGGGGACGATAGAGGGTTAAACTTGTGTTTTCATTTTTTGGTGTTCTTTTATTCTGTTTTCTGGGCATTCTGGTAAAAAGGGTAGGAAGCGCGCGCCTCCGGCCTTCTTGGCCTAAAGCGCGCGCGTCCGACCCTTATTACCAGAATCGCCCGCCTCCTTTCTTGTCCTTCAATTCCATGTTTCTGTGCTAACAAATTCTGCAGGGGAAAGTTTTCTTAATTAAGGGTCAAGGCAATCCCTTGAACCCACTGATTTGCAGGTTCTCACCCAGAAGCGGGCGCCTCTGCACTGCTTCCTCTCACGCGCGCGCCTTCCGCATAGGCAACCCAATGCGCGCGCTTCTGGGCGCATTCCCGGAACAGAACAGTGCACAGAAACAGAACAGAATGACAGTGTGTGGGCACCGGGCCTGCATACAATTTCTTTTGCTTTCTGTTTATTTTTATCGGTCACACGGGTGATTCGAACGTTGTAATTATGTGCTTATTTGTTTTTTTTTTATTTCTTTTGAAAAAAAAAAAATGTATTGTCACATGTTAGACCTCATATTACATGCACATATTCTTATCAACTGCTCACTATCGAGTCGCACAAGTCCAACCCCAAACCCGTCGAGGCCCGTCCTAGAAAGTTTCAAGCTCCACTCGACCTTGGCTCTTTCGAAGCGGTAAACCTCAGCCCGTGGCGTAGTTCATGACTACATGCCGGGGGTGACCTTTGAGCCTCATATTCAAGCCGAGCACAAGCCACACAATTCTGGTCTAGGGTCTAACACTCCGTGACTCAAGTCGGTTTCCATGTGCCGAGATTTCCCTAAACTAATGTCTTCAAATCATACATGCCAACTTGTTGCAATGGACGAAATAAAACTCCGTCCCCAAAAGTGGGCATTTTGGACGAAAATAAAAATCCGTCCCCGCATGTATGATTTACTACATTAATTTAGTTTAATCCCGATACATGTAGGATTCACAAGCGTGGTGGAATCCGATGAGTATATGGGACCGCGAGAAGGTCTATATACTAGTGTGACGATTCCACTATTTTTTTTCTAGAAACCCCAAAAAGGACTCCGTCCTTCCGACTTTTGTAAATAAAAAAAAAAAAAAAAAAAGAGTCATTTTCTTTATATGGTTGAGTCTTTTTCGTGTTTGTGGGTTAAATTTATTTTACTCAAAAGGTGTTTGTGGGGCCAACCTAAGATCAACCGTGTTCTTCCAATAGGTCCAATGGCTTCCAACGGCAACAACAACAATGGTGGAAATGATTTCGTATCAAACGAAGAGTTACTCAACATAATGAAATCAATGGGGGAACAAATGGATAGGATTGTCGAGGATGCCCGTCTTGATTATGAAAGAAGAATTCACAAGGAAGAGGTTTCCGAACTCAAGGCCCGTCTTGATTATGAAAGAAGAATTCACAAGGAAGAGGTTTCCGAACTCAAAGCCCATTTGCAAGAGCTCACCGACAGCAAAGCAAAGTTCAATGATAAAGCATGCTCAAGTGGCCCGACCCTCAAAAGCTACAAAGGTACCGCCAACAACCGAGTTTTCACTCCTCTCCTAGGAGTAACCCAAGCCGAAGCATTTGAAACTTTGGTGGCAAGTGGAAAGGTCAAGCCTTTGGAGGGGTACAAGCCGAAGACGATACCGAAGAATCATGCACATGGTGAATGGTGCGGCTACCACAAGCATAGTGGCCATACTACCGAAGGGTTCTTCCTTCTCCGAAACATCATCCAAGATTTGTTCGACAACGGCGAATTTACTGTGGGTTAAGAGCAACCTTTAGAGAGTGCCAACATGCAAGAACTCATCAAAGAAGCGGCTTGGTTTTGAAATGGGGCTTCAACAAAGAAGACGACGACAACAATCTCCGTTTCTCTTTCTCTACCTAGTAGTAGGAATAATAATAATAATAATAAAAAAAAAAAAAAAAAAAAGAGTCAAAAGTCCTCTTTTGTGTGCATTAATGTTTTCTCTCGTCACATGTTAAGTGTCGAGTCTTCTTATCAAATAAAAGTCGTTCTTGTCCTTATACACTATTCCAAGTTGTTCAATCTAATTCTTGGCAAAATGATGAAAAGATGTCTAAACAAATTTTAGAACGAAGGCCATCGCTTGAACGCCTAGGGGCTAAACATCGACGACGGCATCAATAACAAAGACATCAAAACATCAACGGCAAAATCAAGACAAACAAGGTGGAGCAACAAGCATGGAGAAAAATCAAGCAAAGTTTTCAAAGGAGGATCAAAAAAAAAAAAAAAAGGGCTCGCTAGGTTGAAATCATCAAATCAACCTAGGCAAAAGTTAGAGCACAAAAAAAAAAAAAAAATAAAAAAAAAAATCCCCCTCAATCAAAGAAGTTCACATCAAGATCAACATCATTCCATCCACCAAAGGAGGACGAAGCTACACGACGAAGAAACAATTCCATCCCGAAGAATGGAGAATCCACAAGAACTACGGTGACCTGAGCCTCTACACTGGAGGAACGTAGGCAACCTGCGGGTCCGGTCTCATGCAAGAAAGAAGAAATGTTTAGCCCTAGCGCGTTATGGTGATCGGCCTTCATCTCGAACTTGTCAAGACATCTTTGTACGATTCATTTGCCAATGAATTAATCACCAAAAAGATTGAACAACTTTCTTAGATTTGGAATCATTTCGCGTTCCTTGTCGAGTCTAGGGACTTCTATTCTTTCTGCGTACTCCCAATTTCTTGCAATCAAATTGGGGCTTTCCTTCTCTTCCTTCTTAATGACTTACTTGCCTTCGCGAGTCATTCAATTCAATAAAAAAATACATGTCAATACTAGGGACACTTCCCTAGTCGAGTCAATGTCACTCATCTTTAGTGAGAAAAGGTTTTCACCGCAAAATCACATGTCTCTCATCCTCAGCTAGAGTTAATGCACACTTCCTCATCAATTGAGTCAAAAAAAAAAATGAAGACGCAAAAGAGATGCCCGCTAGATTGAAAACCCGAAAGGGCGGTCTAGGCAAAAAACAGGGTGCGTCATAAAAAAAAATGAGAGAGTGAGAGAGAGAAGGGAAAGAGAAATGGAGATCTCCGGCCTCTAAGGAAGACAACTGCACAAGCTCTACATTGGATCTCCTCAAATCAATTCCCCACCGAGTCAACTTTGGGATTGGAAAAAGCTCGACAAGATATGGCACCATCAAAGGTTGTCTTGGGTTATTGGTATCATTCTCCAGCAATGTGCATTCTTGGGTTCATGAAAAGAAGGCCCGTGGTAACCAAGACCCATCCGAGAACGAGCCCATCACAAAAGGGCACGAGGTTGCACAAATAATCCCTAGCTAGTCAATTGGCTTGGGCAGCAAATAGTAACAACATGTGTCTCAGTTTTCAAGGCTTATTCAAGTATGTGCTTCTAAAGTACGCCGAAAGGCTCCCGAGAAATGGAGTAGCTCTTGCCATATCCCCTCATGTTTATTCCCTCACACGAGGACGAGTCACTCTTGCTTTGCTCAATATATGGTGACGCCCTAGGGGCTATGTGACTCAAGAACAAGGGATTCTTTTGCTTCATTTGGCAATCAATACGCCCTAGGGGCTATGCTCAAGAAAGATGTGTGAAACTATCCTCAAAGTCCCTCAAAAGGGATGTCAAAAAGCCCTCTTGTCATGTGTGCCCGTGCTCGTTTCCCCAATCAAGGGTGGACCTTTCTCGAAATCAATGATGGCACTCTAGGGGCTACGGTCAAGTCTTAAAGGCTCCCTCGGCAAAGAGCAATTAACTCCCCAGCAGTATCCCCAGCCAAGTCATGTGCAACATTGGAAACTTCCTCAATTCAGCACCGAAGGTCTCAACGGGCTTCGCAATCTACAATATTTTGGGCTACGGCATTACAGTAATTCAAGCAAAGGGAAGTATTAGGGCTTCGCGACCGACAGTCTTTTGGGCAACAATACTCGAGCAAGTGCAATGTGGAGTAGTCTTATGGCTCCATGAGAACAATCAAGATTCAAGGGTCTCTCAACACTTCAAGTCAAAGGCCTTTTGGCTTTAAATGAAGACTCCGATGTTATGAATGAAGTTGATGATTTTTGTTAGAACTCACAGCGAGATTTTGAAGGAAGTCTTAGAGAAAAGGAAAAAGATTCAATATGCTAAACTCTAATCAAAATAGGGTTATAGCGGGAAATACCACGGCCAATCCCAATGTTTCTGCAATTCAGCACCCCCTTCTCCAAGATCAAAAGCACAAGGTGCAGCTCAGATAAAGTTGGGCCACAGCACTAGTTGCATCCGAAGATCCGTCATTAGTTCAACTCAAGAAGAGTCAAGCAAGCATACTCATTTGAGACTTTATCACGCCAAGACCTTATCCTCCGCGACCTCGACGGCACCGCAAGACATTACTACATCCTTTGACATAAGCCCTCAGCCATTTGGGTATCGACCACAATGAGGCCATTCATCTCCCCAGTAAGAGCAAGAAGGAGATCTCTATCAAGAATTCTACCAAACGGTACATCCGCTCTCAATGCCGAGCCAATCACGAGATAATTTGGGGCTTTACAATGAAAGGTCTTCACATCTCACCATCTACAAGCCCACGACACTTGGGGCTTTGCAATCTCTCGAAGCTTGGCATCCATAATCTTCTCTTGGGGATGGCTCACGCCAACAACAAAGGGCGATTTACTCGAATGGGCCAAGAACTGATTTATCTTGAAGCTATGCAAGCCACTCAAAGTTTGGTATCAAAGGCATTATAGGGGCTTTACAATCAGTAACCCCTCATCTCGGCATCAAAAGCCTTTTGAAGCCCCATAATCGACAAATATCTTGGGGCTAGACATCAATCTTCGTTGGGCACGACGACGACAACGACAGAATTCAAGCGAAGCAATCTGAACTTCGACTGAACATGACTTGATCTTGGGTTGGCTTCACAAACACACAATGGCTAAAATGGTTCACCCACGAACTAAAAAAAAAAAAAAAAAAAAAAAAAAAAAAAGATTTTTCTTTTTTCCTTTTCTCCTTCTATGTGCAAAATTATGTGCTTTACTTTGCTTTGCCCCTAGCCTCTCCTCCAGCGTTCTCCATCATCCTTGAACTACGCTGGTCTGATTCTCTTAAAGGGATACGTAGGCAGCCTTTTGGCACGACCAACCCATCATCCAGAGTACCATCTCGCCAACCCAACATCAAGGGCATTCTCTCATCAACATCTAAAGAATGGACATTCTCCATCAAAGCATCCTCCGCGGACATCAGGAATCCATCTCCACTCGAGCGGCAATGGTAAGTGAAGGTATGAATACATCCGACGCTTTCCTCAAAATCACACCGCACACAAGATCACTCTTTACATTCTTACTTCTCTCTCATTGCAAGGGTGTTCCAAAATCCCATCACACCACGAGCACAATTTCTCTCTCTCTTCATTTCACACTTCATGCATCTTCTTGCAAGAACACATATACTTGTCAAGCACACACATAACAGGTACCACCACGAAGTCAACAGCATACAGCAAGTGCGGCTTCAAACAGCATACAGCAAGTGCGGCTTCAAACAGCAAGCAAATGCGGCTTCAAACAGCATACAGCAAGTGCGGCTTCAAACAGCAAGCAAATGCGGCTTCAAACAGCATACAGCAAGTGCGGCTTCAAACAGCAAGCCAATGCGGCTTCAAACAGCATACAGCAAGTGCGGCTTCAAACAGCAAGCAAATGCGGCTTCAAACAGCAGAAAACAAGCAAGTGCGGCTTCAAACAGCAGAAACAGCAAATGCGGCTCCGAACAGCAATTTTGGTCCATTGTGAACCACTGAAATCACCGTACCCCTCTTCCAACAAAATCCGCTCACACAGGGAGCACATTTCTATCCTTTGTAATTTCAAATTCCTGCTTTATCGAGTCTTTGTTTTCTCTTGTCGATGTCCTCGACGGTTGTCTTTCTTTCGTCGACGCGTTTTGGTTCGCAATCCACGTCGCCGAGGGGCTTTGTAGACACCCCGCCTTGGACCTCTCACCCCGATTGCACATTTGATTTTGTGTCTCTCCCCATTTTAAGTGTTTCTCGTTAGTTTCTGTCACTTCCGTTAAGTTCCTGACTGACTTCGTTAAGTCCAGGGACTAGACTGAATAACAGGGCTGACTTTCTAGTCCATTCTGTCAAAATTGCCTTCTCTGAGTCGCGCGCCTCCGACAGGAGGAGCCAGGCGCGCGCGCCTCCCACCCCCAAAGCAGGAAGCGCGCGCCTCTGGGCGTCAGTTACAGATTTCTGGCCAGGATTCTCTCCCTTGCTCAATTTACAGGATTTTGCCCAGGAAGGATTTCTTGGTGACTGAGTTTTGGCACCAAAAACACCCCTCTTTCACCTATAAAAACCTCTCTTTTCCTCCATTTGAGAGGATGGGAAAATCATCGAAAAAGGACCCAATTTTTGAGACTTGAACAAAAACTCTACACAAATCATCTCAACAATCCTTCTCTTCCCACTCCGTCACCTAACCCCCGAACCCTTCTCTCCCGAATCTCTGGTTTTGTACATAAATTAGGCTATTTCTAGGTTTTTCTTATGTTCCTTTAAAAACATAGGTGGAGACTCTAAACAATCTAAAACAAGTTAGACATCCTAGGACAATTCACCGCTCTAGCCAAGCCGTGGTTCCCCGGGGTATCTACACTTATCTCTATCATGCCCCCGCAAGATGGACGGTCGAGAGATGAGTCCAATCTTGGAAGTAAGCATATGAAACCGAGTGCGAGCCAATGGTTTCGTGAGAGCGTCAGCTAACTGATCATCCCCTGAAATATGTGAGACGCGTAAGGATTGATTATGAACTTGTTCACGGATAAAGTGATAATCTAAACCGAGATGCTTCATTTTGGAGTGGAATTTTGGGTTAGCCGCGACATTCGTGGCTCTAAGATTGTCACAGAAAATTGTAGGAGTTAAAATTTTAGAAACACCAAGTTCGTGCAGTAGGTTTTGAACCCAAAGAACTTCAGCAGTTGTTGCAACCACCGCACGATATTCAGCTTCGGTAGAGGACCTGGCAAGGGTGCGTTGTTTCCTGGAGCTCCAAGAGATCGGATTAGAACCCAAATAGACAATGTATCCATTTGTAGACAAAAAGGTGTCACGATCTCCTGCCCAATCTGCGTCGGTGAAGGCATGCAGCGTCAAAGGAGAGGAATGCCGAATGAGAAGACCCATTGTGGAAGTGTCGGCTAGGAAGCGAAGAACCCTTTTTAACGCAGTCCAATGTTCTTCAGTGGGCTTGTGAAGAAACTAGGAAAGGCGATTTACCACAAATGATATATCCGGTCGAGTAAGAGATAGGTATTGAAGACTACCTAATAAAGCTCGAAACTGTGTTGGATCGGTAAGAGAGTAACCGGAGGTGGAAGATAAGTGGCGTGCTCAGCCATCAGAGTTGACACTGGACGAGCATCAGTCATGTTGGCTCGAGTGAGAATGTCCTGTATATATTTGTGTTGACTAAGCAGCAAACCTTGTGGATGTGGGAGGACCTCGACTCCCAAGAAGTAGGAAAGATTACCCATGTCTTTTAACGAGAACCGAGCAGAGAAGGAGGATATGAATGTGTCAAACAAACTGGTGTTAGACCCAGTAATGATGATGTCATCCACATAGACCAGTAGGTAGATGAGATCAGAACCTCGTCGAAGAACAAAGAGCGAGGAGTCTGAGATACAACCGTGAAAGCCAACTGACAAGAGATATGATTTCAATTCATTGTACCACGCACGTGGTGCCTGTTTGAGTCCATAGATAGCCTGTTGAAGCTTGCAGACATGAGTGGGAGTCTTCTGGTCAATAAAACCTGGTGGTTGAGTCATGTAGACATCTTCAGTTAAAGATCCCTGAAGAAAGGCATTATTAATGTCAACCTATCGTAAAGACCAACCATTAACAGTTGCAAGAGAAAGTATTGTGCGAACATTCGCCGGCTTAACCATGGGGCTAAATGTCTCAGAATAGTCCAAACCAGGACGCTGATGAAATCCCTTAGCAAAAAGTCGCGCTTTGTGACGAGAGATGGTGCCATAAGGATTGTATTTGGTCCGAAAAATCCATTTACATCCAATGACATTGTGAGCGGGATTGGGTGGAACGAGGTCCCACGTGTGATTACGGAGAAGAGCATCAACCTCGGCTTGCATGGCAGTGCGCCAGGTGGGATTTTTAAGTGCTTGAGTGATTGTGGAAGGTTCTGGGAAGCCGAGTTGTAGGGAAGTATGGAGATTGAGTTTTTGAATGGGTTTGGTGATGTTATGTTGTAGGCGTGTGTAAGTACCCCAATCTGAAATCGACCTACCTTAGAGGAATTCTTGGTACCATTTAGGGATAAACCAATGGGCCAGGACCTCACTAAGATAAACCTGATATTCCAGGACTGAACTGGAATTAAACTTGGAAAAATCCAAAAGCTCGCCAAGTCGAGTCGTACGGATGGTTTGGGCACATGAGGCCCCTAGCCGTACGGCTACTCTGGGCACCCTCAGCCTCTATAAATTTAACCCCATGCTGATCATTTCAGAGGGGGAGAAATAACATAAAAAGGACTACTCTGTCAAAATCACTGCAGTAGTGTGAGAGGAGTGAAACAAAGAGTGAAAGAGAGAAAGGAAGATTGGCTAAACCAAAATAGGTAAAGCCACCTTCTCCCCCTCCCTTCTCTTCATCTATAACTCTATTTTATCTTTAATCTTTGTTTAAGTTCATGTTAATCTTTATATTACTTGCAAGAATTGCCATTCAAGCACTTTTACATTACTTGCAAGACTTGTCCATTCAAGCAACTTTACATTTATGCAAGACTTGTCCATTCAAGCAAATATACATATATTACTCTATATTTCTCTTGTCCAAGCCATGAGATGATCCAAGGTGCCCTCCATGCTTTGTGTGGAAGAGGTTCAAACCTAGATGATCATGGCTTGTTGATTGTCATTTACATTCTTGTCTAGTTGGAATGATGCTTTTGTTGGCAATAATGATCATTTGGATGATAAAGCTTTCATCTTTATCATCAAACATTGATCTAGCTCTAAAGCCCCCTTTGGGGTCATAAAGATTCAATCTTTATGTGTTGATTTGACTCTTTGAAGGTTAATAATTCATAAAAATGCCATCTTGGGGATAAAGTTTCAATCTTTAGTCACCAAATGATCAATTTTGGCCCAAAGGGAATGTTCATCAACTTTTCTCAATTTTCTCCCATGATTGCTTATGATCACACCCAAATACTTGTTTTTGGGGACTAAGTGATGATCATTTAGCATAGAAATGTTGTATTTAAACTTATAAAGTATTTAGAGCAAACTGGAACCAAAACAGTTCTGTCCAGTTTCAGCAGAATGTTCTGTTTCTGCTCTGAAATTGGACTGTTCTTGGCTGAACTGTAAAATCCCAGGAAACGGCCTGTACATCCGTACGGCTATGTTGGGAACAGGGGGCAAAATGTCTGTTTTACCCTCTGATCCCTATTTTCTTAATAAACAGACCCTTTCAGTTAAGTTTTTCCAAACAAAACCAATAACAGAAACTTTTCCGTTAAATACACACACACACATGCACATTTTCAAACTAACAAGGGAGACTCGGTTTTTCCGAGGCAATTTGGGTGAACCGCAAATATGTTCTTCCCAAAGTGTAACCTGACCTCCGAACTCACCTTCTCTAACCATTTTCATTTGTTGGGTTTAAAATTAACAAATGTGGCGACTCCGTTTCTTTTTCGTTAGGAAAGTTACCCGTGTTTGGCATTTCTTCCTCGTGCAAACCTCGCTTGTTTTCACCCCGAGGGACGGGATCCTTACAGCGTGTGACAGGTCTGTGAGGTGGTGAGTAAGGGGATGGGGATGGGGTTGTATCGGGTGGGTTGGGGTTAGATAGGGGTGTGGATGCCGATAGGGGTGTTTGGTTAGTGGGTGCCGAATAGGGGGTGGGGGCTGGTGATATAGGTGTAGAGACAGGAGAGGAAGGAGTTGAGTTAGGAGAGGAAGATATGATAGCAGGAGTGGGTAGAATAGGGAGAGAGTGATTGCACCATGTGTCCGAAGGAGGGGGTGAGACTGCAGGGGTAGGACGATTGGAATATGGGAATATGTGATCCACAAATTTTACATGGCTAGTGTTGGTAGTGGTGCCCTAGGCACGTTTAATAAACGTTGTAATTGTTATCATTTATTTCATATCAATAAAGAGATGTTTTGATTATTATTATTGTTCATGTTTACTTATAATAATCTCCGTCCTTAGTACTTGTTAAGCACTAGTATAAAGGCTAAATGATCATGCGATGATCATGTCAGATTTATGGGTACTTGTTTGGAACAAGGTACTGGACATGACCCGCTGTATGAGATTTATGTCATGGTCTATGTCGAACATATATCTCATATTAGTTATGTCATTTGAATCCTTATACATGAAGTTATTATAGTCTTCCACTTGATGAACATTATGTTTGACATATTCAAACGCTACCTTTAACCGGGAAGTTATAAAGGGTATGATTGGCATAATCGGATTCACGTAGGGAAGAATAATAAGCTAAATGGATTTGTCCCTCTTCGGAGAGATGTCAAGCTTGGGCCTCTCGTAGGAATGGTGTTGATGAAATGTTCGGCCGGACTCAAATGAATTGATTGGATCAATGGCATTTGGATTATCAACATATTCGGAATCGAGAAAGTATTGAACAAAAACAAGTTGACTGTTTGACCATGACTTGTGTTCAATGATATCGTGGACAAAGGGATTACGACATATTCTAAAGGAATGCGAACTTGTATCTAGTTATACTATTTGGGTAGGTATGACGGTTTGCTAGAACCTAATCATATCTTATGGTTTCATGTTTGAACCCATTGCCAACTTAGTATAATCCTAGAGGGTCACACACAATAGAACGAATCTTTAAAAGGACTAAATTGGAATTTTGGAAATTCTGGACATTCTGGGAAAGTGGGCGACCGCACAGTGCCGACTGGGCGGCCGCACACTTAGCTCAGATTTGTACCAGTTTGTTTCAGATAAATGTGCGACCGCAGAGTGTATTCTGGGCGGCCGCACAGTACTGTCGGCTGGCACTTTCCTAATTCGATTTGGAATGTCTTTTGACACAAGATTCCTATTTGGAATAGGTCTTGCTTGTGTATAAAAGGATGAGTTCGGTCAGAACTTCAGTGATAGCCTTTTGTGAGTCTCCAAAGAGTTTGAGAGAGGTTTTACTTTGTTCTAAGACATCCTTGGTCAAAGAACAAAATAATACACAAGAGAGAAAATTCCATATAGTTCAATTCATTGTGAAAACGTGTTTCACAATTTGGTCTAGCAACCAAGATCAAAGAAGTTCCTTTGATATTCGTTCGAAGTGTGGATACCGCTAGAGGGTGAAAATCATCATGTTCAAAGTTCGTGTTCAAGCTTTGTGATCGTGATTAAGTCTTCAAATCTCCACCAAAGACCAAGAGAAAATTTAATAGCCATCAAGGGTTAGTTTTATCCTATATTCATGTTATTGTATTTGATTTAATCATATGAACGAATCTATGGGCTTTGGGTTTCAAAATTTTAAATTCTAAATTCCGCTGCGCATGTTACTACGAAACCCAACAGTGGTATCAGAGCCCAGTTCATGTTGATTATTTCAATACCTAGATCATGCTATGTGTATATAAATTGTTTTTGTGTCTTGCATGATGTGAATATTGGAATATATGACGTTTATGTGTTATGTGATTTTATGTGGTTTATTGTTTTGCAACTTTAATCGCACGATTCAATCGCAATAACTAAATTATGATGGATTCAGAATTGTTGATTATTAATTTTTGATTGGATCAAAGTTTTAATAATCGGGGAAAAACGATTTTGAGACAAAATTTTCGAACTTGAAAATTCTGCACCTTCTGATGGCCATGGGCGACCGCACAGAAGATTCTGGGCTGCCGCACATTTTTTGGGCGACCGCACAGATCTTTTTGGGCGGCCGCACAAAGGGATCAGAAGGTCTGATTTTGGTCAAAAACAGAATCTGGAATTTTTCGAAAAATTCAACAAAACCAGTAACAGAACCAGTCCAGACTTGCTGATCTGGAATGGGTTTTGGGTAGTTGGTTTGTGTGTGGATTTTGGGGTTTGATTTTCCTATTTGTTTTAGTCTTGTGATTCTAAGATTGGTTCAAGGTTTGGATGGCTAATCTGCGTTCATCGAGATTGTGTTTCCCAAACTTGATCACAATCAAAGTTTCAAAGATAAAACGAAGTTAGAATTATGAAGAGTTCATAATTGCTAAAATTGAGAAACAAAGTTCTTGATTCAATGATTGGAGATCCATGTGGAATTGTGAAGGCAATTGGCCTACGTTCATCGAGACCATCTATTGCTTAGTTTCGGCCACATGGACTACTTTCTTGGTTTCTTGAATTAGTGCGGGATTGTGGTTGCCTGATGGCTTAGTTCGATCGCACTTCTTGTTGTCTTGATTTGGAGATAATAACCAAAGTTGAAATAGTCTCATCCTCATAATTATAGAGAAACTAATGACACATAAATATCATGATTAAATTAATGGAGATTAATTTAGTGGCTAAACTTGATGTGTAACATGTTTATATTATGTGCTCATAAATGTGTTATATGCTATATGTGATGAACCTTCAAATAAAGTTTTAAGTCCTTCTTTGCCATGCCATGATTAAAACACTTGTTTATGCATGGGTAATCTTGATGTGGGTTCGCCTCCGCGAGGTGCATTAATCTTATTCATGAATGAGCAAGATGAGGTTCATTAATTTAATGTGGGCTTGCCTCCGCAAGGTGTATTAAATTGAAAGGTTCCTATGCGTTTAAAATGGTTGGACTTAATTAGGCGTCAAAACAGTTTTGGGCCTAGGCAAAAGATGAGATTAAACATGCTTTTTGAAATTGGATTTCTCAAAGAATCTCATAAAAGGATCTAAGAATCATATGGGATATGATTGACATGATTGTCTACCTAATTAAGTTATTTTTTGAGCGGTCCGCCTCCGTGGACTCAAAAGTTAAATTAAAGTTGGATCTTAGCCCAATTAAATTATATTATACATTGGATGTATATGAAGGTTATATAATTTAGTGGGAGTATTTTGTTTGAAAATACATTATTTATCTCTTTAATGAAAACCGGTACTTATTAAATTTTGGAAATTTTTGCATATTTGTAGATAATGACTAATAACACTCAATCAATGTCGTTGCGATCGATCCTTGAGAAGGATAAGCTCGAAGAGAATGGTACCAACTTTATGGATTGGATCCGTAGCATAAGAATCGTTCTTAGGCAAGAAGATAAGTTGTACATTCTTGATAGGCCTCTCCCCGCTGAACCACCGCCTACTGCCCCTAGGGTAGAAAGAGACAATTACAAGAAACATCGTAATGATTCTAGAGATGTAAGTTGTCTCATGCTTGCTGCTATGTGTTCAAAACTCCAACAAAGTTTGGAACATTTGGAAGCCTATGAGATAGGCGTGGAGTTGAGAACCATGTTTCAAGAGCAAGCTAGGCAAGAGAGGTACAAGACCATTGTTGCATTCACTACTTGTAAAATGAATGAAGGGCAACAAGTGAGTCTTCACTTTCTTAAAATGAAATGTTATGTAGAGCACCTTGAGAAACTTGACTATCCAATCCCATTGGAGATAGCCACGGATCTCATTCTTAATTCATTGCCTAAAAGTTATAATCAGTTTGTAATGAATTATAACATGCATAGAATGGATAAGAATCTCTCTGAGTTGCATGGGATGCTCAAAACTGCAGAGATGAAAATTGTGGAGAAAGGTTCTCCCGTGCTCTTGGTTCATGATGGGAAGAAGGCTAATGCCAAAGGAAAGGGTAAGAAAGTTATCAAACCCAAAATAAGCAAGGCAAAGGTTGCCAAGACTTCTGAGGCAAAACCCGATTCACAAAAGGATGCAATCTGTTTCCATTGTCAAGAAATTGGTCATTGGAAACATAATTGCAAGGCTTTCTTGGAAGAGCAAAAGAAGAAGAAGAGCAGCAAGGCTGCGTCGACTTCAGGTATCTATATGATAGATATTCTCCTTTCTACCACTGATTCTTGGGTATTGGATACCGGATGTGGTTCTCACATTTGTCTAAATGTGCAGGGACTAAAGAATAGGAAACTGCTTAAAGAAGGTGAAGTAGATCTACGTGTGGGGAATGGAGCAAGAGTTGCTGCATTAGCCGTAGGGACTTATGAAGTCACTTTACCTTCCGGATTAATTCTTGTTTTGAACAATTGTTATTATGTTCCGGATTTAAGCAGAAATATTATTTCAATTTCTTGTTTGGATAATGAAGGTTTTAAGTTTCTTATTGAGAATAAGAAATTTTCTATTTATTTAAATGATGTGCTTTATGGTATTGCTAATTCATTTAATGGCCTTTATATCTTGGATGTCAAAAATGAAAATAATGACAATGTCTATCATGTAAATAAGAAATCTAAACCTAATGATGTAAATCATACCTATTTATGGCATTGCCGTCTTGGTCATATTAATGAGAAGCGTATCTCAAAACTCCATGGGGACGGACTTTTAGGTTCATGTGACCTCGAGTCATATGATACTTGTGAGTCGTGTCTTCTTGGAAAAATGACTAAGACACCTTTTACCAAGTTGGGTGAAAGGGAAAACGACTTATTGGGGTTGATTCATTCCGATGTATGCGGACCATTAAGTAGCAATGCTAGGGGAGGATTTCAATACTTCATAACCTTCACTGATGATTATAGTAGATTTGGGTATGTTTACCTAATGAAACATAAAAGTGAAGCATTTGAGATATTTAGAATATTTCAAAATGAAGTAGAAAAACAACTTGGGAAAAGTATAAAAGCACTTCGATCAGATCGAGGTGGAGAATACTTAAGTCAAGAATTTGATGATCATCTAAAGAATTGTGGAATAGTTTCACAATTGACTCCACCTGGAACACCACAATGGAATGGTGTATCCGAGAGGAGGAATCGGACTTTGTTAGACATGGTTCGATCAATGATGAGTCAAGTTGATCTTCCAATATCCTTTTGGGGTTACGCCCTAGAAACCACTGCTTTCACACTAAATCGTGTTCCAACTAAATCGATTCAAAAGACTCCATATGAGATGTCGAGTGGAAAGAAGCCTTGTCTATCATTCATGAAGATTTGGGGTTGTGAAGCTTTTGTCAAAAGACTTGTCTCAGACAAACTTGCACACAAGTCTGATAAATGTATTTTCGTGGGATATCCTAAGGAAACTAGAGGATATTACTTTTACAACCGTGAGGACAACAAAGTGTTTGTTGCCCGAACTGGTGTCTTTCTAGAGAAAGAGTTTCTCTCCAAAGAAATCAGTGGGAGTAAATAAATCTTGAAGAAATTCGAGACCCAGAAAATAACATTGAACCAATAGTGGAACAAGAACAAGAGCCACAAGGAGTTGTGGAACCTGTTCAAAATACACAAGCAACTCGCAGATCTAGTAGGTTACGATCCGAGCCCGAGAGATATGGATTTCTCGTAACGGATAGTAATGAGGTAGAAATCATTGAGAATGATGAACCGTCAACCTACCAAGAGGCGATGTCTTCTCCTGATTCGGACAAGTGGCTTGGAGCCATGGAATCCGAATTGCAATCCATGCAAGACAATCAAGTTTGGAATTTTATTGATGCACCCGAAAGTGTAAAAACCATAGGATGCAAATGGGTCTTCAAGAAGAAGACTGACATGGATGGGAAGGTGCATACTTACAAAGCTAGACTTGTAGCGAAAGGTTATAGGCAAGTTCATGGTATTGACTATGATGAGACCTTTTCACCCGTAGCAATGATCAAGTCTATAAGAATTTTGCTTGCCATTGCCGCATATCATGACTATGAAATATGGCAAATGGACGTCAAAACCGCTTTCCTGAATGGAAAACTCCAAGAGGATGTGTATATGACACAACCAGAAGGTTTTGAACAAGATTCTAAGGTATGCAAATTGCAAAGATCCATCTATGGATTGAAGCAAGCTTCTAGGAGTTGGAATCTCCGTTTTGATGAATCGGTCGAAGAGTTCGGTTTCATCAAGAACGAAGATGAGCCTTGTGTATACAAGAAGATTAGTGGGAGCATAGTGCTATTCCTTATTTTATATGTGGATGACATATTGCACATTGGAAACGACATTCCTACACTTCAGTCTGTGAAGACTTGGTTAGGAAAGTGCTTCGCAATGAAAGATATGGGTGAAGCCGCATATATTCTTGGCATTAAGATCTATAGAGATAGATAAAGGAGGCTACTTGGTTTAAGCCAAAGTACATACATTGACAAGGTCATTAGAAGATTCCGTATGGAAAATTCTAAGAGAGGCACCTTGCCCGTGTTACATGGAGTTTCTCTAAGCAAGACTCAATGTCCTAAGACAAACGATGAGCGTGAGAAAATGAATGATGTTCCATATGCTTCGGCAATTGGGTCTATCATGTATGCCATGATTTGTACTAGGCCGGATGTATCTTATGCTTTGAGCATGACAAGTAGACACCAATCCAACCCTGACGAAAATCACTGGATAGCTGTAAAAGCGATTCTTAAGTACTTGAGAAGAACTAAAGACTCGTTTTTGGTCTATGGAGGAATGGAAGATGATCTCGTTGTAAATGCTTACACGGATGCAAGCTTCCAAACCGACAAAGATGATAGCCGATCGCAATCGGGTTTTGTGTTTATGTTAAATGGTGGAGCTGTAAGCTGGAAGAGTTCCAAGCAAAGTACAACCGCTGATTCTACAACAGAAGCTGAGTATATTGCTGCATCGGATGCTGCAAAAGAAGCTGTTTGGATTAAGAAGTTCATAACTGAACTTGAAGTGGTTCCTAGCATTGCTAATCCAATAGACCTTTATTGCGATAATAATGGTGCTATTGCTCAAGCAAAGGAACCAAGAGCACATCAGAAATCCAAACACATACTTAGGCGTTTTCATATCATTCGAGAGATCGTTGATAGGGGAGACGTAAATATATGCAGAGTACCTACTGATGACAATGTTGCGGACCCGCTGACAAAGGGACTTCCACAAGCTAAACATGATGGTCATGTTAGGTCTATGGGTATTAGATACATGGGAGATTGGGCCTAGGGCAAGTGGGAGATTGTTGGTAGTGGTGCCCTAGGCACGTTTAATAAACGTTGTAATTGTTATCATTTATTTCATATCAATAAAGAGATGTTTTGATTATTATTATTGTTCATGTTTACTTATAATAATCTCCGTCCCTAGTACTTGTTAAGCACTAGTATAAAGGCTAAATGATCAT
The DNA here is from genome assembly GCA_026119855.1 of Campanula takesimana. NCBI lineage: Eukaryota > Viridiplantae > Streptophyta > Magnoliopsida > Asterales > Campanulaceae > Campanula > Campanula takesimana. The sequence continues at coordinate 1,582,037 of JAOWBW010000077.1, read as the reverse complement.
GCGATGATCATGCCAGATTTATGGGTACTTGTTTGGAACAAGGTACTGGACATGACCCGCTGTATGAGATTTATGTCATGGTCTATGTCGAACATATATCTCATATTAGTTATGTCATTTGAATCCTTAGACATGAAGTTATTATAGTCTTCCACTTGATGAACATTATGTTTGACATATTCAAACGCTACCTTTAACCGGGAAGTTATAAAGGGTATGATTGGCATAATCGGATTCACGTAGGGAAGAATAATAAGCTAAATGGATTTGTCCCTCTTCGGAGAGATGTCAAGCTTGGGCCTCTCATAGGAATGGTGTTGATGAAATGTTCGGACGGACTCAAATGAATTGATTGGATCAATGGCATTTGGATTATCAACATATTCGGAATCGAGAAAGTATTGAACAAAAACAAGTTGACTGTTTGACCATGACTTGTGTTCAATGACATCGTGGACAAAGGGATTACGACATATTCTAAAGGATTGCGAACTTGTATCTAGTTATACTATTTGGGTAGGTATGACGGTTTGCTAGAACCTAATCATATCTTATGGTTTCATGTTTGAACCCATTGCCAACTTAGTATAATCCTAGAGGGTCACACACAATAGAACGAATCTTTAAAAGGACTAAATTGGAATTTTGGAAATTCTGGACATTTTGGGGAAGTGGGCGACCGTACAGTGCCGACTGGGCGGCCGCCCACTTAGCTCAGATTTGTACCAGTTTGTTTCAGATAAATGTGCGACCGCACAGTGTATTCTGGGCGGCCGCACAGTACTGTCGGCTGGCACTTTCCTAATTCGATTTGGAATGTCTTTTGACACAAGATTCCTATTTGGAATAGGTCTTGCTTGTGTATAAAAGGATGAGTTCGGCCAGAACTTCAGTGATAGCCTTTTGTGAGTCTCCAAAGAGTTTGAGAGAGGTTTTACTTTGTTCTAAGACATCCTTGGTCAAAGAACAAAATAATACACAAGAGAGAAAATTCCATATAGTTCAAATTCATTGTGAAAACGTGTTTCACAATTTGGTCTAGCAACCAAGATCAAAGAAGTTCCTTTGATATTCGTTCGAAGTGTGGATACCGCTAGAGGGTGAAAATCATCATCTTCAAAGTTCGTGTTCAAGCTTTGTGATCGTGATCAAGTCTTCAAATCTCCACCAAAGACCAAGAGAAAATTTAATAGCCATTAAGGGTTAGTTTTTATCCTATATTCATGTTATTGTATTTGATTTAATCATATGAACGGATCTATGGGCTTTGGGTTTCAAAATTTTAAATGCTAAATTCCGCTGCGCATGTTACTACAAAACCCAACAGCGATATGTGTATATTTTATGTGTGGATGGATCAAGATAGAAGTATGCACTTTGCGTTGAGGAGTAGCCCACAAAGACACAAGGAATGGAATGGGGATCAAGCTTGTGAGTGGTGTATGGGCGAAGCCAGGGGTAGCATAGACAATTGAAGCTACGAAGTTTACTGTAGTTGGGTGGATGTCGATGTAATATTTCGAAGGGAGAGGTGAGATGAAGAGTGGGAGTGGGCATCCTATTGATAAGGTAGCAGGCTGTAGCAAATGTTAGGGGCCAGAATTTTGGAGGCATGGATGAGTGAGTGAGAAGAGAGAGACCAGTTTCAACAATATGACGGTGGCGCCGTTCAGAATACCCATTGTGTTCCGGTGTATGTGGAGGAGTAGTGAGATGTGAGATCCCATTTTGTGCAAGGAATGAGCGCATACCAATGTACTCGCCACCGTTATCACTGTAAATGGTAATGATGGGACGATTGAAAAATTTTTCAACAAGATTTTTGAACTGAGAGAAGGTAGGAAGAGCATCATCTTTATGTTTTAATGGGTAGAACCAGATGTATTTTGAAAAGTGGTCGACAAAGATGATATAGTATTTGAAACCATCAAAAGAGTGCAATGGAGATGTCGAGACATCACTGTAAATAACATCAAGTGGACCATGAGATTGAATTGTATTATCATAAAAGGGAAGTTTGTGACTTTTATTGCAGTCACATGCATTACAATTGAACGAAATAAAACTAGGAAACTGAAAACTAGAAATCTTGCTAAGCTGACGTAAGATAGGAGGCGAGGGGTGCCCTAAATGGTGATGCCAGTCCAGGGTAGAAGAAAGAGCAGCAGAATGAAGCAGAGGTGGAGAGGGAAGCCACTCATAGACTCCAGACTTAGGTTGACCTTGATGAAGGATTTGGCCGGTTCGAAGGTCCTTCACAGAGAAAGAATTTGATGAGAATGTGATAGAAGCATTATTATCAAGACAGAATTCTGAGATAGAAAGAATGTTGCGAGAGAGAGACGGAACATTAAGAACATTATTTAAAGTAAAAGATTGAGAGTGAGATGAGATAGAAGTGGAACCCGTGTTATTGATGGAGAGGCTAGATCCATCGCCAATGAAAAGTTCTCCTGTGCCTGTATAAGGGGAGTGAAGAGCCAGAGTGTTGAGGTCATTGGTGGCATGGTGGGTCGCGTTACTGTCTAGTAACCAAAAGGCGGAGGATGGATGGTGAACAGTAGATGTATGGGCGGATGATGGGTTGTTGGGAAGGTAAGGTGGTCTAGGGGAGTAGTTGTTGTTGTAGTTAGGGTTGGGGGGTGGGGTGGGGAAAACGGCATTAGGGAACTGTTGACGAAAGGATTGGCATTGAGACATGAAGTGGCCATTGTTTCTACACCATTGACATCTCCCTTTGTAAGATGCATTCGGTCTTTGATTGGAAAATTTAGGGTTTGTGGGAGGGGTAGGCGGCGGGTTGGTAGGGAAATTAGGGTTTCGGTTGTTTGTGTTGCGGGTAGGATTTTTGGTGGAGTAGTTGACTGCGGCTGGAAAGGATGGAGGGGTTTGGGTTTTATGTTTGATGGTTAATTCTCAGTTTATTAGTTTCTCGTGAAGCTCGTCGAAGGTAATGGTGGTTTCCTGGCTTTGGACATCGGTGACAATGGTATCAAAATCGGGGTCTTGGAGTTGTTCCAGAATACGTTTGATGAGATCGTCTGGATCCATTTGTCGGCCAAGGGAGGTCAATTGGTCAGAACAAAGTTTTATTTCCTGCATGTAGTCTGTGACTGATCGTGGACCTTTGATGATGTTTCGCAGATGATCTTAGAGTTGCTTTAAATGTCCACGAGAGGGGTTGGCATATGTTTTAGCTAGGGTGGTCCAGGCTTCGTAGGTGGTGTTGGATTGAGAGATTAAAGGGACAAGGGAAGGTGAGATGGTTCCGGCGAGAGCACCTAGGATAAGTTTATCTTGACGAAACCATGTGGAGTAGGCTGGATTTTTTACTGGTGGGGCTGGTGGTGCGGCTGTGTTTTCGGGTGTGACTTCGGTGGTGATGGTTGTAGTTGGGGCGGCAGGAATGTATTGAGGTGGGGCTGGAAGTGTGCCATCGACGTAGTTGTACAAATCATGGCCTAAGAGGGTGGCTTCAATTTGGATCTTCCATGCAATGTAGTTGGTGGAAGTTAGTTTGAGAATATGGGAAAGGGAGATGGCTACCAAGGGTTTGGACGGCTCGGTAGCATTGGTTAGTAGAAGAGAGGTTTCGGTAGAGGCCATGGAAGAGGCGGCGGAGAAGAGGGATAGAGGGTTAGGGTTTTGAAATTTTTTTGGATCTAAGCTCTAGATACCATGATAGAATTGAATAATGCAAATAATTGAATAAAAGCCGTATTGATTTTATTCTATATGAGACACACACACACACACACACACACACACACACATATATATATATATATATATATATATATATATATATACAAGATGAGTGACTTGAGTCACAAGTAAAGTAGAGACCTAACTATGGTGAAGATCTATTCTATATATACAGAGAAGATAAATAAGGTATACTAATCAGGATGTGATTCTGTCTTATCTCTATCACTTCTTACATGATCAAGAAAATAAATACTAAAAATATCATTTTTAGTTTTGAAAATCATCATTGACTAAACATTACGATACATCTCTAGTTGGCCAGGTTTCGAGTTCGAAAAAACCCTCCCCTTTGTATGCATCAAACCTAATGTTTGACAAATGTAACATAAACAACAAGAAGAGATTTAAGGATTATTACCTCTATTCCAAAATGAATATCTTAATTTTCTCATGATCAAGAGAAAATTAGAATTCAATTTGGGTAGGAGGGAGTAGAATGGAAGAAAATCTTTTGAAAGAGGAAAAACCTACAAACGATATGAGCACAATTGAAATCATAAAATTCTATGAGAAATGGACCGAAAAAATAAGTAATCATGGGCCAAACCATTGGGCCTGAAATCCATAATTCAATAAGAAATCACAGGCAATGGGACTTGTCCAACTTTGGCAAGAATTGCTTAGAGACTTGGTGAAAATGTAAGTTGAGGTATGGATCATGGATGCATATGGTTGGCATTTACAAGGGTGTTGACCCAAACAATATTGTTGCAAAATTGTCGGTCATAGTTTTTCTGTGTGAAGCATAGTTATAAATACCGTCCTGTACCGGCCGGTACGTCCCGTACCAGTCAAAAACCGGTACGCAACAAGGTAAATTCCGTCCCAGTTTTCGTACCGCTCGGAACCGGTCTGAACCGCCCTGAACCGGCCGAGATGTATGAACCGGCGGTACGCAAAAAAAAAATATTTTTTCAGATTATCAGGCTTAATTGTGAAAATCTAAGAAAAAAAAAACATTTTTTCAGATTATCATAAAAATATATCAAAGGGGGTGGTATTACCAGGCTTAATTGTGAAAATCTAAGAAAAAAAAAGCATTTTTTCAGATTATCATAAAAATTGCTGAAAAGTGCGCTAAATCCGGTACGGTACACCGGTACGTTCCGGTACCGGTATGTCCCGTCCCAATGACAAAACCGGTACGCTTGCCGGGACGGTATTTATAACTATGGTGTGAAGTTCAGTCAAATTAATCAACAAAATCAAAACGAGACTATTTTTTTAAGACGCCCAACCAATAAAATGAAAAAAACAAAGAGAAGTGAAAATTATGAGCTTAAGACAATGTCAAGAAATATACATAATTGAAGTTACATTCTTAAAAAATGTTTAACCTATCAAAGTGTGGCAATTTTTTGGACACAAAATGTAATTACATAATTCCATGTTCTAAACACACGCTAGAGTACAAGGTAAGAGATCAAATTGCTTTACACAACTTTTGTGTTACCTTACGTGTCACCAGTGATCAAACATTTATGAAATATAACAAACAGAATAATGATATTATCATTCATGCATAGAAGTTAGATCACTGATAGCATATTAACACAAAAACAGTATATAAAATATTCAATCTCATGGGCTAAACAAATCAAAACTAAAAAATTAGGAAAAAGACAACTTGAAATCTCCATTCCTACAAGTATGGTAGGATTTTGATTGTGCTTGAGTGTACCCAAAAAAACTTGAAACGAAGTGGTTGAGCAACTACGATTTGTTAACATGTCATCATTGTATTATTGTACTCCCTCCGTCTCATTTTAAACTTTAAAATTCTCCATTTTGAGTATCCCATTTTAAACTTCAAAATCTAAAAAGGAAAGTTGTTTATATTTCTTTATCTGTGAGCCCCACATGTCATACTCACAACAATTACCCACTAACTATTTCCTACCCCACTTTCTCCTTCCTACCAAACCATCTACACTCACAACCTATCACATTTTTCTTAATTCTTAAACCCATTTTTTTTTTGAAATTTAAATTGGGACGGAGGGAATATATAAGTTCATTAAAAACTCTCTAGGAACACTTATTTGAAAAAATTGAGGTTTCAAATCTTAATGACATCATCTCGGCACTGCAAAACGAGAAGAAAAGGTGTACAAGAATAGAAAATTATGAATTGTGACAACGCCCACAATCAAAGTCACAACCTGCCTACCATTTTGCACTTTTTCAACTCAAAGTTTATATCTAAATTAGAGTTTAAACTACTATATATATGTCGTCATCAAACAAATGATTCACAGCCATCAGTTAGGTCAATTAAAATCAAAATGTATTTGTTGGAACAATTTGTGATCGCCGAATGCCATACTCATATTTAGAAGGAGATTGAGGAAGGAGATGAAGGCGGAAGCGAGATATTTACCTGTTGAATCCATAGTCAAAGATGAAGGGAGAATTAAGATGAAGAAGAAGATGAAGAAGAAGATGTAGGAAGATGATCTTCTAAATGATGAATGCCCTTTAGTTTCTCAAGTTCTTCTAGATAATAATGAAGAGAGTATTTAGAGAGAAAGTAAAGAATGTAGTGTCTAAAAGGGTTGATGGTAAGCCCTTTATATACTAGACAAAGAGGCACTTCATTTAGGGACCACACCTATTCAAGCCTAAGCAATGTTGATTTACCATTTTGCCCATCATAAATGTTGGAATAGAGGACCAACCGGGACTAGACTTCGGAGCAAAAGGAAGAAAATTGTCGGAGTGACTGTTGCTCTGGGCGGCCGCCCAGGGTGATGGTGGGCGACCGCCCACTTAATCAGTCTGTTCAATCCGGAGGAGCAGTTTTATGGGCGACCGCCCAGGACCAATATGGGCGACCGCCCACTTGTCGGGAGAGACAAAGACTGGTTCGGATTTTAGGCCAAATTTCGGGTTCCTTTGTCAATCTAGGGTTAGGTTTGTATTCCTGGGCACATATTTAAGTAGAGTTCCGCCCCTAAACTCATTGTAACTTCAAGATAACATATTATAGTGCAAGATCCTGGCTTGGTAGTGCCCCCAGACGTAGTCAAACATATTGACGATCTGGGTAAACAATTTCTGTGTCTTTTGCTTTATTTCTTGTACTTTGTTTGTGTGCCATTATTTTCTTGGGGTTATTGCTTGGGTTGTGAGGGTCTAATCCACAACAACTGGTATCAGAGCTCTGGTTGGAGATCAGGGTTAATCGATCGATTGGTTTATCGGACGATTGAGGTTTGTCAAGCAATCAAGAATGGGTAAGGATAAACAAGCGGTGGAGAAATTTGATGGTTCTGACTATGGGTTTTGGAGGATGCAAATAGAGGATCTCTTGTATAACAAAGATCTCTACAAGCCTCTAAAGGGAGTCAAGCCGGAAGGAGAAAAGCAAGAAGATTGGGATCTCATGGATCGGAAAGCCCTAGGGGTGGTTAGATCTACTTTGTTGAAGTGGATCGCAAAGACTACCAAGAAGGCGAAGACCACAAAGGAGCTATTGGATTATCTTACTGAGAGATTTGAAACTCCATCTGCTGCAAACAAGGTTGATTTGATACGCAAGATGGGTAGTCTCAAGATGCAAGAGGGAGGATCCTTAGCTAAACACATCGATGAGTTTATGGATGTTATAGACTCATTGACTGCGTTGGATATTACATTTGATGATGAGGTTCACGCGTGCTTGTTGCTAGCGTCGTTACCAGGAAGTTGGAGCGGAACGGTGACAGCGATCAATGCTTCAGCGAGTAAGAAAAAATTGAAGTATGATGATGTTAAAGATTTCTTGTTGGGCGAGGAAATCGTTTGAAGAAGTTGGGGACATCGTCTACTTCGGGATCGGCCTTAGCTACTACTAGCAGGGGAAGGCCGGGTACTAGCAATAAAGGGAGAACTGAATCAAGGGAAAACGTAGTGGGTGGTAAGGGCAAGGTCGTGGAGATCAGAGATAAACCAAGGGTCGCGAAAGGATCGGTGCAGTGTTATCATTGCAAGGAGTTAGGACATTACAAGAAGGATTGTCCCAATCGTGGGGGCAATTCGGTGAATGTGATAGTCGAAGGTGATGATGTACTGGTTCTGAGTGTTAGTAGTGCACTAGAATCATGGGTGCTGGATTCGGGGGCATCATTCCACTCTTGCGGGCATGCAGAAGAGATGGAGAATTATACTTCCGGTGATTTCGGTAAGGTCTATCTGGCGGATGGCGAGCCTTTGGAAATCAAGGGGAAGGGGGATGTCAGAATAGGAGCATCGTACGGGAAAGTCTTATATTTACACGGGGTCAGACACATTCCGGGTTTGAAAAAGAACCTACTATCAGTTGGGCAGTTGGATAAAGAAGGTTACAAGGTAACTTTTGGCTGCAGGAACTGGGTTATTACCAAGGAGGATTCGGATATCGCTCGGGTAATAAAGAGGGGACATTGTATTTGGCGAATAACACCAAGGCTAGTATCGCGGTGGCGTCAGCCAAGGGTGATACGGACTTGTGGCACTGTCGATTGGGTCACATGAGTGAGAAGGGGATGAAAGTACTTTGCTCAAAGGGAAGACTACCGGGTTTGAAGACAGTTGACGTGGGGATCTGCGAAGATTGTGTGTTTGGAAAACAGGCGAGGAGTAATTTCTCGAGGACAGGTAGGGCTTTGAGGGAAGCAAAGTTGGATTTAGTCCACACGGATTTGTGGGGGCCGGCCCCGGTAACTTCTCTGGGTGGCGCGTCATATTATATGTCGTTCATTGATGATTCGACAAGGAAAGTCTGGGTCTATTTCTTGAAACACAAAGATGAGGCATTCGAGGTGTTTAAGAAATGGAAGGCTTTGGTGGAGAATCAGACGGGACTTAAGCTTAAGTGCTTGAGGTCAGATAACGGAGGGGAGTATGAGCTCGGGGAGTTCAAGGAATATTGTGCAGCGAATGGCATTCGCATGGAGAAGACTCCAAAGGGCACACCACAACCCAATGGGGTTGCAGAGAGGATGAACAGGACATTGAACGAGCGGGCTAGAAGTATGAGGTTGAAGTGTGGACTTCCGAAAACGTTCTGGGCATATGCAGTTGACACATCAGCTTTCTTGATCAATCAGGGACCATCGTTACCATTGGGGAATGAAATTCCAGAGGAAGCATGGAGTGGCAAGCAGGTAAATCTGTCCTTTCTTCGCATATTTGGCTGCGTTTCATATGTTCATATTGATTCTGCTGATAGAACTAAGTTAGATGCAAAATCTGTAAAATGTACGTTTATTGGGTATGGCGGGGATGACTTCGGGTATAAGTTTTGGGATGACCAAAACCACAAAATTATTCGTAGTCGAGATGTGGTATTCAATGAACAGGTATTGTACAAGGACAGAAAGGGGGCATCTGATGATATTAGTTCGGAACCGGAGGTTGTAGAGGTGGATATTCCAGACTCGGGTGGGAGAAGGACGGTTCATGATAACCATGGTCAGGGGGTCACTGAAGATGAACCACATACTCCGGAACCGGATATTCCGCTGCATAGATCCAGCAGATTGCGTGGATCACCTGACAGGTATACTCCTTCAAATTACTATTTGTTGCTGACAGATAGTGGTGAGACGGAATGTTATGCGGAGGCTGTTCGTAGTGCACTTTGTGATAAGTGGAGAGCTGCTATGGATGATGAGATGGACTCATTGAAGGCCAATAAAACTTGGGAGTTGATTAAACTGCCTAAGGGGAAGAAGGCATTGCATAACAAGTGGGTTTACAGGATTAAGGAGGAAGCAAACGGAAGTAAGCGTTACAAGGCAAGGTTGGTTGTAAAAGGGTTTCAGCAAAAGTATGGTATTGACTACACCGAGGTATTCACTCCTGTTGTGAAAATGACCACTATCAGAATGGTTTTGGGGATAGTAGTGGCGGATAACTTGTTGCTGGAACAGATGAATGTAAAGACGGCCTTTCTTCATGGGGATTTGGAGGAAGAAATTTACATGGTACAACCAGAGGGTTACTTGTCTAAGGGTAGCGAGGAACTGGTTTGCAGATTGACTAAGAGTTTGTATGGCCTTAGTCAAGCTCCTAGGCAGTGGTACAGGAAGTTCGATGGATTCATGCATGATATTGACTTTATCAGATGTGAGGCAGATCATTGTTGCTACTTTAAAAACACGGACAATGGGTATATAATCTTGCTGTTATATGTGGATGACATGTTAATAACGGGCTCTAGCAGTAGAGAGGTAAACAGATTGAAGGCCCAGTTGTCAGAACGGTTCGAGATGAAGGATTTGGGGGAGGCCAGAAAAATCTTGGGCATGCGGATTGACCGGAATAGGGAGTTGGGTAAGTTGGTTCTTTCACAAGTAGAATACGTTGAGAAAGTCTTGGCAAGGTTTTGCATGGAAGAGGCGAAGCCAACAGGGATACCATTGGGTATGCACTTCAAGCTATCCGAGAAGGACTCACCTAAGGGCAAGGAGGAGCGTGACAAGATGGAGAGGACTCCATACGCTTCGGCAGTGGGGAGTCTAATGTATGCAATGGTGTGTACAAGGCCGGACATTGCACATGCGGTGGGAGTAGTCAGCCGGTATATGGGCAATCCAGGGAAGCAACATTGGGAAGCGGTTAAATGGATCCTGCGCTACTTAAAGGGTACTGCTGGTAATGCTCTATGTTTCTCAAGCAAGGAGGTCGTGTTAGCGGGTTATGTGGATGCGGATTTGGCATCAAGTGATCTTGATACGAGGAGAAGTACTACGGGTTATGTTTTCACATTGGGTGGTACGGCTATCTCATGGGCTTCTAAATTGCAGAAGATCGTGGCTCAGTCGACTGCGGAAGCAGAATATGTGGCAGTGACAGAGGCAAGCAAAGAGATGGTATGGTTGCAGAACTTTTTGGGTGAACTTGGGAAGACGCGAAGTGGTAATGCTCTCTATAGTGACAGTCAGAGTGCAATTCATTTGGCTAGGAATCCGGCATTTCATTCTAGGACGAAGCACATTGAGCTGAGGTTTCACTACATCAGGCATCTCTTGGAGAGGAAGATCTTAAGGCTGGAGAAGATTTTGGGATCGGAGAACCCGGCTGACATGTTGACCAAGGTGGTAAACCTTGAAAAGTTGAAGCTATGTATAGCTTCAATTGGGCTTGGAGAATAGGAGCGGAGGAAGGCACTACCATGATCGAGGTGAGCACTATGGCACCAAGGATGAGTTGAAGAACGGATACGGGGCTTATATATGCGGTTGATCTCTAGGTGGGAGATTGTTGGAATAGAGGACCAACCGGGACTAGACTTCGGAGCAAAAGGAAGAAAATCATCGGAGTGACTGTTGCTCTGGGCGGCCGCCCAGGGTGATGGTGGGCGATCGCCCATTTAATCAGTCTGTTCAATCCGGAGGAGCAGTTTTATGGGCGACCGCCCAGGACCAATATGGGCGACCGCCCACTTGTCGGGAGAGACAAAGACTGGTTTGGATTTTAGGCCAAATTTCGGGTTCCTTTGTCCATCTAGGGTTAGGTTTGTATTCCTGGGCACATATTTAAGTAGAGTTCCGCCCCTAAACTCATTGTAACTTCAAGATAACATATTATAGTGCAAGATCCTGGCTTGGTTGTGCCCCCAGACGTAGTCAAACATATTGATGAACTGGGTAAACAATTTATGTGTCTTTTGCTTTATTTCTTGTACTTTGTTTGTGTGCCATTATTTTCTTGGGGTTGTTGCTTGGGTTGTGAGGGTCTAGTTCACAACAATAAATAGATAAATTACATTTCAGGGATTCTACACATTGACTAAGTTTGACTATACTTTATATTAATATTATAGACATGATTTTATTTATGGAAGGTGCTAAATAACTTGTGTTGCAAGCCATAATGATCTAACAATCTCCCACCTGGGTTGCAAAACAAATTCCTTCCTTTTAAATCATGAATATAACATAAATGACAACCCTTGTGCACTTTGTTGTCATCTACAACAATCTCGTCCATTAGCCATATAAGTATAGGACTATAGGGGCAGTCGTTGTAATTGATTCGCAACTAAACCCACTATAATCACATATACCAATCCAACTAAATGACATAGATCAAAAGTATAGATGTGTAGCATGGAACTTAATGAATATATACATATTCTTCCAACTAGTCCAACTTAACCAAATGAGATCAAAAACTTTAAATAAGAGAACAATTAATGAAAAACAACACAAACTCCCACTACACCAAATGTTATTAAGATCGTTACACCCATGTGAAACTTTGAAGATAATAACGCTTTCATAAACGGATCCTCTAAAATGGAGTTTGTTTCTATAAGTTGTATTTCTTTGTTCATTTTTCTTTACAACAAGAAACTTAATGTCTATATCCTTCAGACTTTGATGAACTCTTGTTGTTGTAAGACTGCCGCCTGATCGTCATAATAAAATTAAGCGGTCTTTCGACACTTGTTGACAATTGGCAGTCCCTTAATAAACTTATGCAGCCATATAATTTAACTAATGTCGGAATACCTAATGATCTCAAGATGATCCGACTTCAAATATAGGCAAGTAGTTCTTTTGTGTTTTGCAAATACTTTTATCATTCTTTTGGCTGCTACTTAATGTTCTCTCCCAGATTGCTATGGTATAGACCAAGCATCCCAACAATAAATATAAGATTTACGCATATATTAAGCTTCTTTACTGCTGATGTATAAGGGATATTTTCAATATATTTGGATTCAAAATTGCTTTTAAAACACTGTTTTGTGACTTTTAAACTTGTCTCTTTTAAAATTATGGGTGTCAAGTGGTTTACAGTTTTGCATGCTAAATCTTTGTAATACCTTTTCTATATAGGCTTTTGTGATAATCCTAAAACACCTCGTGATCGATCACAGTGAATTTGGATTCTTAATACAAAAATGCCTTACCAAGATCTTTCATTTCAAATAAGAATTTTTTTAGTTTTCTTAAGAAGGTTCTATCATTACTAGCAAGTAAAATATCATACACATATAAGACCAAAATACAAATTTACTCCTACTGAACTTATGGTATACACAATTTTAACCAAGATTTGTTTCAAAACCAAATGAAAGAATGACTTGATTAAATTCTAAGTACCACTTGCGAGAGGCTTGTTTGAGCCCATAAATGGATTTCTTAAGTTTACAAACTAATTGAATAGTTTGATCCAAATCAGTTACCATTAATGTCTCCATTAAGGAAAACTGTCTTTATATCCATTTAATGAAGCTCAAGATCAAAAGAAGCTACTAGTGCCATAATGATCCTAAAAGTGTTTTTAGAAGATACCGGAAAATGTTTCTTTATAATTAATGTCTTCCTTTTGAGTAAAATCTTTAGCAACTAAACGGGCTTAATATCTTTCCATATTACCTTGTGAATTCTTTTTGGTCTTTAAAGACCCATAAAAGGTTTCACATCTTTAGGTAATAGGACAAGATCCCAAACGTTGTTATCTTTATAGATTTTAACTCTTCATTTATGATATTAATTCACTTTCTGAGAATTAGGACTATTAATGGAAGGTGAGAAGCTCATCTCCCACTAAACCTAAGTGTCCTTCATTCTCGGCAAGATACACTTTATAAATAACCGGAATAACACTTCTTCTTACTCTATTGGATCTCCTTAAGAGCACTGGTTCTTCCTCATTTTGAGGTTGTTGAATTTCCTTTATATGACCAACATTTTCATGTTGTTCAATATTTATAGGGAAGTCATTATTTTGAATTGTATGTTCCTCTTGAATTTCTGGTATAAAACCTTGATTTCCAATGTGAACTATGAGAAGAGGTATAAAAATGGATGCCTCTTCCTTTTCAAATTCAAAGTTATTACTTAATCTCCTACTATATTCAACATCCTCAAAGAACCTAGCATTTCTCATTTCAAAATGTTCTAGTTTTCGGGTTGTAAAATTTATATCCCCTAGATCTCTTGGCATAGCCAACAAATAGCTACCAATAGTCTTAGCGTCCAGTTTTTCTCTTATTAGGCCTATAAGGCCTAGCTTCTGTTGGACAATCCCATACATGATATGATTTAAGAACGGTTTTCTTATTCATCCATAGTTCATTAAGGTTTTTATTAGTAGTAGCCTTAGAGGGAGCTCTATAGAGAATATAATTTGCGGTTTTAATGTATCGACTATAATGAGTGAGGTAAAAGAAGTACAAGGAACATACTTATTACCATATCCTTAAGGATTCTATTATGTCTCTGTTACACTTATTTATGCTAGGCGTACCCGACTTAATGTAGAGAGAGACAATCCCACACTCCTCAAAATAGCGAGCAAAAGGACCCGGATATTGTTCCTTTGAACCGCCATTCCAACCATAGTATACACCACCATGATTGGACTTAATGTTCTTAATAGTCTTTCAAAGTTGATTTCCAACCTTGACCTTATAAGACTTGAAAATGTCCAAAACTTGAGACTTTTTCATGAAGTAAATAAATATATTCATATTAAGAGTGGTCGTCTATGAACGTAATAACGTATTGTTGACCTTTCCATGAAGGAGTAATGAATGGTCCACAAATATCTGAATGTATTAGTTCTAAGACGCTTGATGCTCTCGAGGATACTTTTCTTTTAATGTTTGTAAATTTCCTTTAAGGCATTAATGCAAAAGTCTCTTCCGGAATATCAAGTATGTTCAAGATTCCTTTAGACACAAGCTTATCAATTCTCCTCTCGGAGATATGACCAAAACGCTTTGGTCATAATGAATAAAATTTCACTTGATAACTTTCGCTTTTACTTTTGGTTTCATTATTTATGGGACTTAATTATTGTTTGAATAATGTCAAGTAAATAAAGATTACTTGACAAAGTACTAGTACCAATAACCTTGGAATTTAAAATAAAGATCACATATATTATTATCAAAAGAACAAGAGTAACCTTCCTTGTCTAATATTGTGATAGATATCATAATTCCGTTTAAATAACGGTACAATGAATATATTATTAATACAAATAATACTTAGTACTTTAACAATAACCTAAAAGATCTTTATGCATATAACTTCAACCGGATTCCTAGTTTCCATATAGATGAATTTTTTCATCTTTACTAGGTCTTCGGTAATTTAGACAATCCTACTTAAACATCCTTATGTGATTGGTTGCACCAAAATCCAATCACCATGTATATGTAGGAATTGAAACCAAATTAGCCTCAATACAATACAAACTAGACCAAATGATATACCTTTCACGTCAAGTGTGATACTTAGGGTAATCGAACTTCATGTTAGTGAGGTCCTTGCAAAAGAAGCATTTATTTATGATCATAAGATGATCTCTTAGACTTCTCATTACTTGCAACCACATTTTCTTTCCTTCTTCTCTTGTCCCATGAGAAAAACTAGATGCTAAATGAGCACATTTAGTTCTAAATAGCTTCAACCTATCTTCCTCTTGTGTCATAAGTGAAAGTAATTCATTAATATTTCACTTATCTTTTGAAAATTATATGTCACCTCAAAGTGACCAAACTGAGAAGGAAGAAAGATCAAAACTAAATGCATAAGAATATCTTTCGATATCTCGGACTTAAGTGATTTTAGTTTTGTCGATAGGTGAACTATTTCTAAATGTACTCCCTTAAATTCCCGGTACCCTTATACCTTATGGAAACAAGCTTCCTCAAGGGTATCAAGGAACGTTTCAGCATCAACATCCTTGGAGACACTGTCCAAAAGGTCTCCGGGACAACATTCTTTATTATCATTAGGCTCACGCGGTTGGATTTTTCACTTCTCAGCACTTAAGCAATAAGAAGAGAAACGGATCCCTTAATGCGAGTTCTAGGTCTATATAGCCCAAGATCATAATTATTTGTTTTCCAAGTTTTAAAATTAGTCCCATTTAGCATCGGTATGGTACTCATAGCAGTAATAATAGATGAATCAATGAGCAAATCTGTTGGAATTTAGAGAAGAAGAATGAATACAAAACATAAATAAGAAACTACACAATGAATAAATGATTAATTATATCAACGAAATCCATCAATAAGGTAATCAACATGACATCAAAACTAATCTTTGGATTGCGAGTTGACTCATAAATGATTGCCTTAGGTATCAAGCAATTTGAACAATGTTTTAATCAAATGCTTAATCTTCCTTTGGGCCGACATAAGCATCTAACAAAACCGGCTTAATGTTCATTTCATTTGTTACCACATGAATGCCCAAGTTTAGTCAAATGTCAAGATCTTTTTTGGAAAATTCAAGTCATTCACATATTAACTTAAACATTCAACACTTTAATAATTTTGGATATAAATAACGTTAATCACTTAGGAGATAATATTATTTAAACAATGAATAAAATTATTTAAGCATATAATTAATCAAGGTTTTAAGGTTTTAAAAAAATGTATGTTTTGTTCAAAAGGGAAAACAAAGTAGTGCAGAAACTTAAAAAATTCCAAAACCTGTGAATAGTGTCTGCTCTGCCGAGCAAACACTGTTCACAGAAACTTTGTTTTTCAACATATAGTGCACGGCCGCGCTAAACAAAACGCACGACCGAGCTGCTCGGCCGAGCATAAAGAAGTGAACGGCCGAGCACTATCAATAGAAAAATTTGACCTTTTCGACATACAATGCACGACCGTGCAAAACTTAACGCACGACCGTGCATGTCTTGGTCCGACCGGGCATAGCCAAAGACCCGACCGGGTTAATCAAGAGAACCAACCGGACTCGACCAAAGATCCAACCGGTTTATGTCTTTTTTTGGCGCCTTTTCATGTGCTCGGCCAAGCAGATCATAAGACTCGGCCGAGCAGATCAATTTTTGCACTTTTCTGAATTTTGTTTAAACTTTCCCAAAAAAACAATGAATGACAGGTAGATCCACATGGTATGTACTTAAAATATAAAACCATGTTATTTAGGGATAATCTTGCTTTAAAATTAATGGAATCAAGTGAGTAGATCCACATGGTATGCACTAGACATAAAACCATGTTATGAGGGATAGTCACACTTGAACCATTTTAATGAACAAAACTTTCAAACCATTTCTTTAATTTAGATGATGATTATCAGTACTCTATGAATGAATTAGAGTCCCTAATCAACATCATAAAACTTAATGATTCAACAGGAAAAATGAATCAATCAAAGCATAAAGCTTTCTTAAAAGAACTCAAACTCAAACCAAATAATGAGCGGGCTCTGATACCAATTGTTGGAACAATTTGTGATCCCCGAATGCCATACTCATATTTAGAAGGAGATTGAGGAAGGAGATGAAGGCGGAAGCGAGATATTTACCTGTTGAATCCATAGTCAAAGATGAAGGGAGAATTAAGATGAAGAAGAAGATGTAGGAAGATGATCTTCTAAATGATGAATGCCCTTTAGTTTCTCAAGTTCTTCTAGATAATAATGAAGAAAGTATTTAGAGAGAAAGTAAAGAATGTAGTGTCTAAAGGGGTTGATGGTAAGCCCTTTATATATTAGACAAAGAGGCACTTCATTTAGGGACCACACCTATTCAAGCCTAAGCAATGTTGATTTACCATTTTACCCATCATAAATAGATAAATTACATTTCAGGGATTCTACACATTGACTAAATTTGACTATACTTTATATTAATATTATAGACATGATTTTATTTATGGAAGGTGCTAAATAACTTGTGTTGCAAGCCATAATGATCTAACAGTAGTCCCTCCGTACCATTTCAAATTGCAAAATTTGATATTTTAATTATCCCACTAAAAATTGCAAAAGTCTAAAATGAAAAGTGTTTTATAATTTTTAATTAGTGGGACCCACTTGTCATACTCACATCAACTAGCCCACATACTGTTCCTTACCCCATTTTATCTCTCCTACCCAACTATCTACACTCACAACACATCATCTTTTTTATTATTTCCTTAATTCCCGTGCACAACTTTAATTTTATAATTTAAAATAGGACGGAGGGAGTATACTTTGAAAAAAAATAAAAAAATAAAAAAGAATGAGAAAATTTTGGGGGAAACTAGTTTCTCCATAAGTTATAAAAAGTCCTGTTTTTGTAGGGTATATTTAGGGTTTAGGGTTTAGGATTTTAGATTTTAGATTTGGGGTTTAAGGGTTAAAAACATGACTTTTTATAACTTATGGAGGAACTAGTTTCCTCCAAAACACACTCCAAAAGAATTGGTCCCCAATGCCGTGATGCGTAATAGACGGGCTCCCTACGATCAAATATATCACATCACTAAATTAGAAAACCAGTAGAAATTTTTATTCAAGTTCTTGTGTAAGTGGAGAATTTGTGTTGTGCTGCAAAGGGGGAAATTTTGGGATTTAATCGTGAAATTGTTTGTCAATGACTTTCTGAGAACAGATGTTACCTCAAGTGTTAAGCAACACCCCAGGTAACACTCCAGACGGACAGAAAATACACACAAAAATAGTAGAGTTTTTGCAGCGGAAAATAAATAGCACAAGAGAAATATTTTTCTCAAGTTATATAAATATAACTTGAGATGCCTAGATGGCGAAAACCTTATAATCAAAACCAATTACAAAGTTTAAAATGGTTCCCTATACAAACTATGATATACTCTCTATGGAACCAAAGTAAGAACAAAGTACAAGATTCTATCCTAACCAAAACTCACTCAAACCCGAAGTATTTGAGTGATAAAAGAGTGTATGGAAGAAAGAATCTCAAAAGGAGCCAAGAGTACTTTGGTCTTTTTGTGCTATGGATGTGTGTATAAAATTGGCTTGTCTTCAATCTTCATCCAAGCATCTAGTTATAGCCAACCAAGACTTGGAGGCTACACAAATAACAGCCTTGGGCTGTTTGTGATCGTGTGAGGAGGGTGGAGATCATGTGCAAGCCTTATCTCCACAAAACAAGCTTGACTTGGTCTTCCTTCCTTGATTCTCTCAACCGAATTCTTCATGCCCAAGTCTAAGCTTCACCTTGTTGTACTCCTTGCTTCCAACGCCTTGTACTTCATCTATTTGATCAGCAACAAACCTTGGACTTGGTCTTCTCCATATTTAACATATTCAACACATGTTAAATATGTTTGTAACTCCCTTATTTACTCGGCTTTTATGAGTAATTCTTCATTAATTTCTTCTCCATGTTTTAAGCTCCATAAATCAACTTTATTATACCTGAAAATATGGTCCAACATCTAGACAATAATATTAGGACATTAGTATAAAATTATATTAGAAAGAAATGTCAAATTACACATTATCTTCGTCACAACACTTAGACTGTCAGTGGCAACATCTGAGGTAACACCTCCGTCTGCACTAACAATCTCCCCCTTAATTTTAGATTTTTTCCCAATCTCCTAAGTGTTGGTACCTGTAAAAACAAGTTAGCCATATAGCATGATAACAGAGCAAAAACCAGAGTTAAACTCCCCCTTAATGTAGGAGTTAAACAAACAAACAAAGATTTACAAAACAATACTAATCAAACACATATTTCAGATGCTTCTAACTAGTAGTTTTAAAACCAATGTAAGTCCAAGTTTAAAACCATAAACCAACAGAGATTATTACCAACAAAACTACCAAAGTCTTAGTTCTAAAACATAAAGAACCAAAGTAGAAATTGTTTACACAAACCACACCACTAACAAAATTAAATTGTTTTGAAATCAAACACCATGAAAAACCATTGCCCATGATTAATGGCAACATCAACCTTCAAGAGAAATTTTCTTCTTACTCTTCTTCTTCTGTTTCTTCCTCATCCTCCGGTTCTCCTTCCTCAGCCTGCGAACCAGCACCTGTAGTAACATCTCTAGCAGCATGACTAACCCCAGCAGCATCAACAGCATCTGTAGCAGCACTAGTACCAGCACTTGTACCTGCACCATCTCCCCCAGATTGGGAAGAAATCAGATTGATAAACTGAAGAGAGTCATCTTTGATCTTAGTCCATTCATGGATAACATTCACCATACGCGTCACTTTCTTGTCGAGAAAAGCAATCACAGTGGTCTTAGGAATTGTAGGTGAAGAGTTCCCTAAGAGATGTAACATGCTGGCTACAACATTCTCAACATCAGTACATGTGAAAAAACTAGGAGAACTAGGAGTGTTAACTGGACTATCTGAAGCAACATTCTTCCCAGCACCTCTGGATGGAATGGACGATCTTTACCCAATATCTTTTGACTTGTCCCAAGGTAAATCACCGGTGTATCTTACACCACCCTGTCCTTGCTTTGTCAAAAGACTATCTACTCTATAGTAGTCAAGCTCATGAGTGTAAATGTCCGAGTCCATAATGGGAAATTTTTGAGCCATTACCACTTGAAAAATCAGAGAGGGATACGGCAAAACTGATAGTTTTTTCTTCTTACCCCAAGTGGCTAAATGTTTAAAGATCAAACTCCCAAAATTCAGTTTTCGGTTCGTCCCCAACTTATGCAAAACCCTAGCTTGTTCTAAGGTTACATATTGTTCATTTTTTGTGGGGAGCCAATTAAAAATGCACAATTTGTGCAGAACCAAAAATAAAGAGGTGAGGTGAGAAGCAAGAAAGTGTTCATCCCTTTTGGTAGGCCATCTCTCTACCACATTGTTCGACAGAACCTTTGCAATATCATCCCTATCGGCTAGTACACCATCATCATCACAGTGAGGCATTTTAAGCACCTTATTGATCAATGACGGATTAATCTTAAAAACCCTACTTCTAAGAAAAAACGTGCCGAATTGCTTGGAGTTTTCATTATCAAGATTGGGATGAAGGTTGGCATAAAAGTTTCGAACAATGGCATCTACATAGTTTGATGGATAGAGATTGGCATTTAAAAAATTTCTATCTTTCAAAAACTGATAAACACCATGTTTCTTGAGGTTAGCTTCATCGATATACTTCTCACGATGCATTTTCAAACTAGAAATTTCAAGCCACTTTTCCATGTTGGCTCTTTTGTAAAATTCCAAAGTGAGAAAAGGTTTTTGAAAAGCTTCATCATCATTATCAAAGCTAGTTTCCAGAACATCATCAGAAGTCCCAAACAAATCATAGGAGGTAACCGGGGCTCTAGGGGGTTTAGAAGAGCGGGATGTTACCTTAGAAGTTGTCGGTTTACCAGTAGCACCCGAGGCAACATTCTGTTTTGCTTTCCCTTTGTTGACTCGTTTGTGTACAGCGGCAAGGGGCTCTTCTTCATCAGCTACCCAGGTGTCCAAACTCTCTACAGACTGTTCTTGTTCGGCCGGAAGGACAACAAATTTCTGATCCGAATTTTGATCAGAAGAGAGTCCAAGTGACTCCTCTTCTTCCTCATCGGAAACTTGCACAGGATCATCAGAGGTGTTGGAAGGAATTTTTGACCTGGATTTTGCACTTAGACGGCTGGAGGTCCGCTTCCGAGCTGTTGGAGCCGCGCCTATTTTGGTTGCTGTTGAAGGGGCTTTTCTTTTGACTCTCTTTGTGGCGGAGCTTGGTGGACGAGAAGCAGTCGTCATGGGTTGAGGTCGAGCTAAGGTTTCAACTTGATAAGGCTCATCAATGGACATTGCTATTTGGTTAGAGATTTGAGAGACCAAGGGTGAGATGTCCATTGGCGAGGCAACACGCGAGGCATCACCCGGCGACTCTTCTAGAGGTGTGGGTTGGTTGGGGTTTTGATTTGGGTTCACCATTGTTGAATTTTAATGGAGGATTTGGGAGAATTTTTGGAGAAGGGTTTTGAGGGTTTTAGGTTGTCGTCGGTTTTGGGTTGTCGCCGATTGAAGAAGGCGGTGAGGAGAGGGAGAGTTAAAAAGAGTTTTGGTGAGAAAAATAAGGAGAGTAATTAGGAAGAGATATTTTAGGGAGGTTAAAAATGTGAAAGAGGAATAAACAATTAATTCAAACTTAACTCTTATCATTTAAATTAACTAAACCCCTATTTTTCCTCACATTTAAAACTAACCTAAATTAAATCACCCTATTTACAAGCACACAACTAACAAACTCCCCTGCACATTCGGTTCTATTAAAAAAAACACGTTTTTTTTTTTTTTTTTTTTTTTTTTTAAATAATATATAAAACGAAAAAAAATAAAGATGGTAAAATTAATGATGTAACGATCTCTCAAAAATTTGAAGATAGATTCCTAAATTGTAGGGAAATTGTTACAACTATATTTTACCTAAAGTAAAAGATTTGTTTTAGACTTTTTCAAAATTGTAAACTCTTTTTCTTTAAATAAAAAGACTTTCAAACTTTGAAAATTTAAAAAACAATTCTGAAAATAAATTAAAATTAAAAAAACGAATGTAGCACACACTAATGTGTTGATGGCAATGATGGTAGCACTTAAGATAACATTCGTGATAAACATCCCTTATTGAATTTATATTAAGGCAATTAAGGCGAGATGGACCTCATTTTTGAACACATGAGGCAGAAATATGCTTCTATAATAAGCATTTTGAGGTAAAACAAGCTTGCCAAAATAGAATACTTTAGGAAAAACAAATCTAGTAATATAGATATTAAAAGCTTGTTCTTCATCTTCAAACACTTAAAAATAAACATGATTTACACATCTTTATCTACAAGGAAGCATCGTAGTAGTGAGCTCCGTGCCCCGAGTCCTTATAAAGTGTAAACATGTTTTAGTGATTTGTACTGTTCAAGTAGGAAACATTGTAGTGGCGAACTCCATGTTCCTAATACTTAGTACAAGATCACTAGATAATATCCCCCTTTGACAAGAGTGCATCGTCGCAGGGAACGCCGTGCCCCGAGCTACTAAGGAAATACTATAAGTGTTTTTAGCCTTTTTGCCTTTGAAAAAGATTAGTGACTTTGTCACTTTTGAGTTTAAAAAGGAATGTTATCAATAATGTTACCTAGAGTGTTATCCTACCATAACAAAAAGGTCAGTATGTGCCACCATCAATGAATAGAAAATACTACTCATTGACAGATTAAAACAGAAACAAAACAATAATATACAAGTGTTATCTCAGATGCTGGTAGCACTTGAGGTAACACCAGAAAACAGGAGATTTTTAGAGATTACAAAGACCAAGAGAGTTCTTCAAGAAAGAAAATCTCTCAAGGTCTAAGGCTTTTGTAAAAATGTCCGCTAATTGATACTTGGTATCAATATGCTCTATAGCTATTAAGCCTTTTTCAACCATATCTCTTAAAAAATGATGACGAATATCAATGTGTTTTGTGCGGGAGTGTTGGACTGGGTTCTTGGAAATGTTGATGGCACTCAAACTATCACAGTACATGATCATATTTTTACTCTCAAGCCCATAGTCGTCTAACATATGTTTTAGCCATATTAATTGAGTACAACAGCTCCCCGCTGCCACGTATTCAGACTCAGCAGTAGAGAGCGACACACAATTTTGTTTACGACTATACCATGATACTAGATTATTACCCAAGTAAAAACACCCCCCACTAGTACTTTTTCTGTCATCTATATCCCCCACCCAATCCGAATCACTAAAGCCTACTAGATTTGTATTTGTATCTTTAGCATACCAAATTCCTAATTCGCTTGTTCCGGAAACATATTTAATTATCTTTTTCACAGAATTAAGATGAGAGACTTTGGGGTTGGATTGGTATCGTGCACACACACAGAAAACATAATGTCGGGTCGGCTAGAGGTAAGGTAAAGAAGGCTACCAATCATGGAACGGTAAAGGGTAGGATCGACTGCTTCTCTCCCTTCATCCTTGCTGAGTTTAAGTGTAGTAGCCATAAGAACCGAGGAACTTTTTGACCCTTCCAAGCCGAATTTCTTGACTAGATTTTTTGCGTACTTGCTTTGTGAGACGAATATTCCATCGGGTAGTTGTCTTACCTGCAAGCCAAGAAAGAATTTTAGTTCACCCATCATGCTCATCTCGAAAGTTGATGTCATAGCCTCTACAAAATCATTTAAACAAATTTTTGAAGTAGAGCCATAGACTATGTCATCAACATAGATTTGAGCAATGACAAGTTCCTTTCCATGTTTTAGAATGAATAAGGTTCTATCCGCCTCTCCTCGAATAAAACCATATTCAAGCAAAAAACTAGTTAAACGACCATACCATGCACGCGGAGCTTGTTTTAGACCGTATAAGGCTTTATCAAGTCTATACACATGGTTTGGTTGGGATGGATCTTCAAAACCTTTAGGTTGTTCAACAAAAACTTCCTCATCTAAATATCCATTTAAAAATGCTGCTTTAACATCCATTTGATACAAAGTGATTCGAAGATAACAAGCTATGGCTAAGAGAAGTCTTATAGACTCAATTCTAGCCACGGGTGCGAAGGTTTCGTCAAAGTCGATACCTTCCACTTGTGTATAGCCTTGAGCCACAAGACGAGCTTTATTTCGAACAATATTACCCTCTTCATCCGTTTTGTTTTTAAAAATCCATTTTGTCCCAATAACATTAGTATTAATAGGACGGGGGTACTAAAAACCATACATTATTTCAGGTAAATTGATCTAGTTCGTCTTGCATAGCTTGAATCCAAAAATTGTCTTTTAAAGCTTCAATCACATTTTTAGGTTCTATGGATGACACAAAACAAGAGTGTTTTACCTTGGTGTATGTGGTTGACATGCACACATACCTTACCATTTCCCGATAATTCATGGGTTCTTTGTTTCTTGTTCGGACCCCTTCATTCACTTCCCCAATTACCTGAGTTGTAGGATGATTCCTACGAATTCTGGGTGGAGGATCCCTTCTTGCGTCATCATGAACTTCTGCATCAGACTCGGATGGATCACTGGACTCAGGTGCTGCCTGAGGTGCTGTCTCATCGATGATAACATTCTGCTCAGCATCTGTGTTAACATCTGTGATGTCATTTGCAGTTTGTATGACATCTTCTAACAACACCAGAGGAGACTCTTGAGCACTTTCACCTGAAATACTTGAGAGATCATCAAAAACAATGTTAACATATTCTTGGATGGTTTTTAGTCTAAGATTGTAAACCCTATATGCCCTACTATTTGCCGCATATCCAAGAAATATCGCCCTATCACTTTTAGAGTCAAACTTTGCTAAGTAATCCCGGTCATTCAAAATGTAACACACACACCCAAAGACATGAAAATAGTGAACTTTTGGCTTCTTGCCATTCAAAATTTCATAAGGTGTCATAGTGGTTCCGGGTCTTAGAAAAACTCTATTAGTTGTGTGACAAGCCGTGTTAAGTGCCTCGGCCCAAAATCTTTTAGAAATCTTTTTAGAAAACAACATCACACGAGTCATTTCAAGTAAAGTACGATTTTTCCTTTCGGCCACCCCATTTTGTTGAGGTGTTTTAGGAGCTGAAAACTCGTGATATATTCCTTTTCTTTCACAAAAAGTAGAAAATAAAACATTGTCAAATTCTCTCCCATGATCAGATTTGATTCTAAAGATAGAGGCACAAAACATGTTTTTGATTTTGGAGTGTAAAAGTTTAAATTTTTCAAAAGTTTCCGATTTTTCTTTTAGAAAATAAACCCAAGTAAATCTCGAAAAATCATCAACAATGACATAAGAATATCTCTTTCCTCCAAAACTCTCTACCTCAACTGGACCCATTAAATCCATATGTAAGAGTTGAAAACAGTGTGTTGTTCCAGAGTGTTGCTCGGAATGTTGGGCAGCACTATGGGCAACACGAGTTTGTTTCCCCTTAAGACAATCTTCACAAATGATAGGATTTTTAAGATCTAGTTTAGGAATTCCTTTAACAGCATCTAACTTAACAATCTTATCAATGTTCCTCAAATGAACATGTCCCAACTTTTGATGCCATAAGTTTGTGACATCAATTTGTGCGGTGTTGCACACGAATTTATCTTCCACACGATAACAATTATCACTTGATCTAGTTCCTGTCATAACACAATTGTTAGTACCATCAAAAACTTCACAAGTGTCCTTGTTAAATTTTACTTCCATGTTGTCATCGCAAAGTTGACTAATACTAATTAAATTAGTTACTAGGCCATCTACATGCAAGACATTTTTTAAAGCAGGAAAACCATTCACATTTAGTGTTCCTTTACCTATTATATTACTCTTGCTCCCACCACCATAAGTTACACTACCCCCTTGAACGGATTCATAGTGTTTTAAAAACATTTTTGTTCCCGTCATATGGCGTGAACACCCACTATCAAAATACCATGATCCTTCAACATTTGTTTTTAAGGCAGTATATACAACATCACATCTCACATTGGCTTTTGGTTTCCATGACTTCTTTTTTGATATTTTGACTTTCTGACAGTGTGTGTTATCTGGAGTGCTGGGTAACACTTCAGGTAACACATCTGGACTGGACTCTTTCTTTGAAAGCTTTGTACATTTATTTTTAAGATGTCCAGTAGTGTGACAGTATTGACACACTTTCCCTTTGTCAGAAACATCATTTGAACAAGAATTTTGATCAAACTCGTGACCTTTTACAAAATTTACGTTATGTTCATTACAAGACAAAGAAGAAGTAATACTTTCTAATGATTCTCGGAAACCAATACCTGCTCTCAAAGGCTTACCCAAGTTTAGGGTCTCATCAAGTTTGGACGATCCGGTGTTGAGCTTCTTCAAGGTGGTTTCGGCTAGAGTCAACTTGGCCTTGACTTTTTCTAGCTCGGCATCTTTCTGGGATGCTTGAGATTCCATTCGGTTCAAGTAGGCCTTGAGTCCATCGTTCTTCTTGGTTAAAGTCTTAACCATTTGGTTCTCCTTCTTCCATTCCTTGAGCATATCCTTATAGAGGATTTTTAAGTCTTCAATGAGCTCATCTTTGCTCCTCTCATCCTCTTGCGAACTTCCTGTATCAAGATTAGTGGAAACCATGAAACAAACATTATTATCAGTACTGAAATTGTTATACCTGACAGATGTGGTCTCGGATGTTATCTCAGTTGACATAACATCTCTGGTAACATGTTCAGTCTGCAAGTCACTGACTGTGACATACATGGTTGTTTGATCTGGTTCTTCTTCCTGGACTGAACCCTCATCTTCATTGTCACTCAGGGATACCCATAGGTTCTTTCCCTTCTTCCGTAGTATGTTGGCACACTCGTTTGCGTAATGACCCCATCCCGAACAAGCATGACATTGAATTGAATCAATGTATTTGGGATCAGACCTTGATTGATCTGAGGATGCTCTACGCATAGGGGCTGACTTTTGAGTAGATGGGAACGTCCTTCTTGACATCGAATCATACACCTTGGTTTGTTTCTCTTTTGCTTTTACCTGCACTTTTTCATTGTTAAACTTTTTAACCATTGCATTATATTTTCTAGCAAGTAAAGCAACACTGTCACTTTCATCCAATTCTTCAAAAATTTCATCTTCATTATCATTTGAAAAATCTGAGGATTGCACATTTAAAGCAATATTTTTCCCTTTAGAAGCCTCACTTTGTTCAAGGAGATTTGACTCAAAATTTTTCAAAATACTCATTAAAGAATTGATGTTCATTGTAGAAAGATTGTGAGCTTCTTCAATAGATGAAACTTTCATATTGAACCTCTCGGGGAGAGTTCGAATAGCTTTTGAAACAAGTTGTTTGTTGGTAAAAGGTTCACCCAAAAGTTGACACTCATTTGCAATATCAAACAATTTTTCAAAATAGGATGAAATCGTTTCATTTTCACCCATCCTCAATCTTTCAAATTTGCCAGTAAGAGTTCTAAGCTTATTATCACGCACACTACTATCACCTTCACAAAATCTTTGTAAAGTGTCCCATGCCTCTTGAGCAGTGGAACTATTTTGAATAAGTTTAAAAATATGCATATCAACCCATTCAAAAATAGCATTAAGTGCTTTTTCATTATAATTAGCTAGAGTAATCTCTTCATTAGTCCACTCCGATTCAGGTTTGACTTGAACGTCACCATCTTCATCTGGAGGTAACATAGGGAGAGAGTAACCATTTGTTATAGATCGCCATGCCCGAAGATCAATTGATTTGCTATGTGAGCGTAGGCGGATCTTCCAATAAGCATAATTCGAGCCATCTAAAACAGGAAGACGCTTTTGATTAGGATTAGCAGGATCGAAAGCCATGACAAATCTGGAACGAATCACTTAGTATGTCAAGTGACCGGGCTCTGATACCAATTGAAATTGTTTGTCAATGACTTTCTGAGAACAGATGTTACCTCAAGTGTTAAGCAACACCCCAGGTAACACTCCAGACGGACAGAAAATACACACATAAAAATAGTAGAGTTTTTGCAGCGGAAAATAAATAGCACAAGAGAAATATTTTTCTCAAGTTATATAAATATAACTTGAGATGCCTAGATGGCGAAAACCTTATAATCAAAACCAATTACAAAGTTTAAAATGGTTCCCTATACAAACTATGATATACTCTCTATGGAACCAAAGTAAGAACAAAGTACAAGATTCTATCCTAACCAAAACTCACTCAAACCCGAAGTATTTGAGTGATAAAAGAGTGTATGGAAGAAAGAATCTCAAAAGGAGCCAAGAGTACTTTGGTCTTTTTGTGCTATGGATGTGTGTATAAAATTGGCTTGTCTTCAATCTTCATCCAAGCATCTATTTATAGCCAACCAAGACTTGGAGGCTACACAAATAACAGCCTTGGGCTGTTTGTGATCGTGTGAGGAGGGTGGAGATCATGTGCAAGCCTTATCTCCACAAAACAAGCTTGACTTGGTCTTCCTTCCTTGATTCTCTCAACCGAATTCTTCATGCCCAAGTCTATGCTTCACCTTGTTGTACTCCTTGCTTCCAACGCCTTGTATTTCATCTATTTGATCAGCAACAAACCTTGGACTTGGTCTTCTCCATATTTAACATATTTAACACATGTTAAATATGTTTGTAACTCCCTTATTTACTCGGCTTTTATGAGTAATTCTTCATTAATTTCTTTTCCATGTTTTAAGCTCCATAAATCAACTTTATTATACCTGAAAATATGGTCCAACATCTAGACAATAATATTAGGACATTAGTATAAAATTATATTAGAAAGAAATTTCAAATTACACATTATTTTCGTCACAGCACTTAGACTGTCAGTGGCAACATCTGAGGTAACACCTCCGTCTGCACTAACAAATCGCATACTCCCTCCGTCCCATCTTAAACTTAAAAAAAAAAGTGGGCACAAAAATTAAGATGAAAATCTTTATATGATAAACTATAGATAGTGGGATAGAGTGTTGTGAGTATAGAAAGTGAGTAGGAGATAGAAAGTGAGGTAGGAAATAGTTAGTGGATAGTTGTTGTGCGTATAACATGTAGGTCCCATTAAATAAAAAAGTATAAATAGCTTTTCTTTTTGGATTTTGAAGTTAAAAATAAAACACCGAAAGGTAAATTTTTAAAATTTAAAATGAGACGGAAGGAGTATTCTTCAACGTTAAAAACACGAAATGATTGCCTATTTGAAAGGCCATTTTCGTTTTGGTCTATGAGAAATTTTAGTCAATTTACGACATTCTATGAACTTTCTTTAGCAAAGAAAATTCAACACTTGTGTTAATCTCCTGTGAAATAAGAAATGTGGAATGCATGTATAAATTGGTTTATTGCGTATTTTTATTTTAACAAAAATTAGAATGTTGGACCTTGTTTAGGAACACCCTTAAGTTTGAACACTACTCAATTTTTTTATTTTCTTTTAATTTATAAATGAGTTTACCTTTTTGAGGTAGTATATTACTCCATCTGTACGGAATAAATATCATAATTGACAAGTGAATGTTTTTAAGCTTTTAGTTGTGTTTCCTTAATTGTCCCAATCTATTCATATGGGTAGAATGACACCTGTTAAAGATGCAATGCTTGTGCCTATTGAAACGGGTAGTATAGAAAGATCACCAAACTTCGTAGCTATGTTTAGTAAGACGACATTTATTTTGGGACAAACGAAAATGATGTAGCACGTGATGGACAGAATGCAGCGCACTTAGCACGCCCGCACAACGTCTGGGAAGAGAACTTAGAGGCTCGACCGAAATAGCACGGCCGCGCGTAGTACAAGGCGCGCCTGTGCGCAAATTGGGCTGAAAGATGGAGGCAGTCGACAGCAATGGCACGACCGTGTCTGTTTTGGGGCACGACCGTGACACGCCCCCAAGTCCCGGGGTTCCCTAATAGAACCTCGAACCTGGTGCGCGTGACTAACAAGAAACGAAAAAACTGAATGACACTTGAATAAATCAACTGGCATCATATATATACTCAAGAGGAACGAGCTAAGATAGCTCACAACGAGTTCTATACCAAGAAATTTAAACCAAATGTGGTTATACACAGCGGAAAACATGCCTATCACATAAGCTGGCATTACAAGAACTATACAAGTCTACCCAATATACTGAGTCTAAACAACTGATACCAAATCGTCCTCACCAAAACTGGAAAGGATAACAATCCCCAACAAGAACAACCTTCCAAGTAGGCCCCTGCTAAGTCGAGCCTCACAACGTATTACCACTTGCTTTCCTGGGGGGGGGGGGAAACAAATAAACAATGAACGGGGTGAGATAAATCTCAGTAAGTTACTAGATACAAGTACATAGCATGTTATCATGTAATCATGCAAATCAAGAAGATTATCAAGTAATCATGCTCAAGATGTCATCAAGTAACAAGTATATGAGAGGCTAAGCCAACTCATCAAGTAGCTAGCACATAAGGCTAAACTATCACGTTACAAATGATATTCCAACCTTATTCCTCCTAAGTAAACCATTGTTGCCGTTGCTTATTGCAGTTGATAAATCACGATCAATCAAGTTGTTGCTGTGCAGTACACAAGAGGACCCGGTAACCAGTGTCACTTACAAGAACAAGATTCACGAGGTGTTCACGAGTTTAGCATTCACTTTTATCAGGCGTATTGCTCTAATAAAGGAAGCTATGCCCTTAGTATGGCCTGTAGTAAGGGGTCAAGCGCAGATACATAGGCACCCGATTATCACTTTGGCCCCAGCCTCATGATAAGCGTGAACCTATACATCTCCGAGCAAGCAAGGTGACCAGCTGGACTGACACAAGAATGCACAAGTAGATGTTTACTTGAACTACAAGAGTATAGAACTAAGTCCAAAAGTAGTAGACTTGCTCTTCAGGAACCATGTAATCATGTGCTCACCAAATACAAGTACACGCACGCAATAATTGCGAATACAAATCAGTATAACAATGGCACCTAATGTGTCCAAGTAACACAATCAAGACAAATTAGAGTTTATTAATAACATACCCCAACCAAGTAGTAGGGTATGTCATTTTATGTCACTTTGTCATATGCCATATTTGCATATACATATTCATATAACCTTTAACACACTAATGTGTCTATCACGATACCCTTACTTCCAAGTAGAGCCCAACATCTTAGACTCTAAGTACGTAGTCGAATAGGTCGTATTGTACCTAGTCATAATCATATCTCGCGTATATTTATCGCTAATAATCGACTACATTTCCTAACACATATTGTGTTCTATAATCATTGTTATATGAATTATCTTCATATTACACTAGTCCCTATTTCTTTAGGAACTCAACTCAAGAACATGATATTTTCTTTATACTTTATATACTTCATTGAGTATATGCACGATTAAAACCAATTACTAGCACATTAGTGCTTGTTCATAGCACTTTCAATACACACGTATTAGATTCAAGTATGTCTTAGAGTTGATCATTCTCTATCTAGTTCCATATTCCAACTCTTTGGTTATTCATATCATGTATCAAGTAATCAACAAGCCACATTCTATCAAGTAGTTATGTGTAAGATTTGCACATACACATCAAGAATAGTTCTAACACGTTAATGCTTGTTCATAGCACTTTCAAGTTCATTACCATACACATGTATTGGTTTCAAGACATGAACAAGAGTTCTTCCTTTTATATTCAAGTTCACACTCCAATTCTTTGGATGTTCACGACATGTACAAAAATTAATTATCTTATACTCAAGTTATTATTCCAATCTTTGGATATTCAAGTCATGTACAAGATTTATTTGTCTTATACTTCAAGTTCAAGCTAAGTAGATGAGTTATACATCTCATACTTACAAGTTCATCATCCTATACTTTGGATGTTCAAGCTCAAGACATTGTTCTAGTGCCCCTAAGGTACACAAACATTAGTTTCAAGACACATATAACACATTAGTGCTTGTTCATAGCACTTTCAAGACATATAAAAGAGTTCTTACTTTGATATTCAAGTTCTCTATTCAAATCATTGAATATTCATGTTCAAGACCAAGTTCTGATGCCCCTAAGGTTTCACAACACTTGCTAGGACATTTTATATTAAGGCTATATACATTAACTAGGGTTACTTCCAACTTATACAAACTTTAAACAAACTTTTTATTTTTCAGGGCACCCGGGCGGGCGCTAAAAACAGACCGGGCGGCCGCACACTTAGTAGGTGAATCCTTTGAAAAATGCTTCAGATAGTTGGGCGGTCGCCCAGGAAATATTGTGCGGTCGCACACTAGGCGATTTCAGCAAATGCTCAATTCTTTCCCAGGTTAAGAATTCTCCGTCCCAAGCATAGGAGTATACTTTCACTAACTCATAGGCCATACCCAGGACATACAAACATGTTCCAAGCATAACTTTCAAGTTTATTTCATTCTTTTTACCGTCCCACAAATAACAGAATAATTTTCTTTTATTCCATTTAAATATTTCACCGTCCCAAAAGTATAAGTATAATTTTCTAATATACTAATATACTCATTTAGGGATACTTTCATTCATTTCACCGTCCCACACGTATAAATATAATTTTTCTAATATACTTGTATAAGCATTTAATCAAGTTAATATTTCACCGTCCCACGAATAGGAGTATACTTTACTTTCAAGTTTATTTTCCTTCTTTTCTACAGAGATTATAATACTCTCTTTGTCCCAAATTTACAAGTATCACAAAAGTCACTCCAAACACGAAATTAACAAGTACAAGTATCAAGAATAACACATAGGCATGTTATTACAAGCAAGGGGGAGCTAGTGACTTACCTACTCCGAAATCAAATTCACCCAAACTAATTTCTGTTCGGCAGGAAATGCTCTACTCACCGCCCTGATCATTTATGCGAAGTCGGATTTTCGAACAGAGACATAATTAAGCGAGAGGAGTCGAGAATAGGGTAAACCCTAACTTTTCTTTTGAGACAGAGAGAAAGTACGAGAAACATTTTGGGGAAACTGAATCAGAGAAAGGCAACCCAAGGAGTTTATCCTTACAACTTTTCAAGAATTGCACTTTAGCCCCTCAAGTTTCAAATATGATAAAAAGGCCCTTAAAGTTTCAATTTGAGCATTTTAGCCCCTAAACTTTATTTTTCACAAATGACCCTAATGTTCCAACTTTGAACACTTAGGACCTAAACTTGCTCAATTAGTTAAATAATTATCTCAAATAAAATAGCATATAATTATGAAAGTCAAGAATTTAACAGGAATTAGGATGGGCGTTACAGACCGTGTCCGGCTTTACGCCAAAATTTTTATTTCTTTCGTTTTCCTTTTTTGTTACAATAACTTGAGGATATTTTTGGTATTTTGTTAAGAACAATTTGTAGCACTTTATTATTTTCTTAGGAGTATAAATATCCATCTAGGGTTAGGGAAAAGACATCTTATTATTTTTATATAACTTGCATTCTTGCAATTACTTGCACATTGTGTGTGGATTTTAGCCATTGTTGGCTTGTTTAAGAAATTCTCTGCGGTAGAATTTCTTGTTGATTGTTCCGTTGTGTCAGTTGGCATCAGAAGCTGGTAAGATTCAGAGATGACTGATAACAACGACGGTAAAAACAACATCAACGCAGCTTTGCTCGCGGCTATTCAGGGCTTGCAACGATCGATGGACGATGTTGTAGTAGGGATACGTGAGTAAGTTGCGTAGTGATGTAAACCCTAGGTGTCGGTAGGAGCTCGTAAGGAACCTGTAGGACCGGGGGACAGACACCACCGTGATCCGCCGGCCGAGGTAGAGGATTAAGATTCTGACGGAGAAGACGCAGATGCAGTTGGACCCGTAGATCATTATCCTAAAATCAAAGCTGGTTTACCATTCTTCACCGGGGATTTAGATCTAGAAGACTTTCTAGACTGGCTTGCGGAGGTGGAGAAATATTTCGCTTTGATGGGTATCACGGATGATAAGAAGGTGCAGTATGTTACGTATAAATTGCGTAGCGGTGCTTCTGCCTGGTGGGAACAACTTCAGAATAATAGGAGACGGACAAGAAAACAACATATTCGCACATGGAAAAGAATGAAAATCAGCACTGAGGATACGCTTTCTTCCTGCAGATTATGATCAGATTTTATTTCAGAAATTTCTTGAGTGTAAACAAGGTGATCGTAGTGTTAATGATTACACGCATGAATTTCATAGGCTTTCTGCACGTAATAATACGAGTGAATCCGAGGCTCAACAAACCGCGAGGTATGTAGCAGGCCTCCATCCCATTGTTAAAAATCAGGTTCAATTGTATACTGTCCACACAGTTGAGGAGGCTATTTCGCGGGCAAATACGGTTGAGTCGCAACAGTCTACTACGACATTTCGGGCAAAGTCTTCTTTCAGGAGGTATGGAGAGTCAACATCATCAAATGCTAGTGGGAAGTATTCGGGTTTTAAGTCTTCGACATGCCAAGATAAGACACAGGTTACCGGATCGAAGAGTGGCGAAGAAAAGCGGGAAACCCTGAGTAACAACCAGAACCAGTCTTCGCGGAGGAACACCAATCCACCTAGTAATGGGCGACATAATCCCAATCCATATGCCAAGAATCACGGTGATAAGTGCTTTCGTTGTGGGCAAGCAGGCCATCTATCAAATACTTTCCCGAGTCATGGGAGAGTGAACATAGCAGAACGGGATGAACTTGATGAAGATGAGGAAGATGGGGAAGTAGAAGAATGGTGGGAAGATCCGAATGGTGAGCAGGAGGAAGAAGAACATGGGTCATTCGTGGTTCGTCGGTTGATGCTTACTACTCCAGCAGAGGCGGAGGATCCTGAAAGGCACAATATTATTCATACTATAGTTGACAGTGGGAGTAGCGAAAACTTGGTTGCTCGTGGCACAGTGGAGAAGATGAAACTGGAGGTACAGAAACATCTTACCCCATACACCGTTGGTTGGATTAACAATCTCGGCAACATCAAGGTAACCGAACAATGTCTCGTCCCTTTTTCTGATGGTATATATAAGGATTCAGTGTTATGTGATATTGTTGATTTGAGTGCTTGTCAATTATTGTTGGGTTGACCTTGGCAATTTGATGTTAATACTATACATAAGGGGAAAGATAATTTGATTAGTTTCCTGAAGGATGGTGTGAAAATTAATTTATGTCCTTTAAGGGAAAGCAAACCTAATGTCAAGAAGAAGGTTCTAGTTTCACTGTGTGAGACTCATAAGTTTGCCAAGGAATTGATTGATGCTCCCGTTGTGTTTGCTGTTGAGGAAGGGAATTCTTGGGAAGGTTAGTATAGTACCTACTTCTCTAAAGTCGGTACTAGATGAGTATCGTGATCTTATGCCTGAGGAACTTCCAACAGGACTACCCTCGTTGCGTGACATTCAGCATAATATAGACCTTGTTCCGGGTGCTTCTCTTCCTAATCTCCCACATTATAGAATGAGTCCAGCAGAACATGAGATTTTGAGAGGACAAGTAGATGATCTATTAAAGAGGGGTTATATTCAGGAGAGTTTGAGTCCCTGTGCAGTCCTGGATCTTCTTATACTCCCTCTGTCCCTAAATGAGTGTCCATTTTCAAGAAATCTTTGTCCCTAAATGAGTGTCTTTTTTTGAACATAACTTTCTCCTTAAACATTTTTTTTTTGGAATATTTTTTCACCGGTTTCTTTATACGTGCAAAACTAAAGGTTTGGAAAGAAGATTACAAGATTATATATGAATTGTTGTTACCAAATTGTTCAAAAAGTTGAGATTTTCAGTGTCCCTTAAAATGAAATTCAGACACTCATTTAGGGATAGAGGGAGTACCTAAGAAGGATGAGACGTGGAGTATGTGTATTGACAGCCGGGCTATTAATAAAATCACGGTGAAATACCGTTTTCACATTCCCCGCCTTGATGATATTCTAGACATGCCTCGTGGTGATCAAGTGTTTTCAAAGATTGACTTGAAGAGTGGGTACCATCAAGTTAGGTTTCGACCTGGAGACGAATGGAAGACTGCTTTTAAGACGAAAGAAGGACTCTATGAGTGATTGGTGATGCCTTTTTGGCTATCTAACGCACCTAGCACATTTATGCGTCTCATGAATCAGGTCCTGAAACCGTTCAGTGGTAAGTTTGGGGTCGTGTATTTTGATGACATCCTGATTTACAGTCAGAATGAAGAAGAGCATGTACGCGCGAAGGGTATTACAGGCCTTACAGGAAAACGAGTTGTATATCAATCTCAAAAAGTGCAGTTTTATGCTTAATAAACTGTTATTTTTGGGTTATATTGTTTCTTCAGATGACATTCAGGTGGATGAGGAGAAATTTCGAGCAATCCGGGAATGGCCCACACCAAAGACGGTTAGTGAGGTACGTAGTTTTCATGGGCTTGCAACTTTCTATCGTTGTTTTATTCGGAATTTCGGTACCATCGTGGCCCCGATCACAGAGTGTATGAAGAAAGGGAAATTTCATTGGGGTGAAGAAACAAAGGCTGGTTTTGCTTTAATCAAAGAAAAGCTAACTAGTTCTCCCATTCTGGTGTTACCAGATTTTACAAGACCTTTCGAGTTAGAGACAGATGCCTCTGTTGTGGGTATAGGGGGTGTGCTAATTCAAGGGAAGAGGCCGGTTGCTTTTATGAGTCAAAAATTGGACGAGGCTAAACGCAAGTGGACTACTTATGAGTTGGGTGCTCCTTTACCTTCCGAATCCATAACTTAACCCCCGAACTCAAGAATCTCACGGTCCGTGTTCCGTTCAACAATATAGTGGCGACTCTCAAATCAAAAAGGCGAGTGGGTATCTTCTCGGGTGCAAACAGTGGCGACTCCGCTGGGGACATATTTAAGTGGGTTAGACTTGCGTGCAATTAGGTGTTTTTAATCGTTTTAATTTTCCACAAAACTTTGGATTTTTCTGAATTTTTCTGTAAATTTTCGGACTGTTCTGTTTTAAAACTGCTCTGTTTTGAATCTGGGCTTCGGAATAGATGTCCCGTACGAGACATCGGATGTCTCGTACGAGGCATCCTTTTGTAAGCCGCCAAACACTTTTTAATTTAGAAAATTTAAGGTTTAATCACTTGTCATGATTGAGTAATGATTGCTTATGATTAAATCACCTTTTAATCATTTGCAATCATTGGTAATGATTAGGCCATTAAAAAAAACTGGCGGCTGTTAAAGAAAAATTTACAGATTGGTCCCTACACTTCTAAACTGCAGTTTGGTCCCTGAGTTCCAGAATATTACACTTTGGTCCCTGTGTTCCAAAAAATTCCAGATCAGCCCCAGATTTTCAGAAATTCCAAATCAGTCCCTGGACTTTAAAAAAAAAAACTTTTCTTTGCTTGTTTTACTCCGTCCCCATATGTGCAATAAATGATTTATGTCATATGCATGTATTGTTTTTGCGCTAACATCTTTTGCAGCGGAGTATAAAAAATAAATAAATTAGGGGTGACTACTTTACTCATCCCTTAGTTTATTTTGCACCCATTAATGGGTAATAATACAAGCACTGTGAGTACCTCTATCCCTCTCTTTTATTTGCTCCTACGTGCTTATGTGCTTCTTCTCTTCTCAAAAGTCTTTTCAAACTCGAACTACGTTGACCTGAGTCTCTCTTTCTTTTTCTGAAGATTGAGAGAAACGTAGGCAACCACTTTGGTCCGGTCAAAATATTTTACTTGCTTTAAAAAAATCTCTATTTTTCCCTTGACATCTAGAACTTGACTCTCACACACGTGCACGCATGTATATTAATTGCACTACATACCCTATAAACTCGGGTCCCAATCGGAGGACGGATGTCGGTCAGCACCCCCACTCTATGAGTGGCACTCACCGGTCTCTCCAAAGATGGAGTACCCACTCCATGACACGCTCCTAGAATGTGTTCATGGGGAGCCTTAGCCATAAGCCTTGCATCAACCTCATGCATACATAATAGTCAATAGGACACTCCTTGTGACCGGTCGGTTTGATTCTTAGGATTGTTTTAATCTTTGCCCAAGATAACCCTTTTCATACAATCTATAATCCTCCTTTCATGAGTTCTTGACGAATGTCCCTTCGGAAAATTGTTGAACAAAGGGTTGCGATGGTGAGATGAGAATTTTTCTACGAGGATTCGAGTCTAGTCTCTCTCTCCGTCAAGATCCTACGTTTGACAAAGTCCCTTTCGGTTGTCCCTTACAAGAATTCATAAGGTTTGATTGCATAAACAGCGTTGTTTAACAAAGTGCAAAACAATTACGGAATCGCCTAGGTTTGGCTAAATTGAATGGTGGATTCCGATGAGAATATGGGACCTTTACCCAAATTGTCTGTTTGGGAGAGTACAATACAGGTGAAAAACAAGGGGCTCATATTCTAGGGTGACAGAATCCACTTTTCTAGGATATTAGATAGAAACCCCCCAAAACGGATTAAGTTCTGTCCGACCAAAATTAGGACTTAAAAATTGAATTCTGTGATCTGTGTTGGATGCCTCGTACGAGACATCCTTGTCTCGTACGAGACATCCCATTTTGTCCGTGTCAGTTTCTGTGTTGTACTCGTTTGGTCAACCTTCACTCATTTCTAAGCCTATACACCTCATAAAGCCGACTTGTTGGGACCTTAATCTGGGTTTAACGTAATCTCTATACCGTTAGGTCCGTCCGAATCGCAATTAGATCGTTCCAAACTCACCCGACACCATGACTGGGAGCAACGACACCAATACTGATAATCTCAATGAGGTCAAGGCTGAAATCTTGAAAGCCACCAAGCAACTAGATGAGAAGCAAGATCAAATAGACGCCTTAGTTTCCGAGCTCCATGCATTGAGAGTCAAGAAAGCTAAGAAACAAAATAAGAAGGATTATGAATCCCCTGCCTCCTCCGAAGACGAGGCATCCTCTAGAAAGAAAGACAAGAAGTCTAGGAAGAAGCACTATGAGTCCGACTCTTCTTCCTCCTCCGATGACGAGGAACATGTCTCTAAGACTACCAAGTCAAAGAAAGAAGTTAGTGGTGACAACAAAAAGGTTGATGCTCCTGTGACCATGAACTACCTTGAAAAGAAGCTTGCCTCACTTGACCCTCCAAAGGGATCGTTCACTCATTTCGATCCGGATTGTCTTCGACAATCCATCACCAAGCTTCCACGCAAGTATAAGACTCCCGATATGGCAAATTTCAATGGCACCACTTGTCCCAGAGCTCATGTTGAAACCTATACTTGGGCCATGTTACCAATGGGTGTTGATGATAACATTTTATCCCAAAGTTTTCCTCAAACTTTAGAGGGTGCCGCAAGAGATTGGTACATGTCACTTCCGATATCCACTAGGCTTGATTGGTCAGAAGCATGTCGAGTGTTCCAAAGGCAGTTTGAAGACAACTCTACATACCGCCCTACTAGGAGGGATCTTGAGCAAACTAAGAAGTACCCCAATGAGTCATTTGCCGAATTTGCTAGAAGGTGGAGGCTCAAGCTCACAGAAATTGTTGAAAGACCTAGTCTTAAAGAGCAAATCCACATCTTCCTCCAATGTCTCCGTGAGGAATTTCAAGATAAGCTTGCCGGTAATTACTTTCCTAGCTTCATTGAGCTCCACGAATCCGGAATAAGGATTGATGACCTCCTCAAGTCTAAAAGAAAAAGTAGTAGTTATCGCTACGAACAAAAAGGTCCGTCCAACAAAGAAGCCTCCATAAATGCTATAGCTTTCAACAAACAAGGAAAAGGAAACTACTCCGCCGTTCCCCCTCCCAAAAGAGAGAAGAAAGAAAGACACTATGACAAGCTAGAAGGGTTCACTCAAGGTGAACTCTTCGACATACTAGTGGAAGCCGGAAAGATCAAACCAAGAAATCCCCCTACTACACCAAGAGAACTCCCTCCTCATCATTCTCATCACCTCTTCTGCAAGTTCTATAGAGCTACCGGTCATGACACCAACTTTTGTTACCACTTGAGGGAAGAGATTCAAGATCTCATTGACAACAAGGAACTTGAAGCGCCAAATGTCCTCACCAACCCGCTTCCTAACAAACCATGTTGAAGAAGACAAAGCCTTACCACTTTGGGGCTACAACTATCCTCTCCTTTTCTCCTTAGAAATAGAATAGGTTTTAATTTACTAGTATGAACTCGAAGAGTCGTTCTGTCATTCTAGTCCATCTCTCTCATTCTCTAGTTTGTGTCAACCAAACTATCGAGTCTGTTTTGAATTCTAGTTATTAATAAAAGTCATTTCTCATTTCCTATACACTACTCTAAGGTTGTTCTACCTTTTGATTGATCCGCAAGCAATAATTGTCATTAATCTAAAACCTTGCAATTGATAATAGAAATGTTTAAACAAGTTTTAGGAAGAAGGCCTAGAGGGCTACACATTACTATCACCGCGCTCATGTCAGAAGTCGAAGGACCACAATGGAAGAAAGTCAAAGGCGTTATCATTCCCAAACAAAAGTGGGGCTACTCAATTTAAGCTTTGAGAGTAAAAAAAAAAAAAAAAAAAAACTCTCAAGCTTTCATAACCCCACAAAGAAGGAGTTTCAACCACACATAATGAAGTAAAAAAAGAGGCCTCTCATCTCCTCCTACAATGAAGATTACATCCAAATGAAGAAAAAATGAGACTTTTAACTTGAAGATCGTCTCCATCATCCATGAAGAAATCCGAAGGGCGCACTAATGATTAAGCCTTCTCCTCAAAACTTGTCAAGACATTTCTAGATGATTCACTTGCAAAATAATTGAACAAACACTTAAGACATCAAAAATAAATACTAGGGTCCATTAAAGGTAGAACTATCTTTCTAGTACTTTGAGCTAAGTAGCGTTCATTGTTGAGTCTAGGGGCTTCCTCCCTCATATACTTTTCTTTGAAATCCAAGCATCAAGTCTAGGGGCTTTTTATTCTTTCCGTCCCCTTCCAATTCCTATTCAAGATGTACGAACTCCTCAAAGTAAATTCGCACTAGGGGCTATCCTATTCGCCTCTATCTCTCATTATAAAGTGCGTTATCCTCACCGAGTCGATGCTTGGAATACACTCCTAAAAAGCCAAGTCGATAGCTAAAATGCCTAATACATCCAAACCCAAAAATATCGCATGTCTCTCCCCCAATAAGAGACAAAACTACTCTCCTCTCTGAGTCATCTTTGAGTACATACTTTGTCAAAAAAAAATGAAAAGAGACGCAAAAGAGATGCCCGCTAGATTGAAAAGCCGAAAGGGCGGTCTAGGCAAAATTCAGGGTGCGTCACAAAAAAAATAAATATAGGGAGAACATTCTTCAAATCATTTCTTCTTCAACCTTTCTCTTTCCTTAAATCAATCAAGCGGGAGAGCACTCTTTTTTCAAGTCAAAACAGTCTCATAAGCCTGTTCACGAAGTCATCTACAACATACAAGATTCTTGGGGCTTAACTTAGACCGCACATGAGATAAACTTGGGGGAATAGATAACGTCTCTCATCACCTTCACCGGAGACTTTCGGACATGGAATTCTAGAGTGATTCAAAAGTACGCCTAGCCTACTTAGAGCTTGCACATCATTGGTTGTCAGACAAATAGTTATCTCCCTTGACACAACATGACTAAAGAAACGATCTAGATGGATCATCTTGCACAAGGCAAAGGAGTCTCAAACGAGACAACCATCAAGGAAACTCCGTAGCATTACCTCTGCAGAGAACCTGATTAGGTCCCAACTTGTCAAACACTTGTCCCCGCACACACACACAAATCATCACATACAGTTCATCACCAATAAACATCCCATCGCGAATCCATGCTATTCACACTACTTACACCAAGGTTGACCGACCGGGCATGCACATAAATTTGTCACCGCCACATGAGTCTAATTACAAACTAAAATCATAGCTAAAGTGCTTGCTAGAAGAGGTTCTACTTGTTGTATTAACAGGTACAAGAACCAATCCGTGCTCAAAGAAAATTCAACAGCGATCAGACATCCCCACAGCATTCAGACACCTCTGCATCCATGACTTTCAATGTAGAGCATTGGAAGAGGATAATGTCCAGTACGTTCAATCAACCATTGACGAGGACATTCAGAATTCTATAGATCAACATCAAATTCAGAGTTTCTGCATCCAGACTTTCAATGTAGATCATTGGAAGAGGATACTGTCCAGTACATTCAATCAAAAATTGACGAGGACATTCAGAAGTCTACAAATCAACATCAAGTTCAGAGTTTCTGCATCCAGGACTTTCAATGTAGAGCATTGGAAGAGGATAATGTCCAGTACGTTCAATCAACCATTGACGAGGACATTCAGAAGTCTACAAATCAACATCAAATTCAGAGTTTCTGCATCCATGACTTTCAATGTAGAGCATTGGAAGAGGATAATGTCCAGTACGTTCAATCAACCATTGACGGGGACATTCAGAAGTCTACAGATCAACATCAAATTCAGAGTTTCTGCATCCAGGACTTTCAATGTAGAGCATTGGAAGAGGATAATGTCCAGTACGTTCAATCAATCATTGACGAGGACATTCAGAAGTCTACATCTACATCAAAACCGTCCAGTACTTTCAATGAGGAATTGGAAGAGGACATGTTCAGTACTTTCGATCAGCCATTGAAAGAGAACATCCAGGGATCCAGTACTTTCAATCAACTATTGAAAGAGGATAATATCCAGTACTCTCAATGTAAAGCATTGATTGAGGATATTCCCCAACAACTTCAACACAGTCTGCACCATTAACACCGTCAACCGTGATGCTCCATCAGCAGCAGAAGGTATATTCAGAATTGGGTCAAGGACATAGATTCCTCAGTATGGGTTACTCTCTAAACTCTAAACTTTACTTACCACAATATTGCTTTTAAAATGATTTCCAAAATACCTAAAACCACCGTTTTTTCGTGTTTTCGGAGTCGAACTACGTTTGGTCTGATTTCCTTCCAAGGAATACGTAGGCAGCTTTATAGCACGACCATACCCAAAGTTCTAAATGGTGCCTTTTCTATCGACGACGCTACTCTTCCATAAGTATCGTCGCCGAGGGGATCTGTAGACACCCCATTTTGAACTCAAATTTATGATTACACTACTCTTGTGTCTCGCCTTCGTGTTTTGATGAAAAATCGTTAGTTTTGACATGTTTCGTTAAGTTTCTGACTGACTCCGTTAGTTAGGGGCTAAACTGAACAACATAACTTTAGACAAGGATAAAACAGTAATTTTACACTGGATGCCTCGTACGAGACATATGTCTCGTACGAGACATCTCCTCTATCTGCGAGTCTGATTCACTTTCCTTCTCTGTCCCGATCTCTTTCTTGGCCAACACTCTCCTAATCTAGGCAATATTGAATTAGGAGACTTCCTGGAGGTTTCCTATTGATTCCTTACCTAATTAAACCTCTCTACTTGGTCCTTAAGCAATCTAAGACTATAAATAAAGAGTCTTTTAACCCTAGACCCTCCTAATGCTAGTTAATGATCCCTTAACCACAAAGAAGAGGTTAACAACTCTCTAGTCAGTCCTTCTCCAAAGAATCCCGTTTTTATTCCTTCCTCACACCAAAACACCATCAAAAACTCATCTTTTCAAGCCAAAATCATCACAAAACTCTTGGATCATCAAGGCCTTAGTCAAGGCCATCAATTGGAATCTCAAGAACGCTTTAGGTAAACTCCTATGCTTTTAATCTTTACTTCTCATCTCATTCTTTGTTTTAGAGTAGTGTAATCCCATCAAAATGATGAGCCTCGAGCCTCTCCAATCCATGGAGATGGTCTCGAAGCACATGATCCAACATTCCAATAATTAAGAAATTAATTATTAGCTTTACTTGTTTTACTTGTTTTAATTGTTATTCTTTATTTGATTAAAAACACCTAAGCAAGACCAATCCTAGATTGTGTGGATTGGGTGCTTCTTGACCTTCACAATCCATAACTTAACCCCCGAACTCAAGAATCTCATGGTCCATGTTCCGTTAAACAACATGGTGGCGACTCTCAAATCAAAAAGGCGAGCGGGTATCTTCTCGGGTGCAAACAGCTATATATGCCGCTCCCAGTACCGGATGCACCATGGGAGGTCGTGGATCGTTTTTCGAAAATGGCTCACTTCATCCCTTGCAAGAAAAATTCAGATGCTCCTCACATTGCGGGCTTGTTCTTTAAAGAGGTGGTTCATCTTCATGGAGTTCCTAAAACCATTGCTTCATATTGTGACATGAAGTTTCTAAGT
The DNA here is from genome assembly GCA_026119855.1 of Campanula takesimana. Taxonomy (NCBI): domain Eukaryota; kingdom Viridiplantae; phylum Streptophyta; class Magnoliopsida; order Asterales; family Campanulaceae; genus Campanula; species Campanula takesimana. The sequence goes on along the minus strand of JAOWBW010000077.1, from coordinate 1,537,798 downwards.
CATTTTTTGCGGACTTTATGGAGGATGTTCCAGATCGAGTTGCAATTTAGCAGTGCTTTCCACCCACAGACTGATGGTCAGACGGAGGTGGTCAACCGAACGTTGGGTTCCATGGTTCGTTGTTTGTGTGGTGACAGTCCTAAGAGGTGGGATCAGTTATTGGCGACTGCAGAATTTAATTTCAATAATATGGTGAATCGGACTACGAAAAAGACCCCATTCGAGATTGTGTACCAACGTCCGCCTACACATACTCTTGATTTAGTCCCATTACCAAAACTACCTGGTTACAGTATTGCTGCAGAACACATGGCTGAGAAGATTGATACAGTCCAATGCTAAGTATAAGGCCGAGGCTGACAAGCGACGTCGGGTACATGTATTTTCTGTTAGGGATTTTGTTATGGTTCATTTGCGCAAGGAACGCTTCCCAGCAGGAACGTATAGTAAACTCCATCCGAAGAAACTAGGCCCGTGCAAGATATTGCGCAAGATCAATGATAATGCGTATGTTGTGGATCTACCAAATGGGTGGAATATTTCTCATACGTTCAATGTGGCAGATTTGGTGGCATTTGTGCCAGATGTTCCTCTTTATGTGGATTCGGACTTGGGGTCAAGTCCTTTTCAAGTGGGAGAGAATGATGTAGCACGTGATGGACATAATGCAACGCACTTAGCACGCCCGCACAACGTCTGGGAAGAGGACTTGGAGGCTCGACCGAAATAGCACGGCCGCGCGTAGTACAAGGCGCGCCCGTGCGCAAATTGGGCTGAAAGATGGAGACAGTCGACAGCAATGGCACGACCGTGCCTGTTTTTGGGGCACGGCCGTGTCCGGCTTTACGCCATAAATTTTATTTCTTCCGTTTTCCTTTTTCGTTACAATAACTTGATGATATTTTTGGTATTTTGTTAAGAACAATTTGTAGGACTTTATTATTTTCTTAGGAGTATAAATATCCATCTAGGGTTAGGGAAAAGACATCTTATTATTTTTATAAAACTTGCATTCTTGCAATTCCTTGCACATTGTGTGTGGATTTTAGCCATTGTTGGCTTGTTTAAGAAATTCTTTGCGGTAGGATTTCTTGTTGATTGTTCCGCTGCGTCAGGAAATGAAAAGTATGACATTTATTTCGGGGCAGAGGGGAGTAGAAGGGAGTAGAAGGAAAGTGAGATAAACTTTTTTGAGAAGATGTGAGTAATTTCAAAAATAACAGAGGAACCTTCCTTGTTGCCATTTTCACTAAGCCAAGCATAAATCTGTAGGAGCAAACTTTCTTGAGCAATTGAAAGCAATAGAAGCTTAGGATAACAAAAGATCTCACTCTCAACTGTATATCTCAATCTTCCATAACTCACTCTGATTTTTTTATTTTTATTTTCAAATCAGGGGGCTCAATAATGCAATTACCTATTTAAATTTAATATCAACATGAAAGAGACATACACATTGAGGGAAAGCCAAATAATTTGGTGGTCCTGTTCCCAATCAGGTAATGAAAATCCTGGTTTGACTGAAGTGCAAAATAATGCATTATACACATAAGTTTTTAAAAACAAATTAGTCTAGAGAAGAAAAACACATGTTTTTCTGCTCTCTACTGCAGAATAGGATTAAATGAAATCCACCGCGACGGAACTCATTTCCTCAAAACAATCCAGATTTGCAACACTTTGAACATTAAGCTTAAACGTTTTTTCAAACAAATCTCATACTCCCTCAGTCCAGTGGCGGATCTACACTAAAACATTTGGTGTTGCCTACTTTTTGCGAGAAAAAAAAAAATACCGTGAAACTAAAATGAACGGGGGTTCGGGGGCAGCGCCCTCGAATTTTTTTTTAGTGTACTCTGGTATTAGTGCTTCTTAAAAACGAAAGTTACCCTTCAAGTGTGACAACTCAAAAAGGAATATATTATCAACCTTCAACTTTTCAAGTGGGACGGAGGTAGTAAAATACTTAGGCAATTTACCCTAAATAAAATTTTGGGAATTATTGGAAAAGGTCGATGCTCCATTCTAAAAATAGCTAGTAAAGAAAAAATCATTCACACAATAATAGTTGATAAATCGACAAAATAGAAATAAAAATGATGAGCAAATTTAAAAACATAAGTGGTCCAGATTATATTTTTTTTATTTTTTTTTTGAATTTGAACAAGAAAGCTTATGTCATGAACAACTACAAAATTTTATATTAATGTCAGTTAAAGTGATGGTTAAGATTTTTTTAACTTTTTTTTTTACATTGATGTTTTTAAAAAGAAAATCATAGTAGAGGGAAAAAAATATTTTTAAGTGGTATCAAAAGAATTTTACAAAAACTTTGAAGAAAGCTCACCTATTAGAGTTTAAAAAAAAATTGAAAACTATTTGCAACTAGTGGGAGTTGAACCCATGTCACTTGGCATAAAAACTAACATCTCAACCAACTAAGCTACCTAAAGATTATGTAAACTAGGCGCACAGTTATGAAATTATTTACTCAAAATGTATTTTTTTTTTTTTTTACCATTGCCTGGGCAATGGTAGGCACACTAGTAGATCCGCCCCTGCCTCCGTCCCAAAATGATCTTTTCATTTGTCATTTTTTATTGTCCCAAAAAGTTCTTTACATTTCTGCATTTTAGGCTTAAACAAAGCAAGATTAGTGAAGCAAGTGTTTATATCCTTAAAAAGTTTGAATAGTCAAACGCGAAAGATCATTTTCAAACAAATCTCATATTATTTGTTCTTTTTCCTCATAAATAAAAACACGTGAATGACAAGCATAGGGTCATCCTTTCAAACATCAACTCTACTCAGTCCTCACACAGAAACAAACACAAAATTTGCTTCATGCCAACTAAGGTATGCATCTTCCACAACGATGGAGAATATAAATTTTAAAGTCTTTGTACTAAAATCCCACGACGACTTCGTACAATGACTCAAATGCCCCTTCAAAATGTGGCCTAAATAGGGATGTTTGTCTACATAAAACAAAGCATAACACAAACCAAGATGAGGAAGTCTCGTGTGAGAGACGGATCTCATAGACGAAAGAGGAAATGGACTTGCCCCGCCCCGCCCATAGAGGGTAAACCATTTACTCTCTCAACGAAACATGTCTCACGTGTTAGATCGTCTCACACACAAGTTTTTGTAAACCAAGATATGGTTTCGCCCAATATTTTCTGCACTGGACTAACCCTTAGATTCCCAATCAAATCTATCAACATACTGCATCATTGCAATATTACAAAATGAGGCAGCCGCATCTGAAAAAAAGAGAGCACAATCTAACCATAAGAAAGTGAAAAACACTTGAAATTGTCTTCCACTAAAACATAATGGGGAACCATACATGTGATAGTCAATAATGTGGACCCTTTTTTATAGCATCAATCTAAATTTATACTTGAGGTCCACTGACTTAAATCATGAATGAGGACAACATTCAAGAGCAACCACATGTCCTTGACCACATCATCACTATATACCCACCCAGCTTAAATCAGTACTCTCTCGAAGCAAATTCGGATATTTCATTTTGGGACGGAGAGGATAATAGCTTATAGACAAATCAAAAGGAATTAAACCTCATTCATAATTGGTACCCTACTGTCTTGCTACAAGTTGGCCTATACAACTACATTCAAAGATGTCACATTCTCTAGACTTAATAATATAGAAAGAAGAAATTTATCTTGTGCCTTGGAGTTATATACGGTCGATTTTTCCCAACAGAAAATGCACACCATAATTTTTTTTCTGCAGATACAAGAATCGCTCCCAGTTTCCAAATCTCGATATTTCCAAACATGAATTGTAAGAATATTATCGTTAATTCAAATTCAAATATCCTCACTTTTCACAGAGGTGTTGATTTCGATCTTAACAGACTCTTCAAGTTTCTGTAACCCATGTACGAAAATAAAGCTTAAATCTTAAACATTAACATGGAAAGAAACTCTAAACGGTATCCCTTTTTATTATAGCTATAAAATAATCAACTTTAAATCTTATTATAAAGTTAATATTACAAAACTTTCCATAAAGGGTTGGTGCCTAGTCAAGGTGCATGTGGAATTCTTAATTTTTAAGGTAGAAATTTCAACAAGCCATTATACTGAAGACCAAGGAAGAAACTAGAACCTTATAAAATTCCTTTGTTTAATGGTCATATTCAATGTTCAAAAAAGATTACTCATACCACAAAGAGTTTGGTCACTAATCATCAAGAGGCACAATTTTCAACAATTATTAGTTAACCAGGAAACTCTTTCCAACTCGGTCCTACATTGAACCCATACTCGAAAACAAAAGGAGGGGGGCGGGAAGAGAGAGAGAGAGACCTAGCGATGGGTTTCAAGGTCTAGTTCAGAGTATAATCTATCATCCAAAACAAACCACAATCTCAACTAAGTTCAATTCCCTTTTCGACGATCGACTAGAGTAAGGAAAGTATCAGAACTGCAAGATATGACCATGTACCATACTTAAAGGATTTTTATTGTGCCAGAATAAGTATGCAAAAGCGACACCGTGAATCAGAGCTGTAAATATCAAATGATAAAGTCCGAGGTTCATCCCAAAACCAATTGGCAATGGGATAAGTGGTCCTGGATCTTTATATAGTCAGGCTTTGACTAGTTAATTCTCAATATGAGATTATTGCTCCAACATCAAATAAAAACCGCCATTTTCAACAGTAAATTGTAGTCAAGGATTGTCTATAGTTGTTAAAGAAAAGCAATAAGAAAACAAGTCCTTATATCACTCTTAAAGCAACTTAGGAAAAGAAGAAAGTAAATAAAGCATTAAATAAAGGGGTATATAATTGAAAAGTTAGCAGCCCCCTGGTTATTGTCACATAAACAAGTATAGCTGGGCAAACATAAAAGGAATCATGAATGTCACCCCGTCTGCCCCAAAATAAATGTCATATTTTGATCTTTCTAGTCAGCGTAATTGAACTTTGACCAAAATATCATGAAATGTAAACGATAATCATGAAATTGTAAAAATTGTTGTTGATAGTATTCTCAATGATGTATCAACAATTTATTTTTTAAAATTTCATGTAGATCAACAAAATTTCATACAAAGTTGGTCAAAGCTTAATAAAGTGACCAACAAATTCAAAGTATAACATTTATTTTGGACTAAGGTAATACATATTAATATAAGATGATCATGATGATTATCCTAAATTAACTCCTCTACAATAAAATAAACAAGGGAAAAAACTACGGAGCCGCCGAACGGGTCCTACTCCAATTCCAATTGGAAAAGAGATGGATCGAGAGATCATATTGGAACACACATGCACTGTAGGGCCCAGAAAAATCTAAGGTCTACTTTTGTAAATATTTTAACCACCCTCCACGAACCTGCCTCTACATATCCATTTGTGTTATATGCCTATTTAATCCCCTATAAATAGCAAACCAAACTCCCAACATTCTACACCAAGAACAAACAGTAATTTACTACTTACATCCGCAGATACACACACATTACACACACACACACAGACAAGCAGAGATGGAGAGCTTCCCAGTGATCAACATGGAGAAGCTAAATGGCGAGGAGAGAGGAGCTACAATGGAGATGATTAAAGATGCTTGTGAAAACTGGGGATTCTTCGAGGTATTTAAAACCCGCAACGCAAACTTACGCGATTCATTTAAAGTTGTATTGATCTATAACAGTGTTGTGTTTAATGTTGTAGTTGGTGAACCATGGGATTTCGCATGAACTACTGGACACTGTGGAAAGAATGACTAAAGAGCACTATAAGATTTGCATGGAGCAGAGGTTCAAGGAAATGGTTGCAAGTAAAGCTTTAGAAGGTGTTGAGGCAGAAGTTACCGATATAGACTGGGAGAGCACTTTCTTCTTGCGCCATCTCCCTATTTCAAACATCTCACAAGTCCCTGATCTCAAAGACGACTACAGGTAAACACAATAAGTAAATACTCCTTCCGTCCCAAAATGAAGGTCCGAGATCTGAAACAATTTTGGACATTCATTTTGGGACAGAAGAGTAACAATTCGTACTTGGACCATTAGAAAGTAATATTTCTCCCTGTTAGTGGAAAATCATATGATTGTTGTGGATCATGCAGGAAGATAATGAAGGAATTTGCTGGTAAACTAGAGAAACTAGCAGAGGAGCTACTAGATTTGCTGTGTGAGAATCTTGGACTAGAGAAAGGGTACCTGAAGAAGGCCTTTTATGGATCAAAGGGTCCAAATTTTGGCACAAAAGTTAGCAACTACCCACCATGTCCCAACCCAGATTTGATCAAGGGACTCAGAGCTCATACCGATGCCGGTGGCATTATCTTGCTCTTCCAAGATGATAAAGTTAGCGGTCTCCAGCTCCTTAAGGATGGGGAGTGGGTTGATGTTCCACCCATGCGCCACTCCATCGTAATCAATCTTGGTGATCAACTTGAGGTATGCTTCCCTTCCCAGCAAACAAAATACTTGAAAAAATAATAAAAAAAATACTAAGGAATTATGAAATGAATACAGGTAATTACCAATGGCAAATACAAGAGTGTGCTACACAGAGTGATTGCTCAAACAGACGGTAACAGGATGTCACTTGCTTCATTCTACAATCCTGGAAGTGATGCAGTGATCTATCCAGCACCAGCATTGGTGGAGAAAGAAGCTGCAGAAAAACAACAAGTTTACCCAAAATTTGTGTTTGATGATTACATGAAGCTATATGCTGGCCTTAAGTTTCAGGCCAAGGAGCCCAGATTTGAAGCCATGAAGGCTGTGGAGGCTAATGTCAGCCTGGCTCCAATCGCTACAGCTTAAATAATCCGTACCAAAATAAATAAATAAATAAAATGTTTTGGCTATCATGGAAGGATGATTACCATTTGTAGCAAGTGACCGAGAATATTGTATAATAATATTGCTTGATTTGTGCTATAGGCTAACTGCTCCTCCTCTCCTTGTTTTTTGTTTCCTAAAGTGAAAGCACTTTTTTTTTTTTTTTTTTTTTTTTTTTTTTCAAATTTAATTCATAGTTGAACTCAATACATGCTAGTGAATTTATAAAGCCATAATGAAAAGGTAAAACGTTACTTCGGGATGGGATACCACGAAACCATAAGACCATAATTGGTCAAGATCGTAGAACTACGATTACAGTGAATGTCAACCAAAGAATAAATTTAAAACAAAAGAAAGAAAATATGAAATGAAAATTTTGTGTCGAGTAAAATAGAGTAAACATGGGACATTTGTTCAAACAAATATCTATGTTAAGTAGAGAGATTAAACAGGTAATGTATGTACAATGAATGGGCAGCATGAGATGGAAATCAATGGACAGAGTTTCAGGAAGAAGAAGTAGTAGTAAGATTATTTGAATGCTTAATATGCACGAGAAAAATCACCAGTTCCTTGCAATGGATTAAGTTCTGCTGGTAATAGTTTCCAGAATGACAAATAATTAATAAGTTTGACCCAAATACTGTTAAACATGGCAATCCAGCATATAGAAAAAGATGAACATTCATAGACAGGAAAACGAGAGAAAATTGGGAAAGCAGACTAACTCTTTCTTCTCAAAGAATGAATTGTTACTGTACAGAGAGAACCTATCTTACTTTTATACAAGAGACAACAACCTAACTACCAATTAAAGATTAACAGTTGTCCTAACAAGATACGCAAGTTGCACAACTAACTAACAAACTAACTGACTGACTCGCAAGTTGTGCAAGTTGCACAACTAACTAACAAACTAACTAACTGACTAACAACCCACATCAGCAGCATTATCAACAGCAACCACATCATCAGCAGCAACCTCATCAGCAGCAGCATCATCAGCAGCAACCTCATCAGCAGCAGCAACATCAGCAGCAGCATCATCATCAGCAGCAACTTCATCAGTAGCAACATCAGCAGCAACCTCATCAGCAACAACATCAGCAGCAACCTCATCAGCAGCAACCATATCAGCAGCTGATGATTTAACTTATCTTTCAGACTAGTCCCTAAGTAGTGACCTCAGTCTCTTCTTGTTTAACACCCTCAGTCTCTTCTTGTTTAACACCCCCCCTCAAGTTGGAAGTAGCAAAGATATTGGAGACTTTCAACTTGGATAACAAGAGAGACATTTGAGCAGAGGTTAAGGACTTAGTAAATAAGTCAGCTGGTTGAAACTTGGTGGAAAGATAGGAAGTGGCAATCAGACCTTGTTGAATGCAATTCCTAACAGTATGACAATCCACCTCAATGTGTTTAGTTCTCTCATGGAAGACAGGATTAGCTGCAATGTGCATGGCAGCTTTACTATCACAATGAAGAGGAATGGGAGTAACATTGTCCACAGAGAGATCTTTAAGAAGAGCAGTTAACCAGAGAAGTTCACAACACACAAAAGCCATTGCCCTATATTCTGATTCAGCAGAAGATCTACTCACAGTGGGTTGTTTCTTACACTTCCAAGAAATCAAAGCATCCCCCAAACATACACAATAACCTGTTAATGATTTTCTTGTGATGGGACATGCAGCCCAATCTGCATCACTGTAAGCCTTTAAAGTAAGAGCACTTGATTTAGAGTATAAAATACCTTAACCAGGAGATTGTTTGAGATATTTGACCAGTTTATAAGCAGCTTGCATATGGGCCTGAGTAGGATGAGACAGAAACTGGCTCAAAATATGCACTGCATAAGAGATATCTGGTCTTGTAATGGTTAAGTAGATCAATCTCCCCACCAACTTCCTATATACCTCAGGGTGTTCAAGAACAGGACTAGTCACTGTAGCTAAATTATGATTCAAAGCCATAGGAACTGAACTTGGCTTAGATCCAGTGAGACCAGTGTCATGCAAGATGTCCAAGGTGTATTTCCTCTGATGCAAATATATACCAATATAGTTCCTTGCAATTTCCAAACCCAAGAAATATTTTGGAACTCCAAGGTCTTTGATAGGGAAGACAGTATGAAGATGAGCCTTGAGGGCAGCTATATGAGTCAGATTAGGACCAACAATGAGCATGTCATCCACATAGATGAGGACTATAAGGAAAGTGGTGACAGTCTTTAGGGTAAACAGAGAATGATCACAGGCAGACTGCTGAAAACCATACTCAACTAAACATGTGGAAAACCTGTGGAACCACTGTCTAGGAGATTGCTTTAAGCCATACAGGGATTTGAGCAATTTACATACCAGTTTACCCTTAGAATGAGAGACAAGTTCAGTGGAGGGAGGAGTATATCCTTGAGGAAGGGACATGTAGACCTCTTCATCAAGATTGCCATGTAGAAAGGCATTGGTGACATCCATTTGAGTGATGTGCCAATCTCTAATAGCTGTCACAGCAAGAAGAGTCCTGACTGTAGTCATCTTTTCCACAGGGGCAAAGGTATCAAAGAAATCAAGGCCCTCAGTTTGAGTGAAGCCTTTAGCTACAAGTCTGGCCTTGTATTTGTCGATAGATCCATCAGGATTGTGTTTAATTTTATAAATCCATTTGCATCCAACAACCTTTTTGTTGGGAGGTAACATTTGTAAAGTCCAAGTATTATTTAATTCTAAAGCTTGTAGCTCAGTAGCCATAGCTTTGCACCAATGAGGATTGTTAACAGCTTGAGCATAAGTGTGAGGTTCAACTGACTCAGAAATGTTAACAATAAAGGCTTTGTATGAAGATGACAGAGAATTGTAAGAAATGTAATCAGACAAGGGGTACTTGACTTGCTGGACAGTATTAGCAGCAGATTTGAAGGGAGGAAGACCTACAAAATCTTTATATTTGGAAGGCAAAGTTTTAGTTCTGACAGGTCGGCCAGAAGGAGGAACTGGAGAAGAAGAATGAGAAGGAATGACAGGAATAGAAGTAGATGAAGAAATTGTGGGAGTAGTAGATGTAGTAGGTAATGAAGGAGAAGCACAAAATAGACTATCATTGTCTATATCAGAATGAGTGAAAGTAGGAAAAGAGGTAGGTAGAGGTATAGACTTTGAAGGAGTAGTAGTGGTAGCAGGATCAGAATGAAAAGAAGGAGAATATGGAAAAATAGTCTCATGAAATTTATCATCCCTGCTGAAGAAAACTTTATGAGTATCAAGATTGTAAAGCTTGTATGCTTTCTTGCTAAAAGGATATCCTAGGAAAACACACCTTTGAGCTCTAGAGGAAAATTTATCTCTGTTTTGAGCAATGGTTGCAGCAAAACAAAGACAACCAAAGACTTTTAAGTGTTGGTAAGAAGGAGGGACTTTTAAGAGCATTTCAAAAGGTGTTTTGTTGGATAGAAGTCTGGAAGGAATTCTATTGATGAGATAGGAAGCACAAAGAAGACAATCCTCCCAAAATTTAATAGGTAAATGGGCTTGGAACCTAAGAGCTCTAGCAAGTTCAAGAAGGTGTTTGTGTTTAATTTCTGCCCTGCCATTTTGTTGGGGAGTAGAAATACAAGAACTCTGATGCAAATGCCAAAAGAATTAAGTAAAGGAGACATTTCACCATTGAAAAATTCTGTCCCATTGTCGGATCTAATTTCCTTGACAACAGTGTGAAACTGAGTTCTTACCATTTGAAGGAAAACTTTCATAAAATGGCAAACAGGATCTTTGGATTTAAGAAGGTATATCCAAGTACACCTAGAGTGGTCATCTACAATGGTAAGAAAGGAAGTGAATCCATCATGAGTGTGATGTCTGTAAGGTCCCCACACATCACAGTGTAAGAGATCAAAAGGAGCAGAACAATGAGATGTGCTAAGAGGAAATGGTAATCTAGTAAATTTAGCATAATGACATACATCACAAATACTAGATTGAGAAGAAAAAGAAGAACCAGATATATGAGAATAGTTCTTTAAAGAGTCAAATGGTACATGGCCTAGTCTCAGATGCCAAAGCTGAGAAGTGGTAACAGGAGGAGAAGTAATGAAACTGTTACAATACTGAGATACATTTGAAGAAATATGGGAAACATGAGAAGATGAAACAGGAGAATTGAAAGCAATCTTATACAGACCACCATCAAGGTTGCCAATCCCCTTGAGGGTCTTGTGCTGAGGGTCCTGTATAAGACAGTGAGATGAAGAGAAAATAAGAAGACAAGAATTGTCAAGAGTGGGTTTTCTCCCAGAGATGAGATTAAACTTGAAATTAGGAACATAGAGAACATCTTTAAGAACAAGATTATTAGCAAGAGTAGTTGTTCCTTTGTGAGTGATAGGAACAAATTTACCATTAGGAAGATGTAACACAGCTAGAGTGGGAATAGGGTTATGAAGGAGATGAAAAGAGGCAGTGACATGGTCAGTTGCCCCAGTGTCAACAATCCAAAATGACAAATAATGAATAAGTTTGACCCAAATACATATGACTGTATACAAATGTTACTACTACCTCCGTCTCAAACTAAATGTCTAAAATATTTTCAAATTTGTTCTTGATCAAGAATAAAATTGAATAATTTTTGGACATCAATTTTGAGACAGAGGGAGTAACATATTAGAAGACACATGGCAGGTTATGACTAAGAGTGGTAAAAAGAAGATTTGCCCTCTTACCTCCTCTAATTAACAATAATATCTCACTTTTTTTGTCCAACCAAATGCTACCTTCAAACTTGAAATAGCTATTGGTTGGTTTAAGTTAATTAATGTTATTGAATGTTTCTCCCTCCGTTCCATAATAGGTGTTGTAGTTAACTTGTCAAACTTTTAAAGGAAGGTTCGTACCATAGTAAAATTGCACTAAGACTATCTACTCCCCCATTCTCATTTATACTGGCCACACACATTTGACTTTTGATGGTCTACATAAGTAGACTTTGACTAAATATTAATGTCAATATATCATCCTAATGAAACTATGAAAATTGCTAGTGATTTAAATTATAAAAATTGTTCAAAACAATTTTTTTTTTCAGTTTCATTAGGATGATGACATAAATGTTTGGTCAAAGTTCACTTGTGTTGACTGTCAAAAGTCAAATGTGGCGGACATAAATCAGACGGAGGGAGTACTTATTTAAATACAGCATCAATAGCAAGAGCTATTTAATGAAGAACCTCCTAATCTAGAACCAACATTGACATGATGGCGTTTCCTTACTGAGATATCAATGTTAGCAGACTAACAAATTGAAATCGTCATGCTGTAGCTCTTTCACTTAATTCTCACTCATATACACAACTGGTAAAATTTAACATTGACAGAGGAGGAAGTATTATATGGGTAATATAATAATTGTACATGCAAGAAGGTCTATAATATAAATTGAGCAAAAACTATAAAAAAAAAAAAAAAAAAAAAAAAACCTGTTGTTTTTTCATTGTGTGGATAACCCCCATCCGCCTCTCTATTAGGCATATAAGCCCTGTGTTTTTAGAAAATGTTGCAAATATCGGTTTTTATCATTCAAACTAACAGACTATGCGGCAGACGCTTAATTTTGGAGCATAAATCTATACTTTCCCAGCAAATCATTACAATATGACAAGCATATACCACATAATGGAGAAATGACAGGGGGTTTTATGCAACATTTTTAACGGACATAAAGTTTATGTGCCTAATATAGAAGCAAAGAGGGCTTATACGCACAATGGAGAAACCACAGGGGGTTTTCTGCTTACCCTATAGAAATTACAAAAGCTGGGCTGGTAAAATCTCCAAATCATCTCATACCTGCTGATATCTGAGACTTGCAAATCGAAAAGGATTTGACAAATTTTGCTATCGAGCAATAGTCCTGACTTACCCATCCTCCATATTTGAAGCGTCTATAACTCAGGTATAAGTCGAGTTCTTTCACCAATGAAACTCTCGAGACACGACTTTTAAACATATTTACCATGAAAACATGCCAAAAGTAAGAATCTTTTTTCATTCCTTTTCAATTCATAAATTACAATAACAAAATTGCTAAGCAAACAATGGTGATTGCATAGCAAACTTGAACTTATAAAGGGTACACAGTAATGGAGGCTGGAGAACCTAAATTTAAGAAAAAGCTGCTATAGTGATCCTCAGAAGGAACGGGAAACATCATTCCTTCAATGCTAATTCAAATTCAAGAATTCATCCGCCTATTCCAGATTATTCCAATTCCAAAGCAGGAACTGCCCATACTCTTGCATTAACCGAAGGATGGACACGTCTGTTTGTTTACCTCTTTTGAGCACGAGAATGTCATTGGGTGATTCTGGAAGCTAGAGACGTCAAATAACTCCATAAACCTCTGATCTGATATTCTAGCTTTCGCAGCTGCAAATCGCTGGTACTCGTCAAAAATGGAAGTCAGGCACCATTTTTGCAGCTTTCTCAAACACCCCACTACACAACCAGTTCGGTGCTGAAGAAAATAAAGAAAGCAATCATCCATTATAAGATTTTTGATACCGATAATAAAAGAATAAGTGAAAAGGCAAATGAACAATTGAACACCAATACTGCACACACATACCTTCCCTCTTTTGCAGTGGATCAATAAAGGGTGATTTCTTTCATCTGTAACACATTCAGAGTAAAAAATGCGTTAGGAAACAATGCCTACTCGTGACCACAAGAATTATCATCAATTTATACATGCCTGTGTGAGTGTGAGTGTGGGTGCATAGAAATTGTCATACCAAGGACAACTTTCAGTGCTTCACGAATTGTATCCTCCGGAATATTAACAAAAGGTTCCTGAAAATTTTCCCAAAAGAAAAAAAAAACCAGTTATTAAAAACAATAACTCTTTCCTCAAATTCCATTATCTTTGCATTTTTATTTGGAACAACTAAGCATGGAAATTTTCATTTTAAAGTAATTGCACAAAACCAACACGATAACCACAAATTTTGCTCAGAAGCAAGAAAGCATTTTATAGCAACTTGCTGTGACATATTTTGAATTGTAAATAATGTGATAAAGCCCTACGGTAAGTCACCCCTAGCTGTATACCCCATCCATAGATCTTTACACTCGAAGTCCCCAAACAAGAATAGTAAGACTCCTACCTTGTTTTTTGAGCAATAATTTTAGGTTGATTTAGTAATATTGTACTAATGAAAATTTAAAACTTGTTATTGATACACTATCAACAATAGTATCAATAACAAGTTTTAGATTTTCATTGGAATAATTAAATCAACCTAAATATTTTTCTCAAAGTTCATTCGTAATAACGACAAAAAAAAGTGGGAAGATCATTTTGGGACAGAGGGACTAGTAAGAACCATTTCCATTTTACGATTTTCAAACTCCACTTCCCAGAATTAAATTTCTACATTATCTTTTTTGACCCCCTATCATAATGGATTTGTGGTTATATAACATTATTAATGTGATTTATTATCTACCATCTTACAAGAACTTATTATTTACTAGTCATTAGGGTTTAGGAGTGTAAGAGTCTAACAGTTAGACTATAAATACTCATCTAGGGTTTTGTATTACTAAGAGCTTCTCCAAAGGAACGCTAAAACTCTAGGTTTAGCGTCAACTTAGCGCTAAACATAGTCTAACAAGACGTCAAACACGTCTTCAAAGATAGCGAAGCCCATTTTTCTCATCAAATTTGGCGCAGCTTTATAACCTGCGCTATATTCACTCTTTTCTCTTTTCTTGATTTTTTTCTTTTGATATACACTCCTTCCGTCTCAAAATAAATACATTGTATTATATACTCCTTGCTTCCTGAAGTAAATAATTTTTACTATTTACTTTCTCCATATAAAAATAAATATCACATTTGACTTATAAATATTCTTAAACATTATACTTCTTTCACTTGTGAATTGCTTGTACAAAAATAAAATGCACTAATTAATAATAAATTTTACTTCAAAATAATTAATTAATAATGCGAATTGATTTTGGAACAGACAAGAAATGAAAGTATGACATTTATTATGAAGCAGGAAAGAAACTAAAACAAACAGAATTGCTTAAAAAATAAAATTATTTCCAATAATTTGAAGTATTGTATTTTAAATGTTTTCGTATTAAATAGATAAATTTTATTTTAATTGATATCCTAATATAATTGTATAATTTATCGTCTTATTAATTAATTTAATAAAATGTAACAATAATATACTAATTAATTAATGGTAAACATATTAAATGAAATGAAATAATAAAGCATATTCCAAGTATATGCTTTTTTGGTGCAAGATTTGAAGCATGATGGTTGGAGACGATGGTCGACATTTGGTGTAAAATTTGCACTATTTTAAAGAAATAGCGCAATTCTTGCACCAAACCATTGGAGATGGTCTAAGCTTTTGGTTTATAAAATTATAATTGCCGTTGTGCATTTTTTTAGGGTTTAATCCATGTAGCTGCCAGGCTTGTTCAAACCATAATTCCTGGATTGAATTTGGTCAATAATCTCTTTGGTAGATTATTGCTATCAATTACAAGGATTTCCATCGTGGTTATCCAGAAAGGTATTCCGCTGCGTCAAACTTTCAACCCCAATCACTAAAAATCCTAGTTTCGTCACTGCCCTTGGCAGCTTCTTTTCAATACTACACATCAAACTTTAAACGTGGGTTAAGCTTGACCAATATTCAATCACAATTCGAATTTGTTACTGTGAGTTTTACGAGCCAATTTTAACATGTTCAGTAAGCTCATAAGGATCAAATTAGTTTACTGAGCAAAGTAAATGAGAGTGATTTAAGGAAAAAACCAAAAAGAAAAAAAGAAAAAGAGAGAGATTGGATATATTGAAATGCAGATATCTACTCAAGATGAAGCCAACCTCACCCTCATCTCAAGCTCAGTTCATAAGAAGCTAAGCTTCCCAACAATTCTGAACGCATTGAATCTTGTACACACCCTAGACTTATGGACCTATTTACGGAAGAACTGGACTTTTGAACAAAGAACATGAATACGGAGAAGCATGGTCCTTTTTGCAACTGAGTTTATTCTCACTATCACAGCAAAAGAATTTTTACAAGCACATCTTGTTGACCTTGTGTTTCAGACAATTCACCTAACCGCCACATACATCTTGGGGGATATATACTTTATTTTGTTAGATGGATACAACCACACAAGTACTTGTGCAAGACTGATGTTCGATATTTGGTGAAAGCCTAACTGGGAAAAGTTCACAATGTAGAGATCCAACAATCCCATAAAAAAGTAAACCATCTATTTTAAACACCTCAGGGTGTTGGAGTAGAGATCTTAAAAGGAAACAAAGGGAAGAAAATCTGGCAATGGAGCGAGCGGGCGCCTGGTGTGCACCAGGCGGGCGCCTGATGTAGGCAGTAGGTTCGCGTCTCCAGGAATTTAATTCAGGCGGGCGCTTGGTTGGTACCAGGCGGGCGCCTGGTGCAGCGACCTGTGTTCGGGAATTAGTTGTATTTTCGGGATTTCTCTTATGTTTAGGTTTAGGTCTTATTCTAGGTTGTATATTTAAGCAATGTTCCGCTCCCATACTCATTCTAACTCAGATTTAACATATTATAGTGCAAGATCCTGACTTGGTAGTGCCCCCAGACGTAGTCAAACATATTGACGAACTGGGTAAACAATTTCTTGTGTTCTTTTGTCTTTTGCTTTGCTTTATTATTTCTTGTGCTTGTTTGTGGTGCGGTGATTTCTTGCGATTTGCTTGGGTGTTGGAGGGCTTATTCCACAACAACTGGTATCAAGAACTCTGGTTGAACGATCAGGGTTTATCAGGAGATTCGGGTTTATCAAGCAATCAAGAATGGGCAAGGATAAATAAGCGGTGGAGAAATTTGATGGGTCTGACTATGCGTTTTGGAGGATGCAAATAGAGGATCTCTTGTACAACAAAGATCTCTATAAGCCTCTAACAGGAGTAAAGCCGGAAACCGAAAAATAGGAAGATTGGGATCTTATGGATCGGAAAGCCCTAGGGGTGGTTCGATCTACTTTGTCAAAGTGGATCGCGAAGACTACCAAGAAGGAGAAAACCACCAAGGAGCTATAGGATTATCTTACTGAGAGATTTGAAACTCCATCTGCTGCAAATAAGGTTGATATGATACGCAAGATGGGTAATCTCAAGATGCAAGAGGGAGGATCCATAGCCAAACACATCGATGAGTTTATGGATGTTGTAGACTCATTGGCGGCATTGGATATTACATTTGGGGATGAGGTTCATGCTTGTCAATTTCTAGCATCCTTACCAGGAAGTTGGAGCGGAACGGTGACAGCGTTAAATGCTTCAGCGGGTAAGAATAAATTGAAGTATGATGATGTTAAGGACTTTCTTTTAGGTGAGGAAAATCGTATAAAGAAGTTTGGGACACCATCTACTTCGGAATCGGCTTTAGCTACAACTAGCAGGGGAAAGCCGGGTAATAGCAACAAGGGGAGAACCGAATCAAAGGAAAACGTAGGAGGTGGTGAGTACAGGACTAGGGAGAACAAGAATGCACCAAGGGTAGCCAAGGGATCGGTTAAGTGCTATCATTGTAAGGAGTTAGGACACTACAAGAGGGATTGTCCCAGGCGGGATAATTCGGCGAATGTGATAACCGAGGGTGAAGATGTACTGATTCTGAGCGTTAGTAGTGCGCTAGAATCATGGGTGCTGGATTCGGGGGCATCATTCCACTCATGCGGGCATGCAGAGGAGATGGAAAATTATACTTCCGGTGATTTCGGAAATGTCTATCTGGCGGATGGCGAGCCTTTGGAAATCAAGGGGAAGGGGGATGTCAGAATAGGAGCATTGGACAGGAAGGTCTTACATCTACACGGGGTCAGACACATTCCGGGTTTGAAAAATAACCTGTTATCAGTTGGGCAGCTTGATGAAGAAGGTTACAAGGTAAATTTTGGCTGCAGGAACTGGATTATTACCAAGGAGGAATAGAGATCGCTCGGGGTAATAAGGAGGGGACATTGTATTTGGCGAATGACACCAAGGATAGTATCGCGGTGGCGTCAGCCAAGGGTGATACGGATTTGTCGCACTGTCGATTGGGTCACATGAGTGAGAAGGGGATGAAAGTACTTTGCTCAAAGGGAAGACTACCGGGTTTGAAGACAGTCAACGTGGGGATCTGCGAAGATTGTGTGTTTGGCAAACAGGCGAGAAGTAACTTCTCGAGGACAGGTAGGGCTTTGAGGGAAGCAAAGTTGGAATTGGTTCACACGGATTTGTGGGGGCCGGCCCCGGTAATTTCTCTAAGTGGTGCGTTATATTACATGTCGTTTATTGATGATTCGACAATGAAGGTATGAGTTTATTTCTTAAAACACAAAGATGAGGCATTCGAGGTGTTTAAGAAGTGGAAGGCCTTGGTGGAGAATCAGACGGGACTTAAGCTCAAAAGCTTGATGTCAGACAATGGTGGGGAGTATGAGCTCGGGGAGTTCAAGGAATATTGTGCAGCGAATGGCATTCGTATGGTGAAGACACCAAAGGGAACACCTCAACACAACAGGGTTGCAGAGAGGATGAACATGACATTGAACGAGCGGGCTAGAAGTATGAGGTTGAAGTGTGGACTTCCGAAGACGTTTTGGGCATATGCGGTTGACACGGCGGCTTTCTTGATCAATAGGGGACCTTCGATACCATTGGGGAATGAAATTCCAGAGGAAGCATGGAGTGGCAAGCAGGTAAATTTGTCCTTTCTTCGCATATTTGGCTGCGTTTCATATGTTCATATAGACTCTGCTGATAGAACTAAATTAGATGCTAAATCTGTAAAGTGTATGTTTATTGGTTATGGCGGGGATGACTTCGGGTATAAGTTTTGGGATGACAAAAATCATAAGGTTATTTGTAGTCGGGATGTTATATTCAATGAACAAGTTTTGTACAAGGACAGAAAGGGGGCATCTGATGGGATTAGTTCAGAACCAAAGATTGTTAAGGTAGATATTCCAAACTCGGGTGGGAGCAGGACGGTTCATGATGACCAAGATCAGGGGGTCACTGG
The DNA here is from genome assembly GCA_026119855.1 of Campanula takesimana. Lineage (NCBI taxonomy): Eukaryota > Viridiplantae > Streptophyta > Magnoliopsida > Asterales > Campanulaceae > Campanula > Campanula takesimana. The sequence goes on along the minus strand of JAOWBW010000077.1, from coordinate 1,518,867 downwards.
AGATGAAACACATACTCCAGGACCGGATATTCCGCTGCGCAGATCCAGCAGATTGCGTGAATCACCTGACAGGTATTCTCCTTCGAATTAATATTTGTTGTTAACAGATAGTGGTAAACCAGAGTGTTATGCGGAGGCTGTTCGTAGTACACTTGGTAATAAGTGGAAAGCTGCGATGGATGATGAGATGGACCCATTAAAAACTAATAAAACTTGGGAGTTGATTAAACTGCCTAAGGGGAAGAAGGCGTTGCATAACAAGTGGGTTTACAAGATCAAAGAGGAGGCAAACGATAGTAAGCGTTACAAGGCAAGACTGGTTGTGAAAGGGTTTCAGCAAAAATACGGTATTGACTACACCGAGGTCTTCACTCCTGTTGTGAAGATGACCACTATCAGAATGGTTCTGGGGATAGTAGTGGCAGATAATTTGTTGCTGGAACAGATGGATGTAAAGACGGCCTTTCTTCATGGGGATTTGGAGGAAGAAATTTACATGGTACAACCAGAGGGATACTTGTCTAAGGGTAACGAGGAACTGGTTTGCAGGTTGACTAAGAGCTTGTATGGCCTTAAACAAGCTCCTAGGCAGTGGTACATGAAGTTTGATGGATTCATGCATGACATTGATTTTATCAGATGTGAGGCGGATCATTGTTGCTACTTCAAGAACACTGACAACGGGTACATAATCTTGCTATTATATGTGGATGACATGCTAATAGCGGGCTCTAGTAGTAGAGAGGTAAACAGATTGAAGGCACAGTTGTCAGAGCGGTTCGAGATGAAGGATTTGGGAGAGGCCAGAAAAATCTTGGGCATGCGGATTGACCGGGATAGGGAGTCGGGTAAGTTGGTTCTTTCACAAGCAAAGTACGTCGAGAAGGTCTTGGCAAGATTTTGCATGGAAGAGGCAAAGCCAACAGGTACACCGTTGGGTATGCACTTTAAGCTATCCAAGAAAGATTCACCTAGGAAGTCTGATGTATGCCATGGTGTGTACAAGGCCGGACATTGCACAAGCGATGGGAGTAGTCAACTAGTACATGGGTAATCCAGGGAAGCAACATTGGGAAGCGGTTAAATGGATCCTTCGTTACTTAAAGGGTACTGCTGGTAAGGCTCTATGTTTCTCGAGCAAGGATGTCGTGTTAGCGGGTTATGTCGATGCGGATTTGGCATCAAGTGATCTTGATAAGAGGAGAAGTACTACGGGTTATGTGTTTACATTGGGTGGTACGGCAATCTCCTGGGCTTCTAAATTGCAGAAGATCGTGGCTCAGTCTACTGCGGAAGCAGAATATGTGGCAGTGACAGAGGCAAGCAAAGAGATGGTATGGTTGCAAAACTTCTTGGGTGAACTTGGGAAGACGCGAAGTGGTAATGCTCCCTACAGTGACAGTCAGAGTGCAATTCATCTAGCAAGGAATCCAGCGTTTCATTCCAGAATGAAGCACATCGAGCTGAGGTTTCACTACATCAGACATCTTTTGGAGAGGAAGATCTTAAGGCTAGAGAAGATTCAAGGATCGGACAACACGGCTGACATGTTGACAAAGGTTGTAAACCTTAAGAAGTTGAAGCTATGTATAGCTTCAACGGGGCTTGGAGAATAGGGGAGGAGGATGGCACTACCATGATCGAGGTGAGCACTATGGCACTAAGGATGAGTTGAAGACGGATACGGGGCTTGTACACGGGTTGATTTCTAGGTGGGAGATTGTTGGAGTAGAGATCTTAAAAGGAAACAAAGGGAAGAAAATCTGGCAATGGAGCGAGAGGGCGCCTGGTGTCCACCAGGCGGGCGCCTGATGTCCACCAGGCGGGCACCTGATGTAGGCAGTAGGTTCGCGTCTCCAAGAATTTAATTCAGGCGGGCGCTTGGTTGGTACCAGGCGGGCGCCTGGTGCCGCGACCTGTGTTCGAGAATTAATTGTATTTTCGGGATTTCTCTTATGTTTAGGTCTTATTCTAGGTTGTATATTTAAGCAATGTTCCGCCCCCATACTCATTGTAACTCAGATTTAACATATTATAGTGCAAGATCCTGACTTGGTAGTGCCCCCAGACGTAGTCAAACATATTGACAAACTGGGTAAACAATTTCTTGTGTTCTTTTGTCTTTTGCTTTGCTTTATTAATTCTTGTGCTTGTTTGTGGTGCGGTGATTTTTTGTGATTTGCTTGGGTGTTGGAGGGATTATTCCATAACACAGGGACCCGCACACTCAACGCCATCCTACAGCGCCATGACTAGGTTATGGAATCACATATGCATCGAGGCAATTGTGTGCCAGTAAAATGGCCATTGGGAATAACATAATCATATACTTGATTGCCAAGTGAAATATCAAATGGTTTCGAAAGACCAACATTCACTTGTACTGAACTGAATGCTAGATTAATAGATCCATAAAGTTTTGTCCAAACAAGTTATTCCTTCTTGCCAGATAGAAGATTGTGATCAATGATAATCATATTCTTACGAGTTACCCTTTCGCAGCACCCCCCCCCCACCCCCCATTCCACTCAACCAATATTAGAAAGTAGAAAGTTAGGTGTTACAACGTATAGTATTCATGAAAGAACCTAATATAATACACTTTTATTGATCCAACATCCTTGTATTCTACCATAAGTGTCAAGCATAGTTATAAAGGCCCAAGGCGCAAAAGGTGTGCCCGGAGCCTAGGCGCAAGGCGGGCGCCCGAGTAACGAAGCTCGCAATAATGCCTTAAAATACTAAAAATATAGTACACATACAACATTAAGATAAGCAATAATAGTATTTCATCCATCCCAAAATGAATATCCAAAAACATTAAAATGTGCTTGTTAACAAGAGCAAATAATAAAATGAATTTTCAATTTGAGACGGAACAAGAGCAAATAAAAATGAATATTCATTTGGGACGGAACAAGAGCAAATAAAAGAAATGAATACTCCTTCCGTTCCAAGTAAGTTCAAACATTCATTTTGAAGTTGAGAAATTAAGGATATAATATTATATTAAGAATGAAAGGTGGTGAGGAAGAGAGAGAATTAGTGGGGAAGGAAAGAGAATGAGTGGAGAATAATGAGTGGTTGGGAAGAAGAGAGAGAATGAGTGGGAGATTATAAAAGTAATAAAAAACTTACATTTTTAGATTGTTGCAACTTAAGTGAAATGCCCAAAATGGCAAAATGTTTCAACTTAAAAAATCCTTCTTTTTCGTTGAACCTGCCCTGAAACGGAGGGAGTATTCATTTTGAGACGAAGGGAGCAATATACATAAATTTAAGTAACTGACATATCAATTTCAAAAGTTCAAAAATACGTATCAAATATCAAATATGTTTTCAAAGGTGATATTTTTTTTTTCCACTACCACTACTAGTAAGCACTTGTATTTGGATCAAGTAACGGAGAGAGGAAAGGAGGACCAACATAGCCATTAGTTTCTGCAAAGCTAGACAAGAGGCAAAAATATCACATGATTTAACATAACATGATTATTTAATTCCTAACCTAATTCCTAACCGACTCTGGCGTCAATAGCATATTCGCATATTAAGGAAGCATAATTTCATATACTATTCCAGATCTCATCTCTTTCTATAAAATCCGATTCAGCATCATAAAAATATACTGACTAAACCCTAACATCCGCTACTAGGATTAACTAAACGGAGGGAGAAAACGAGGATCAATGTAAGAACGAAACAGTACCTTTGTTCCTTCAATTCCGAACTGAAACAAATGAATCCGATTCGACTTCAAAACCTCCAAGTTCGATTCCGGATACGGTTCCGGGCACAGGTACCTAACATATGAAGCCCCAATAATGTTTAAATTTTCTGGAAATCTCCAATTCAGCATCAAGTATGAGTTGATATAGCCAATAAGTATATATACTTACACAATCGAACGTAAGCCTAGGGTTTGTAAGAAGGAGAAGTTGGCGGTGTCGGGGAAACCGGACCTGAAGATGCCATTATCGACGAGGGCGAAGTTGAGAGGCGGCGTATAGAGCTCGTCGCCATTGGAATCGAATTTATCGGCGGTGTCGGGGAAACCACAATTCATCGTCTCCGGTGATGATTGTGGTTTCTCGACGACGGCGACTTCGATAGTTCTGCACATATTATCAGTTTGAAGTTGGTCCAGTACTTTCATACTAGTAATGGAGAGAGAGAGAGAGAGAAATGGAAGGTTGTGATTCCAAGTGAGGGGGAATATGAATGTAGACGAAAGGTAAAGGTAAAGGTAAGCGGGGTGGGAAGTGAATATATATATAGGGCGGGAGGGGTTGTGATGGGGTTATTATGGTGGCGACGATGGGAGGGAGGGGGGGACGTGTCCAGTGGAGAGGAAGATGGAGTCAAATAAAGTTTTTAAGAAGGGAGCGACGGCAAGCAATAGGCCGTTTTCGTAAATAAGTAAGCGTAGGAAAAAGATATGTTTACGTGCGTGCGTGCGTTTTTTTTTTTCTTCTTTGTGAAATTTAAAATTTTATATTGATAAATTATTTACTACCTCTGTCCCTAAATAAGTGTCCAAATTTCATTTTAAGGGACATTGAAAATCTCAACTTTGTGTACAATTTGGTAGCAAAGATTCATATATAATCTTGTAATCTCCTTTCCAAACATTTAGTTTTGCACGTATAAAGAAACCGGTGAAAAAAATTTCGAAAAAAAACATTCAGGGATAAAGTTATGTTCAAAAAAGACACTCATTTTGGGACAAAGATTTCTTGAAAATTGACACTCATTTAGGGACAGAGAGAGTAATATTTTATCGAGAATGAGTGGAAACCGTCCTCCAACTTCTCTCTCTTCTCTCTCCTCTCTTAGCCTTTCTTCTCCATTTTCCTTTCTCTTCATATTCTTCAATTTTTTTCTTCTATTTTTAATTAGTTTAACATAATCTTCTTCATTTTGTCAATCTTTCAACAACACAATTGTTTATAATTTCAATATTGAAATTATAAACAATTGTGTTGTTGTGTTTTTTTTTATATAGTATAATGTATAATAAGATTCTCTCCTAAGTGAGAGCCGTTGTATTCTCTCCCTTGTGAGAGCCGTAGTATTCTCTCCTTGTGAGAGCCTATGTTTATCTTCATGTTTGTTTGTTGTTGTTTTATTTGTTTTGTAATTGCGACGACTCTTGCATTCTTGCACAATGAAGAGGTTGTCATTTTTCTTGCTACAAAAGGATATTTCACGGATTTTGGGATGTTTGGCGGGCGTTTCTTCGTCAACCCGGATTCTCAAATTTATCTAGTGCTCAACGCAATATATTATCAATGGTGGGATTTTTTGAATGCCAAAGTAAGGCAGTGTCCAAGATTTTCTTGGAGTGGAATCAGTACATTTCAAAATTTTGTTTGGAAAGATCATTGTTGTATGTTAAGAAATGGTATTATTATTGATATTTTGGTGAGCCTCCGACATCTGTGGAGTGCCATCATTGTTTCATTATGAATGCAAGTGATTTACTCGTTTCAAAAAAAAATCAAAAATAATTTTTAAAATTTAATGATAATTGAATTTCCATTAATATTTAATTTTAATTCATTTATGTTAACTATTAAAATAATAAATAATACTCCCTCCGTCCCACCCGAATTGGGATTTTTGGATTGGGCACGGGGATTAAAGAAAAGTGTTAGTGGAGTAGGTGTTGTGAGTATAAAAAGTGAAGTAGGAGAGAGAAAGTGGGGTAGAGAATAATGAGTGGAAAGTTGTTGTGAGTGTGAATGTGTGTCCCATTAAATAAAATACTTCCAATTTTTGGTTGTCCTAATTCGAATGTGACACCCAAAATAGAAATTTGTTCTAATTCGAGTGGGACGGAGGGAGTATTATCTTTCAGACATCAAATCAAAATTTATATATATTAAAAGTCAATGTAGAGTCTTTAGGTGGTGCCATGTGGACAAGTTTTGGGTAACTCTTGCTTTTGGTAGTGCCACATCATCCATAGCATTTTAATTAGGTGACTTTTCATTTTTCTCTTAGTAGCTAATAGTATTAATTAATTGTAATAGTTAATATATTAGTTAATTATTACTATTAATAGTATTAGTTTATTATACTAATAGTTAACTATATAAGATAACTATTACTGCTAATAGTATAAGTATAAGTTAAGTATAATACTCCCTCCGTCCCGGTTTAAAGTTTTTAGTTTGACTTTACACGCTTATTAAGAAACCAAAGCAAATTTGAGTAAAAAAAGTAGTGTGTGGAGTATATAATTGTCCATTCATAGAGCAAGTGAGTGAAAAGTAGATGAGTAAGTGATGGTTTTTTTGTAATATATGAACTTTATGAGGACAAGAATGTCCAAAACACTATTCATCCTTTGCAATTTAAGGAATAAAGCAACTAAAAACCTTAAACTGAGACATACCAAAAAGGAAAGTAAAAACCTTAAACTAGGACGGAGGGAGTAGTTATTATAAAGAGTAACTATTACTATTAATAGTATTAGTTAACTATAATAGTTAACTATATAAGATAACTATTAGTATTAATAGTAGTTAATTATATAACATAATTATTACTATTAGTAATATTAGTTAAGTGTAATAGTTACTATATAAAGTAACTATTATTAACAATAATATTGACTAATTAGAAAAGTTACAATATATTGTAACTATTACTATTATTAGTATATTTTTGAAAAAAATAATATTATTATTAGTATTAGTTACTATATATAGTAACTATTACTTTTAACTTATTATTTACGATAAAAGGTAACCCTCCGTCCCAGAGTAAGAGTCATACTTCTCAAATGCACGGAGGAGTACTACTTAGGTAACCATATCTTTTAATTTACTATTTAAGCTCATAATTACTATAATGTTAACTATAATTAAAATATTATTTTCTCAATCTATCAAGTGTAAAAATTGACATCATTTTGGGACAAACAAAGTAAGTTTTTAAAAAAAATTATAAAGTTATTCTTAACTGATACTATTAACCAATCTTAATATCTATTTTATACTATAGTAACTAAATTATTTCCACTATTATTAGAATATCACAAGTAGATTTATATATATCTTAAAATTTATTTATATTTATTTAAAATATTTAATAATTATATAATGTACTTATAAATATCGACGCACAAAAGATAACACATGTACGTACGAAGCACGGGTTAATCCCTAGTGAATGTAAAGATTTATCGTGAACAAAACTGTAGAAGAAGAAAATGAACCTACAAAAGTAATTGTTCTTATACATGAAATTATTTACTACACTAATAATTAATGTTGTAACCGTACAGAAAAGGCAGGGAATAATATGGAACACAATCATTATAGAACACAGATTTTACATCGTTTAGCTAACAATCTATTGGTTACGTTCACGAGCAAAGGAAGAACAAATATTTTACTACGCTGCAATTAGGTTACTTGTCTAACAAATTGTATAGAGCCCTAGATCAGGAACATAATATACTAAGAAAAAGTTAGAAAAACATTACCAGATTCAGAAGTGTTTCAGATGTAATCTTAACGGTCTATCAAGATCACAAGATGAACACCAAAGTTAGAACGCCATATCACCAGATTCAGTTTCCAAAACTAGATGCAGATCGACGAACTTGTCTAGGACTTTAAAGTGCTTTAGATTGTTCATGGATCACCAACGAACACATATCACACTCTTGAACGGATTAAACAACGTTCTTATTCTCTATTCTGTATCTCAAACCTTGAAATTATATCGGAATTGTATTTGAAAAATAAAATAATACTCCCCCCGTCCCAAATAATCTTCGCGTTTGATCATTCAAACTTTTTAAGGATATGAATACTTGCTTTGCTAGCCATGTTTTGTTTATGCATTTTTAAACCTAAATTGTAGAAATGTGAAGAACTTTTTAGGACAACGAAAAATGGCAAATGAGAAGATTATTTAGGGATGGAGGGAGTATAAGTTATTTTGGCACCGAAGTACTTTTCACTATGGACAAAATTAGTTTTAAAAGAAGCGAGTAAGGAAATTGAAAAATACAAAGAAAATATGTTTGTCCCACAAACACAGTTGGTATCGATAAATATTACCCTCGGTCCCAAAATGATTTTCTCATTTGTCATTTTTCATTGTTCCAAAAAGTAGTTCTTATTTATACAATTTAGGCTTAAATGTGCATAAACACAACACGTCTAGTGAAGCAAGTGTTCATATTCTGATGCAATCCGAAAATATAATTATATTCAATATTATAATTATATTTGTATTTTATTGTTAGTTAGGTTTTAATTAGTATTTTAATTATTATTTTTGTCATTATTTTTAGTAGGTTAATTTTAGAAGATTTTAGGATAGATTTTGAGGTGATTTACTAGTTTTTAAGTCCTATTAGGTTACTATATAGGAGTAATTCTAGAAGGTTTTAGCTTCTTTTTCAAGTTTTATGGGTACTATAAAATAGGCCTAACATTGTAATCCGAAAATTAGAGTTTTGAATGATATTTTATAAATTTTGCTTTGTGCATCTTTTTGGTTTTAAACCATTGAAACCTTAATTGGTTTTGTTGAATGTGAATTCCTAAGTTGGATTCCTTGGTTATTTCGAGAGCCTCATCATTATTTGTGTTATTCTTGTCAAACCCTAATTCGTGGATTCGAACTGGGTCAATTAATTAATTCGTTGATTCGATTAATTGTTATCCAGTTACTTTTATTTTTATTTTCGCTGCAACTCTGTACATCATATTCTTAAAATGTTTGAATAGTCAAACGTAAAGATCATTTGGGGATGGAAGGAGTACTCTCCAACTCAGCGATCGACTTGTTACTGTGCAACCCCATGCACAAGACGGTATGTCCCTAAGAGAGTACACTTCAACTTTTGCGACTGAATATTATGTTCGGAGAAACGTTCGGGCGGTTCATCATATTGCATGTGGGATATTCGTTGCAATTTCAGTGGCGGCAACATTATCGGTGATGCCTCTGACAATAAACTACTCCCTCTATCCCTAAATGAGTGTCAATTTTCAATAAATTTTTGTTTCAAAATGAATGTCAATTTTGATCATAACTTCGTCCCTAAATGTTTTTTTTCCGAATTTTTTTCACCGTTCTCTTTATACATGCAAAAACTAAATGTTTGTAAAGAGGATTACAAGATTATATATGAATTTTGTCACCAAATTGTACCAAAAATTATGTTCCTTAAAATGAAATTTGTACACTCATTTGGGGTAGTATTTTATTTGTTATATCCAATTTACTTGTATTAGCGAATTGTGTCTTCTTTTTTTTTGAAACCAAAAGAAACATATTATTAACGATAAACAAACGTTTAGAAGTCGACTGTCCACATAAATCGGAAGTTTGACCCAAACGGTGGGGCTCGCACTTACCAACGCTATCCTAGATATTACATTTGCCAACGAGTAAGTCTCTTGTAAAACGCGTTTTAAACTAGGCTTAGTGTAAAACGTGTTTTATTAATAACGGCAAGCAGGGTTTAAGAGATGCGGTGGCATAAGTGTAAATATTTGAAACTTATGAAATCTCAGGAGGCATATTTTAAAACTGCAGGAGGCATATTATGAAACTGAATGAGGCATATTTTTGAAACTCCACATCAAGCACTTTGTAAAACCATAACATGCATTTTTTTCAAAGAGGCACTTCTAAATTTTAAAACTGGAGGAGGCATATTTTTATACTGCAGGAGGCACATTTTTAAACTAGAACAGGCATTTTTTTTCTTTAAAAAAGACAATGTTAAAAGTTCAAAAAAATCTCAGGAGGCATGTTTTGAAACTGGAGGAGGCATGTTTTGAAACTGCAGGAGGCACATTTTTTAACTAGAGCAGGCACTTATTTTTTCTCAAAAAAGGCACTGTTAAAAGTTCAAAAAAAGTGTCTCCTCTAGAGTTAAAACATGTCTGCTCTAAAAAAGTGTCTCCTCTAGAGTTAAAATATGTCTGCTGTGAAGTATTGAAAAATGCCTCTTCTTGTTTTAAAATGTGCCTGCTGAGATTTTCATGAGTTCCACTTATTTACAAAATTGCCACCACATTGTTTAATCCCTCTTAAGCCGTTATTTGAAAAACACGTTTTACACATAGTTAGTGTAAAACACGTTTTTTACAAGATTTTGTGTTTGCCAACATATTGGCATTTTGACATGTCAATTGCAAAGAAAAATGAATATGCCTACTAAGCCCGTCCTTGCAACAGATAATCTTAACAAAATCTGACTTCGAAAAATTTCATCATTCGAAACACTGGACTTCATGAACATCTTGATGAAGTATTGCGTCTCTAACCCTTTTTTGCTTCGTTCCGTCAGATTCAGACTTTTTCATAATTCTAAAAACAACAAAAACAATACACAAAGCCCTCAACAATAGAGGGAAATCACAGGCCCTCGCTAACGGAGAGAAATCACAGGCCCTCACCAACGGAAGAAAATCAAAGGCTCTCACATATAAATATGGAGAGAAAAACAACACAAATACAACAACGACAAACATTATTAAAAACTAGATTTAAAAATGAAATTAAAAACCTGATTTCACATTTATTAATTGCAAAACAACAATTAATAAATGTGAAATCGGGTTAGACAAATCAATACCGAACGAACAAGAGGAAACCGGAAAAAGAGAACACCAATCCACTACAAAATTGAAGACAGAGACTGTTTCTTTAGCGAATTGTGTCTTTAGCAAGCAAGATTAATCCATTCAATTGTTGTAATATTGCGATTAAGCTAACACTCAATCGCAATATTAGCTCAATCGCAATATTACAACCTACTTGAAATTTGTGTTAGTCTATTTATAGACTTAGATGTAGCCTAAATGGCACTTTATCTATCTTTAATGAAATAAAAAAAAAACCCATTAAAAAAAAGTAATATTGCGATTGAGATCGCTGTGCTTGTTAGTTGTTTATAATATCACACTCTCTTCATTTTAGAGTAAGAGTTTTATTTTAGTTATGCACGCTTATTAAAAATACAATAAAAAATTAGTAAACAATGCAAGTAGGTTGGAAATATAAGTGTCTAAAACACTGTTCATATTGCAAGTGCGCCAAAAGTAGATACGTAAGTTTTTTTTTTTTTTTTTTTTTTTGTGATTATAGAAGAATTGGAAGGACTAATTTGTTCAAAACACTATTCTTCTTTTTCTATCATTTGCCAATTTTTTTTTAAAAAAAGACTTATACTTTGAGATATATACTCTGAGATACGTATATCAAATGGAAAGTTGAACTCTTACTCTTAGTCGAGCGGAATATACATCTTACCTATATAATAAAAAGGGGCCAAAAACCGAGTTACAGTGTTTTTCAATGGGAATATCTTATTTTATTTCATTTTTAAAATAAAATCAAATGTTTTGAATAATGAAAAAATCAAAATTAAAACCTGTTTAGTTCTTGTCAAGCATTTAAAAATAATTATTTCTTTATTTATATTTTAATTATACTATTTATAATATAAAAATTATTTAAAATATGTAAATTTATTAAGAAAGTTAGAATATTGTTTTAATTTGAGATAAAAATGGAGTAATTGAAAAGAAATACTCCCTCCGTCCCACCTGAATTAAAATTTTTGAGTTTGGCACGTGGATCAAGGAAAAATCATTAGTGGAGTAGGTGTTGTGAGTAAAGTTTATTGCAAAACTGACATGCGTACTTTCATTTATTTTCAATTTGACTCGCGAACTTTGAAAACATCAAATGTGGTTTGCGTACTATCATTTTCAAAATTTTGAGACGACTTTTTTAACACCCGTTTAAAACTTAATGGGACACTCTATATAGGAGTAAAAGTGTAAAGAATAAAAATGCAATTCAACTTGTGATGGGCAAGAGAGATGCCGGAATTGGGAATGAATTTAGACCGACACTTGAAGTGGTCGGCCTTGGTGTGTGATGAGGGCAAAGATTGTCATGGTGGAGCTCGAAGAAGAACTCACCGGAGTTAGGGAAGTGACGTCGGAGCTTGGGAAGATGACCGGACTGAGACTCGCCGTCGTCGATGTTCGGAGGAGGGGGCGCCAGATCAGGTGTTGATGGTGGGTGCGTATGGGTGAGAAACGGCGCAGAAGAAGGCTGGCAGATCTGGAATGGAATAAGGGAATGAGTGATTATCGCCTGAATCGATGAAGCCGGCGAGCCGCTCGCCGTGGTGTCACCGGAGACTGCAAAGATTGCCGGAGTAGACAGAGGTGACCATTGTCGCGTTTCAGGGCCGATGATTGTGTTTTCGCATCGGTTGAATCGTTTTTTAGAGGGGAACTCGTTTTCGGGTTGATTGAGAGGTAGATCGGGAGAGGGGGACTCGTTTCCTGTGTTTCGGTTACCTTCTTCCCTTACCCTCCATGGATTCCGGCGACCGAAGGGTTTGCAGCGCATTTCTTCTTCCTCTCGCGTTTTAGCAACATGATTTAGGACTTTAAGTTTAATTTTTTACACTTTTACCCCTATATAGAGTGTCATGTTATGTTTTTTAACGGGTGTTAAAAAAGTCGTCTCAAAATTTTGAAAATGAAAGTACGCAAACCACATTTGACGTTTTCAAAGTTTGCGAGTCAAATTGAAAAAAAAAAAAACTGAAAAAATAAACTCGTTGTGACTCAGTGGCGGATCTAGGCCCTTTGAGGAGGGTACTTTGACCCCCCCCCCTAACTTCTGTAATTTTTACAAATTTACCTTTTACTCCCTTTGTCCCAGACTAAGGTTCTTACTTTCCTTTTTTGGTTTGTTCCAGCTTAAGGTTCTTAGTTGCTTTATTACTTAAAATGGAAAATGGGACTCACTTGTCATTCTCACAACAAAAACTCTCTACCCACTTTATCTCTCCTACTTTCTCTTACTTATTTTTCCATACTCACAAGTCACAACATTTACTTTTTCTTAATCTCCGTGTAAGTCAAACTAGGAACCTTAGTCCGGGACGGAGGAATACAATTTTCGAATTTACTATATTGACCCCTTGAAAAGAAAATTTCAAGGGGTCTAGATTCGCCACTTGTGAGTATGAAAAGTAAAGTATGAGAGTGAAAGTGGGTAGAGAATAATGAGTGGAAAGTTTTTGTGAGTGTGAATGTGGGTCTCATTAAAGAAGGCAAATAGCACATTAGTGCCCCAAAGTTTCATTTGAGTTGCAATTTAGATCCTAATGTTACAATTTTGGCAATTTGATGCCTAATGTTCACCTTGTGTGGCGAAATGGGTCTTTTTTGGATGGTCATGGATGGAAGCTAACAAAATTAACGAAAAATTTAACGAGCTTCTTTAAAAATTGGATTTCTTACCCAGAAAGACAAGTTGGCGTTGTGAGGGTAAGAGAAAGCATGGGAGAAGAAAATATGTGAAGGTGGTCGGTGGGTGGGTGGGTGGGGCGGGGTGGGGTGAAGGAGACGAAGAAGGTATGAGTTTAGGTTTGATTTTAAATTTACCTTTTCAAGCAAATTCAGGTTAAAAGAAGTTTTTTTAAAGCTATTATCTATGGACTAATATCTAAATTTAGACATTTACTTTCTTAAAAGAACATAATTTTTCCCTTTACTTAAAGAATTAGAATTATAAATGACTTTAGTGTAAAGAATTTTAATAATTTTCACTACTATACAAAAAAAAAAAAAAAAATTAAATGATAAACAATATTTTACTTTGATGTTTGTTATGTTCTTTTTTGGGTTAATTAAAATATATATTCTTTTATTAAAATAATATTTATATTTATATATATATATATATATATATATATATAAATTTTTCTAAGGCATTTATCAAAGCTTGTATTTCATAATCTAAACTGGTCCAATTTAGTCTATATATATATATAAGTTTAGGAGTTGTAAAGTTTTTAACAACTGGAGACAACATAAATAATTATTGAACTTGATAGGTAAGAAATGCAAGTTTCAAATAAGCTCGTTAGATTTTCCGTTAATTCTGTTAGCTTCCATCAATTATCATCCAAAAGAGTTGGTTTTGGGGGAAACTAGTTCCTCTATAAGTTATAAAAGTCCTGTTTTTTTAACCCTTCTATAACCCTAAAAGGCTTAAACCCTAAACTTTAAACCCTAAACCCTAAACTTTAACCCTTATAAAAACATGACTTTTTATAACTTACGGAGAAACTAGTTTCCCCCAAAATTTTCTCTTCATTAAATAAAACACTTCTATTTTTGGGTTGTCCTAATTCGAATGTGATACCCAAAATAAAAATTTGCTAAAATCCTATTGGACCCACAAGCCAACAGGACACAAAAGTGTAGAGCTATGATGCAACATAATAGCATGTCTCTTACTAGTTGTTGCATTATTTTTGTTTTCATTAGAATATTGAATGAACATCAGTTACAAACCCTTTTGTTTTTAGTTGAGGGGGGTATAAAAGGGTACATTCTTCGAATATGCTGTTTTGGGAGAGTCCTTAATTTGTTTTTACTTTGAATGCGAGATCTGGTCGCCACGTAGGTTATTCAATTTATTCCATGTCTATTATATTGCGTTTTAAATTGTTAATGTTTTAATTTTCCTTTAAAAAAAATACAGTATGTTTTAATTTTGTATATTATTTTCATTATAGTAAAATCTAGTGCCAAAGTCAGATATAATTTTTAAAAAGTCAAGCTATTTTAGTGAATAAAAGTTACTGTAAAAATTAAAAATTTAATGCAAAAGGAAGTCAAAATGATATGATAATGTTTTTTATTTTAAATAAAGGGAGTCAAAATTCTTAGAATTATACTCCGTAATGCTTTCATTGATATTGATTCCAATATATACAAGTAACCTCCTAATCTATCTCCCATATTTACGGGATATACTTCCCTACAGTCATGGGATTACAATCAATCACTTATCCCTAATATATTTACACAATCCTAACCAATATGTGATTTACACAAGAATAACTGTGATATATACAAGAATAACAACTATACCAAAATACCTAGTCTAACACTCCCCCACAATCGAAGCGGGAGGTAGGCGAACGTTGAGACTGGTACGGAATTCATCAAATAAAACAAGAGGAAGTCCCTTTGTAAAAATATCAGCGATTTGAAACCGGGATGGAACATGGAGAACTCGGACTTGACCGCGGGCCACCTTCTCACCACGT
Source organism: Campanula takesimana (assembly GCA_026119855.1). NCBI lineage: Eukaryota > Viridiplantae > Streptophyta > Magnoliopsida > Asterales > Campanulaceae > Campanula > Campanula takesimana. Next base: position 1,503,737 of record JAOWBW010000077.1, on the reverse strand, counting down.
ACAAAATGAATATCCATCTCTATATGCTTAGTACGTTGATGTTGACCGGGTTCCCCGTGAGATAAATGGCACTCACATTGTCACAATACACTAGTGTGGCTTTGGGAATTGGACAATGAAGTTCCAAAAGTAGGTTGCGTAACCAGCAAGATTCCGAGACGACATTTGCAACACCACGGTACTCGGCCTCGGCACTCGAACGAGAAAGAGTAGGTTGTCGTTTAGAAAACCAAGAGATTAAGTTGTCCCCTAAGAACACGCAATAGCCCGAGGTAGAGCGACGGGTATCCGGACATCCGCCCCAATCAGCATCAGTGTAAGACAGAAGTGTTGATGTTGATGATGAGGTAAGATGTAGCCCAAGAGTGAGAGTACCCTGAAGATACCGGATAACCCATTTTAAGGCATTCATATGAGCAACCATAGGATTATGCATGAAAAGACAAATCTGTTGGACTGCATAGGAGATATCTGGTCTCGTAAATGTGAGATACTGCAATGCACCGGCAAGACTGCGATATAAGAATGGATCACCAAATGGAACGGACGAAGTAGCACTAAGCTTAGACTTTGTATAAACCGGAGTAGAGGCAGGGTTGCAGGTGGACATACCCGCCCGATGGATGATCTCTTCCGTGTACTTGCGTTGAGAAAGAAACAGTCCCTTCGAGGAACGGACCACAGCGATGCCTAGAAAATAGTTCAGGTGGCCCAAATCTTTCATAGCAAATTCGGTACTAAGATGAGACATGATAGATTTGCGAAGAACCTCAGTGGATGCAGTAAGGATGATATCATCAACGTATAGAAGAATGTAAGCAGTCTCTCCATTGTGATGATAAATAAAAAGGGAGTTATTAGACCTACTATTGTTGAAACCAATAGAAGAGACAAAGTCCGCAAACCTCTTATACCAGGCACGGGGAGCCTGCTTAAGGCCGTAGAGAGATTTCTTCAATAAGCACACATGATCCGGAAAACGAAAGTCCCGATAGCCTACGGGTTGATGCATGTAAACAATCTCCCGTAATTCTCCATGTAAAAAAGCATTTTTAACGTCCGTTGATGTAACAGCCAATTCTTAGACAGTGCCAAGCTAAGAACAAGATGGATCATAGCCGGTTTAACCACTGGGCTAAATGTGTCACCACAATCCACACCGACCCGTTGAGTTTTACCATCACCTACAAGACGGGCTTTATGCCTCTCAAAGAAACCATCAGAACGAGATTTATGAGAAAATATCCACATAGAGCGAATAATATTAGCATTCAAGGGACGAGGTACTAACACCCAAGTATTGTTTTTAATAAGAGCATTAAATTCGTCATCCATTGCCATTTTCCAATTATTGTCACGAAGAGCAGAGATCGGATTTGATGGAATAGGAGACTTTGATAGCTGCGAATGAAAACAATATTTGGGATTGGGTTTATGTATCCCAGATTGACTCCGTGTAGTAGGACGATGAACCAAGGGAGCAGCAGACTCGGCAGTGGAGGTAGGAAGGGGGCTGCCAGAGTGTGCTGTAGTGTATTTCCTGGGCTAGACCGATCCATATGACCAAGAGACGGGCTAGGCTGGGCCATCGTTGGGAGTGCAGGAGACTGGACCGAAGAATTTTGGTCCACAGTCCCAATATTATCTGGAACATGCCGGATAGGAGTAGACTGGGCCGGACTGGATTGAGCCCAATGTTGAAGGATAGCAGGAGAAATACCAGAATTCAGAAAAGCATACGTATGAGGCAGAGAAGCATGGAAATTAGAAAAAGGAAAGCGCGACTCATCAAAAATAACATGCCGGCTGAGAACAATTTTCTGTGAGGCGAGATCATAGCATAAATAGCCCCGGTGATGACAGGGGTACCCCAAGAAGACACAAGGAGTAGAGCGAGGTTGGAGTTTATGTATAGTGGTGGATGGACGGAGAGGATAACACAAACACCCGAACACCCGAAGATGGTCATACGATGGGGCCTTATGATAGAGAATTTGGACCGGGGAGGTGTATGCCAAGTGTTTGACGGGAAGAATATTAAGAAGATATGTGGTCATATGGAGAGCGTGATGCCAAAAATTGGGAGGTAAGGATGCATGAACAAGTAGAGTACGGACCATATTATTTGTGGTGCGAATTCGACGTTCGGCTTTGCCATTTTGAGATGATGTATATGGACAAGTTAACCGAAAAGAGAGACCATGATGTTTAAAGAAATCCCAAAAATTTTTATTATCAAACTCTCTCCCATTGTCACATTGAATTGTCTTAATTTCCCGTTCAAATTGAGTGCAAATAAAGGCACGAAATTCAAGAAAGGTTGTATATACTTGAGATTTATGTGCTAAGGGAAACGTCCACATAAAATTAGAATAATCATCAAGTAGAACAAGATAATAACGATGTCCCGAAGAACTGAGGACCGGAGAAGTCCATAAATCACAATGGATTATGTCAAAAGGCATACTAGTAAAAGAGGTAAAATCATTGAATGGCAATTTTATTTGTTTTCCCAAAACACAAGAATGACAAATATGAGAAGTACCATCTTTATTACAATGAATAGAATTTTTACTTCTAAGAGAGGCAAAAACAGGAGCCCCGGGGTGACCTAAACGGTTATGCCATAACGACGAACTGGTAGTAGTAAATGCTGAAGGAGTAGTAGTTGAGAAGGAAAACGCAGAAGTGAGGGGGTAGAGATCTCCTTGGCTATTACATCTCATAAGCATGTTCCCCGTCCGGAAATCCTTCACAGAAAATCCAAAAGGGTCAAATTCAACTGTGACGAAATTATCACTAGTAAATTTACGAACAGAAATAAGGTTCTTAACAATACGAGGATCATGAAGAACATTCTTTAAAAAGAGGGGACGGGACGAAGAAGGTATATTTGTGTGACCGACCCTATAATTGGGATGCTGTGACCATTACCAACAATAAGACCACTATTTTTAATGCTCGTATTAAAATAAGACTTAAGCGTACCTTGCTCCGAGGTTGTATGATCCGTTGCACCTGTGTCCATAAACCAGTTCGGAGGAGGTTGATTAATGGACATGGTGTGCATGTAGGAACCGAAGCCGATGATGCAGCGTAAACCTGAGGGGTGCGGTTATTCTGAGCCGGGCGTGGACCAAGAATACTGGGCTGGAAAGGAGGGATAGGGCCTTGTTGTTGGAATGTGGGCCTGGCCCAGTTTGCTGTTGGGTAAGGGCATGGAAGCATGGCCCAGTTCCATTGTCTCTGCCATTGTGGCTGCTGCCAACCAAAGAAAACCGGTCCTTGTTGTTGTTGTTGCCGTCCAGACTGGTGTCGGCCTCCTCCGGAATTTCCTCCACCACCAGGCGCCCTACTACCCGGTGTATTCTCTTCCCTGTTACCCTTGCCTGAACCACCGTTTTTTCTGTTGTTCCGCCCTTGTCCCTTCTTACCGCCACCAGTGCTACCATTCGAAACACCAAAATCTGCAAATTGACCTTGACCATCAGAGGACTTAGGGTGAGACGACACTAGGGCAGAATGAACAGAGGCTGCAGCCTTCTTGGCAAGACCGGTCTCCTCCATAATCAACATGGATCGAGCCTGTAAGAAGGAAGGAAGAGGATCCTGTTGTCTAATGAGTGTACCAACACCATTATATGCTTCGGTTAGTACGGCCACCATTTGAAGGACCATCCGAGTGTCAGTAATAGGGGAGCCGACATTCTTGAGTTGATCACCCAAAGACTTGAGGCGCTGGCAGTATGTCGAGGCATTCGAAAACTCCTCCATAGTGGTAGCCGAGAATTCTTGCTCAAGAGAGACTGCCCGAGAGTTTTTGTTATCTTCAAAAATGTCTCGTAGTCGCTCCCAAGCGTCTTTCGCCTTTGCCCCCGGGACTAGGATCGTTTGGAGAAGATCATTAGAGATCGTTCCGTAGATCAACTTCAGAACCGTGGCATCAAGAGTATCCCACAACTCTTGTTCATCAGCTGTTAAGGGTTCTTTCTCCTTGCCCTTATCACTTGGAATGATGTGATGAAGGACTTTGCAGGACTTGGCATGATTACGGAAGAGCTCCACCCATGTCTAGTATTGCACGTTTTCCAACTCAAGAATGACCGGAACATCATTTTTGACATTGGAGACGGAAAAAGCAGGATGAAAACCGAACTTGGAAGACATTGTTATAGCCGGAAGGTGCTAAAACACGACAGAGAAGAAGGAAAGAAGAAGAGGCGCATGAGTAATTGTGCGGAAGCGATGGAAAGATCGTAACCTAAAATGATACCATCTTAGAATTATACTCCGTAATGCTTTCATTGATATTGATTCCAATATATACAAGTAACCTCCTAATCTATCTCCCATATTTACGGGATATACTTCCCTACAGTCATGGGATTACAATCAATCACTTATCCCTAATATATTTATACAATCCTAACCAATATGTGATATACACAAGAATAACTGTGATATATACAAGAATAACAACTATACCAAAATACCTAGTCTAACAAAAATGATATGATAATGTTTTTTATTATAAATGAAGAGAGTCAAAATGGACAAATATAATTTTTATAGTGTACATTATAAAATTTTTTGAAAGTACTAAAATGATTTTTTTAAAGAAAATTAGGGGTTTGAGTGACCCCATCAACCACATACGACTTAGCCATTGCTCAAATTGCATGAATATTGTTTTAATATAAATGATAATAATTTTGATACTGGAAAAAAAAATATGACATTTATTTTAAAACAAGTGAAATATCTTTGTTCTTTGTTAACTATTTTCTTTTTGTTCTTTTCTTTTTGGAGAAAGATAGCTCGTCACCCTTCCGATTGGCACCAAGTTGTCCATCGTGGTCTAGCCAAGTTTTCTTTTCCTTCCTGACTCTAGAAAGAGAGAGATACGAGAGTGCTTAGCAGCCATTAACATTGCGGTCCTTCTCTTGACAAAATCTCATGTAATCATAAATAAAATGATGCTTTTATTTGACTTTTTTTTTTTAATCATGAATTTATGCATATTTAAGCTTAAAAGCAATGCTTAGGGCACAAAATCTTTCTCACAACATGAGGTGGCAATATTTTATTGGTTGCATCGATAATGGACCCGCCACACTCTACTTAAAAACACCAATAAAATCATGACACCTAGGATTTTGTGAGCAATATTTTGTGACTTTTTTGTGCCCCTAGTATTATTCTAAGCTTAAATAGTAGAATTGGAAAAAAAAAATTGAGACAATAAAAACAGCAAATGAGAAAATCATTTTGAAACATGTGTAGTATCACTTTTATACACCACATTGTGTACTACAAGTGATTCAACGATTATCAATTATTAGGATTAATATTATTATGGCATCATCAGTGATGCATAATTGTTGGATCACATGTAGACTGTTGTATAAATTGTGGTACTAACTCAGTCCCTTTTTAATTTACAAAAATTGAGTTGGACACATTAATTAAGAAAAAATGAAAAAGGTGATGCGCTGTGAGTGTAGATAGTTGGGTATGAAAGAGAAAATGGGATATAAAATAACTAGTGGATAATTATTGTGAGTATGACAAGTGAGTCCCATTATTTTAAAAGTATTGAAATATTTTTATATTAAAACTTTGTAAATTAAAATAAAAAAACAAAAATTATAATTTATTTTAAATTAAAGAGAGATAAAAAAAATATACTCCCTCCGTCCCATTTTTAAAAAAATCTGGTACCAGACAAGGAAATTTCCATCATATTGATCAACCACCTAGTCTATTACATAGATCCCTAATCTATTACAGATTCCCTAGCTATGAGAGCCTATTACAGATCAGTAATGCAATTTGCCATTTTGATTGTCCCATAAAAATTGCAAAATCCAAAAATGAATTTTTTTTTACCCACTTACATACTCACATCAACTAACCCACTAACTATTTCTTACCCCACCTTCTCTCTCCTATCAAACCATTTACACTTATAACACATCATCATTTTCACTTTTTTCTTAATTTTCGTGCAAAAAAGGTTTTGTATAATTTAAAATGGGATGGATGAATATAATATTAGTACAAGTGATCTCGTCACGTCTCGTCTCTCCCTGTTTTTTTTTTTTTTTTTTTTAATAAAAGACTCTCTCTCCCTGTGTTTAAGCGTCCTTTCATGATAGCTAGCAAAGGTCCCCTCCAAGGAGTTTTTGTGGAATAACATGTTTAGGCCTACAACAACACCATCAAACTATTGCCTTTCTCCCCCATTTGTATCAACAACACCCATCAAACTATTGCCTTTTTTTCTACCCCATTTGTATCAACACCACCCATCAAACTATTGCCTTTCTCCTCCACTTGTATCGTTCCGATGTGCACTCAAATTCGATCATTTAGGCCTCGTTTGTTTTTTTCATTCAGATCTGAATGGAGTCTGAATGTCTAGCGAATCAGACCTTCTCCAATTCAGATTGTTTGTTTTTTTTTTCAGCTTTCAGATCTGAATAGAGACTTTTGATCTGAATGGAGTCTGAATGAATCAGACCTAAAATGAAGTCTGATTAGAGTCTGAATGGTGTCAGAAGTAACAATAATTAAAATGTTTTTTCACTTTTCTTTTAGCAAATAAAAATCCATTATTATCCATTAATTCTCATGCTTATACATAATATTTCAAAAGGTTAACACTTAAAAAAAAACAATTCAGATGTGAATTCAGATGAAAAAACAAACAGCTTGAATAATTCAGAATTCAGTCTTCAGACGCTGCCTCTTATTGATTCAGATGAGAATTCAGATTTCAGGACTTAACACTTAAAAAAAACAAATGCCACCTTATTTTAATTTCGACGGTTTATATTTGAAGAATTATTTAGCAATAGTTTAGACATTTTGCTCAGTTCGTCCATTCATCAAGCTCGCTTGCAATCTCGACTGTAAATTTTAAAAAAATCAATATTATCGGACCAGACATATTTTAAATTCCAGAGAATATGGATGGATATTTATCACTTTCAATCTAACCAACAAACATTGGATGTAGTCAGTGGTGGATTTAGAAATTTTCTTCAACGGGTGCACAAATTTACAATAAATTTGTAAATTATAATTGTGTCCAACAACGTGCTTACAGTTCAAATTTCTAATTATAATACGCAATTAAGATACAATACTTTTAATAATTATTTGTATCAAATTATAATTATCTAATATTTCAATAACTAGAAATATGGAGGAGTATGAACAAGAAAGAAAAATCAAAATATAACCATGTTGTATATTTTTCAATTAATCACGACAATGAATAGCAACCAAACATGCTTAATTTTGTCATTATTTTTTTTGAAAATCATGTTTAATTTATTATTAAATTATAAATTAAATTAATTAGCTAACATTGGTAAAAAGTAGGAATGGACTTACACTAGACTCAAATTGAAGAGTAGGACTCTTTCGAAAAAAAATTAAAAAAAATTGAAGAGTAGGAGTATGGGTTTGTTAATATGCCCAAATTGAAGGGGTTAAAAGCATTTAAAAGTGAGTGGGAAAAGGAAAACATGCTAGGTTTCGAACCCAGCACCTCCAAGGAAAAAATTCAGTGCACTAACCACCTGCACAAATACATAGTATGTTCTTTTTGGGGGTGCATTTATATTATATAAGATAAAAATACAATTTTTTTCTTCTTAAACACGAAAATTCTGCGGGTGCACTTGCACCCCCAACATATACAGTAGATCCGCCCCTGGATGTAGTCCCCAAAGGAATGGCCCAGTGGTAAAGCCAAGCCTCACTCTCGGTGAGCGCTAGGGTTCGATCCCTCTACTCAACTCCTTATGGCGTGTGTTGGATAAAGTAGGTAAAAGATAAATTTCACTTAGGCGTAATCACTTTACGCCTAAGTATAAAGAGTCTTCTTTGAAAATATAGAGCAAGAGGATAATATGGAGAAGAACTTCTTATTATATAAAATCTGATTTTTGACACTTTCTTAAGGGCATCTCCAATGCAAGGTCCTTAGCCATAGGTATCAAAATCAAAATTTGATACCTATGGACTACTATTCACAAGGTACTAAATTGTCATCTCCAATGCAAGGTCCTTGGCCAAGGTATCAAAATTAAAATCTCCTATTATTAACTTGAATAATCATTAAAAATATTCTAATAGTTAAATACTTCTAATATTTAAATTATTGATTATAACTATAAATTTAATAATTATTTTATTATCAAAATATATAGTATCTGTTTTTTGTTATTTACAATGTCTAATTATTGCAATCTTTTAAAATTATGACTATTATTTTAAATTATTATATTTTACTATGATAAAAAACTTGTAAATATTATAATTGTCATTTATTAAAATATATACAGTCAAAATATGTTAGAATTATAGAAAATTTATAAAAAATGTTTTAAAGATGAAGGAAGTGTAATTTTTTTTTTTTTAAATTAATATACGTTAAAATATGTTAGTGTTATAGAAAATTTAAAAATATAATTTTGATATAAATATATTTATTATTTAATGAAATTTAAAATTGATTTTATAACTAAATAAACTTAAAATATGAACAAGTGTCATCTTTTTATTAGTCCATTGGTAGAAACCTTTCAAATAAATGGTAAAGATAAGGAGACGTAGACATTTTTGGGGGCTCTGCAGCTTGTTTTCAGCCTCAATCTCCTTCCTTTGGCAAGTGAACTCCACGCACAAGGTACTAAGCAAGGTAACAAATTTGCTACCTTGCTTAGGACATCACCTAATTTTGCTACTCTTATTTTTTACTATTGGAGATACAAAGTCCTTGAGGTAGGTATCAAAATTTGATTTTGATACCCACCATTGGAGTTGCTCTAACACACTTTGAGACTAGGGTGAGAGGCCTATTTATAGGCTTACAAAACATAGAAGACAATGAATATAAACTAGACTATGAAAAGACTTGTACTTATCTTAAACTAATGACTCTTGACTCTTGGTATTAAGAAACATGTACCAAGATAAAGTACCATGAACCAAAATCATTCTCTAGAATAATCTAGACTAATCAAGATTAATCTTCAACATCCTCCCTTAATCTTGATTCTCAAATACCGTCATGCCCATCTACGCTTCAGCTTGACAAAAGTTTCGAACTTCATTGTCTTAGTGAGAATGTCTGCTACTTGATCTTCGGACTTGCATTACACTAATAAAATCTCGTTCTTTGCAACTTGATCACGAATAAAATGAAAACGAGTATCAATATGTTTGCTCCTCCCATGCGTCACATGATTCTCTTGATAATCATAATCGGGCCTTTGCTCATATCCCTTTGCAACAAGCCTTGCTTTATGCTCGCCTTGATCTTTGTTTTGAAAACCCATTTCACATCAATTGCTTTCTTCTCTTTTGGAATATCAACAAGTTGCCACGTCTTGTTCTTCTCAATCACTCTTATTTCCTCTTGCATTGCTTGAATCCACCTTGGATCTTGGACAGCCTCCTCAAACTTGACTGGCTCACTATCTGCGAACATGGAAAAATGCACTAAATCTTGATCATCATTAATTTCATCATCATGAGTTACCTCAAAACCTTCCAATCGGGTAGATGGTTGCCTATTCCTTCTCGGTCTTTCATTTGCCAATGCGGGTTGAGGTGTCAGCACTTGTGTATTAGGAGAAACTGGTTCCACCACCTCTTCGTCTATGACCACAGTTGGGACTTGTTGTGTCACTTCATCTTCAAGAATGAAAATGGAAGTGCGTCGAGAATCATTCGGAACACCAACATCCCAATTCCAAGCTTCATCTTCGGCGAACAACACATCTCTACTCATAATCACCATCTTTGTAACTGGATTGAACAACTTGTATCCGCCAGCCTTGTAACCCACAAAAATAGTCTTCTCTCCTCTATCATCAAGCTTCCTTCTTCTCTCGGCTGGAACATGAGCATATGCTATACTACCAAACACTTTGAGATGCTTCACACTTGGCTTGAAACCGCTCCACGCTTCTTCAGGAGTAACATCCTTAACACTTCTTGTTGGACACCTATTCAACAAATAAACTGTACATGAGACAGCTTTTGTCCAAAATGAATTTGGCATCTCCTTGGCTTTCAACATGCTTCTCGTCATATCCAAGATTATCCGGTTCTTTCGCTCAGCAATTCCATTATGTTGTGGTGTGTAAGGAAATGTCACTTCATGCTCTATTCCCTGTTCTTTGCAATACGCAACAAATTCATTAGAAGTATTACTCACCACCACCATCAGTCCGCAAATATTGAAGAAAACAACCACTTTGCTTTTCAACAAGAGCCTTGAACTCTCTAAAACAAGCAAAAACTTTTGTCTTTCTTTGAAGAAAATAAACCCATATTTTTCTTGTGAAATCATCAATAAAATTAAGAAAATACCGATTATTACCATTCGACAACACTATGCCACAAATGGAGCTCTATGTTGCTTTCCCAACAATACATCCCTCACATAATTGTTAGGGGGTGATTAATGGTAGGAAAACCTCTAACCATCTTCTTTTGAGCTAATAACTTCAAGCTACGAAAATTCAATTGACCAAAACGCAAATGCCACAACCAAGATTCATCTTTCACAATTGCATTGAAGCAATGATAGGAATCACATTTAATATCAACTCGAAACATTCTATTATTTGAAAGAGGGGACTTTAGAATGAGTGTACCTTACCTATTAAACATGGTGAGTTGGTTGTCATATAGCCGCATATCATACACTTTCTCCAAAAGTTGCCCCAAGCTCAACAAATTACTCTTCATATCCGGAACATAGAACACGTCCGAGATATACTTGTGATCTCCATTCTTCAATTTTATGAGAACTCTTCATTTTCCCATCACCGGTATTGTGCTATCATCGGCAAACTTGACTTTTGACTTCACCGTCTCATCAAGATCAACAAATAATTCCTTCTTTCCACACATGTGATTTGTACAACCCGTGTCAAGGAACCAAGTGTAGTGACCGGGATCTTCAGCCGCCGCTGTTACCATCAAAAGAACTTGACAATCGTCATTTTTACCTTCTCTTGCAAATCGAGCTTCTTTTCCATCTCCAAAATTATCTCTATATCTACATTCAGTTGCATAATGACCATATTCATCACATTTGTAACACTTAACATTTGACTTATCATACCTTCCTCGACCACGGCCTCTTCCTTGACCTCGACCACGTCCTTGGTAATCATTTTATCCTCCATGATCATGTCTTTATTCTTTTTCTCCTCCTCGGTTATTGTTGTTGTAATCACCTCGACCTTGACCGTAGTAACCAGGTCCTCGACCTCGGTCTTGTCCACGTCCTCGTCCTCTTCCACGAGAACTACCGCCGTTATGATAACCTTAAGAACTTCCATCTTGTACACCATTGTTGTTTTTAGTTGGGTAGCGGGCATGAGAAACTTGTAATGCTTGCTCGGCTGGCTTCTCAATTGACTTCTCCTTCATTCTCTACTCGTACCCTTGCAAAGAGCCTGACAACTCATCAATTGTCATCACCGAAAGATCTTTAGACCACTCGATCGTTGTCACGACATGCTCAAATCGAGGTGTGAGTGTTCTCAAAATTTTCTCCATAATCACTAAATCTTCAACCTTTTCTCCATATGACTTCATTTCGGTTGTTAAGGAAAGTATTCTACTAACATAATCTGAAATAGTTTCCGAACACACCATTCCAAGAAGTTCGTACCTTCGCCTTAATTTTTGGAGTTTTACCTTCTTCACTTTTTCAACTCCCTTGAACGAATTCTCCAATTTATCCCACGCTTCCTTTGACGTAGTTGCTCCCGCAATCTTGTCAAACACCACATCAGTTACTCCTTGATGGATGTGATGCAAAGCCTTCTTATCTTTCTTGTAAGCACGTTGATGTGCTTGTCTTTGCGCATCATTCGCATTCTCTCCAAGTACTCCTATGTCATCCTCCATGACTTCAAGCAACTCTTGATAGTCAAAAGTACCATCATTTGAATACGCCATAGATCATAATTTTTCCCATCCAATATAGGAATTTGTGATTGACTACCACCACCATTTGTACCACCATTAGTACTACCGTTCATGGCTGCCCAAGTGGCCTCTGATACCACTGTTGGATAAAGTAGGAAGAAGATAAATTTCACTTAGGCGTGATCACGCCTAAGTATAAAGAGTCTTCTTTGAAATATAGACCAAAATGATAATATGGAGAATAACTTCTTATTATATAAATGATTTTTGACACTTTCTTAACACACTTTGAGACTAGGATGAGAGGCCTATTTATAGGCTTACAAAACAAAGAAGACAATGAATGTAAACTAGACTATGAAAAGACTTGTACTTATCTTAAACTAATGACTCTTGACTCTTGGTATTAAGAAACATGTACCAAGATAAAGTACCGTGAACCAAAATCATTCTATAGAATAATATAGACTAATCAAGATTAATTTTCAACAGGGCATCGTCAAAAAAACAAACAAACATTGGATGTACTTTGGGGAAAAGTTGGTACGTCCTGTTACACGAAAAATGTCTAATTCTTTTCTTTTAAAAAAGAAATCAAAATCTTTTGCTTTCGAAAAAAATAATAATCAAAACATCCAAATGCATTCACAGTTCGAAATTAGAGGACAAAAATAAGTTACTACAGTATAATTCTAGTGTATTAATCAAACTTTTAGATAAGTATGTTGAAAAATAGTGCGTCAGCCGTCAGGCTTTTGCCGTAGACTAATCACTCGACTCGAACAGTGCCCGTGGCATAATTTCTAAAAGTGGGCAATTTCATTTTCATAAATTTGTACTACCTCCGTCCCAACTCAATGCGCACGTTTACTGTTGGGCACAAGATTTAATAAGAGAATATTTATATTCATAAGTATTGTGAGTGGAGGAAGATTAGAAAAATCAGAAAAGTCAAAGCTGGAATTAGCAAACTAATCAATTCACCAAAATTCCAATTCCGACCACTGTAATAGGTGGGGAACAATTTCACGCAACACCGCGAACATCTTCCAGATCCAAATCTTGAACATTTTCTCAAGAAACATAATCAAAAAATTAACAAAATAGGAAAAGAGGTAGCATTACCAAGCATAGTATTTCCAAAAAACATCCTGTCGATGGATCGATTGAACAATTTCTTCGACTTCCGGTGTCGATTGAACAATTTCTTCCGAACGCCGCTCTATCGCAAAGAGAGAGAAACGACAGGAACCCTAGGACATTCAACGGCACCATGATGAGACCCAACTCCGATTTTCCCCAAATCCGTCAACTCCGTCTCCGGAACGACCGTGTCCTCTTCCGTTGAATCGATGGAGTCGATTACATCTGACATAGGACATTCAACAGAACCCTAGTAAGATCCAGATTCAATTTCCGACGCGAATCGAACATTTTCTTTCAGTTTCGACGGGAAATCCATCAATTTATGGGTCGATTTGCATAGTAAAAGGGTTGATGAGGCCAATAACAATGATATTGACAAGAGATGAACAGAGAGAGAGGGTAAGGTTTGAGCAGCCGCTCTAACGCAGAGAGAGAGAGAGAGAGAGACGGGAAAACCCTAGATCTTGTTCAAGAGAGAGATGAGCTTAGGGTTGAAATGCTTGGGTCGGTTCTTCAATGGTGGACTGAAGTGGGTTTGTGATTGTTGTTGTTTTGATTAATGGGTTAGGCTGATTACATTTGGGCTGGTGAAATTTGGGCTGATTGATTAGGTTAATAAATCATGTTATTTACTTACTTAATGTTAAGTTAGTGGGGGTTATGTATAAAAATAATAAAAAACATTTCTTTTTTAGATTGTGCACATATCAACGACACCCACTTATAATGTAAGTGTGCACATTGAGCTGGGACGGAGGTAGTATTAATTACTTTGAATGATTATTTTTAGAAGACAAATTCTTATATACAACCGCCACACGGGCGTGTGGCGGGCAACCGACCCGACCCGCCCGCCTATCCTCCAATGGCAGAGTGACACGTGGCGCGCTGTGAGCCACTCGCTGGTTCACCCAGCCGCGCGCTGCCACGTGTCACCTTTCCATTAACTATAAAATGCTATATCTTGAGATTTATAACTCAGAAAAAAATTTAAAAATACCGTTGTGTTCGTCTCGACGAGACGAATAAAACAACATAGGTCATGATATGGTTTGATTTTTTTTTTTAAACATTTTTTTACACACAAAAAGTTTGAGTTGCTTTGTCAGCTGAGATGTAACACTCTGTTCTAATAAAAGTAACAGTTTCATATTCAAAAAGTAACACTTTTTTCAGTCAAATGTAACAGCAATTTAAAAAAAAAAAAGGTTTGCATTTCAATTGTTACTTTCTCAATAAAAAAATGTTACATTTCAGATATAATGTTACATTTAAGAATATAAACTGTTACAAATTGACAAAAAATAATGTTACATTTATTTTTTATAAAATGTAACATTAGTTTAGTTTGTCAATCATATGTTAATTTTGGGAGGAAAAAAAGTGTTACATTTGAAAAAATGAGTGTTACATTCCTTTATAAAAAGTGTTACATTAGTTTTAGTTGTCAATCTTTATGTTATCTTTTATCTAATGCAGCAAAATTGTGGTACATTTTTTTTTAAAAAAAAAAGTGTTACATTTGAAAGAAAAAAAGTGTTACATTTCGTTATAACAAGTGTTACTTTTGTTGGGAGGAAAAAAAAATTGGTTGACAAAAAAAAATCGAAAAAAAAAAAAGGAAGGCTGACTTGGCACCGCCGCACAGCGTGCAACGGTTGCAAAGGAGAGTGCCTCTTTTTAGAATACGTTTGATTTAAAATAAATGATTGTTTTTTGTAAAAAACTTTCTTAAAGTGTTTTAATTTTACCATTTTTTCTATTCATTATATTTTTGCAAAATCAAAATTTTAGAAATTAAATTATTTTTTGAGTAAAGAAATAAAAAAATTAAATAGCATATTTTCATACACATTTATATAAAAATTATTAAAAAATAAATAAATTTAAAGTACTACTTAGATATGGGCCAAAAAAACTAGTGCGGAGCGGTATATATATACTCTATCCGTCCCACACGACTTAGAACAAATTTTCATTTTGGGCGTCCCACTCCACTTAGGACATCCCTAAATGGCAAGTTTATATTACTTTAATATTCAATGTGACTCATTTGTCATACTCACAACAACGATTTTTTTTTTTCAAATAATTCTCTTTTAAATCATTATCTACCTAAATGACATTTGGGAAACTTTATATACCAAAATGACCATTTTTTGTGAAATCGGCATTGGTATTGCCGACTTTGGGGTGAAGTCGGCACTACCAATGCCGACTTTAGGTTAAGCAAAAATCCGGATTAGGGTTTAAAGGGTTAAAGTGGGTCAAAGTGAGAATATTTTGGGAGTCTGGAATTTGGCAGAAGTCGGCAATGGGAATGCCGTTTTCTGGTGAAGTCGGCACTCCCAATTTCGACTTCACCTCCAGACAAACATAAATCGGCAGCCTCAGCCTCCTTCCCCCTCAAACCCTTCCTCCCATTCCCCCATCAACCTTCAACCTTCGTTCCATCAGCATCTCAGTGTCCCTTGGTCAGAAAAGTAATTTGTGTTGGGAATCTTGTCACAATTTCCACATTATAAGGTTAGTGCTATCATATTTAGTGATTTTCTTTTATATAATTTGTATTTTAATTATCTTTTTCGATGAAATTAGAATATGTTAATTTGTTGAGTTTATAATATACATGTTAATTTGCTTATGTGATTTTGAATTAATTTAACAAAAAGCTATTTATTAAAAGTTGATGAAAATTCACATTATTGACTGAATTTTGTTAGAAAGTTAACAAAAATGCCCATTTTCTGTTAGAATATTAACTGATAATACATGTTAATTTGCTTATGTGACTTTATATTAATTTAACAATAATCTATTTATTAAAAGTTGATTAACTTCACATTATCATCCGAATTTCGTTGGAAAGTTAACATAAATGCCTACTTTCCGTTAGAAACTTAACTGAACTGTTCGAAATTTAACAGGTTTTGCGTTATTCTGTTAAATATTTAACATACAGCCCCTCTTTTTATCAAAAATCCCATTTTCTGTCAAAAAGTTAACTAAACTGTCAGAAAAGAGCCCTTTTTCAGTTAAATATTTAACGGACCAGCCTCTTTTTTAAACGAATTTTAGTTTAATAGTTTTGTTGTTTGTTTCAGATGGACCAATATCATGATAACCAAGCATTTGTTGATCCCGGGCCGTTAGACGACTCCGTATTAAAATGGCAAGATAAACACCGGTCACGTTATATTTGGGCTCAACAAGAAGTTGAGAATATTAGATTTAGGCGCGGTCCGGAACCTCCTAAAAACTTGGATGTTAGGATTCAGAGTAAACTTTTAGATGTTGGGTTTTACGGTGTTTATAAACTAGGTTTTTTCAAATATGATTGGCATTTGTTAGAGGCTTTGGTTGAGAGATGGCGTCCAGAGACGCACACATTTCATTTGCCAGTTGGGGAGATGACCATCACCCTTCAGGATGTTGGAATTTTATGTGGCCTTCCTATAGACGGGGATCCTGTGATTAGTTCCCAAACCCATATGCAAAAATTGGAATGGGTTCAATTATGCCACGAATTACTAGGGATTGAACCACCTGATGGCGTATTGAAGGGTGGTAGATTGTCTATTAAATGGATTATAGACGAACTGACTCAGTGGGAGGAGCTTCCTGCAAATGCCCCGCCCGAATTGGTTAACCAGTATACTCGGGCATATATTTTGATATGCATAGGGTCACATTTAATGCCGGATACGAGTAATGTCTTAGTGAAACTCATGTACCTCCCACTGCTTAGGGACGTTGACACGATCGGGAACTACAGTTGGGATAGTGCAATGTTAGCCTTTTTATATCGGGACTTGTGTGTAGAGACAAAGCCCGATGCGAAAAGTTGTGCTGGATTCTTAACAATTGTACAGGTATGTCAATTATATTTTCTTATATTATTGTATTGAAGAAAATATGTTTTGTACGTGACACAATTTTTTTTCTTTATGTTATTTTTTTTAGCTTTAGGCTTGGGAACGGTTGTTGTGTTTACGACCCGTAAGGACACGTGGAGATGTCATTCTTCAGGATGCATTATCCCCATATGGTTGCAGGTATTCTAAAATAAATTCAATTTAAGTCCGCATAATATTCTATGCACTTAATTTTTATTATTACACACTAATTTGTATGTCAAATTGCTCCATATGTAGGTGGCAATGTCCTTTATCATATACGCATCTTACCGTCCACAACTTGCATGGATACCGAGATCAGCTGGCGTATTTGAATGATGATCAGGTTGAGTGGCAGCCGTACTTAAATGTCCAGGGTCCACCATATTGCTTCCAGGGACATGCTATATGGAGAGCGAAGGTGCCCCTCATTTGCTTTGATAGGGTTGAGTGGCACCTTCCCGATCGAGTAATGAGGCAGTTCGGCCTGTTACAGAATATCCCTGACCCACATGACACGAGTGATTACCTGCATGGACTAGATCGACGAGGTCGGTCAGAGGTTAATTGGTCTGAATTCCACATAGTTCCCATCGAAATGTGGAATCAACGGGCTAATTTGGTGGTGGCTGGGCAATATGGTACCGAGGATGTAGATTACACACATTACTATATATTATGGTACCATAGGATTACACGGTTATTGATCCAGAATCCGAATGCTATAGAGGATGAGGGGTACAGGGCGCATTCTAGTCGTTATGAGGGTTTGGTAAGCTAAATAGTACATATTTACTTTAGTTCATTTTTATTTGTTTACAATTTTATCTTATCGTTATAATTTATTCCTTTTTTGTTATTTTCAACAGATTCAAAACCTTCAGCGTGCATACATATCCAACGAGAATGCCATATCTGAGGTAGAGGGATACGGCATACGCTCACAAAACCTATATGTTACCCGTGGTGTCATCAGACAATCCTTATCATCTATTAGACAGCAGAAACGACTGGATGCCCTCCAACCTCCTCCACCACCAGTAGATCGTGTTCAAGGGGTGCTACAGAGACGAAATCGGGTTCGTAGACATGCTCAACACGTGCAGGATGATCCAGAGGTACATGTTGAGGAGGCAGCGAATGAGGGGGACAATGGCGAGGAAGGGAATGATGAGGGCGGAGATAACGAGGGTCCAAACACATTTACCGGACATGACGCTTTCTCCCAGGCAGGAAACTATGGATTCTCTCATACACAGATGGATTATACTCCAACTCCCCCGCCAAATTTTGGTTTTACATCATATGGTTCGGAGAGTGGGAGTGGAAGTCGAAGAAGAAGCGTTGACTATGATCCAAGTCGACCTCTAGGGACGGGTTTCACATCGTATGGTTCTGGGAGTGGGAGTGGAAGGCGAAGCTTTCAAATGGATTATACTCCAACTCTACCTCCGATGTCGCTTCCGGAGGCTACACCTTTTGGTCACATAGACCCAACTCAGGTACCATCGACATCTCGTCAAACTAACACATCACGAATAGGTCGTGTAATTTCTCGCCTTATGCCTAGGAGAAATGAAAAGCCACATAATCCTCCTAACAATTACACCCCATCTACATATCCCTGGTGGATTTCCTATTTGACCGGGATGTTGTCAATAAATATTTGGATTGATGTAGTATTTATATGTATATAAATAAAATGGATATTTTGTGGAATTTTTGGAATAAATTTAGACCCCAAATATTGACATGGAAGTTCATCACAAAAAATCAAACAAAGAAGGATTTACATAAACATCTCAAATAAATTTATCAGAACTGTCAAAAACGGCACTACCAATACCGTTTTTATCAGAACTGTCAAAAACGGCACTACCAATACCGTTTTTATCAGAATACTTACCTTTTAAAAGGCTTGGTGACCTCAAAAACAAATTCATCCATTTCTCATCCATCTCTCTCAAAACTAATCTCTCTCAAAAATTTCTAACTGTCATAATGGATCCATCGCTGCCCCGCTGGTATCGTGGAAATCAACCTCTTTATGGTAATCCCGTTCAAACCTCCGATGCTCAATCTAATCTCTTTCAAATCGAATGAGAGTTAGAATCTCCATTGCCTCGTATCATACCTGGTCCCGCTGGTATCGCAGCAGAGGCCGTGCGGCGGCATCACTCCGGAAAAGCTCATGTCTCTCAGGATCCACCTCATCGACCCAAGAGGCCATAAGGAGAAAGCTTGAAGAGCCGGAGGAGGATGACGATTTCCAGCGCAAACCATGGCTTTCTGCAATGGATTATCTCACTGCAGAGGGTACATATTTCCCGTTGAGAACGATCAAGGAGAAATGCAAACAACATGACAGGGTGGAACAGGTATAATATTTTACATTAATTATAGTTAAGGTTGATATTTAAAAATAATTGGTCGTTATATTTTTGTTCTATTAGGTTGTTGTTGTCGTGAAGGAGTGCAAACCAACTGGTTATGGCTCTGTTTCGGTGACTTTGAAGGATCCGACTGACACAATTGAAGCTTTCATTGCTGACAAAGTGGTTAAGGAAAGTCAGTATGGAAGTGACATAGGTGTTGGTGCTGTTCTAATACTTAATCAGATATGAAATATTTTACTTAACATTACACTCCCTAAGGATATATTCCTTAACATTTTGTTCTAAATGTTTTGTTTTGTTGATCTATTAGGTTGTTGTCTATGCCGTCACACGCTCCAAAAAACTACTTAACATTACACTTTCTAATGTTTCTAAGGTCTTCCTAAAGATTGTTAAGTTAATGTGTTGGACATGTAATATATGGATTTGTGTCGGATTTACTACGTACCGGGATTTATGTAATATTTTCCTATGTGACTGGGCTGTGGTCACTGAATTTATTTAATTTTTGTTATATTTCCTATGTGACCGGGATGTGGTCACTGAATTTATTTATTTATTTATGTAATATTTTTCTATGTGACCGGGATGTGGTCACATAATTTATTTATTTATGTAATATATTCCTATGTGACCGGGTTGTGGTCACTGAATTTATTTATTTATGTAATATATTCCTATATGACCGGGTTGTGGTCACTGAATTTATTTATTTATGTTATATATATATTACTACTTCAATTAAAATAATAACACTTACTAATTTAAAGTTTAACAAATAAAAAACATTCTCGAATAGTTAAATATATCACAAGTTCAAATATAATAACATCCACAAATACTTAAATATATTACAAGTTCAAAGTTCAAATAAAACAAACATTCACGAATAGTTAAACAAACATATTACAAGTACTAGAAAATAACATTTAATCTTCCTCCCTAAGAGTTGGACATCTTCTTTTAGTGTGACCTTCTACCTTGCATATTGTCGCGCCCCGACCCGTGGTCCTACTTGGCCCCACGTCCGGGACACGCACGGAAGACGTCATAAAACAACTTAAAGAAATTTTTTCGAAATATACTTTCATAAAAAGGGTCACACGACCAACACAACTACTTGAAACTTGACTTGAAGTCACAAAGCAAACCAACTTTCACAACGAGTACTGAGCCACTTGGCCACAACTTTACTTACAAATATACAACACCGACATCTACCAAAAGAGATGATACAAAGCTAAGTCACGGGTACACTACCCCAAAGGTGTTACATTTACATAATGTATCCTTTAACATACACATCACTTCCCAAAAAGTCTTACCCAAAGAACTCCTTCTCGACGTCCTCCCTGTGTGTGAACTATCCCCTGGGCTCCTTATCTAAAACGGTAAACAAATAAGGGGTGAGAATAAATCTCAGTAAGTTACTAAAATGCAACTACATTACATGCTTATATGATAAACATAAAGGAACAATGTCACAAATGATCATATAACATATAGCACATAATATGAGAGGCTCCCTATCGCCAACCGTCCCATACCGGTTGGAAATAATGACCAACTCATCATACAACACATAGTGCAGGAGTAAACACTCCTACGAGGATACCAAGCCAAGGTTTACCGAAATAACATGATCATCAGAGAAAACCATCTGAGAAAACCATCTGTCTAAAACCATCTGAGCAGCATAAATAGCTGAAGCCGGGATCCCGAAAACCAAACCATAACCAACAGAGCCACAGTAACAACGAGGCAGCATCAATAGCTGAGACGGGTTCCGGAACCATATAACATAACAACAACAATAGCGGGAGAAATGACACAAAGTCATACCCCTAAATGCTCACGCGAGGGAGCGAGTTCATCCCATCCAAGGCCAATCTGGACTGAGGAAATAGGTCCAGTGGAAAAGCCTTATAGTGCACTTGACTGATGCCACTACAATGCTTTCCACCTCCACTCGATAACATCCCAAACCTGGGAAATAGGACCAGTGGAAAAGCCTTATAGTGAACTTGGCTAGTGTGCCACTATAATGCTTTCCACCTCCGCTCGATAACGCACAAAACCAGCTGGACTTTCAAAAAAAAGCACAGTAATAAATACTTGCTAAAACAACTACCAGGGCATGATTCCAAAGCAGGAAACCACACAAGCTCATCATAGAGAAGTAAACATGTTTTCACAATAATATGCAAAATCTTGACATTAAGTCACCACACAATCCCTACACAATCACATTAAGTCAAACCCGATCACAAAGGACCAATTCTATCATTTTGATACCTCATAACAATTATCTAGGCATCCTAGGGCATCGCCTAAGACCTAGCCCAATACTTAACGAAAAACAAACAAGTTGTTAAAACTCAGACTGCTCGGCCTCTCTACCTACTTGACTCGGCCGAGCGGATCGGTCGAGTCTTATAGTTTGATCGGCCGATCACCAACAACTCAACACTCGAAAATGGACCACTCGACCGCTCACAATCCTTGACTCGGCCGAGCAGATCGGCCGATCATATTACTTGACTCGGCCGCTCCAAAGCAGAATGGCCAATTCCCAGGAAAAATCTGACATAAACCCAAATTTCTTACCAAGCTTTACACACAATGACACCAACATTTATTTGTACTACTTACAACTTCAATTTCCATAGCATTCCCACACTAACAACACTAACAGGATATGTAACAAGAAATTACTACTCCCTCCGTTTCACCGTTTCACAAGTATAATTATAATTTCTCTAATATACTAATATACCCACTTTAGGATACTTTCACTCCTTTCCCCGTCCCATAAATAATAGTATAATTTTGTAAAACATTTATTTAACATTTAACTCAAGCTAATATTTTACCGTCCCACGAGTAGGAGTATAACTTTTATTACTATCTAACACTCCAGGAGTATTCTAACATACTCAAAATATTATTTCAAGATCATTCATCACAAACCCAACACATGTTAACACTCCCTTCGTCCCAAAATTACAAGTATATAAAAAGTATACCCAAAACATTATTTTATCCCATATAAAGCATATAAAGCATGTTTGTGACCATTTTAACATTTAAAGGGGGGATTGGTAACTTACCTATTTTCCGGAAAAGTATCACAGAAATAATATTTGTTCGGGTAGAAATGATTTATTCAACACCCTGATCATTTATATATAATTAGATTTGAAAATGGAGTAGTAAATAAAAAGAAATGAAATTAATAAGAACAAAATCTCACCTTCATCAACAATGGAATTCTCTGGGAAAATATTTTGGGAAAGTTGTTTAGGGGAGAAGGTAAGGTCGACTGAGAGGGGGGGGGGGGGGGAGGGAAGTCATTGTGTTTTATAAAATTTTCTCCCACTTTCAACTTTGATCACCTAAGTTCTAGTTTAAACACTTAGACTCCTTACTCCAACTTTCAATAAAGCCCCTAAAGTTACTTAATTCCCTCAACTCTTTAACAACTAAATTATTGGCCCATAAAATTCCACTACCCAACTTAACTATCAAAACAAATGTTACTACTACTACTAACATTTTAACTAACACAAATAATAAATTAAAATATGCAACTCATAAAATATAATGCAACACAAAATTTTAAATTAAAATCCTTAAAATATATAAAATAAGTATAAAATAAATAAAACGGATTTTGGGGTCGTTACACTCACTCCCCCTTAAAGAAAATTCAACCCGAATTTTAGGATTGCTTACCTCCATTCTCAAATAACCAAGATACTTACTTTCATTCCAATCCCGAAGCTTCACACTGAGTTCAATATCCTCTAAAACTTTAAACATACAAGAGAAGAATCATAAACATCCCTCGGAGCATAGAAACATGGAATACATTATAAACACCGTCGAAAGAGGGAAGTAACACAAGACAATAAGCTCAATCTCTAGACTTTTCCAAAATCTCAAAAGAAATGATATATTAAGCGAACTCCACGAGAAGTAAAGGTATATCCCACAATTCTCAGAATCAACTGGACAAGTGCTCAACATCTCCTCAAGAATCTAAATGGTTATTCCTAACTGACCATCTGACTGAGGATGTAAAGTCCCACTAATTCTCAATCCTGAACCTAAGACCTTCTGAACAAATAAGTAACAACTGATAGTAACATTTATACTCTCAAAATAGATAAGGTGAGAAGATTTGGTAACCATTCCGCGATTAGTCAACATCATTGGTCTCAACTATTCAGTATAACTCCATCAATGAAACCTTCCGCAATATATTCATATCCACTCGGAAATCTCAAAGGCTTGTCACAAACCAACTGATCACTGATATTTTACTTCCGGATTACTCGCAACTCAAGGACTTAGTTGAATGCTTAGAATTTCGCGGGTCAACAAATCAAATGTAACTCTTCACATTTATCTCAATACTCTACTACAAAAGTTAAAGTTCCATCACTAGCAATGTCTGTCATTATTCATTCCACGAGTAATTTTCTATAATTGAAATTATTCCATAGAGTAAAAACTTAAAGCTTTCCCGGATGATATAACAATGGTAAATACTTCAAATATAATTCCATCAAAGTCATTTGCTAATGCAATGGACGTATAATCGCAATAAATCTCAAGTTATGTGTAGGATAATTTTTTGTTCATAAAGAATCAATCTTCTCAAAGCACACATTGTTACCGTTCCATTCTGAAGCAATAAACATCTCAATCACTCTTTAAAGCATCTCAATGAATAATGAATTATTAAATCCACTATAATGGTAAAACTCGACATATCCACTAGAAAATAATAATACAGATCATATCCTCTAGATAACGATAATACTAGTCAAATCCATTAAACAATATTGATATTGAAGTTATCCTCAGCTCTCGTTTCAACAATTACTCATAACAATTAAACTCGTTTCACTCTTACCAATCCATCGAAAAAGTATATCTTTCTATGTCTTGTAGTTAACAGTGTAGCTACCTTAGAAATCCATCAATATATCCCCTAACATGAAAACATACCACCCTGATTTTACAAACTGTTACTTCTCTCAAAGAAATCAAATTAGGATTACCTATACAATTCAATATATCCAACAATACCACTGATCTCTGAAGTTAATTAAACATATCACTCATATAAGGTAACAAGTTATAGATCCACACTTTTTTTTATGCTAACAATATCGATGCACCCCTCGTAGAGATATTAAACATGACGAACCCCTTATCAAGAAATGTCTCAAGCTAAAGCTTCTACTCCTGTAACTCAACCGATGTTATAAGTATATTGGACTAGATATCAACACTGCAATACTGCACCATAACAACTCAAGATAACCCAAGGTTCTCCTCAAGAAACAATTACCACTTAAGGAAAAATACACTTAAAATCTCACAAGGAAAGGATATCTTCTAATTTAAATGCAAATATTTCACTACTAACTCCATAAACCAACTACCAGGCACTCGTGACAACAATTTACAAGTTTTGATGCATAAAAAGCATGAATGCTAAACACACACATATGTAAAACTCCACCACAATAACATCAAAATCTTGCTATAGCAATATAGCTAAACCATCAAGTAAAACATGCTCACAACTTTGCACAACACAAGTGCGCACACTCTATCAAACACCAAACACCTCCCCTTAAGGGTAGACACCTCTAACACATAAGGTAGAGGCTCAGGAGACACATGAAATCAAGAAGCAAAATGCACAAACACATATGAACACGAGGAGCCAGGGTCTATAAGTGTATGTGCTCTCAGACTAGACATAGAAATTATACCTTCAGTCACATTAGAAGGATCCGAAATTTGCTGTTGAGTAATGGCAAAGACACGACCCTGCACTTTAGGCCTTCCTTAAGAATCCCTCTTCTGGCCCTGCGAAGACCCAATTACTCTTCCCAAAGACTGATTATTGAACCTGGGACAATGCCTCTGAAAATGACCCATCTGACCGCAATTCATATATCTACCTTGTTTCTTCCAACATTTCTCTTCAGAATGCCCTTCTTTTTTACAATAGTTACAAACCTTCTTATTTTGCTTCCCTGAAGTGTTACCCTGATTTCTATTACCTGATTGTCCTTGAGAAGACCCTTTTGATTGTGAAGATCCACCTTGATTACTTCTATTATCATCACGTTGTTGTTGTTGCCTACCTTGCCTCCCTACACCTAACAACTCCATTTTCTTCTTGTGTTCCTCAATATCATTCTCCACCTGGTAGGCTCGATCAACTGCATCTTGAAAATCTTGCAACTTGTGGGATACTAGTTGAGTTCTAATCGCAGTTCTCAATCCCTTCACAAACCTCGTAGCTTTTCTCTCATCAGTTGCCACTAAGTGAGTACAGTACCTGGATAACTCCGTGAATTTGGATGTATACTGAGCCACAGACATAATATTCTGCTCCAAGTTAAGAAACTCCATTTCTTTCTTGTCTTGATCTACCCGAGGAATGAAATGTTCCTTAAATTTCTTCAGAAAATTCTCCCAAGTATATGGTATATGATTCTCATCCCAGTTAGTTTTCAAACCTTTCCACCAGTGCTCAGCAGCTCCACTCAACTTATACGTAGCAAACCTGACTTGTTCTTCATCAGTACATCTGAGAACATCAAATATTTTTTCCATCGATTCAATCCACCTCTCTACCTTGGTCACATCCGGTTCTCCATCATAGCCGGTTGGTTTCATCTTTAAAAATTGTTCCAGGCCATACCTCAGAGGTGCATGTTCTCCTCCTTGCCTCTGATCATGTATAGTTTTCATAGATGCCTCGAACATTCCTTGAAACATAGCTCGAGCTTCTTCTATTACATTACCCTGGCCGGCGGTACCCGACTGTTCACCCTCAGTTCCAACCATTTTTACTGAGTACCTGCATAAAACACTCAACGTTACTCACTCCATACTCAACTACCCTCCTAGGTCACTTAGTCATTCTAGACCATCTACAACCTAGCTCTGATACCAACTGTCGCGCCCCGACCCGTGGTCCTACTTGGCCCCACGTCCGGGACACGCACGGAAGACGTCATAAAACAACTTAAATAAATTTTTTCGAAATATACTTTCATAAAAAGGGTCACACGACCAACACAACTACTTGAAACTTGACTTGAAGTCACAAAACAAACCAACTTTCACAACGAGTACTGAGCCACTTGGCCACAACTTTACTTACAAATATACAACACCGACATCTACCAAAAGAGATGATACAAAGCTAAGTCACGGGTACACTACCCCAAAGGTGTTACATTTACATAATGTATCCTTTAACATACACATCACTTCCCAAAAAGTCTTACCCAAAGAACTCCTTCTCGACGTCCTCCCTGTGTGTGAACTATCCCCTGGGCTCCTTATCTAAAACGGTAAACAAATAAGGGGTGAGAATAAATCTCAGTAAGTTACTAAAATGCAACTACATTACATGCTTATATGATAAACATAAAGGAACAATGTCACAAATGATCATATATCATATAGCACATAATATGAGAGGCTCCCTATCGCCAACCGTCCCATACCGGTTGGAAATAATGACCAACTCATCATACAACACATAGTGTAGGAGTAAACACTCCTACGAGGATACCAAGCCAAGGTTTACCGAAATAACATGATCATCAGAGAAAACCATCTGAGAAAACCATCTGTCTAAAACCATCTGAGCAGCATAAATAGCTGAAGGCGGGATCCCGAAAACCAAACCATAACCAACAGAGCCACAGTAACAACGAGGCAGCATCAATAGCTGAGACAGGTTCCGGAACCATATAACATAACAACAATAATAGCGGGAGAAATGACACAAAGTCATACCCCTAAATGCTCACGCGAGGGAGCGAGTTCATCCCATCCAAGGCCAATCTGGACTGAGGAAATAGGTCCAGTGGAAAAGCCTTATAGTGCACTTGACTGATGCCACTACAATGCTTTCCACCTCCACTCGATAACATCCCAAACCTGGGAAATAGGACCAGTGGAAAAGCCTTATAGTGAACTTGGATAGTGTGCCACTATAATGCTTTCCACCTCCACTCGATAACGCACAAAACCAGCTGGACTTTCAACAAAAAGCACAGTAATAAATACTTGCTAAAAAAACTACCAGGGCATGATTCCAAAGCAGGAAACCACACAAGCTCATCATAGAGAAGTAAACATGTTTTCACAATAATATGCACAATCTTGACATTAAGTCACCACACAATCCCTACACAATCACATTAAGTCAAACCCGATCACAAAGGACCAATTCTATCATTTTGATACCTCATAACAATTATCTAGGCATCCTAGGACATCGCGTAAGACCTAGCCCAATACTTAATGAAAAACAAACAAGTTGTTAAAACTCAGACTGCTAGGCCGCTCTACCTACTTGACTCGGCCGAGCGGATCGGTCGAGTCTTATAGTTTGATCGGCCGATCACCAACAACTCAACACTCGAAAATGGACCACTCGACCGCTCACAATCCTTGACTCGGCCGAGCAGATCGGCCGATCATATTACTTGACTCGGCCGCTCCAAAGCAGAATGGCCAATTCCCAGGAAAAATCTGACATAAACCCAAATTTCTTACCAAGCTTTACACACAATGACACCAACATTTATTTGTACTACTTACAACTTCAATTTCCATAGCATTCCCACACTAACAACACTAACAGGATATGTAACAAGAAATTACTACTCCCTCCGTTTCACCGTTTCACAAGTATAATTATAATTTCTCTAATATACTAATATACCCACTTTAGGATACTTTCACTCCTTTCCCCGTCCCATAAATAATAGTATAATTTTGTAAAACATTTATTTAACATTTAACTCAAGCTAATATTTTACCGTCCCACGAGTAGGAGTATAACTTTTATTACTATCTAACACTCCAGGAGTATTCTAACATACTCAAAACATTATTTCAAGATCATTCATCACAAACCCAATACATGTTAACACTCCCTTCGTCCCAAAATTACAAGTATATAAAAAGTATACCCAAAACATTATTTTATCACATATAAAGCATATAAAGCATGTTTGTGACCATTTTAACATTTAAAGGGGGGATTGGTAACTTACCTATTTTCCGGAAAAGTATCACAGAAATAATATTTGTTCGGGTAGAAATGATCTATTCAACACCCTGATCATTTATATATAATTAGATTTGAAAATGGAGTAGTAAATAAAAAGAAATGAAATTAATAAGAACAAAATCTCACCTTCATCAACAATGGAATTCTCTGGGAAAATATTTTGGGAAAGTTGTTTAGGGAGAAGGTAAGGTCGACTGAGAGGGGGGGGGGGAAGTCATTGTGTTTTATAAAATTTTCTCCCACTTTCAACTTTGATCACCTAAGTTCTAGTTTAAACACTTAGACTCCTTACTCCAACTTTCAATAAAGCCCCTAAAGTTACTTAATTCCCTCAACTCTTTAACAACTAAATTATTGGCCCATAAAATTCCACTACCCAACTTAACTATCAAAACAAATGTTACTACTACTACTAACATTTTAACTAACACAAATAATAAATTAAAATATGCAACTCATAAAATATAATGCAACACAAAATTTTAAATTAAAATCCTCAAAATATATAAAATAAGTATAAAATAAATAAAACGGATTTTGGGGTCGTTACACATATCCCGCAACGAAACTTCCTTTTCTCCACCTGCCAATCCATCCTATTTCTAATCCGCCTTGATTTAGGTCTTCCTTGCTTCTTATCACGACGGTGCATCGGGTTAGGATAAAAACTTGGGACAAGATAATCTACATTCCAATAAGCCTCGTCATGGATCGTATTAAAAGTGCCCCTCCATATATTGTAGTACGCCTCAAGACTATAAAAGAAATCAACATAATTCAAACCGTCAATATGTTGGGCTTTGAAGCAGGCAAGAGCATGCGAACAAGGGTAATGATATTGCACCCATTTTCCACAAGTGCATGTTCGAGGACCCAATTCCACCACTTGAACCCTTCCGCCCCTTTCACCGCGTCTCCCCGTTGTCACTTGATAAACACCTGATGCAGTATTGTTAAATCTTCTAACATTATGATACTCAGCCTTCTTCAAGTTGAAGTCATACTTTTGTTGGACCCTTATTGATCCCGAGAGTCTACTTTGAAAGTATTCCACACACCTATAGAAGGCCATCTCAACAATACCTGAAACATGCATCCCACGCGCTCCTTTCATGACACCATTAAAAACCTCAGACAAATTGGTAGTCTTAATTCCGTACCTATATCCACCATCATGCGCCATTGACCACTTTTTAACATCCAAAAACTCAAACCATTTAACTGCCTCGCGATTGATGATACGAATCTGAGCCAAGTAATTTTTCATCTTCCGTTCCTGGGTGGCGCTAACAGCACGCCAAAAAAGATCTTTTAAGCCAACACCCTTATGAGCATATAGGAAATTAGCTCGTAAATGCAACATGCACCACCTGTGCACAACATCTCGTGGCCATCCGTTTTCTCCCACAGTAGCAAGGATCCCATTATGGCGATCAGATATCAAACAAACTTCACGACCCCTAATAACATGTCGGCAAACAAGATGTAAGAACCAAGACCAGTTTTCATGGTCCTCTTTTTCAACAAGAGCAAAAGCAAGTGGAAGTAAACTATCATTCGCATCAACACCCATAGCAATAAGTATTACCCCTTTATATCTTCCATGCAAGAATGTGCCATCAATAGAAATGACAGGACAACAATGAGAGAATGCTTCCAAACAAGGGCCAAATTCCCAGAACACGCGGTCAAAAGAAACTGGAGGACCAGCGTCAGGACGATTAGAAAACTGCACAATGGTTGAAGGGTTCCACTTTTGAATAGCTGCTAACAAACGTGGCAACTTTCTATAAGATTCGTCCCAATCCCCATATGCTTGAGCGATGGCTTTTTGTTTACCACACCATGCCTTCCGATGTGAAACATCCTTACCGTACTTTGATTTTATATTTATCATGATAAGCTTAATCTTGTACTCTGGATCAGCCTTGACAAGATTGAAAACTTCTCGTCCTATAAACTTAGCATCTAAATTAGGATGATCGCCGCTAACATCTGAAGCCAAGCAAGAATGTGGACCCTTGTACTTAGTTACTTCCCAGTACCCACCCTTCTTCAGACTCACATTCACATAGAAATTGCAGGGGAACTCTTTCACCAAACACTCAATAGCCCACTTTTGCGGTGTGCTCTTTCTCACCTTGAACCTCAAATTATTCATAATATGGTACTTCTTTATTTGGTACTGCACATCAATCTTCTCTGCGAAGCGAATTCCTTTGGCGATCCATCACTCTCCGTATTCCATTCTGCAAACTTGTATTCACTATTATCATAATTCTCTGACCCTTCACCAATATCGCGGTAAAATGGATAGTCTGCTCTCCCATACATTTGATTGTGCGGTTCACCTTGAAAAGTAACCATGTGTGCTCCTACATCACCACATTCCCCATCATCACCCTCATTCTCGCTATCAGTTGGACTCGAACAATCTTCATATCCAGAATCAACATCAGAACTTATTGCAAGGATATGACCTTCATAATCTAAATCATCATCATTTTCACGTTCCTCTACCTCTTCCCCTTCCCCTTCCACTTCTGCTTCCACTTCCGGTTCCACTTCCGGTTCCACTTCCCCATGTGTTTCAAAACCACCAATATCTCTCTCAAGGTAGTTAACATTATTATCAAAAACTAAAAAATCCTTGATAATATACAACTGCAAGCTACCTATCCCACCTAATTGAGCAGAAACATCAAACATGACTTTCATACACATATCATTCTCGACTTCAAACGGAATATAACTTGCAAACCCATTACCCATCATATGAGGATATCTACAAATAACTTTCAACTTAGCATCTCTTGGATCTATATCAATTTTCTTATATAACTTCCTAATCAATTTTTCGTAACCCCAACGAGTTTTTGCCCTAAGTGGAAATTTCGGCCCTTGTTCAAGATTACTATCTCCAAACGGGTGTTCATCATCTCCTCCCCAGTAGCACAAGAAAATAAGTGGAAGTCCACTCATATTTTCCCCTAAACAAATTAATTCAACAGTCAAAATATATATAAAAAAAAAATGCAACAAATAACATCATTAAAATTTGTTACATTAAGAAAATTTCTTGATCTTCAAAAATTTATATGAAATGTCAAAAATTTAACTGAAATATGCATGGAAATTTAACTGAAATGTCAAAAATTTAACTGAAATGTCAACAAATAACAGTCAAAATGTTAATATAATACATTAAGAAACTGTAAATCATATATGCATGGAAATTGTAAGAAATGTTAACAAATAACAGTCAAAAATTTAACTGAAATGTCAAAAATTTAACTGAAATATCAAAAATTTAACTGAAATATCAAAAATTTAACGAGTTTTGCGTTGGATGTTAAATGTTTAAAGGACAACACATCCTTTTTTTTTTTTTACCGAATTATAGTTTAATAACTCTAGTTTGCATTCACATTATACAAATAAAAACATATAACAAAGATTAAAATGTACCTTAGATGCTTGAATCAAATTCACCGAATACAACTTTTGAGCTTTCAACTTGAAAGGGAGAGGAAAAAAAAATGAAAGATGAGAATCAGATAGTGGAGAAGTTTGTGTTTTGAATATGAAACGAGTGAAAATAAAGCAACCAGTTAAGGGTTTTATGGAGACCTAAAGTCGGCATCCACAATGCCGACTTCACAAACCCTAGTCAAAGTCGGCATTGTGAATGCCGATTTCAGTACATCACAAAAAACCACTCTGCCCCAAAATATTCCCTCGTAATCCTTCTTAACCCCTAATTATTCTTAACTTTAACCGGGAGGATTGACTTAAAGTCGGCAATGGTAGTGCCGACTTCACACTAAAGTCGGCATTGCCAATGCCTACTTCACAAAAAGTGGTCATTTTGGTTTATAAAGTTTCCCAAATGTCATTTAAGTAGATAATGATTTAAAAGGGAATTATTTGAAAAAAAAAAATCCACAACAACAATTCATTTACTATTCCACACACTCATTCTCTCTCCTATTTACTTTTCATACTCACAACACATCATCCACTCATTCGCTTTCCTCTCAAAATAATAGTTCTCCTTAATCTCCGGGACCAATTGTCCTATGTCGGCCGGGAGGAGGGAGTATATTTTTTTTGGACAGAAATGGGGAATTGCGCTACAACCCTAAACTTAAAAATATTCCCGGTCCAACTTTTGTTAATACTCCCTATGTCCCAGAAAGATAGTCTCATTTTGACTTTTTATAGTCAACAAAAATAAACTTTGACCAAATGTTGGTATTAATTTAATGATCACAATAAAATTATAAAAAATGTTATTAATAAATCACTTAATGATTTATTAATTACAAATTTTAGATTTTCATTAGAATAATTAGATTGTCACCAATGGTTGGTCAAAGCTTATTTTTTATGACCAAAAAAAATAAAAAATGAGACTATATTTCTGAGACAGATGGAGTATTAAGTTAAATTTCTTTCAAATAGGCTGTGTACTCCATGGGAATAATTAGTTTCCCCACCCTATATGATTATGCCCGATCCTAATTCTGGATTTTACTCAAAATGCAATGAACACAATAGTTGGGATATTGTTCAGGTAAGCAATTTATTTGGACACGGGGATTGATTGTGTATAATACTTCCTCCATTCCGTGATTTTAAAAAGGGGAAATGACAATTTAGGGTCCAAAGTTTAGGGAATGTGTGCCAATAGGGGTCTGATGTATCAATTTTATCAATTTAGGGTCCAAGGTTGACAACGTTAGTCAATTAAGGGTTTTTTGACTAAATTGTAAAGAAAATCCAGTTAAGTAACAGAAGCACTTAATTGAAGTTTGTTTTGGATGTTCGTCTAGGCTTTGTGTAATTTCACACATCCCTTATACAGTAGAACCTAAATTGTCATTTACTCTTATTATTTTTTCGAATAATTTTAATTAATTTTAAAAATACTAATAACTCAAAAAAACAAATAAAAATTAAAGTGGTTTTTTTTTTTTGGAAACACAAAAAATGAAGTTATAAACAAGGAAATTTATTAATAAATTTAAAAATAATTTTATGAAAAAATGAAATAATTAGAATACTAATATTAATAATGAACAATACTAACCACCACCAAAAAAAAAAAAAAAAAAATTGTCCGATCCCCACTTTCTTCTTTTTTAAAAAAAGTAAGTGTTTTATTAATATAATTTTTTACACTTTTTTCTTTTTAAAAATTATACATTTTATTTTATAGTGATTCTAAATGAAAAAAAAACTTGAAAAAGTATTTTAATAACGTTTTAATTATTAGTTAATTTAATATAAGAAAATAAAATTTAATATTTCAAAAAAAAAATTATTAATTTTATTTGTTTAAAATGACGATATAACCATCCAAATATTCAAAACAAACTTCAGTTAAGTCCACGTGCAAAACACGTTTGACTTTACTGGATTCTGTTAACAGAATCGTTAAAAAACCCTAACCTGCACAACTTTTGCAACTTTGGACTCTAAATTGATAAAATTGATACATCAGACCCCTATTTGCACACCCCCCTAAACTTTGGACTCTAAATTGTCATTTCCCCTTTTAAAAAGGGGAAATGACAATTTAGCCAAAAACCCTTAATTGACTAACGTTGTTAATACTATGTGTCTTTAGGGCACACGTTAGACAACCGTTTTTAAATAAGAAAATAGTCATGGTGCATCTTGTGCAAAATAATACTACAAATAAGTAAAGACAAAAACTTAGGTGAGAACAAAGGGATCCGTCTCATAGTAGAGACGGGTCATTTTTTACCCATGACCCGACCCACAAACCGGTTCCATGACCCATGGGGGTGACCCTGCCACGTGGCAGCCTCTCATAGGTCCAATTTTTTTTTACCTTTTTTTTTTGGCTTATTTTTTTTTTTTTTTTTTGGTTTTTTTTTTTGTTTGTCAAAAGTAATAGTTACCATAACTAAATGTAACAATGTGTATATATAAAAGTAATACTCCCTCCGTCCCAGCTCACTTGATACTTATTTCCATTTGGGTTGTCCCAGCTTACTTGACACTTCCCAAAATAGCATACTTTTTATAATTTTATATTTACTCTACCCCACCACTCATTCTCTCTCTTCATTTTCCACCGCTCAATTTACTCAACCAACACTAATATTTACACCACTCATTCTCTGTCTTCATTTTCTACCACACATTTTCCTTATTTTATTCATTCTCCTTAATTATTGTGCCCACCTCATGGGTGTCAAGTGAGGTGGGACGGAGGGAGTACATATATACAGAAAAAGTAACAGTGTTTTTTTTTTTTTTTTTTATGTTTTCTTTGTTTGCCAAAAGTAATACTTATTACAACTAAAATGTAACGAACGTATTACTTATATGTAACAGTGTTTATACATAATTGTAACACATATGTATAGAAAAAGTAATAATTCAACCATTTACATTTTTAGAGCTAAAAACACTTGATTAGTATTACATGTAAAAGTATTACATTATCTATAGAAATATGTTATAATTTCTTTTATTAAAGTGTTACATTTACTTGTACAAACAATTACATTCATGTATATGAGTTGTTACTTTTCAAATGTTACTTTCTTTCAAAAAAAAATAAATCAAAATACACAATATTTTACATTTTTGCAAAATCACTATTACATTTCAGTATAAATGATAATTACATTTATATATTGTTTGGGTTACACGTAATTATAGTTAGTATTACATTTGAAAAAATGGGTAAAACAAGTTTTTGTTTTTTGTAAAATAGGTGTTACGTTTACTTATGAACAATGTTACTTTATATGTATACAGTCATTACATTAAGTTATGGTAATTATTACTTTTGGTAAACGACGGAAAAGTCAAAAAATATATATATATGACGCAGGAACCAAGTGATCGATGTTTGACATTCTTAACAAAGTCAGTCCATTTTAACATATTGTATCTTCCAGTTCGTTCATCCAAACATTACAATAAATGTACCAATGGAAAGCTATACGAGTCTAGATTCCAAGGAACTTTTCAGATCAGCATTTTGAGTTTTCTACAGAGAGTTATGATTGTTTTGGTGAAGGATAGTTTGACAGTCAATACATCCGAAAATTGACTAGTATCATGTTTATCATGTCTTTTGAGATTTCTAGGCTATGTTATCCTTAAACAATAAATGTTATGTTTATCATTTAAGTATTTTGATGATTCCTAAGCTTGGAGGGTTGTTCCAAGTAATCTATAAATACCCTACAAATTGTCATTGTAAAATAGAGTTGAATTTGAGTTTATAAAATATAAGATTGTGCTTTGTGCCATCTTTTCTTGTTCTTTATCTATTCGGTGGATTCCGTTTAGTGGTGAACAAACACAACCCTGTATTTCTTTGGTGGATTCCTTAGAGTGGTGAGTTGTTTATGCCCTGTATCTTCAAGGTGGATTCCATGAAGTGGTGAGCATCCTATCCTTTTTCTATCCATTTTCTTTATTCTTCTTTTCCGTTGCGTTTTCCCCGTATCAAGTGGTATCTAGAGCTCGGTTATAAACAACCTTCTTAGCGTTGTTTAGTCCGTGGGTATTTTTGTTTCAGTTTATATATCATTTCCCCGATCCTTATTCTTCATCTCCTATTTTCTTATAAAAAAAAAAAAAAAAAAAAAAAACCAAAATAATATTTTCCTTTCCCAATTCATCATGGATAGTCTTTTTTGGCCTTTTACTAGTACCATTACACCACAACCAAATGTTGATTGGTCTCTAACTCCGATCTTCGATGAGTATCCTCAAGATATAATAGATTTGTCTTTTCATCATCTTCAAAATGGTTCACCTCCACGTTTCGACAAATGTGTAGCTTATTGTCAAATTTGTGGTTCTTTATCATCTTCTTTACTTTGCAAAAATTCAAATGCTTTTAATATCTTTTCATTTGGTCGGTCAAAGGATAGTTTTGGAAATCTTAAACTTGAATATTGCTACAAAGATCCTTTTGATGTTGATCGTTTAAGTTTTTCCATCTCTTGGTTTATCAAGAAACTTATTGTTGATTACTTTCTCAAAACTCGTTGGAGCGATTGGATGGATGTCATCACGAGGGCAATAAAGTTTAAAGTTTTCCATGGTATTTTGGAGAGAATTCTCGAATGTGTTTTTCATGCTCTAAATAAAATTCGAGGACGAATTTATATCAAGTGGAGGAGTATGACGCGGGAACCAAGTGATCGATATTTGACATTCTTAACAAAGTCAGTCCACTTTAACATATTGTATCTTCCATTTCGTTCATCTAAACATTACAATAAATGTACCAATGGAAAGCTATACGAGTCTAGATTCCAAGGAACTTTTCAGATCAGCATTTTGAGTTTTCTACAGAGAGTTATGATTGTTTTGGTGAAGGATAGTTTGACAGTCAATACATCCGAAAATTGACTAGTATTCATGTTTATCATGTCTTTGAGATTTCTAGGCTATGTTATCCTTAAACAATAAATGTTATGTTTATCATTTAAGTATTTTGATGATTCCTAAGCTTGGAGGGTTGTTCCAAGTAATCTATAAATACCCTACAAATTGTCATTGTAAAATAGAGTTGAATTTGAGTTTATAAAATATAAGATTGTGCTTTGTGCCATCTTTTCTTGTTCTTTATCTATTCGGTGGATTCCGTTTAGTGGTGAACAAACACAACCCTGTATCTATTTGGTGGATTCCTTAGAGTGGTGAGTTGTTTATGCCCTGTATCTTCAAGGTGGATTCCATGAAGTGGTGAGCATCCTATCCTTTTTCTATCCATTTTCTTTATTCTTCTTTTCCGTTTCGTTTTCCCCGTATCAATATATAAACTCAAAAAAAACAAAAAAAATAAATAATAAAAAATTGGGCCAATGGGTGGTTGCCACGTATCAAGACGGGTCATGGGTCAAAAATGACCCGTCTCTACTATAAAACGAATTCCCTTGTTTTCACAGGAGACTTGCTCATAATTAAAACACAATCTTTATAATCGTTGATAAATCAAATATAATAATATTGTGAGAAGTACATAAAGATAAAACTGTATTTCTGTATTTCTTGATAACGGTTTGTTAAAGTCAATACCAAACTTGTTTCAAAAAAAAAAAAAAAAAAAGTCAATACCAAACTATACGCAAATGGTGCTTAATATCAGTAGTCTACATAGTTTTCGTGGGGATTATGTTGCCTGTATGTTGATTAGTCATAGACGCAAGGGGATTTTTTTTTTCTTTTTTCTTTTACAAGCAAGAGGAAATATAAGCGTGAGCTAACGTAATATGTTGGAACATTTCTATTCCACTAATGCCATAACTCAAATCTGGAATAAGTTAGAGAGAGGATGAAGGCGGAAGCGTTTACCTGTTGAATCCATCTTTGATGTTGCTTTAGAGAAAATAAGAAGAAGAAGTAGGGGACGGAGTTCTTCTAAATAATAGTGTCTTTCTCACTTGATCTTCCAAGACTTAATGAAGAGAATATAGAGAGAATATAATGAATTGTGTGTGTTTTTTAGGCTGATGGAAGGCCTTTATATATGAAACAAATAGGCACTTCATTTAGGGACTACACCCTTTCACATAAGTGGTGTGAATTTACCATTTTGCCTACCATAAATAAGTAATATTACACCTCAGGAATTCTACACATTATTTAATCCTCTACACTTTATATTAACATTATAAATATGATTTTATGTATGGAATTAATGATAGCATGTTATGCAATCCATGTTCTAACATAATATTCTTCTATCCCGAAATAAATATTTAAAATTACTTTTAAGTAATCAAAAGCAATTTTGAGCATTAAATTTGAAACAAATCGAGTATCACATAATCGCATTTTCTTATCAAGAATTTGAAACAAATCGAGTATCACATAATCGCATTTTCTTATCAAAGTAAGAAAGCCACCAGAACGATAGGTCGCATGGATCCCGTAATTTTAGTATACCTAGGCATAAAGGAATAGGAAGTTTTTTGAAATCCTAAACCACCTAATACAATTCTAGTCAGGAGGGGTATCAAACCCAAGACCTCTACAAGGGAGAGACTTAAGCATTCTAAAGATGCCGCTTGGGCACAAACCCTTTGCCTAAGGAATAGGAAGTTAAATGTTCCCTTTCATCAAAATAAAATTAATGTCTTATTTTATTTTATTTTCAAAATGAAAATAGCATTAAATTAAAGGTAAAATCATAAAATATGAGTATGAAATATCAGAGGCCCAACCCAAGTATTATCCATTACAATTGCAGTTACAAATACATAAGAAATTCAAGAAGAGTGATGACGAAGGAGAGCGATCGTACATAAATTTACACTGGCATTCTCGATATTCCACCTTGTACCTATTGTAGAAATACCCTGGAACGCACAGATGCATCTCCAAGCGTAGCTTGGGGACTGCCATACATGTCATTCACAAAAACCCTTATCGGGAAATATTTAGCGTTGAAAATAGTATGATTGAAGGTCTTTGAGTTAGAAATAAATCGTCAACCAAATATTCCAAGCCATGCTATCATCCTCTAATTATGATTCATCAGTGATTTTCAGGAAATAGACGGAAAAAAACAAGGCTCCCACAATGGAGAGAATGCAAAATCTCTCATAATGGAGAGAATACAAAAGATCAAACACAATTCCAACCATATTCCTCTTCAATTATTCAAAAACTAAAACAAAAAGCAAAAAATAACCATATCTTGAAGTGGATCTAGAGAGAGATATTTGTCTAAATCTAAATCCAAATCTGGATTAAAGAGAAGGTTTGATTGGAAAAAAACTCACCAAATCGATGGAAAACTTTGAGAGGAACAAGAGAAACGAGAAAGAAAAGGGAGAATTAATTGATGGAACAATTTTAATCCTGAATGTCATACTCTATTCTGGAATGAGTTTGAGAAAGGAGAAGATGAAGGCGGGAGCATAATACCTGTTGAATCCATCATTGATGTTGTAGAGAAATAAGAAGAAGAAGAAAAAGAAGAGTTAAGGGGACGGAGTTCTTTTAAATGATGAGTGCCTTTTCTCTCAAATGCCTCTAGCAATATGAAGATTATATAGGAGAGAAAAATAAAGAAATGGAGAGGTTCTTAGGGCTGATGGAGAGCCCTTTATATATGAAACCAATAGGCACCTCATTCAGGAACTACACCCTTTCAACCTAAGTGATGTGAAATTACCACTTTACCCATCAAAAATAGGTAATATTACATCCAGGAATTCTACACATTATTTTAATTCACTACACTTTATATTAACATTATATGTATGATTTCATGTATGGAATTACTAATGACTTGTTATGCAAGCCATGTTCTTACATTAATGTCTCATTTAACAGTTAATTTTTTAATAAATATATTTTAATTATTTATGCATTAATTGTAATTTGTAAAATAGTAAATTCCACTATAATTGTTTCCAAACTTTTTTTATACACGACTAAAAAGAGTGTATATGTTTCTCCCTCGAGGATTAACATATACGAGCAATGCTAGGGGCACAAAATAAGGTCACAAAATCTTGCTCACAAGATGAGGTGATGATATTTTATTGGTTGCATCGATAATGGACCCGCCACACTCTAATTAAAAACACCAATAAAATCATTACACCTAGTATTATTCTAACATATACTCTCTCCGTTATATGAATTCTCACGTGACTTTTTTTTTTTTGTGTGTGGTTGATTACTAGTACTTTCTTGTAATTTAACAATAAAAAACTATACTTCCTTCAAAAAAAAAAATTAAAAAAAAAATCAAAAACTATACTATAACTAAATAGCTG
Organism: Campanula takesimana; assembly: GCA_026119855.1. Taxonomy (NCBI): domain Eukaryota; kingdom Viridiplantae; phylum Streptophyta; class Magnoliopsida; order Asterales; family Campanulaceae; genus Campanula; species Campanula takesimana. The sequence goes on along the minus strand of JAOWBW010000077.1, from coordinate 1,463,410 downwards.
AGTATGTTTTGGGGGAAACTAGTTTCTCCATAAGTTATAAAAAGTCCACCTTTTAACCCTTAAACCCTAAACCTTAAATACTAAACCCTAAACCTTAAACCCTATACAACAGAACTTTTTATAACTTATGAAAAAACTAGTTTCCTCCAAAATTTTCTGAACTAAATAAATGGTTAACATGTACGGAGAAGTTATGAGTTTGAGTGCCTGCTCTCACTTATTGTATTATGCATGAACAGTGCCGGTCATGTTAAATTTGGGGCCTAAGGCTAACTTTTTGATTGGGGCCTTGATTAAAGTTTATGAATTTCTCTTTTTAAATATATGTACAATTGTCACTCAAAGTTCGTTTGTACTAACATAAATAATGAGAAAATTATTACAATAAATTGAATAATTCTTACTCCATTACACGGAAGAAAAAAAAACTGAAAAACATACATTCTTGCAAAACGTTGGACTGTTCTGTTTTGGCTCTCACTCTCTTTGTACTGTTCTGAGTTCGGTTGTTCATCACAATTTCTAGCCCTTTTTCTATTTTTATTTTCCATTGTAATAGGGATTATACAATTGAGATTAGTCTAAAGAGTTTTTTTTTTTTTTTTTTTTTTTTTTGTGTGTGTGTTTGGAAAGAAGAGTAGTCTAAAGAGTTAGGAAAAGTAATGATCTGGGCTGTTTTTTTTTATTAATTTGGGCCGATTGAGTTTTTGTTAGGAAAAATTTCTCAAAAGTCCTTTAAACAAAACAAATTTTTAAAAAAGGACAGACAATTTCCTTTATTTTGTTTGGGTCCACTAGATGGAAAGCTTATTTCCATTAGGTCCTCTGTTTTTTTAATGACATACTTTAATCTCGAAATTACCCCTCCTTCACTAATTCACACAGACACTTTCTCTCTCAACCCTCACACACACTCTCTCTCTCTCTTTCTCTCTCTCTCTCTAAAACCTCCTTTCCAGTCATCCATCTCACCCGTCGGCGACCTCTCTCCGGCGACCTCTAGGACTTCGACCTCCCAAATCTAGCTCCTCCTTTGCTTCTTCGTTCGGATCCGGCGCCGGTTCCCCCTCCTCCGTCCCCTCTCTCCATTCTGGCCAGACTTGGAGGGCGATGATGTCCGACCAATCTCCTCAATCGCCGGTCAGATATGCATATTCCGGCGAACATACCTTCAGATCTGTTACCATCCTCGTCTCCGACCTTCTGCATCGTTTTTTTTTTTCGAATCTGGCTTTAAAATGATATGGTTTGGTTTTTTTATGGATGTAAGTTTTATTGAAGTTTGATTGCAATGATCAGCTTTAGGAAAAATTTCCTTCCCATGATTCTGATAAAAATGTGTGGCGATATAGTTAATTTTGACTTTTTCTTTGTGCGTATTTATAAAATCTGAGCTGGGTTTTAAGATTATTACGTTGGATATACATAGATTCTGAAACTTCAGCAAATGAGGTATGATGAAATACAAAGAATAAAAAGAAACATACGAGAAAAAGGACCAGCCAACTAGAATGATGCAGTAGTGAAAAATAATGGCTGATTTATTTTAATTCTGTCTTTTTGTTCATTTCTAAGTGATAATGAGCTCCATCCTGATTAACAAATTCTTTAGTAGGCCATTCTGAATTCTCCCTCTGTCCCATTTAAATTGCACAAAATCGTTTTAACACGAAAGTTAAGGAAAAATTAAAAAGGTGATTTGTTGTGAGTGTATATAGTTTGATAGGAGAGAGAAAATAGGGGTATGAAACAGTTAGTGGGTTAGTTGATATGAGTATGCAAGTAGGTAAAAACTTTCTATTTTTTGATTTGATAATTTTTATGGGACAACCAAAATGGCTAATTTTGTAATTTGAAATAGGACGGAGGGAGTACAAATTAGGTACAACATTACTTTAGATTTAGTCATTCATGAATACTGTAGTTGTATGAAAAATGTTAATATCATTTTCAACTTTTTATCGTTCTTCCCATTTTGCAGTCGGTAGCAATGCCATGGATCGGGTAGCAATGACTTGGCGCGAGAATTTTGAGGATCTCCAAGAAGCATTATTCTCGGCATGACCCTAAATTTATGTGAAACGAATTATGTTGGGATTTCTACAATGATGATGAAATTGTTTGTCAATGACTTTCTGAGAACAGATGTTACCTCAAGTGTTAAGCAACACCCCAGGTAACACTCCAGACGGACAGAAAATACACACACAAAAATAGTAGAGTTTTTGCAGCGGAAAATAAATAGCACAAGAGAAATATTTTTCTCAAGTTATATAAATATAACTTGAGATGCCTAGATGGCGAAAACCTTATAATCAAAATTAATTACAAAGTTTAAAATGGTTCCCTATACAAACTATGATATATTCTCTATGGAACCAAAGTAAGAACAAATTACAAGATTCTATCCTAACCAAAACTCACTCAAACCCGAAGTAATTGAGTGATAAAAGAGTGTATGGAAGAAAGAATCTCAAAAGGAGCCAAGAGTACTTTGGTCTTTTTGTGCTATGGATGTGTGTATAAAATTGGCTTCACTTCAATCTTCATCCAAGCATCTATTTATAGCCAACCAAGACTTGGAGGCTACACAATTAACAGCCTTGGGCTGTTTGTGATCGTGTGAGAAGAGTGGGGAGAGTGAGTGGGCTTGCTCTCCACTTTTTGTGCGAAGACTTGGTCTTCCTCCCATGATTTTCTCAACCGCAAGCTTGATCCCCAAGTCCTAGCTTCACCGTGTTGTACTCCAAGCTTCCAATGCCTTGTACATCTTCAATTAATCAGCAACTAACATTGGACTTGGTCTTCTTCACATTTACCATATTTAACACATGTTAAATATGTTTGTTATTCCCTCTTTTACTCGGCCTTTATGAATAAATCTCCATTAATGTTTCTTCCACATTTTAAGCTCCATAAACCAACTTTATTATACCTGAAAATATGGACCAACATCTAGAAAATAATATTAGGACATTAGTATAAAAATTACATTAGAAAGAAATGTCAAATTACAAAGAATCTCGTCACAGCACTTAGACTGTCAGGGCAACACCTGAGGCAACACCTCAGTTCTGCACTAACAATCTCCCCCTTAATTTGAGATTTCTTTCCAATCACCTAAGTGTTGGTACCTGCAAAACAAGTTAGCCATATAACAAGATAATATAACAACCACCCAATATAAACTCCCCCTTAATGTAGGAGTCGAGAGAAAACAAGAATTTACAAACAAATACTAATTAAATTAAACACATCCTTAAATGTTTTCAACTAGTAGCTTCAAAATCCAAAGTAAATCCAAGTTTTAAAAACCATAAAAACCATCATAAGATCCGAAAATAAAACACCATAAAAAAAAACCACCAAAGTATGAAATTGTTTAAACCAACTACCACAAAATAAATAGTTTAGAAACCAAAGACCCGAATTGTTTTGGAACCAAACTCCAAGAAAAAGTCATTGCCCAATTTAATGGCAACATCAACCTTCAGGAAAGTTTTTTTCTCTTTTACTCTTCTTCTGTGTCTTCGTCCTCTTTTTCCTGTTCATCTTCCCCAGCACTTGTACCAGCATCTTCAGTAGCACCTGCAGCATCAGCAGCATCTATAGCAGCACTCGTACCAGCACTTGTACCAGCACCTCCCCCTGATTGGGAAAAAATCAGATGAACAAAGCTTGCTGTGTTGTCTTTTAGTAGGGTCCAATCTTGAACAATTCTCCCCAAAATCACATTCTGTTTTTCAAGAAATGCTAGGACAGTCGTCTTTGGGATTGAGGGAGAATCAGTGCCTAGAAGATGTGAGACACTAGCCATCATTTCAGCATTAGTACCTGCAAACATGCTTGGAGAAGAAGGAATAAAGGACGGACAATCTGAGGTAGCACCTTTCCCAACACCTTGAGATGGAACGGACGAACTTGACAAATTGATATCTTTCTACTTATCCCAAGGTAAGTCACCGGTGTATCTAATACCACCCTTTCCCTGTTTAGTCAAAAGACTATCCACTCGGTAATAGTCAAGCTCATGAGTATACTCGTACGAATCCATAAGTTGAAAATTTTGGGATTTTATCACTTGGAAAATGAGAGAAGGATAAGGCAAATATGAGATCGATTTCTTCTTTCCCCAAGTGGCTAAATGTCTAAATATCAATCTCCCAAAATTCAATTTTCGGTTCAACCCCAATTTATGTAGGACCCGAGCTTGTTCGAGGGTTACATATTGTTCATTTTTTGTGGGGAGCCAATTAAAGATACACAATTTGTGTAGAACCGAAAAGAGTGAGGTTAGGGAAGAGGCAAGAAAGTGTTCATCCTTTTTTGTTGGCCATTTCCTAACAACATTGTTAGACAAAACTTTGGAAATATCATCCCTATCGGCTAACACCCCATCATCATCAACGTTAGGCAAACCAAGCACTTTATTAATCAAAGATGGGTTAATTCGAAGAACTTTACTTCGAAGAAAGAATTTGCCGAATTGGTAGGAATTTTCATTATCTAGGTTGGGATGAAGATTAGCAAAAAAGTTTCGAATAATGGCATCAACATAGTTCTCGGGATAGAGATTGGCATTTAAAACATTTCTATCTTTTAAGAACTGATAAACACCATGCTTCTTAAGACTAGCCTCATCAATATGCTTCTCACGGTGCATTTTTAAACCCGAAATATCAAGCCATTTTTGCATATTGGCCCGTTCGAAAAATTCGAATGTAGAAAAGGGTTGAGGAAATGCCTCATCATTTTTATCAATACTTGTTTCCAAAATATCATCAGAAGCACCAAATAATTCAGAAGACGTAACCGGGGCGCTATGGGGTTTTGACGATCGAGATGTTACCTTGGATGGTTTCGGAGGTCTGCCAGCACCCGAGACAACACTCTGTTTCCCCTTGGCTTTTGTCACTTGCTTTTGAGCTGCAGCAAGAGTTTCTTCCTCTTTTTCTACCCAAGTATCAAGGCTCTCTACAGATTGAGTTTGTTCAGCTGGTTGAACAACAAAATTCTGGTCCGAGTTGTGATCGGAAGAGAGACCGAGAGATTCTTCTTCTTCCTCGTCGGAGACATGTATTGGGTCATCAGAAGTGTTGGAAGGAACTTTTGACATTGCCCTTGCATTTAGACGGTTGGAGGTCCTCTTTCGAGCTTGTGGAACTGCGCCAATTTTGGTTGAAGTTGACGGAGCTTTTCTCTTGATTCGTTTAGTGGCGGAACTAGGAGGTTTTGAAGCAGTCGCCGGGAGTGGAGGACGAGCTGAGGTAGCTACTTGTGAGGGCTCATCAATGGACATTGCAATTTGTTGAGAAATTTGGGAAACAATTGGTGAGATGTCCATGGGTGAGGCAACACGTGAGGCATCACCCGGTGACTCCTCCAATGGTGCCGGTTGGATAAGGTTTTGATTGGGTTTTACCATTGTTGAATTTTTTTGGGAAGAAATTGGAGAATTTGGGAGAATTTTTGGAGAAGGGTTTTGAGGGTTTGTCGCCGGTTTTGGGTTGTCGTCGATTGAAGAAGGCGGTGAGGAGAGGGAGAGTTAAAAAGAGTTTTGGTGAGAAAAATAAGGAGAGTAATTAGGAAGAGATATTTTTAGGGAAGTTAAAAATGTGAAAAAGGGATAAACAATTAATTCAAACTTAACTCTTATCATTTAAATTAACTAAACCCCTATTTTCCTCACATTAAAACTAACCTAAATTAAATCACCCTATTTACAATCACACAACTAACAAAACTCCCCTGCATATTCGGTTTTATTAAAAAACACGTTTTTTTTTTTTTTTTTTTTTTAAATAATAAATAAAACGAAGAAAAAAACAGATGGTAAAATGAATGATGTAACGATCTCTCAAAAATTTGAAGATAGATTCCTAAATTGTAGGGAAATTGTTACAACTATATTTTACCTAAAGTAAAAGATTTGTTTTAGACTTTTTCAAAATTGTAAATTCTTTTTCTTTAAATAAAAAGACTTTCAAACTTTGAAAATTTAAAAAACAATTCTGAAAATAAATTAAAATTAAAAAAACGAATGTAGCACACACTAATGTGTTGATGGCAACGATGGTAACACTTAAGGCAACATTTATGATAACATCCCTTGATTATATTGAGGCAATTTAGGCGAGATGACCTAACTTTTGAGGCGAAGATATGTTTTTTTTAATAAGCAATTGAGGTGGAACAAGTTTGCCAAATATTAACTAGTTAGGCAAAATAATAAAAAAAAACTTGTTCTTCATCTTCAAACACTTAAAAATATAAACATGATTCACACTTCTTTATCTACAGGGAAGCATCGTAGTAGCGAGCTCCGTGCCCCGAGTCCTTATAAAGTGTAAACATGTTTTAGTGATTTGTACCGTTCAAGTAGGAAACATTGTAGTGGCGAACTCCATGTTCCTCATACTTAGTACAAAATCACTAGATAATATCCCCATTTGGCAAGAGTGCATCGTCGGAGCGAACGCCGTGCCCCGAGCTACTAAGGAAATACTATAAGTGTTTTTAGCCTTTTTGCCTTTGAAAAAGATTAGTGACTTTGTCACTTTTGAGTTTATAGGGATGTTATCAATAATGACACCTAGAGTGTTATCCTACCATAACAAAAAGGTCAGCATGTGCCACCATCAATGAATAGAAAATACTACTCATTGATAGATTCAAACAGAAACAAAACAATAATATACAAGTGTTATCTCAGATGCTGGTAGCACTTGAGGTAACACCAGAAAACAGGAGATTTTTAGAGATTACAAAGACCAAGAGAGTTCTTCAAGAAAGAAAATCTCTCAAGGTCTAAGGCTTTTGTAAAAATGTCCGCTAATTGATACTTGGTATCAATATGCTCTATAGTTATTAAGCCTTTTTCAACCATATCTCTTAAAAAATGATGACGAATATCAATGTGTTTTGTGCGGGAGTGTTGGACAGGGTTCTTGGAAATGTTGATGGCACTCAAACTATCACAGTACATGATCATATTTTTACTCTCAAGCCCATAGTCGTCTAACATATGTTTTAGCCATATTAATTGAGTACAACAGCTCCCCGCTGCCACGTATTCAGACTCAGCAGTAGAGAGCGACACACAATTTTGTTTACGACTATACCATGATACTAGATTATTACCCAAGTAAAAACACCCCCCACTAGTACTTTTTCTGTCATCTATATCCCCCGCCCAATCCGAATCACTAAAGCCTACTAGATTTGTATTTGTATCTTTAGCATACCAAATTCCTAATTCGCTTGTTCCGGAAACATATTTAATTATCTTTTTCACAGAATTAAGATGAGAGACTTTGGGGTTGGATTGGTATCGTGCACAGACACACACAGAAAACATAATGTCGGGTCGGCTAGAGGTAAGGTAAAGAAGGATACCTATCATGGAACGGTAAAGGGTAGGATCGACTGCTTCTCCCCCTTCATCCTTGCCGAGTTTAAGTGTAGTAGCCATAGGAACCGAGGAACTTTTTGACCCCTCCAAGCCGAATTTCTTGACTAGATTTTTTGCGTACTTGCTTTGTGAGACGAATATTCCATCGGGTAGTTGTCTTACCTGCAAGCCAAGAAAGAAGTTTAGTTCACCCATCATGCTCATCTCGAAAGTTGATGTCATAACCTCTACAAAATCATTTAAACAAATTTTTAAGTAGAGCCATAGACTATGTCATCAACATAGATTTGAGCAATGACAAGTTCCTTTCCATGTTTTAGAATGAATAAGGTTCTATCCGCCTCTCCTCGAATAAAACCATATTCAAGGAAAAAACTAGTTAAACGACCATACCATGCGCGCGGAGCTTGTTTTAGACCGTATAAGGCTTTTTCAAGTCTATACACATGGTTTGGTTGGGATGGATCTTCAAAACCTTTAGGTTGTTCAACAAAAACTTCCTCATCTAAATATCCATTTAAAAATGCTGCTTTAACATCCATTTGATACAAAGTGATTCGAAGATAACAAGCTATGGCTAAGAGAAGTCTTATAGACTCAATTCTAGCCACGGGTGCAAAGGTTTCGTCAAAGTCGATACCTTCCACTTGTGTATAGCCTTGAGCCACAAGACGAGCTTTATTTCGAACAATATTACCCTCTTCATCCCTTTTGTTTTTAAAAATCCATTTTGTCCCAATAACATTAGTATTAATAGGACGAGGTACTAAAAACCATACATTATTTCGGGTAAATTGATCTAGTTCGTCTTGCATAGCTTGAATCCAAAAATTGTCTTTTAAAGCTTCAATCACATTTTTAGGTTCTATTGATGACACAAAACAAGAGTGTTTTACCTTGGTGTATGTGGTTGACATGCACACATACCTTACCATTTCCCGATAATTCACGGGTTCATTGTTTCTTGTTCGGACCCCTTCATTCACTTCCCCAATTACCTGAGTTGTAGGATGATTCCTACGAATTCTGGGTGGAGGATCCCTTCTTGCGTCATCATGAACTTCTGCATCAGACTCGGATAGATCACTGGACTCAGGTGCTGCCTGAGATGCTGTCTCATTGATGATAACATTCTGCTCAGCATCTGTGTTAACATCTGTGATGTCATTTGCAGTTTGTATGACATCTTCTAACAACACCAGAGGAGACTCTTGAGCACTTTCACCTGAAATACTTGAGAGATCATCAAAAACAATGTTAACAGATTCTTGGATGGTTTTTAGTCTAAGATTGTAAACCCTATATGCCCGACTATTTGCCGCATATCCAAGAAATATCGCCCTATCACTTTTAGAGTCAAACTTTGCTAAGTAATCCCGGTCATTCAAAATGTAACACACACACCCAAAGACATGAAAATAGTGAACTTTTGGCTTCTTGCCATTCAAAATTTCATAAGGTGTCATAGTGGTTCCGGGTCTTAGAAAAATTCTATTAGTTGTGTGACAAGCCGTGTTAAGTGCCTCGGCCCAAAATCTTTTAGAAATCTTTTTAGAAAACAACATCACACGAGTCATTTCAAGTAAAGTACGATTTTTCCTTTCGGCCACCCCATTTTGTTGAGGTGTTTTAGGAGCTGAAAACTCGTGATGTATTCCTTTTCTTTCACAAAAAGTAGAAAATAAAACATTGTCAAATTCTCTCCCATGATCAGATTTGATTCTAAAGATAGAGGCACAAAACATGTTTTTGATTTTGGAGTGTAAAAGTTTAAATTTTTCAAAAGTTTCCGATTTTTCTTTTAGAAAATAAACCCAAGTGAATCTCGAAAAATCATCAACAATGACATAAGAATATCTCTTTCCTCCAAAACTCTCTACCTCAACTGGACCCATTAAATCCATATGTAAGAGTTGAAAACAGTGTGTTGTTCCAGAGTGTTGCTCGGAATGTTGGGCAGCACTATGGGCAACACGAGTTTGTTTCCCCTTAAGACAATCTTCACAAATGATAGGATTTTTAAGATCTAGTTTAGGAATTCCTTTAACATCATCTAACTTAACAATCTTATCAATGTTCTTCAAATGAACATGTCCCAACTTTTGATGCCATAAGTTTGTGACATCAATTTGTGCGGTGTTGCACACGAATTTATCTTCCACACGATAACAATTATCACTTGATCTAGTTCCTGCCATAACACAATTGTTAGTACCATCAAAAACTTCACAAGTGTCCTTGTTAAATTTTACTTCCATGTTGTCATCGCAAAGTTGACTAATACTAATTAAATTAGTTACTAGGCCATCTACATGCAAGACATTTTTTAAAGCAGGAAAACCATTCACATTTAGTGTTCCTTTACCTATTATATTACTCTTGCTCCCACCACCATAAGTTACACTACCCCCTTGAACGGATTCATAGTGTTTTAAAAACAGTTTTGTTCCCGTCATATGGCGTGAACACCCACTATCAAAATACCATGATCCTTCAACATTTGTTTTTAAGGCAGTATATACAACATCACATCTCACATTGGCTTTTGGTTTCCATGACTTCTTTTTTGATATTTTGACTTTTTGACAGTGTGTGTTATCTGGAGTGCTGGGTAACACTTCAGGTAACACATCTGGACTGGACTCTTTCTTTGAAAGCTTTGTACATTTATTTTTAAGATGTCCAGTAGTGTGACAGTATTGACACACTTTCCCTTTGTCAGAAACATCATTTGAACAAGAATTTTGATCAAACTCGTGACCTTTTACAAAATTTATGTTATGTTCATTACAAGACAAAGAAGAAGTAATACTTTCTAATGATTCTCGGAAACCAATACCTGCTCTCAAAGGCTTACCCAAGTTTAGGATCTCATCAAGTTTGGACGATCCGGTGTTGAGCTTCTTCAAGGTGGTTTCGGCTAGAGTCAACTTGGCCTTGACTTTTTCTAGCTCGGCATCTTTCTGGGATGCTTGAGCTTCCATTCGGTTCAAGTAGGCCTTGAGTCCATCGTTCTTCTTGGTTAAAATCTTAACCATTTGGTTCTCCTTCTTCCATTCCTTGAGCATATCCTTATAGAGGATTTTTAAGTCTTCAATGAGCCCATCTTTTCTCATCTCATCCTCTTGCGAACTTCCTGTATCAAGATTAGTGGAAACCATGAAACAAACATTATTATCAGTACTGAAATTGTTATACCTGACAGATGTGGTCTCGGATGTTATCTCAGTTGACATAACATCTCTGGTAACATGTTCAGTCTGCAAGTCACTGACTGTGACATACATGGTTGTTTGATCTGGTTCTTCTTCCTGGACTGAACCCTCATCTTCATTGTCACTCAGGGATACCCATAGGTTCTTTCCCTTCTTCCGTAGTGTGTTGGCACACTCGTTGGCGTAATGACCCCATCCCGAACAAGCATGACATTGAATTGAATCAATGTATTTGGGATCAGACCTTAATTAATCTGAGGATGCTCTACGCATAGGGGCTGACTTTTGAGTAGATGGGAACGTCCTTCTTGGCATCGAATCATACACCTTGGTTTGTTTCTCTTTCGCTTTTACCTGCACTTTTTCATTGTTAAACTTTTTAACCATTGCATTATATTTTCTAGCAAGTAAAGCAACACTGGCACTTTCATCCAATTCTTCAAAAATTTCATCTTCATTATCATTTGAAAAATCTGAGGATTGCACATTTAAAGCAATATTTTTCCCTTTAGAAGCCTCACTTTGTTCCAGGAGATTTGACTCAAAATTTTTCAAAATACTCATTAAAGAATTGATGTTCATTGTAGAAAGATTGTGAGCTTCTTCAATAGATGAAACTTTCATATTGAACCTCTCAGGGAGAGTTCGAATAGCTTTTGAAACAAGTTGTTTGTTGGTAAAAGGTTCACCCAAAAGTTGACACTCATTTGCAATATCAAACAATTTTTCAAAATAGGATGAAATCGTTTCATTTTCACCCATCCTCAATCTTTCAAATTTGCCAGTAAGAGTTCTAAGCTTATTATCACGCACACTACTATCACCTTCACAAAATCTTTGTAAAGTGTCCCATGCCTCTTGAGCAGTGGAACTATTTTGAATAAGTTTAAAAATATGCATATCAACCCATTCAAAAATAGCATTAAGTGCTTTTTCATTATAATTAGCTAGAGTAATCTCTTCATTAGTCCACTCCGATTCAGGTTTGACTTGAACGTCACCATCTTCATTTGGAGGTAACATAGGGAGAGAGTAACCATTTGTTATAGATCGCCATGCCCGAAGATCAATTGATTTGATATATGAGCGTAGGCGGATCTTCCAATAAGCATAATTCGAGCCATCTAAAACAGGAAGACGCTTTTGATTAGGATTAGCAGGATCGAAAGCCATGACAACTCTGGAACGAATCACTTAGTATGTCAAGTGACCGGGCCCTGATACCAATTGAAACTGTTTGTCAATGACTTTCTGAGAACAGGTGTTACCTCAAGTGTTAAGCAACACCCCAGGTAACACTCCAGACGGACAGAAAATACACACACAAAAATAGTAGAGTTTTTGCAGCGGAAAATAAATAGCACAAGAGAAATATTTTTCTCAAGTTATATAAATATAACTTGAGATGCCTAGATGGCGAAAACCTTATAATCAAAATTAATTACAAAGTTTAAAATGGTTCCCTATACAAACTATGATATACTCTCTATGGAACCAAAGTAAGAACAAAGTACAAGATTCTATCCTAACCAAAACTCACTCAAACCTGAAGTAATTGAGTGATAAAAGAGTGTATGGAAGAAAGAATCTCAAAAGGAGCCAAGAGTACTTTGGTCTTTTTGTGCTATGGATGTGTGTATAAAATTGGCTTCACTTCAATCTTCATCCAAGCATCTATTTATAGCCAACCAAGACTTGGAGGCTACACAATTAACAGCCTTGGGCTGTTTGTGATCGTGTGAGAAGAGTGGGGAGAGTGAGTGGGCTTGCTCTCCACTTTTTGTGCGAAGACTTGGTCTTCCTCCCATGATTTTCTCAACCGCAAGCTTGATCCCCAAGTCCTAGCTTCACCGTGTTGTACTCCAAGCTTCCAATGCCTTGTACATCTTCAATTAATCAGCAACTAACATTGGACTTGGTCTTCTTCACATTTACCATATTTAACACATGTTAAATATGTTTGTTATTCCCTCTTTTACTCGGCCTTTATGAATAAATCTCCATTAATTTTTCTTCCACATTTTAAGCTCCATAAACCAACTTTATTATACCTAAAAATATGGACCAACATCTAGAAAATAATATTAGGACATTAGTATAAAAATTACATTAGAAAGAAATGTCAAATTACAAAGAATCTCGTCACAGCACTTAGACTGTCAGGGCAACACCTGAGGCAACACCTCAGTTCTGCACTAACAGATGATTATATTTAGATTTACTCTTTGTAGCTTTTTACAAATCGATGTCCATAAATTTTGTTTATATTTAATGTGGTTAGTGTTTTTACTTGAGTTGGTGCAGCAAGTTTGTTTATGGGGATTTATGGGAAGGGGTAAAAAAATTGGTTCATTTTTTAATTAAAATGACACTCACAACGTTTCAGGTAGCGTTTTAAAAATCGCTAGGCGCCTAGGCGGGGTCGAAAAATTTGCTTCAATTAAGACTTGGAAATTTTCTTCAATTTCTTCATCTTTTTTTGTCCTAATAGACAGTAGCTTTTTTACTTTGAGATTTAAGTCTCAATATTTTTATAGGTTTGTGACATGACTCTCACTGTTTTTATAGGTATGTGACATATCTCTCAGTATTTTTTATAGGTCTATGACACGTCTCTCAGTATTTTTAAAGGTCTGCGACACGTCTCTCAGTCTTTTAATAGGCATGTGACTTGTGTCTCAGTGTTTTTATAGGTATGCGAAATGGCTCTCAGTGTTTTATTGGTCTGCGACATGGCTCTTAGTGTTTTTATAGGTATGTGACTTGTGTCTCAATGTTTTTATAGGTCTGCGACATGGATACAATGTTTTTATTGGTCTACAAAATGGCTCTCAGTGTTTTAACAGGTGTAAGACATGGCTATAGGTCTGTGACATGCCTCTTAGTGTTTTTATAGATCTATGACATGGCTCTCAGTGTTTTTATAGGTATGTGACTTGTCTCCGACTATTTTTATATGTCTGCGACATGTCTCTCAGTGTTTTTATAGGTATGTGACATGTCTCTCAGTATTGTTATAGGTCTGCGACATGTTTCTCAATGTTTTTATAGGTTTGCGAAATAGTTCTAAGTGTTTTTATAGGTATGTGACATGTCTCTCAGTGTTTTCATAGGTCTGCGACACATCTCTCAGTGTTTCTATAAGTCGGAGATATGTCTCTCAGTGTTTTTATAGGTTTGAGATATGTCTCTCAGTGTTTTTATAGGTTTGAGATATGTCTCTCAGTGTTTATAGGTCTGAGACACTTGTTTCAGTATTTTTATAAGTCTGTGACATAGCTCTCAGTGTTTTTATATGTATGTGACATGTATCTCAGTGTTTTTATAAGTCGGAGACATGACTCTCAATGTTTTTATAGGTTTGAGACATGTATATCAACGTTTTTATTGGTCTACGACATGGGTCTCAGTGTTTTAACAGGTGTAAGACATGGCTATAGGTCTGCGACATGTCTCTTAGTGTTTTTATAGATATGCGACATGGCTCTCGGTGTTTTTATAGGTATGTGACTTGTCTCTCACTAATTTTATAGGTCTGCGACATGTCTCTCAGTGTTTTTATAGGTATGTGACATGTCTCTCAGTATTGTTATAGGTCTGCGACACGTTTCTCAGTGATTTAAAGGTTTGCGACATAGTTCTAAGTGTTTTTTATACGTATGTGGCATGTCTCTCAGTGTTTTTATAGGTCTGCTACACGTCTCTCAGTGTTTCTATAGGTCTGAGATATGTCTCTCAGTGTTTTTATAGGTCTGAGATAGGTCTCTCAGTATTTTTATAGGTATGAGACACGTCTCTCAGTATTTTTATAGGTATGAGACACGTCTCTCAGTGTTTTTATAGGTTTGAGATATGTCTCTCAGTAATTTTATAGGTCTGAGACACTTGTCTCAGTATTTTTGTAGGTCTGAGACACTTGTCTCAGTATTTTTATAGGTCTGTGACATAGCTCTCAGTGTTTTTATATGTATGTGACATGTATCTTATTGTTTTTACAAGTCGGAGACATGACTCTCAATGTTTTTATAGGTTTGTAACATGTATCTCAGAGTTTTTATAGGTCAGCGGCATGACTTTCAGTGTTTTTATAGGTTTGTGACATGGCTCTCAATGTTTTTAGAGGTATGTGATATGTTTCTAAGTGTTTTTATGTGTATGTCACATGTCTCTCAGTGTTTTTATAGGTATGTGACGTGGTTCTAAGTGTTTTAATTTGCATGTGACATGGTTCCAAGTGTTTTTATAGGTGTGTGATATGGTTCGAAGTGTTATTATTGGTGTGTGACATGGTTCTAAGTGTTTTTATAGGTATGTGATATGGTTCTAAGTGTTTTTATAGGTATGTGACATGATTTTCAATGTTTTTATAGCCATGCGGCATGTCTCTCAGTGTTTTTATACGTTTATGATATGACTTTTAGTGTTTTTATAGTTTTGAGACATGATTCTCAGTGTTTCTAAGAGTCTGAGACATGAATCTCAGAGCGGGATGAAAATATGACCTGAAAATATGGCTTGGAAAGGGGGAGCACCCTTATAAAGGGTAGTTAGGGGTATTCTTGGCTATTTTTGTCCCTTGGGTTTTTGAGCAATTAGAAAAATATTGTGTCTTCTTTAGAAATAAAAGTTAGAATGAAGGGCTTTTAAGAAAATGTCCCTTTTTGTTAATGGGCTGAGAATTAAATATTCAGATTAAAATTATAGGCTATAATTTAAGTTGATCATTATTAAACTTACAAATAAGGATAAAAGTGGCCCTATATTATATACATAATGGAAAATTTTGGGGTGCTAAAAGTTAACTATTTTTGGGGGGCCTAACCTTAGTAATGTAGAGGGCCGGCCCTGTACATGAACTTGTAAAACAATGGCCATGTCATTAGCCTCAAAAATTTTACTACACTTTTTGTGTTTTTCTTTTACAAATAGCTGACAGTTTATTTTTGTGCATAGTAGATAAAACTGAAGTTTTAGTAGTTTGTTTTCCTCACCTATTTTAAGTAGTTGTTAGTTTTGATTGCTGACACCCCATGTTTGTTTTTAGGAGAGAGAACAAACTCTAAATTTTACAAAGGCAAATTGCAATTTGGTTATCTGTGTTTTACAATTTGTTGCAATTAGTTATTCAATATGTAATGTATAAATTTGATTCATAAGTTTGTAAATTTGTTGCAATGTGATGTAAAAACGGATGGACCGTTAAAAAACTAAAGAAATGTTTGTCATGTGCCACGCACATGTCATTTGAAGGGGTAAAATTGTCTTTCTGCAGAGGCGTTTAACAACAACTAACGAAGTTGAAAAAATGTCCTTATATGTGAGTTATTTTAACGGGATTCATAACCCTCTCTAACACCATCACCATTACCATTTCCAACCGTAACACTACCATCACCTCCGCTTACGACCCAACACCACTGCCGCCATTCTCCCCCATCACCTCCACTTACAACCGAACACCACTGCAGCCATTCTCCCCCATCACCGCCGTCATAACCACCACCAATGTTGTTTATACCACCATCCAAAAAAAAAAAAAAAAAAAAAAAAAAAAAAAATAGGAAACACAAGCAAGAACTGTAGATTCAAGATTCAAAAATCTGATTTAAAATCATTAATCAGAATAATCAAAGATGAAGATGGGTTGTATTTCAAAATCAGATTTAAAAACTCAACCAAACCCAATTACTCTCTCCTTAAATTTTAGATCTATAAATTGAAAAACAAAAAGACCCAAAATTGACGCAAGGTGGACTCCATTTTTCAGCTTTCCTCATCTTCAATGACGGCTTCCTGGGTCACAAGGTGTTGCGATAACAGAGGGGTGGCGCAAGGTGGAGAAGAGGGTGCGGGGCGGACAAAATTGACGATTGGGGAAGTGAAGGTGAGAGGGAGTGCGAGGTGGGGGTACGGAGAAGGGGGGAAGGAAGTGGCGGCGGCTGTCAGAGCGGGGGTAGTGGGTGGCGTTGAACGGCAGAAGGGATAAGGGTAACAGGGATAGACGATGGTGGGAAAGGGGATCAAGAAGTGTGAGAGAGAGAAAGCGGGAGAAAGAGAGAGATGAATGGTTTGTGAGGTTTTTTTTTTTTCTTTTTTTACTTTGCATATGCAATCAATTACCTTTTTGCCCACTCAATTCCAAGCGAAATGACATATATGCCCCTTAAAATCTCATGTACATGGCACATGAAATACATTTCGTTAGTTCTTTTAACACCACATCCATTTTTACATCACATTGCAACAAATTTACAAACCTATGAATCAGATTTGTACAATTACATATCCAATAACCAATTGCAACAAAGTGTAAAACACAGGTAACCAAATTGCAATTGACCCTTTTATAAATTATGAAGATTGATTTTTATTTCAGTACGACTTTTTTTGTTTTTTAGGCTAATGGCAAATTGGTAACCTGAGTTTGTCTCGCTTTTGCAATCCCCAACCTAAAAGTTTAATTCTGCAAATCAGTCACTTGAGTTTGTCAATTTGTTGCAATACAACAATAACAACAACAAAGCCTTAGTCCCAAAATAATTTGGGGTCGGCTAACATGAATCCTCATATGTCATCGTGATAAAAGGAAGAGGGAGAGAGAGAGAGAGAGAGAGAGAGGGAGAGGAAAAAGATGGTGTCAATTTGTTGCAATGTGGTGAATAAATTAACTTTTCGTTGTTTTTCGTGATGGAACAATTTTAATCCCTGAATGCCACACTCACTTTAGAATAGGATTGAGGAAGAGATGAAGCGGAAGCGATAAAATATATACCTGTTGAATCCATGGATGATGTAGGGAGAAATGAATAAGAAGAAGATGTAGGGAGAATGCTCTTCTAAATGATAAATGTCTTTCCTCTTTACTTCTTTAACACTTAATGAAGATTTATGGAGAGAGTACTAATGAATAATGGAGTAGTCTTAAGGGTTGATGGAATGCCCTTTATATAGTAGACTTGGTGACATTTCATTTAGGGACCACACCCTTTCAAGTTTTATGATAATAAATTACCCTTTTGCCCATCACAATTAGGTAATATATATACAGGAATTCTACACATTTTATTATCAACTATACTTTATAATTTAATATTATTTTCATAACTTTATGAATGGAAGTCTAAATGACTTGTGTTGCAAGCCATGTCCTTACAATCTCCCACTTGGGTTGCAAAACAAAGTCATTCCTTTAAATTATGATCATAACACAAATGACAACCCTTATGTGCGCACTTTATTGTCATTTATAACAATCTCGTCCATTAGCCATACAAGTATAGGATTAAAGGGGCAGTCGTTGTAATTGATTCGCAACTAAACCCACAATAATCACGTATACAAATCCAACTAAATGACATAGATCAAAAGTATAGATGTGTAGCATGGAATCATAATGAATATATACATATTCTTCCAACTAGTCCAACTTAACCAAATGAGATCAAAACTTTAAATAATAGAACAATTAATGAAAGAACAACACAAACTCCCACTATATTAAATGTTATCAAAAGTTGTTACACCCATATGAGCAACATGCTCGTGAAACACTGAAGATGATAACTCTTTCATAAATGGATCCTTTAAATAGAGTTTGTTTCTATAAGTTGTATCCATTTCGTTCATTTTGTACTCTTTTCTTTATAACAAGATAATTAATGTCTAAATCCATAAACTCTTGTTAGAGTACAGAACTGCTACCTGATAGTCATATCTTAATTGGTCTTTCGACACTTGTTTTGACAAATCACAGTCCATTAAAACATATGCAGCCATATATTTAACTAATGTCGGAATACCTAATGATCTCAATATGATCCGACTTCAAAACATAGGCATGTAGTTCTTTAGTGTTTTGTAAATACTTCTATCATTCTTTTGGCTGCTACTTAATGTTCTTTCCGGATTGCTTTGGTATTGACCAAGCATCCCAACATTAAATGTAAGATATACATATACATTAAGCTTCCTACTACTGATGTAAAGAGGGAATTTTCCATATACTTGGATTCAAAATTTACCTTTAGGACACTGTTTGAGACTAAGAATGTCTCCTTTAAAATTAGGGGTGTCATGTGGTTTACAGTTTTGCATGCTAAACCTTTTGTAATACCTTTCCATATGGCCTTTTGTGATAATCCTAAAACATCTCGTGAGCGATCACGGTGAATTTGGATTCTTAATACAAAGATGCCTTACCAAGATCTTTCATTTCAAATACGAAATTTCTTAGTTTCCTTAATAAGGTTCATATCATTTCTAGCAAGCAAAATATCATCCACATATAAGACCAAAATTATAAATTTACTCCCACTGAACTTATGGTATACTTAATATTTACCAAGATTCATTTCAAAACAAATGAAAGAATAACTTGGTTAAATTCTAAATACCATTAATGAGAAGTTTTACTTAAATTCATAAATGAATTTCTCCATATAGATAGTTTCCTTAATGTCTCCATTAAGAAAAGTTTTCTCTAATATCCATTTAATGAAGCTTAAGATCAAAGGTGCTACTAGTGCCATAATGATCCTAAGGAGCTTTTAGAAGATACCGGAAAAGTGTTTCTTTATAATCAATACCTTTCTTATGAGTTAAAATCTTTAGCAACTGGATGGGATTTATATCTTTCAATATTACTTTGTGAATCCTTTTAGGTCTTAGAGACCCATTTATAGGTTTCATATCCTTATGTAATGAAATAAGATCCCAAACGTTGTTATCTTTCAAAAGATTGTAACTCTTTATTAATGGCATTAATCTTCTTATGAGAATTAGGACTATTGATGGTTTTATGGAAGATAAATAGACTATCTCCCACTATACCTAAGTGTCCTTTATTCTCGACAAGATACACTTAATGAATATCCGGAATTGCATTCCTTCTTACTCTATTTGATCTCTATAAGGGCACCGGTTCTTACTAATTTTGAGGTTGTTTGAATTTCCTTCTTATGATCAACATTTCCATGTTGTTCAATATTTATAGGGAAATCATATTTATTTTGAATTGTATGTTCTTCTTGAATGTCAAGTACAAAACTTGATATCCAATTAGAACTATATGAAGTGGTATACAAATGGATTCCATATAAATGAATTCCTCTTCCTTTTCAAATTCAAAATATTACTCCAAATTCTCCCACTAAATTCAACATCCTTAAAAGAACCTAGCATTTCTCGTTTTTCAAAATGTTCTAATTTTCGGGTTGAAAAATTTATATATATCCCCTAGTTCTCTTGATAAATGACTATTTTATAGTCATTTAAGGTCCAAAAATATAATATTTCTACTTCATTTTAGTAAATATTTAGTTTAATTCATCATATTTTACCTCAATACACGGATAATATGCTTGGTGGTGTAGTTTTCTGGTTTATACAGATTGGTGAAGCATAATA
The DNA here is from genome assembly GCA_026119855.1 of Campanula takesimana. Lineage (NCBI taxonomy): Eukaryota > Viridiplantae > Streptophyta > Magnoliopsida > Asterales > Campanulaceae > Campanula > Campanula takesimana. Next base: position 1,443,379 of record JAOWBW010000077.1, on the reverse strand, counting down.
ATAACATTGGGCATGAATTTGGATGAAGGAGGAACAATTGAATGAGGAGTAATTCAGCTGGAACAAGAAAAATGAAGAAAAAGAACATTTCAGCAGGTGCTTGGCCGAGCACCTACCAAGACTCGGCCGAGCATGATCAATCAGAAGGTCAGAATTAAATTCGAAGGCTTGCTCGGCCGAGCACCTTCCTTGACTCGGCCGAGCACCCCCTGTATCAGCCAAAAGGTGCCTTTTCAATTGAAGACCTCTTCAAGAAGTCATCCGGGAAAAATCACCTCTCTTGGTCCATGGCCTATATAAAGGGATAGATATTAGTAGTTTTAATATCTAGAAACATTGTAAACTTACTATAGTGAAATTTGTACTCTCAAACATCAAATAATTCTCAGAATTTGTGAAAGATATTCATCATTTCTTGAACAAACTTCTGAGTTTCTCAAGCAATAATATCAAGAGGTTATTTTCAAGTCTTTGTCTCCATTTCAAGTTCATAATAAGTATCTCTACTCTTTTATCTCATCTCCATCTTATTCTTCTCTTTTTCACAAATGGCTTGTGAGTAATCCCCCTATTTCTTGGGGTTGGAAACTCAAACAATATATGGATATCTTTGTCAAAGAATAAAGGTCATGGTTTAAGAAATGTATCACCAAGCATGAATAATTTCTTCACAAAGCACTCTAAAAAAGTGAATATAATTCTTAATTCATACTTATGTCCCACAAATTCATTTGGTTATTTCAATATGCTCTTGTTCAATGGAATTTATTCATGTTATACTAACATTCAAACTTTTCTATTTTACCCTTCAAAATCATTCTACATTCTTATTCACAAATTTATTGGGATGTCAAACTTAGAAGGAAGAAACTTTATAAAGGCAATACTTACATAACAATATTCTGAGGGAGCATTAATGATTTTTCTTGTCTTTATTTTTTTTCTCTCTTGTCATTTTTATACTCCTTTTTACTCCATTGTTAAATTATAACTTGCTTAGGGACAAGCAAGATCTAAGTGTGGGGGAGTTGATAAATGACTATTTTATAGTCATTTAAGGTCCAAAAATATTATATTTCTACTTCATTTTAGTAAATATTTAGTTTAATTCATCATATTTTACCTCAATACACGGATAATATGCTTGGTGGTGTAGTTTTCTGGTTTATGTAGATTGGTGGAGCATAATAATAACATTGGGCATGAATTTGGATGAAGGAGGAACAATTGAATGAGGAGTAATTCAGCTGGAACAAGAAAAATGAAGAAAAAGAGCATTTCAGCAGGTGCTTGGCCGAGCACCTACCAAGACTCGGCCGAGCATGATCAATCAGAAGGTCAGAATTAAATTCGAAGGCTTGCTCGGCCGAGCACCTTCCTTGACTCGGCCGAGCACCCCCTGTATCAGTCAAAAGGTGCCTTTTCAATTGAAGACCTCTTCAAGAAGTCATCCGGGAAAAATCACCTCTCTTGGTCCATAGCCTATATAATGGGATAGATATCAGTAGTTTTAATATCTAGAAACATTGTAAACTTACTATCGTGAAATTTGTACTCTCAAACATCAAATAATTCTCAGAATTTGTGAAAGATATTCATCATTTCTTGAACAAGCTTCTGAGTTTGTTCTGAGGGAGCATTAATGATTTTTCTTGTCTTTATTTTTTTTCTCTCTTGTCATTTTTATACTCCTTTTTACTCCATTGTTAAATTATAACTTGCTTAGGGACAAGCAAGATCTAAGTGTGGGGGAGTTGATAAATGACTATTTTATAGTCATTTAAGGTCCAAAAATATTATATTTCTACTTCATTTTAGTAAATATTTAGTTTAATTCATCATATTTTACCTCAATACACGGATAATATGCTTGGTGGTGTAGTTTTCTGGTTTATGTAGATTGGTGGAGCATAATAATAACATTGGGCATGAATTTGGATGAAGGAGGAACAATTGAATGAGGAGTAATTCAGCTGGAACAAGAAAAATGAAGAAAAAGAGCATTTCAGCAGGTGCTTGGCCGAGCACCTACAAAGACTCGGCCGAGCATGATCAATCAGAAGGTCAGAATTAAATTCGAAGGCTTGCTCGGCCGAGCACCTTCCTTGACTCGGCCGAGCACCCCCTGTATCAGTCAAAAGGTGCCTTTTCAATTGAAGACCTCTTCAAGAAGTCATCCGGGAAAAATCACCTCTCTTGGTCCATGGCCTATATAATGGGATAGATATCATGTTGGGTTTTGAGCAAACATGCACAGCGGAATAAACCCAAAAAGCCTAGATCCGATCACGATGATTAAATTAATATGGAGATGAATTTAGAACACTAACCGTGACGGTGCTTTAAAATTCTGAGATCTTCAATCTTTGTTCTTCGCGCTTCTTCGAATCACGAACGTAGGAACGACCGCAAAACTTGGATCACGAACTTTGAAGGAGTTGATGCCAACGCCCTCTATGTTTATCCACACGCGAACGAATTTCAAGAACGATTCTTGAACCGGATTGCTAGACCCAATAGAAACTCTTTCTACTTTGAAGGCTATATGGAAAATCAATGTTCTTGTTCTTGAGGAAGAAGAAGAACTTATTTTTCTCTCTCTCGGAGGCTATCTAATTGATATGGAATCAATTCATACTGATTAGGTCGTTGTTAGAGGTTTATATACTTATTAGTCCTAAACCGTTTAGGAGAAATAGGTTAAAACCCGTCACAACACGAAATCAGTTTTTGGGCCCGAACAGGGCCTGCTCGGCCGAGTCCTTTAAGGTGCTCGGCCGAGCACCTTTGCTCCAAAAAATCTGACCTTCTGATTTCCCATGCTCGGCCGAGTCATATGAGGTGCTCGGCCGAGCACCACCAGAATTCCGATTTTAGCCTTTTAAACAATTCGTCCTTTTGTGTGTGACCCCATAGGATTATATTAAGTTGGCAATGAGCCCAAACACATTTGTGCTCATAAATCATGAGCGGACTCTAGCAAGCCATCATGACTACCCAATTAATATAACTTGTATAAGTTCGTGAATCCTTTATAGAACATATTACAATCTCTTTGTTTCACGATGTCTATTGAACGTAAGCCATGGTCAATGGTCAACTTACAATGTTCAATGCTTTCTCGATCCAGAATGTATTGATAGTACAAATCTTATTTGAGCACGGCCATGCATTTCATCAACACCATTCTTCGAGTGGCCAAAGCTTGACATCTCTCTCTTACGAGGAACAAATCCCTTCTTGATTTATTACCTTTCCCTACATGAATCCGATTACGCCAATCACATTCTTTATAGCTACCCGATTAGGGGTAACGTTTGAATATGTCAAACGTAATGTTCATCGAGTGGAAGACTGTGATAATCTCAGGTCTAAAGATTCCAGTAATATAACTATATGAGACTTAATTATGACATTGTGACCATGACATAAATCTCATATGGGTCAGTCCAGTATTTGGTCTCCAACTAATACCCATAAGTTTAATTCTATCCCATACACCATAATCATCATATGATTATCCATTAAACTTATACTAACAATTAATCATAATTATCAGGGACGGGGATTATTATAATAAACATGCAAAGGATTTAATAATCAAACATTCAATATCTTTAATATATAAATAACATTAATCGTTTTACAAAACGTGCCTAGAGCATACAACACCAACAATCTCCCACTTGCACTAGGCCTAATTAATGTATCGAATACCCATAGACCTAACATGACCATCATGCTTTGCTTGTGGAAGACCCTTTGTCAATGGGTCGGCAATGTTATCATCAGTTGGTACTCTGCATATATTCACGTCACCTCTGTTAATGATTTCTCGAATGACATGGTAACGCCTAAGTATGTGTTTGGACTTCTGATGGTTTCTTGGTTCCCTTGCTTGAGCAATAGCACCATTATTATCACAATAAAGGTCTATTGGATCAGCAATGCTAGGAACTACCTCTAGTTCAGTTATGAACTTCTTGATCCAAACAGCTTCTTTAGCAGCATCGGATGCAGCAATATACTCAGCTTCCGTTGTAGAATCAGCGACAGTACTTTGCTTAGAACTCTTCCAGCTAACAGCACCTCCATTAAGCACAAATACAAATCCAGATTGCGATCTAAAATCATCCTTGTCGGTTTGGAAGCTTGCATCTATGTAACCACTTACAACAAGATCACCTTCCACACCTCCATACACCAAGAACGAATCTTTAGTCCTTCGCAAGTACTTAAGAATCGTCTTGACTGCAATCCAATGATTTTCACCAGGATTTGATTGATATCTACTCGTCATGCTCAAAGCATACGAGACATCGGGTCTAGTACATATCATGGCATACATGATTGATCCAATTGCGGAAGCATATGGAATCCCAATCATTCTCTTACGCTCATCAGTTGTCTTAGGACACTGATTCTTGCTTAGAGTTATGCCATGTCCCACTGGCAAATTTCCTCTCTTAGAGTTTTCCATGCAGAATCTCTTAAGAACTTTGTCAATATATGTATCTTGACTTAAACCAGCCAATTTCTTGGATCTATCACGATAGATCCTAATGCCAAGGATATAAGCGGCTTCTCCCATATCTTTCATAGAGAAACACTTTCCTAACCAAGTCTTTACAGACTGTAGTGCGGGAATGTCGTTTCCTATGATCAATATGTCATCTACATATAGTACCAGAAATAATACTACGCTCCCACTAATCTTCTTGTAAACGCAAGGTTCATCTTCGTTCTTGATGAAGCCAAACTCTTTGACTGATTCATCAAATCGAAGATTCCAACTCCTAGAGGCTTGCTTCAATCCATAAATGGATCGTTGCAATTTGCATACTTTGTTAGAATTTTCTGGAATTACAAAACCTTCAGGTTGTGTCATGTAAACATCCTCAAGCAAGTTCCCGTTAAGGAACGTTGTTTTGACATCCATTTGCCATATCTCATAGTCAAAATATGCGGCTATGGCAAGTAAAATTCTTATAGACTTGATCATTGCTACGGGCGAAAAGGTTTCATCATAGTCGATACCATGAATCTGCCTATAGCCTTTCGCTACAAGTCTAGCTTTATAAGTGTGCACCTTTCCATCCATGTCAGTTTTCTTTTTGAAAACCCATTTGCATCCTATGGTTTTTACACCTTCGGGCGCATCAATCAAGTTCCAAACTTGATTATCATACATGGATTTAATTTCAGATTCCATGGCTCCAAGCCATTTATCTGAATCAGGAGCGGACATCGCTTCTTGGTAGGAAGTAGGTTCGTCATCAACTATGACTTCTACTTCATTGCTATCCGTCATGAGAAATCCATATCTCTCAGGTTCAGATCGCACCCTACCAGTCCTGCGAGGAACTTGAGTATTCTGAGTAGGTTCCACAACTCTTTGTGAAACTTGTTCAGATCCAACATTTTGTTCCATGTAATTTTCGGGTTCTCGAATTTCTTCGAGATTAATTTTACTCCCACTAATTCCTTTGGAGAGAAACTCTTTCTCTAGAAAGGTACCATGACGGGCAACAAACACTTTGTTTTCCGTGCGGTTGTAAAAGTAATAACCCTTAGTTTCCTTAGGGTAACCAACGAAAATACATTTATCAGATTTAGGTGTGAGTTTGTCAGATATGAGCTTCTTAACAAATGCTTCACAACCCCAAATCTTCATGAAAGACAAACTAGGTTTTCTTCCAGTCCACATCTCATGTGGAGTCTTTGGAACAGATTTTGTTGGAACATTATTTAGTGTTAGTGCAGCAGTTTCTAGTGCATGTCCCCAAAAGGTTAAAGGAAGATCAACTTTACTCATCATGGAGCGGACCATATCCAATAAAGTCCTATTTCTCCGTTGGGACACACCATTCCATTGTGGTGTCCCAGGTGGAGTTAATTGTGAAACAATTCCACAATCTTTCAGATGATTGTCAAATTCTTGGCTTAAATATTCTCCACCACGATCTGATCGAAGTGCTTTAATAGTTTTGCCAAGTTGATTTTGTACTTCATTTTGAAATATTCTAAATATCTCAAAAGATTCACTTTTATGTTTCATTAAGTAGACATAGCCATATCTACTAAAATCATCAGTAAAAGTTATGAAGTATTGATATCCTCCCCTAGCATTGCAACTCATTGGTCCACACACATCAGTATGTATGAGGGCCAATAAGTCATTAGCCCTTTCACTACTCTTAGTAAAAGGTGCCTTAGTCATCTTTCCAAGTAAACATGACTCACAAGTTTCATATGATTCAAAATCATGTGAATCTAGAAGTCCGTCCCCATGGAGTTTTGAGATACGCTTCTCATTAATATGACTAAGACGGCAATGCCACAAATAAGTATGATTTACATCATTAGGTTTGGATTTCTTATTTATATTATAAACATTCTCATTATTCCCACTTTCAACATCAAGAACATAAAGGCCATTAAATGAACATGCAGTACAATAAAGCATATCATTTAAAAAAATATAAAACTTCTTATTTTCAATAAGAAACTTAAAACCTTCATTATCCAAACAAGAAATTGAAATAATATTTCTACTTAAATCCGGAACGTAATAACAATTGTTCAAAACAAGAATTAATCCGCTAGGTAAAATGACATCATATGTTCCTACGGCTAATGCAGCAACTCTTGCTCCATTTCCCACGCGTAGGTCCACTTCGCCATCTTTAAGTAGCCTTCTATTCCTTAGTCCCTGAAGTAGATGCAGTCCCACCGCTCTTCTTCTTCTTTAACTCTTCCTTGTAAACCTTGCAATTTCGTTTCCAATGTCCAATCTCATTGCAGTGGAAACAAATTGCATCCTTTTGGGAAGCAGGTTTAGCCACATTAGCTTTGGCAACAATTGCCTTGCTAATCTTGGGTTTGACAACTTTTGCCTTACCCTTTCCTTTGCCTTTTTGGCCCTTTCCTTCCTTAGACACAATGAGTACAGGAGCGGTCTCTTTACCAATTTTCTTTTCTGCCTGCTTAAGCATCCCATGCAATTCAGACATAGTCTTATCCATCCCTTGCATATTAAAGTTCATGACGAACTGATTATAGCTTTTGGGCAATGAATTAAGAATAAAATCGGTAGCCAACTCAATCTCAATTGGATGGCCAAGCCTCTCTAGTTTCTCAAAGTAAGCCTTCATTTTCAAAACATGAGGGCTCACAGACTGTCCTTCGCTCTCTTGCATGAGACTAGGGCAGCTATGGTGTCGAACCTCTCTTGCCTTGCTTGTTCTTGGAACATATCTTTCAATGTAGCAGCAATGTCAAATGCTTCCAAGTGTTCAAGAATCTTCTGAAGTTCTGAACACATGGCCGCAAGCATAAGACAACCCACCTCACGAGAATCATTCACATGTTTCTTGTAGGCGTTTCTCTCATCCTTGGGTGCATTAGAAGCAGGTTCTTCTTCAGGAACGGGCTCATCAAGAATATAGAGCTTATCCTCATGCTTTAGAACAATTCTAAGGCTACGGATCCAATCCGTATAGTTAGCTCCATCTTCTTGAAGTTTCTCCTTCTCAAGGATAGATCGCAGTGATAAATTTGTATTCTGGGCCATTATCTACAATTATGCAAACATATAATTAAATATAAGTACCAACTTAATTAAAGATATTAAATTAATAGTATTTTACAAATACCCCCACTAAATTATATAACCTTCATATACATCCAATGTATGATATAATTTGAATGGGCTAAGATCCATATTTCACTTAACTTTGAGTCGGCTAGGGCACGACTGCTCAAATAAGTTATTTAGGTAGACAACTCCTTGTCAATCATATCGTATATGACTCTTAGATCTTTTATGAGATTTTAGGTATCGTATATCTAACATGTTTTAATCTCATCTGTGCCTTAGGCCCAAAACTGTTTTGATAGCCTAATTAAGTTAAACCATTTTAAACGTATAGGAATCACTGTTTCCTCATCTTGCTCATAAATGGATAGAATCAATGCACCTACGCTAGGGCGTAACCCACACAAAACTACCCACGTACTCACAAGTGTTTTAATCATGGATTGGCACGGAACTTAAATTTTAAGAAGGTTCATGACATATAGCATGGTCAATGTTTATAGTCACATAATATAAACACATAAAGCAATGGTTAATAATTTAACTAATCTCATTAATTAAATTAAGATTTTATGTGATTGATTTATGGGGATAAATTCTTTAAACATTATTGAGAGCACGATTGTACGGTCGACACTAAGCCAGAAGGCATCCACAACCCCGTACCAAATTTAGAAACTAGAAGAAACAACTATGTAAGGTCGAAACTAAGCCAATAGGCATCCACAATCCCTTACATAAGTAACTCGATTCTAAATTCTTTTGTCCCATCAATTTATTACTTTGACCTTGATATTTGTTTTCAGGAAACACGGTTTCTCAAACCAGCCATCTGACAAACAAATTCAATCCAAAGTGATTTTAAACAAGCCATTTAATTTCAGGAAACACGGTTTCTAAAACACCATCTGAAAAACAAATTCTGTCCAAAATCACCTGCTACCGCTGCGTCGGCCGAGTCCTTTAAGGTGCTCGACCGAGCGCCTCTGTGTTCCAGAAAACCCTTTGCTTCTGACACTCTGCTGCTCGCCGACTCTTATAGACTGCTCTTATAGACTGCTCGACGAAGCACTACGAACAGAACAGATTTTCTTGTCGAATTTTAATTCTAAGATTGCCTTCCCGATTCATTTAGGATTTGGTGTTCATAATGATCATATCATCATGTTCATCAAAACTTTGAATAAACGATTTATTCATGAATCAAAGATCATCAACAAATCAATCCAATTAATTTTTGATAATCTAAAGGAACATAATAATCAAAATTATTATTGTAATCGTAGATCCCACATAACGTATTTAAAAACGGTGCGATTTTATTTTATGGTTTCAATATATCTCATATATAAACATAAAATCCCGATCACATAAATATCTTGAATCCAAATTCTCATAACAATGCCAAAACATATATCGCCATTATATCATTAACATGTTATTATTAAAATAATCATGATGAACGGGGCTCTGATACACTGTTGGATTTTGAGCAAACATGCACAGGCGGAATAAAACCCAAAAAGCCTAGATCCGATCACGATGATTAAATAATATGGAGATGAATTTAGAACACTAACCGTGACGGTGCTTTAAATTCTGAGATCTTCAATCTTTGTTCTTCGCGCTATCTTCGAATCACGAACGTAGGAACGACCGCAAAACTTGGATCACGAACTTTGAAGGAGTTGTATGCCAACGCCTCTATGTTTATTCCACACGCGAACGAATTTCAAGAACGATTCTTGAACCGGATTGCTAGACCCAATAGAAACTCTTTCTACTTTGAAGGCTATATGGAAAATCAATGTTCTT